>JAPTHN010000001.1:112209948-113416019 GCA_026936325.1 Platynereis dumerilii
TTCGCCGGCACTTTTTCCCAAATAAACCAAATTTGTAAATTTTGTTGGAATGAGTTTTAAAGTCTGTCAGTTTTTAATGTACCTGATTTCTAATGAAGACACATCCATAATCTCAATAATCAATGACATAAAATCTAAAGTTGACACATTTAATTTGTTGAAAATAGCTATAAAGGAATCATATAATGCTTGAGTGCAATCATAAATTCCATAAAGACATTTCATTGTCACTCAAATTTAATGACATAACATATCATCTAACACAGATTATGTATCATTTCATGCCACTCAAAAAACACCAATAGGTTCAAGGAAAGGGAAGGAGACGAGACATCTAGGAAATGTGATAGTAAGTTCAATTACAGGGTTGGCTGTGGCTCCATGTGAAAAAAATATATGTATTGTAATGGTATCTTCATTGATTGTATGCTTCTTTGTCTATACCCTACGCTCTGTTCTTGAAATAGATATCATTACAGACATGAATGATGGCAGATACTTGAATTCATTAATTCTGCCTTCTCTTTCGATGTCTCCATTCAATTTCATTTTATCATTTAATTTCCATCCATGATAAATCAACAAAACGTCAACACATAAAGATTCCGGAGAATTTCTTCTTTATAATTTTGATAATTTCCAGTTCAGAGAATTCTTCCAATTTTTCTGGAGACCAGATATCTTGTGCAAAAACATTGATACATACAAATTTATTAATATTTCAGTTATACTTCTGTACTAAGAATTGGTTGAGTTTTTAATTGAGACTTCATCCCATCATTTGGATTGGCCTATAAATCAAATGATAATATGATATGCTGGCAAATTTCTTTGTCCTAATTAAGTAATTTTTAAAAAAACTTGGCCAGTCTAATTAAACTTCTATCAGAGAATGTAGGTGATGCCACAACACATAGCTTATACCACACCCTTAAGACATTTCCAAGTTGTTTTTATGGCATGTGTTACAGGTTAATAACAATTTATCAGATTATTGAACAAATTATAAGCTTTTAGAATTATAACATCTGGCAAGCTCACTTGAAAGCATTCTGTTTCACACTCTTTGCTTCCAAAATACCATATAATCCTGATAAAGTCAAAAAAATTAGCATGATAAAACATCGTCTATACCATGTATGTGTTCAATGTTATTTCGCAAGCAAATCTAATATTAAAAAATTGTGTTGCGCTTTCAGACATGACCCGGAGTGTTGGATTCGAACGAGTACAGGAGACTACGATTGGTCCAGAGACAACCAATGGGGTTGAGATGCTACAGATCTCATCCAATCAGAATACTTCTGGTTGTAATGTGTCACAGTGCAAATCTACGGCCTGATTCAATTGGCTTGTATTGTTGAAATGCTTTCTGAAGAACTAATGCCGAGTTGGACAATTAATTGGTATAATGATTAGTTCGTTTGCTTTGTATAACTTTCATTAAAACGTCTTTATACTGAATTGTCATTTAAACTGTCATATTGTTCTTTAATATTCATTACACTCTAGTGTTTCATCAGACAAAGTTTTCCTGTCGGAATATATGGTGACAAGATGTCGCTCTGCTACATCAAAATGTTTATTTGAAAAAAAATGCCGTTGTTGTCTTTATGGGAACATTCCAAAGTAAAACAATTTCTGGTTCTTTCAGGAGTGATATTCAGAGAACAAAATTTTATATTGGAATAACATTACAATCTGCATTTACTGAATCATGATCTTTTCAATATTATCTGTTGTTTATTAAAGCCTCGTTCACATTTTGCCAATTTTGAGTCTTGTCTGGTCTGCATCACGCATTACGCAGACCCATACCACTCGTGGATCTGACATTAATTGTGACTCAGCAAATCCATGAGATTCATTCAATATCAGTGATGCTATAGCTGTATTACCATGAGACACGAAAAGCATCAAGTATTCAAATGTCAAATGATACATGTTGAATACTTTTTTCCACCCAATTTATGTCGTAATATCAGAATGTGTCACATGCACGAAATGAGATTGTAGGAAGTTAAATATGCAGAATTTTCATGCCAATTGCACCTTGCTGCCACTGCTGCAAAGTGGCGCCAGTAGTAAAAATGGCGGCACCTTGTTATTGTAGCCAATGAGCGATGTGGCTCGACAACAGACTCTGGTTGAATGCACAGGGTTGGCAGCAGTTTCGTCCTGGGTGTGATGCAACATGAAATTGCAACATGAAATTGCCAAGGTGTGAACAGGGCTTTACTATCCACATTTTAAAAGTTCACAGGACCTTATTCTCCTTGCAAGAACAAAATCTGAAAACTGTTGGCTATCTTAATTAGAGTCCTTGTTTTGTGTGCATGTGCATTGGAACAAGAAATTGACCTTGTCGTATTAATATAAGAATTATGTAATTCTCATAAGGGTTTATTCTATTTACACAATTTATATTACATACTGTTGTACTTGTATCTTAAAACATTTTATAGTATTGGCATTGTATAATTAAAATCCAAATTGTATATCACGTATGTTAACTGTGAATAGATATTGTCATATTTTTGGGGTTTATACATGAAATGTGATATTTGTACTGTCTGTAAATAAAGAAAATTATGTTGTATTGAAATTGATACTATATTGTTTGACTGGGGCTGCATCTGTATTAATAAAATCACAGACACAGACAGGGTATTTTCTTATTCTCACAGATGTATGTGATTGTATATATTTGTAAATAGTATTTATGCCATTTATTGTAAATATGGACATTGTCATTTTGTGAAAATGTATGATGCATTCATTGGATTGTACAATGAATTTAGTTGTGACAGAGATTGTAATACTGTGCAAATGGTTGAAATAAATCCAAATGCTCAAATACGTAGTTGCATGTATCATTCTACATAAGAATATACACAACTCTGACATAAATGCAAGTTCAGGATGGCACTACACCTCATAGCTACAACTGTAATTCTATTTGGAATTTATGAAGCACTCTTGTTTTTCCAAAGTAATTGTGTTATGTTACGCTGTTGCACTTGTGCATTTGACTGCATATGTGCAGACTTTTGCATGCACAGGAATAACATTTAAATTTGCCAATATGGATTCTGTGACTGTACATGACAACGGAATATAAAACGACAGTATACAGTATAGCAAACATTTATTTTAAAGCGTGATGTTTCACTTGACTAGTTCTAAAAATCATTATTATCACATGACTGTGCCGACGTCATGTAAACCCATGCTCCAAAGTTTATGTTAGTCCTGCCAAGTCAAGAAAATAACGTTGACAGCCCAGTGACATCACCTATGAGCAGCTGCCAAGAAGTGACATGCCAGACAACACTGTGACATCACTTTTTTTAACAGCTTACAGCTCAACAACACCCAGATAATCTACCCTAGACGAATCTTTCCATCGCAGCATATTATCATATATTTACGTCACGAGCGTCACAGCCAATCAGCGAGCAGTATTTATCTCCAGTTCAAAACTTTACTGGCGATTTACGAAGCAACTATTAACTTTTCAGTGACGTAAGACCTATCATTTTAAAGCTCTCAGAGAGATCTATCTACCGATGTAAGAATTACGCATGTAGCCGTTATGTAAGTGTGCGAAATAGCGAATCGCCCTCATTTGCATAACATGTGGGAAGGCCTGTTCATTGGCCATCTTTGTGGGTGTGTCTGACTAAATCACTGAAGGCTTTGCTGAAGTGCTCAACAAGTGCTTCTGAGCAGTTTACTGAGACAGGCGCGATATAACAACTATTAACATAACTAATGATGTTTTCAAGGCTTACTTGTATAATTAAAATGACATATCAATCACAAAAATCATGCTCAGATTGAGCAATGCAAAGTCTACATCAACCAATGTTACCAATCAAGATATCAGTGCCATGCACTCATTTCTTACCTATACTGCATAGTGATATAACAACACATGCAATGTCAGCACATGTATCAATCCTTGTGAGAGGGAATGTGATTAGACTTTAGTACAAACCATTGCATATACCTGTGCAGTTGGAACTCTTATAAGTTAAACTATTCATCTTTACGCAACAATCACAGAGACAGCATTCTGGTGTCTTTTGGACATGCAACGTAGGCCTATATATATATTATTTGGAATTCAGAGCAATAAGAAAAAGTGTCTCACTCTCCCCTACTGAAGGAGATGTGACGCACAAAGAGTGAAAAAAATACCAACTTTGGCTAAAATTCAATCCAAAACTAACAAAATCCAGTAAAAAGACTGAAAGTGGTAAGAGGAATCACCTTCATTATCCCTAAACTCAAACATTGGCTCTGTGATGGTCTTCAATTTCCATTGGTTGTGATTGTGGTTTGTGAAGAAGTAAAATGTGATCTGATGTTAAAAAATAAATAAATATATAAATAAATCGCCCTATGAAACATTTCCGACCCCAGGACAGGATATTCAGCAATGACCAATTTGGCCATAAATTAATCAGAATTTATTTTTTAAGCTGTGTTAACAAATGTGCATTTTTAAATATGAGTAGTTTAATTCAGAAACAATGACAAAACCTTCTGAATTCCGTGTGGCTATTTTTCTTTAATTGTAATCATTATCCTGGTGTAATGCAATTAGGCAGATAGTCCATTCGCAGTACAACCACACCTTCCATTTGATCATGTTCTCTGCAACAAGGCGTCTCAATATAATCAGGCTCACTAGAAATTCTTAAAGCTGGCGCTTTTAGACGGGTTCCTCAACATGAATCTCTACAGGCAAGTCTCTCCTAATGTTCTTTCTGATTAGCACTGATTCAATAACATGACTGTGTTCTGTCCTCCTTTTATAAAATGGTTACCACCTTTAGAACCTTTTCTTGTACTGGTTCTAATGTACTATATGGGCTTGGCTGATGTCTGAGATCCTCAAACTGAATTTGGTTCCTCAGCCGGTAAATGAGTACTTTTTTTCAACAAGTGTCCATACAGCATGAGAGAGTCATGAGAAAGATGTCAATCTTGAGCTTCAAAGCATATGAAGCTGATTCATTACATATGATAAGCATGTGGAATCTTTTTCCTATTGCGCAAATTTGGTGTATTATGGAGATATGCAATTGAGATACGACTGAAAGCAACATTAAATTTAGCAAAAGCAAACTATGGCCAATCTTTTTGTGGTCAACTTTGATTACACTTAATGTTTGGTTCATGTACCTGTTGTTTGCGGCCTGCAATGAACCAATGAACGTTCATTCAAATCAAGACCATAAACTGAGTCATTCTCAGCCACTTCATTCTCTTTAAACTTGCTTTCCCTCTTAATATTTATTTGGTCAGATAATTTACATATATCACTTTGGCACTGGTGCATTATTCCCAGATCTTATTAATTTCCAGACATTTCTTATCATTATAGTCATTCGCTCAATTCAGTCTGGCATTTTTGCAGACAGGAACATGCTGACATGGGTGTATAAGAAGCCATTTAAGTGGGTAGAGGTGATTTAATGAGACAAATATAAATGAGAAAACATTTTTCTTTCCTTTCCACAGCAATTGTCTTTGTGATAGGTACGTTTTGTCTTGACCAAGAATAGTGTGAGGGATGTACACTAATAAGTAAGTTTAGAAGCTTTTAATACTTTCCATGTTTTCCCTGTATCACATTTTAGGGTATTAAGACCAGATATTGACATGATAAAAACCTTTACGAATGTTTCACGAAGATTTTATTAAAAATATCAAAAAGGTGGTTCTTTGCTCTGTTATCATATATTGTTAGTGAGATTATATTTATCTAAGTGACATCATGGAAGACCATACCAATCTGTGTCATCCTTGCTCATCAGTAAGCAGCAAACTTATTTTCTCTAGCGTGATGACAGATGTATATGACACACTTTTCACACTATTCATTGACAAAATTGCCTTTCAAGAACACATTGGCAATGGAAATGAAACAATAATATTTTCCCATTAATATTTTGTCTAATTATATCACCCAGGGCTTTGGAGTCGGAGTCGGACTGTCGGAGTCGTGGAGTCGGAGGTTTTTGAAAGTCGGAGTCGAACTTTGATTTTCAGGTGGAGTTGGAGTCGGAGTGAAAAATTAAAGTGCTGACTCCTGACTCCTACAAATAATTAATATAATTTACGAAAACACAGTTACAAAAATGTGAAATGAATCTCAAATTTTACGTAAAAATTTCCTAAACAAGTACTCATGTACAAATCCTATGAAAACTTTGTAAAATTATGTTTTCTTCTCTGTTAACCATGTAATGTTAATGTGAAATAATGCCGATAAGAGGAGTCAGAGTCGGAGTCATAATTCAGGAGACCCAAGGAGTCGGAGTCGCTTTTCAGAAAACCAAAGGAGTCGGGAGTCGGAGTCGGTTCACTTATCACCCGACTCCAAAGCCCTGATTTTTATCACCACTTGAAAGGCTTCTTATATACACGAAAATAGGAATGTAATATAATAAAACAAAATCTAAAATTGAAATAACTCAAAATTTTCCCTACAGATTATGTTCGTATTGGTCTTAAACAGTTCTCCCGACCTTGCTCTACAATTGCACATGTTTGGATTTTGGGCTTTACACAAAAATCTCAAATTTTTTAAAGGGAGACTGTGTAGTACATGCACTTTCAGTATAGAAATCTGAGTAATTGCATCCAAAATATATTCAGGGCAATGTTGTAGACTTATTAATGGAGGTGTCAAATAAAAGTTGATGCATCAATTCTTCTATCATAAATCCTGTCAGAGGAACAGAGTGAATTTGAAGCTCATCTATGTAAATATTACATATGAAGAGGGCTGCATGGCTAAAGTTGCCTGAAGACAAAATGTCCTATGCTTCATTAGGGACTAAGGGGGTCGCTCCAGGCAGTGTCAAACAACAGCTTTCCTGGGGCTTTTGATCTCCAAGGAATAAAAAAAGAAAATGACTACCGAAAGAGCTTGTTAACCTTGATGTAAGTCGCTAATTAAAGATATATGCAACAATGGTGAAAAAAATCCATTGCAGAAAAGAGAAAGGACCACAAGGACTAAACTGCTAAATTCTAGAGGTCCAGTTAACACCAACAGGTAGTTCCAATCAAAGTAAAGTGGCGATGCATATGTAACGTTTTCACACCCAAAGGAAATCTTTACCGATGATGTGTTTCCTCACCTGGAACATCCTTTAAAATATGTTTTATTTCAGGAATTATGCATGTTGGGGACAAAAACAAAATCTGAATGAAATGTGTGAATAGTTGAATTACATTTTAAATTGTGGCAGAATTTTATGACGAAATCAACAGGAAAATGAGAAAATTAGGGTAAGAACACATTGGGTACCTTTCAATATAACTTATGCAACTATACTACTTTTATGTCGGCAAATAGCCTATTCGGCTAATGTTTTCTATGTTAAAATACTTCCTGACAATAAAGAAATATTTGACTTTGACTTCACTGGCAAGGCCACAGAGGTATCTATCAACATTTTTGCATCAAGACTTAGTATTCTGCTCATCCTTCTTTGCCGCACAACGAAGCTTGGACCTGCTCATGTTTGGCTATACATTGTATTCTGCATTTCTCATAATAGGCAAGTCACTGCTAGACCTCACACTTTCCATTTCCTCTTATTCCCTGTACATATTGTCCACTGTCCGTTAGTATTCTGTTAAGGTGCAAATACCATCAGCTATACATCATTATCTGCTAAGTTATCTATAATGATGAAGGTAACATGTGTATTTCTTCAAAGGCCTCTGTTACAGTAGACAAACTTCGAGTGCTTACAAGTGACTGGTTTCAGAGTATCAATGAGGTCACTAAAGCTATTGCTTCAATCTTTACCATTGAAACTGGTGGCTCTTTCACTGACTCATAGGACTTCTAATGACATGTATAGATGCAGCAGTGACCAACA
The DNA here is from genome assembly GCA_026936325.1 of Platynereis dumerilii. NCBI lineage: Eukaryota > Metazoa > Annelida > Polychaeta > Phyllodocida > Nereididae > Platynereis > Platynereis dumerilii. The sequence continues at coordinate 112,217,859 of JAPTHN010000001.1, forward strand.
TCTGGCTCAGTGACGTGTATGAGAGCAATGCTAAGTGAATGGGCAGTAGAACAGTTGTCATATGAAGTGCAGTCACTGAGTCATAAATCTGACCCATTTGACAATAATAATTGCTCTCTTCATGAAAGATGTGGTGTTGACACAGTCAGTCAACATGAAAGCTTATCCATCTGAATTGCGATAGTGAGTTATAAATCATGGCAGAAGTGCGACGGAATTATATGCATGCTTGTGTCTAAGCAGGGTTTTTGTGTATATAAAATGTAGCTACCTGTTTGGTGAACAAGGGAGCTACACAAGAAAGCCAGGGGCATCCCTCCATTACATAGCATGTTCACACTTGCCTTGCCAACAAGTTCAATAAAATTCTGTAGTATTCTAATCCTTCACAGCTTTTTCTGGCCTGAAATATCTATAATTTAGATAATTGTTTGTGTTTTTCCTCAAAGAAATATTTCGAACAACAAACAGACAACAATTAAACATTCAAACATAGATACAATTGCTTTGAATATCTCAAACTGTGACTTCTGTTTGTCACACTAGAGGAAGATTAATCTGTTTGTTATAACTTTGCTAAAATGAAGCACTTGTGGTCAGGATGGCCAGGAGTAGCAGACGCCAAGATCAGCTGTGGATCAGTAGCATTGACAGTGGTCAAGCTCTGTTGATTGCAGGCCTATTACTCAGAGAGACAGGAGTGAGGTCACTGGTGAATGCTATGACACCTATCACACAACATGGTATGTATGGGCTATGAGTCAGTCACACGTTTATGAGGTATCAAAGTTATGGTCACTTAACATGGCTGGGATAGGGCTGTGATGTCAGTAACAGCCAGAAGTGTATTGCATGTAAACACTCGAAGTTTGTCTACTGTAATGTTATATCTTATGATAGCTCACAGGAAGTGAAATCCACTTTGTAATCATTGTCCATGATATACTCATAAAGGCTGTTCTTCCATAACCAGACAAAAAGATGTCACTAACCGTCAAGTGATTCAACTTGCAGCATTGATCTATTTTTATCTTTCATGATTTACAGGGTGCTAGGTACCTTGGTACTAAAGATTGCATAACTGCCAAATTATCTTTGTTTGCCTACCAATACTGATTGCAATATAAGTGACGTACACCGTAAAATTGGATGAACTGAGTCCGCTTAAATGATTGTGTCAGAAGGTTGCACATGCACAACAACTTTGAATGAGCATAGCTTGTTTTTTTTGGCCAAGATGACCCGTCTTTTATTTGAGTGAAAACAAGAAGCTATGCTAGCTCAAAGATGTTGTGCAACCATCTCTCAATCATTTAAGCTGACTCAGTTAATCCAAGTTTTAAGGTGTGCTCTTGTAGATGAAAACGTGGTATTAATCTGTACAGTGCCGCCTGTAAGTAAGTGAAACGCATGAAACGGTGCCATTGCATCAATGCTAAACATCCTCAGCAAAACTGTTGGTGGAAGCACAAATTCTCATCCGATTTGAGGAAAACAAATTTGATCATGAAGGCCGTTATGTGAGAAATGTGGGATAACAATGGCAGCCAATTTTATGACCCAACATATTTTTCTCTCATCGGTTGGGAATCCATGCCTCCAAAAGCAGTTTGGTTGAGGATGTTTAGCGTTGATGCAATGGCACAATATCATGCGTGTCATGCACCACTTACAGGCGGAACTGAAAATGCTGGAAGCTAGAAATTTTGATTGTCATTGTGTTTAACTGTTATTCGGTTTCCTGAGCTTTTACTTACATTTTGGTCAACTGTAAAAACCTTGTTTTATATCATTAAAAACATCTATAGATAATACAATCACTAGACAGAAATTTTTTAGTAACAAATTCATCCAAATGCATGAACAGCAAGGTAATAAAACAACAAAATAAAAATATTTCTTCTTGAATCATATTCGATCTGTTAGCTGGGCAATTCCGTAAACTCAGATTTACAGATTTGGCTCTCTAGCAGCTTGTGTGTCCCTACCATTATATCTCAGCTATTTCATTGTTAGATAGGGATGAGGCCAGGTAATATGGGTATCAGACAAGCCACCAACCAGAGCTCTAAGTGCAACAAGAGCTGAGCTACATCAAAATATATAGCGTTTCGGACGTACATCACACGATGTACATCCGAAACGCCGATATTTTGATGTAGCTCAGCTCCTGTTGCACTTAGAGCTTTGGTTGGTGGCTTGTCTGATACCCTTATTACCTGGCCTCATGCCAGGATAACAATGAAATAGCTAAGGTATGGTGGTAGGGCTACACAAGCTGCTAAAGTGTCAAATCTGTAAATCGGAGTTTATGGAATTGCCCAGCTGGCAACATTCAGGGTATGGGAATAGTCTCATTTCGCCTTATAATTCCACAGACAACAGGAACAAAAATTTGCTAAGGTTTCTATCAGGGGAAGTACACAAGAAAAAGGCTCCAAATTGTGTGCTTATGCTTGCAGAGTTAGCACTGCTACTTCCAATGGGTTTCATTTAAATCCTGATGCAACTTAAACGGCAAACCGCCTTGGATATGAAATATGATGATCTTTTGATCTAACCCATCATTGAATTTTCTGATTAGAATCTCATAATCATGTGGTTGGAAACAAGTTTGGATTGCAAACCTAATACAGAAGCCATCGATGTATTCTTGCTTCAACATAAATACAAAAAATGTGACCAATCAACATAAAAAAACCTGATGAGATAACGTGATTTTGCATATAATTATACTCACATGTTGTTTACAGAATAACACAAGAGTCTTTTATTGCTGTCTGAGAAAGGAAGGTATTCCTACATTTTTGTATTAGAAGGTACTTGTTGCTTCTCTAGTATATAAATTTAGTATTGTGTGTGTTCATCTCGTAGCTTCTAGAGTTCTGCAGTTACAGTTCCTAAAGTACTCGGTGGCTGTCCACCTCCTAATTCTTAAGAACAACAAGTCTCCAAGAAATCATCACGCCTCAAGCTGGTAACTTGAGAGAGGTGATTAATGGCCTGGATCTCCTAGTGCTCTTTCACAATGTACAACAATACAGACTGTTTTTGTAGTGCTCTGTTCTTCACACAGCTAACAAATTCTTACCGACTGAAACACACTTATCAAGCCAACAATTTAAGACACACAAAATGGAAAATTTATCACTGCTGAGTTAACATCAAATTGAATGAAGAATTAGGGAATGAAAAATTATAACATTAGAATAAGGAAAATCTGCAGAAAAGAAAAATTTTTTGGCTCATATGTTTGCATTTCATGTTGATGCTGTGACAAGCTGAATATTTTAAAAGATCTGATGTTGTGTTTCAAATTATAATTAATTGGAAATAATGAAGAGATTAAATTTGAAATGGAAATGATGTTACAAGCCAAAAACAGATACTTTTTTTTTGAAAAGCAATTAGTCCTGTTGAAAACTCTGTGCTGCATGAAATCATTACCTGGCAAACATGGGCATGTGGTCTGACATACCATCCATCTTATGTCGGAATAACTCTTTCTGTACTGACTTGCATGTTGTCAGTCAAATATCAGAAGTTATAAAAGACTAGTATATCACTATACAATACATATGATACTATGATAGAGATGTTATAAAGATGACACTTTGCTTACAAAAATCTGATGTCTGTGATTCTTGAGATGCATCCAACTTCATCACAGTGCATCATTCTGTCCTACTTCTGCCGTAACCCTCTTCTGTTTTTGACAGAGGAAAAAGTCCTTAGATCTTCTGATTTCCGTCAAGATCAAACTGAATTCCAGTCTTCTTTGCTTATCATTTCTTTCCATATTTTCTCTGTAACATACATATATATGAATAACCTGTCAATGCAAACAAACATTAAGCACACAGAGGAACTATAGTGATGAATTAACCTTTAGGAGAATTGATAAAAATTGACAGAATTTTCTATGATTTCGCATCGTCTTCATCAGTGAATGTGCTGGGACAATTTATACCAATTCATCACTCTAATGAATGCGGAGATCGAGAATCTAGATTCAAGAACACAGAGAAACTGGTTAATTATTGGCCAACTAATTTTTGACTGTCGAAAGGAGCTGGACTATAAGAAATGAAATTCTTATCATCAAATTATCACTTTGAATAGAAAGGTTTTTTATCTTGATTTTTCACCATGGTATGTGTACTTACAATAACTGGTTTTCATCACTGCTATTGGACGACAATTGCTCAAATTATTGATTTCATCTGTTCTCGCAAAATAAACAACAATATAACATTGAATGCATTTTAGTCAGTTGTTGTACACACTTAGCCAGTCAGGGCTTCATTAGTGTATTAACAACTCTCTAAAGTTTTAAATGGTCTGAAACTAATTGTACAGGCTAAGACTGCAGTCATTAAAATAGCAACGAAATAGAAATCATTGATATAACTTTATAGGGTGTTTTCAGCATGAGGAAACCTTAGTGCACTGGTTACTGCAGGCCCTGAATCTATTCTAAGGCAAGGTCATTGTAGCCACAACTTCAGTTTACCTGAAAGGCCAGCTGAGGTGATTGATCAATTTTGGGCATTAGGTATTCTGCCTATCTTTCTTGGGTGTAAAATAAAGCTTAGACCTGCTCATGTTTGATTGTTCTTTGGTTTTCTTATTATATGCCAGTCACTGTCAGAAAAACATTTTTCATTCCTTTTATATATTATAGCGTGTCTGACCACCTTCTACTATGGAATGCATCCATCAAGTACCTTGAGACATTCTTGTGTAACCAGAATAAAAAATAGTAAGGGGCACAACATTAAGGAAATCTGACACAATGGATATAATGGAACTTAAATTGTAGTTGGTTTAAAATTATAATGTGATTTTAAAATGTACTTCAAGCTATAGTTAAAAGTAGTGATTCTGGAGTAGAACGATAGGATGCTTTTGGATCCCTCGGATGCTGGTCAAAAGTCTTGCTATTTCCATGAGTTTCGCCAGTGACTTTCCAATTGTTGTGATAATTCTCATTTTCTCTTCTTATTTGGACTAATGGATTGTGTCCTTCTCTTTTCAGGAACGTTGTATGCCTCAGCAGTGTGCAGTTGCTGTAGTCCAGTGAAAAGGATGATAATGCTGCCTCCAACTAACTCATGTAGGTACATCCCCTTGCAATTTGGAAAATTCGGGAAAAGAATAGGTACCACCCCTCCTTCTCCTCACCCTGGCCCAGGTAATACCTTGCCATCCTTGCTGCACCATTGACCACCCTTGGCCTATAAATGTTGCACCCTCTCATTCCACTGAAATGTGTCTCTTTGAATTGTTTTATTAGTTTAATTGGCCACTTGCTTGTCCATCAAGTTAAGTGAACCTTCTCTACCTGTAGCACCTATTCATTTTCTTATTCATGCATGCACAGTAAGTCTCTATTCTCTAGAAAACTTTCCAATTGATTATTTATCATGCCCAAATTGCACAGTGCCAATACCTGTACATAAGTGAAATGGATGATGTTTTTTCATTGGGTCAATGTTTAACACCCTCGACCAATCCGCTTGTGGAACCATTAATTGTAATCCAATGAGATGAAAACAAATTGGGTCATAAAGGTCGAAGTTTTAGGTATGCAGGATATCAATGACTGTCAGTTTCCTTTTTTATTTGCTGCACTCAAGAGTTAATAATAACAATAGACTAAGCATTTACATGTTGCTAGTTTCAGTCAGACTGCTCACCAGCGTTTTTGTGGAATTAATTGTAATGTAGCTGCAAAAACTTTCCATGGACTTGCAACAACTTATCTCATGTGCTCATGTGGAAGACTGTTCCAATGCTTAGGAGCCACCTGTGAGAATGCTCTGACTGCGATTTTGTTTTTGTCGCGGGTGCTTGGAATTGACAATAGCAACTCCTTGTTACTGCATAAGTTGCAATTTGGTTAACTGAGCTGAATTAGGTGATTTAAATATTCTGGAGCCTGGTCATTCAGCACTTTCCATGTCATCATCAAGATTTTGAACTGTATCCTCGCCGGAATTGGCAGCCAGTGTAAGTTCTTCCTGTGACTTGTGACACTGTCTTGTCTTTTCAATTGTCCAGTTAAGCAGACAGCTGTATTTTGTGCTACTTAAAGCTTCTTTATCAGTCTCTGTGATATACCATGAAACAATCCGTTGTCATAATCCAAATGTGGAGTAACCAGAGTTAGGGTGTGGATCAAGATCTTTGATAAGGACATGCTACACAAGGCCAATGCAATTCACCTACGTATCAAAGGTTTTGACCCTTGTCTAACCGTTGAAGAGGAAAGAAAATCGCAGCCACATGCCTAAAGTACTACATGTTCTTTATGACCCCATATTTTCTTTGCAATGAATGAGAATCCTTGCTTCCCCAAGTTGTTTGGTTGAGGATGTTTATCATTGATCCAATGTCAAGACGTCATCCATTTTTCTTACTCACAGCGATACTGTATTGGACCTTCCCTCAGCATTGCCTTTGCACTTATTTGAGACCATATACTTATTATTGTTTTTCAAGTTCACCTCTTTTAAGATTTCAACTTATGCCCTTTAATTCTAGTGAATGTATTCCTGAACATGATGACTTACTTACTCTTATACGGTTTGCATTGCAGTTTCACTCTTATCCTTTAACTTCTGTCTCCTTTTGTACAATGTTCTGATACACCCACAGCTGATCACCTCTGCATGGTCGGTCACATTTTGCCCTTCTCCCCTTTCAATATGCCTTTCCCTATCATCCAGTGTACCTCTCCACTCATGTATCCAAGCAACCTTTGTCCCTGTTCCATATCTATTCAGACTTTTTCACTCAAGAATCTTGTTTGAGTTTTTAACTTTCTATTTTATACATATAAATGCATATTACTCTTGAACGCTTAGTAGTTGCTCACACATCGTAATGTAAGCACCAGTTACTGTAGTCAAAAAGTTACTCTACATTTTGTGATACACTCAATAAATTTTCTTTTCACAGCAATGACTGATTAACCTGAGTAATAATTGAGTATTTCAGTATATTTCCTTTACTGGTTTTCATTCCATTTGAATTAACCAATGACATAAAATCTTATGGTCAATTATAGAGCAAAACTAATTTCTTTTAGCATATATACCTTTTTTAAAATTTCTTATCAAATTGTTGGTGAACTGATCAATGCTGATAGTGGAATGATGCTTAACCTTTCCCGTACCTACCGCTTCTGCCCAACGCAGTCTTAACTGAAATATGTTTTGTAGATTAAAACACAAACCATAACAAAATAACAATCTCGAAGCTTAAAAAACATGTGGCAAATTATTATTTGAGAAAAAAAATGCAAAAATAAGAACAAAATAAAGCTGTAGAAAGTTCCCAACCGAATCTTTATGTGTGATACCTGATACATATCATTTGCTACCCTATTACAGTAGCTCGGATGAATGTGAATTTTTGTCACATTCTGAAATAAGTTAATAAAACATATTTTCTAATAATTTCTTATTATCAAGTGACCCGATGACAGATAATGTTCTGTGAGCAGATTTCAAGATGACTTAATGCTTTGGCGTGTGTCTTATACTTAAATTCAGACTTGTCATTGGGTGTATTTAAATTCTAACTGAAGGAGTGAAATTTTGATTTAACAAAAGGGGTCACTTTTGACCAACTTCCTGTAGATTTGCAGAATCCCAGAATAGCATGCTTGAGCATCCATGCATTTTCAAACTTAGAAGAGATTGCAATTATTGCCTTACCACAACATGCATGTTTCCAGTGTGTTTCTTACGCATAACGTTTTCCTGATTATTTAGCTAAACTTTAAAATCTGTACTGCATTTCTCCTCTTTATAATGTCTTGAATGTTTTCACTTGCTTTCCCTTGTGAAACATTCGCAGAGCATGTCGATTGTTTATTGTAGGACATTAAAACTTGTTCCAAATTGTGTAAATAATTCTACAAAGAACCACAGACATCAAGTGAATCATATTAAGCATTACCATACAACCATTTCTAAATTCTAAGAAAACAACAAGTTGAGCAACCTACAGATGATTCACCATCATCCGTGTTATGTCTTTCAGGACAAATAGCTAACAGGTCGCACCTTATGGGTAAGAAATGAAGTCATTGTTCTAAAATGTTCCTATATTTGTACCAATTGACTTTTTTTAACCCACCGAAGCTCTAAGAGGCAACTTTATTCGCCGGCACTTTTTCCCAAATAAACCAAATTTGTAAATTTTGTTGGAATGAGTTTTAAAGTCTGTCAGTTTTTAATGTACCTGATTTCTAATGAAGACACATCCATAATCTCAATAATCAATGACATAAAATCTAAAGTTGACACATTTAATTTGTTGAAAATAGCTATAAAGGAATCATATAATGCTTGAGTGCAATCATAAATTCCATAAAGACATTTCATTGTCACTCAAATTTAATGACATAACATATCATCTAACACAGATTATGTATCATTTCATGCCACTCAAAAATACACCAATAGGTTCAAGGAAAGGGAAGGAGACGAGACATCTAGGAAATGTGATAGTAAGTTCAATTACAGGGCTGGCTGTGGCTCCATGTGAAAAAATATATGTATTGTAATGGTATCTTCATTGATTGTATGCTTCTTTGTCTATACCCTACGCTCTGCTCTTGAAATAGATATCATTACAGACATGAATGATGGCAGATACTTGAATTCATTAATTCTGCCTTCTCTTTCGATGTCTCCATTTAATTTCATTTTATCATTTAATTTCCATCCATGATAAATCAACAAAACGTCAACATATAAAGATTCCGGAGAATTTCTTCTTTATAATTGTGATAATTTTCAGTTCAGAGAATTCTTCCATTTTTTCTGGAGACCAGATATCTTGTGCAAAAACATTGATACATACAAATTTATTAATATTTCAGTTATACTTCTGTACTAAGAATTGGTTGAGATTTTAATTGAGACTTTATCCCATCATTTTGATTGGCCTATAAATCAAATGATAATATGATATGCTGGCAAATTTCTTTGTCCTAATTAAGTAATTAAAAAAAAACTTGGCCAGTCTAATTAAACTTTTATCCGAGAATGTAGGTGATGCCACAACGCATAGCTTATACCACACCCTTAAGACATTTCCAAGTTGTTTTTATGGCATGTGTTACAGGTTAATAACAATTTATCAGATTATTGCACAAATTATAAGCTTTTAGAATTATAACATCTGGCAAGCTCACTTGAAAGCATTCTGTTTCACACTCTTTGCTTTCAAAATACCATATAATCCTGATAAAGTAAAAAAAAATTAGCATGATAAAACATAGTCTATACCATGTGTTCAATGTTATTTCGCAAACAATTCTAATATTAAAAAATTGTGTTGCGCTTTCAGACATGACCCGGAGTGTTGGATTCGAACGGGTACAGGAGACTACGATTGGTCCAGAGACAACCAATGGGGTTGAGATGCTACATATCTCATCCAATCAGAATACTTCTGGTTGTAATGTGTCACAGTGCAAATCTACGGCCTGATTCAATTGGCTTGTATTGTTGAAATGCTTTCTGAAGAACTAATGCCGAGTATGACAATTAATTGGTATAATGATTAGTTCGTTTGCTTTGTATAACTTTCATTAAAACGTCTTTATACTGAATAGTCATTTAAACTGTCATATTGTTCTTTAATATTCATTACACTCTAGTGTTTCATCAGACAAAGTTTTCCTGTCGGAATATATGGTGACAAGATGTCGCTCTGCTACATCAAAATGTTTATTTGAAAAAAATGCTGTTGTTGTCTTTATGGGAACATTCCAAAGTAAAACAATTCCTGGTTCTTTCAGGAGTGATATTCAGAGAACAAAATTTTATATTGGAATAATCATATGATCTGCATTTACTGAATCATGATCTTTTCAATATTATCTGTTGTTTATTAAAGCCTCGTTCACATTTTGCAAATTTTGAATCTTGTCTGGTCTGCGTCATGCATTACGCAGACCCATACCACTCGTGGATCTGACATTAATTGTGACTCAGCAAATCCATGAGATTCATTCAATATCAGTGATGCTATAGCTGTATTGCCATGAGACACGGAAAGCATCCAGTATTCAAATGTCAAATGATACATGTTGAATACTTTTTTCCACCCAATTTATGTTGTAATATCAGAATGTGTCACATGCACGAAATGAGATTGTAGGAAGTTAAATATGCAGAATTTTCATGCCAATTGCACCTTGCTGCCACTGCTGCAAAGTAGCGCCAGTAGTAAAAATGGTGGCACCTTGTTATTGTAGCCAATGAGCGATGTGGCTCGACAACAGACTCTGGTTGAATGCACAAGGTTGGCAGCAGTTTCGTCCTGGGTGTGATGCAACATGAAATTGCCAAGGTGTGTACAGGGCTTTATTATCCACATTTTAAAAGTTCACAGGACTTTATTCTCCTTGCAAGAACAAAATCTGAAAACCCTTGGCAATCTTAACAAGAGCAGGTATACTGCCTCCATATCCCCCATGCCCTACACATCTACCAATACCCACCAGAATTCCAATTTTAGTTATGCTAAATATTTCCACCAGGGGCACAATTGTGCATACATGTAAGGATATGGAGACACCTGGGGGTGGAGTTCACTTTTAAAAATAACATGGCTGCAGGCCAAAAGCACAGCAAAAAGTATTTGGGATGTGGAAATGGTTATGATATTTATTGATTTATGGTCAGATTTGACAAGTTTAGGGGGGTCTTTGATGTTGGGAAAGGATGAGCATTGTGCATGGTGTGGTGTTTGAGATATTTGATGGACGCCATGACATGGAGACTAAAAGTAAAATCCCCCATAGCATAGCATGGGGGATAATTAGAGTCCTTGTTTTGTGTGCATGTGCATTGGCACAAGATATTGACCTTGTCATCTTAATATAAGAATTATGTAATTCTCATAAGGGTTTATTCTATTTACACAATTTATATTACATACTGTTGTACTTGTATCTTAAAACATTTTATAGTATTGGCATTGTATAATTAAAATCCAAATTGTATATCACGTATGTTAACTGTGAATAGATATTGTCATATTTTTGGGGTTTATACATGAAATGTGATATTTGTACTTTCTGTAAATAAAGAAAATTATGTTGTATTGAAATCGATACTATATTGTTTGACTGGTGCTGCATCTGTATTAATAAAATCACAGACACAGACAGGGTATTTTCTTATTCTCACAGATGTATGTGATTGTATATATTTGTAAATAGTATTTATGCCATTTATTGTAAATATGGACATTGTCATTTCGTGAAAATGTATGATGCATTCATTGGATTGTACAATGAATTTAGTTGTGACAGAGATTGTAATACTGTGCAAATGGTTGAAATAAATCCAAATGCTCAAATACGTAGTTACATGTATCATTCTACATAAGAATATACACAACTCTGAAATAAATGCAAGTTCAGGATGGCACTACACCTCATAGCTACAACTGTAATTCTATTTCGAATTTATAAAGCACCCTTGTTTTTCCAAAGTAATTGTGTTATGTTACGCTGTTGCACTTGTGCATTTGACTGCATATGTGCAGACTTTTGCATGCACAGGAATAACATTTAAATTTGCCAATATGGATTCTGTGACTGTACATGACAACGGAATATAAAACGACAGTATACAGTATAGCAAACATTTATTTTAAAGCGCGATGTTTCACTTGACTAGTTCTAAAAATCATTATTATCACATGACTGTGCCGACGTCACGTAAACTCATGCTCCAAAAGTTGATGTTAGTCCTGCCAAGTCAAGAAAATAACGTTGACAGCCCAGTGACATCACCTATAAGCAGCTGCCAAGAAGTGACATGCCAGACAACACTGTGACATCACTTTTTTAAAACCGCTTACAGCTCGCCAAGTGCTTCTGAGCAGTTTACTGAGACAGGCGCGATATAACAACTATTAACATAACTAATGATGTTTTCAAGGCTTACTTGTATAATTAAAATGACATATCAATCACAAAAGTCATGCTCAGATTGAGTCTACATCAACCAATGTTACCAATCAAAGATATCAGTGCCATGCACTCATTTCTTACCCATACTGCATAGTGATATAACAACACATGCAATGTCAGCACATACATGTATCAATCCTAATGAGAGAGAATGTGATAGACTCTAGTACAAACCATTGCATATACATGTGCAGTTTGAACTCTTATTAGTTGTACTATTCATCTTTACACAACAATCCCAGAGACAGCTTTCTGGTGTCTTTTGGTTATGCAATGTATACATTATTTGGAATTCAGAGCGATAAAAAAAGTGTCTCACTCTCCCCTACTGAAGGAGATGTGACACACAAAGTGTGAAAAAAATACCAACTTTGGCTAAAATTCAATCCAAAACTAACAAAATCCAGCAAAAAGGCTGAAAGTGGTAAGAGGAATCACCTTCATTATCCCTAAACTTCAAATATTGGCTCTGTGATGGACTTCTGGCTCAATTTCCATTGGTTGTGATTGTGGTTTGTGAAGAAGTAAAATGTGATCTGATGTTAAAAAATAAATAAATATATAAATAAATCGCCCTATGAAACTTTTCCGACCCCAGGACAGGATATTCAGCAATGGACAATTTGGCCATACATTAATTAGAAGTTAGTTTTTAAGCTGTATTAACAGATGTGAATTTTTATGTATGAGCAGGTTAATTCAGAAACAATGACAAAACCTTCTGAATTTTGTGTGGCTTTTTTTCTTTAATTGTAATCATTATCCTGGTGTAATGCAATTAGGCAGATAGTCCATTCGCAGTACAACCACACCTTCCATTTGATCATGTTCTCTGCAACAAGGCGTCTCAATATAATCAGGCTCACTAGAAATTCTTAAAGCTGGCGCTTTTAGACGGGTTCCTTAACATGAATCACTTAAGGCAAGTCTCTCCTAATTTTCTTTCTGATCAGCACTGATTCAATAACATGACTGAACTTCAAAGCATATGGAGCTGATTCATTACATATGATAAGCATGTGGAATCTTTTTCCTATTGCGCAAATTTGGTGTATTATGGAGATATGCAATTGAGATACAACTGAAAGCAACATTAAATTTAGCAAAAGCAAACTATGGTCACAAAATTAGTTGTCAACTTTGATTACACTTAATGTTTGGTTCATGTACCTGTTGTTTGCAGGCTGTAATGAACCAGTGAACGTTCATTCAAATCAAGACCATATCAAACTATCAGCACTTAGTTCTGCACATATGAAGGGAACTTATCATTAAAGAGCGCTTGGTGATTTATTGTATGCATATAAGATCTATAGATACCATAGGTGCATATATATATTGCAGCCAAAAATACAATGTAGATGATGTAACCAGACATGACATTGTGTCCATACATATTCTCTACTTGAAAGGATAGAAAGCAGAACAGAGTCATTTTCTTTCAGGTACTTGATCCAGCAAGAAATCTAATTTGACAAAGTCCTCTATTCATAAGGATTCCTGACTGCCAGACAAAAATCAACATCTTGACTCTTAAGAATGTGGTTTGAGTGAACTTTTCCTATCCAAGTGACACAAAAGTTTGAAGAAAGTTCAGATCGTAGGCAAAAAAATAACCGTTATAAAAATTGATATTTCTAAATTGAGAAAATATGACAGTTGTTCTCATCATCCTTCGTAATTCAAACTCCATCACAGACTTATAAAAAAATGACTATACTGCTTGGGATAATATGAATATGCTCGGAAACATGTTTCTGGACAATATGCAATTTGCACCTAATATCGGTGTAAATGAAAGTTACAGTAAAGCATGTTTTAATTTACTGGACACCTATGAGCCTCATATGTGCATGTATATGTCAGGGGGGGGGTGTAACTTAAGTCATTCTAAACTTCTTCTTTTGAACTACTTTTTGCCTTTGATATTCATTTAATCACATAATTTACATATATCACTTTGGCCTTGGTCTACTATTCCCAGATCTTGTCATTTTTCGGCCACTTTCTCATCATCATAGCCGTTCACTAAATTCAGTCTGGCACATTCACAAACTGCAACATGCTAACAGGGGTGTATAAGAACTTAAGAAGCCATTTAAGTGGGTAGCAGTGATTTAATGAGACAAATATTAATGGAAACATTCTTTTTTTTTTCCATGGCCATTATCTTTGTAGTAAGCCTTGTCCAAGAATAGTATGTGGGGCATGACAAACAGGTTTGACTGTACACTGTATGCTACACTAAAAAGTAAGTTTATAAGCTTGTAATAAATATATCCATGGGCAATGTTGTAGACTATGCATGTTAGTGGAGGTGTCAAATGAAGGTTGATGCATCAATTCTCCTATCATAAATCCTGTCAGAGGAACAGAGTGAATTTGAAGCTCATGTGTGTAATAATTACATATGAAGAGGGCTGCAAGGTTAAAGTTGCCTGAAGACAGAATGTCATATGCTTCATCAAGGACTAAGGGGGTTGCTTCAGGCGATGTCAACCAAATAGCTTTGCTTGGGCTTTTGATCTCCTAGGAATAAAAAAAGAAAATGTCTACCACAAGAGCTTGTTAACCTTGACGTAGTCGCCAATTGAAGAATGAAGATATAATACAACAATGGTGAAAAAAACCATTGCAGAAAAGAGAAATGACTACAATGACTAAACTGCTAAATTCTAGAGGTCCAGTTATTATCGTTTTCATAGCTATGTGTTTTTTGAAAACTTCGTTTTGCAGTTAAACCGTGACATCATCAGGTATCTGTCAATGTGATTGGTCTAATCTTCAATCTGTGACATATCAGTTCAGAGTTTAACATCACAGTTAATGACAAAGGAATTTAAAACTGTCAGGCAATGTTACTATTTGTGAACAACCACAACAAACAATGCATGTCTAAGTCGAGTGTTGCACCTCATTGTTTTCCAAACAAAACGAGTTGCTGTTTTTCACAAGACACCAGTCATCTCAATTTCAAACAACCTTTTTGTCAGTAATTGCAAAGTTTTCCTTTGAGGCTAAGTAGTCTGTTGGTATTGGTTCAGTTACAGTTTATTGAAGCATCTTCCAGCCAAGCTAAACTTGTGAAACATACATCATCCATGTGTCACTGCACTTTGTCAGTTTGCTGAAATCTGTGCTTGTAATAAACGAAATTATTTAGCTAAATCCCTGACATCACAGTTCTGGAATGAAGCAAATTGCAAACTTGAAAAACACGTAGCTATGAAAACGATAATAACACCAACAGGTAGTTCCAATCAATAGTAAAGTGGCAATGCATGTGTAGTATTTTCACACCTGAAGTAAATCTTTGCCAATGATGTTTTTCCTCACCTGGAACATCCTTTAAAATATCTTTTATATCGAGAATTATGCATGTTGGGGACAAAAACAAAATCTCCATGAAAAATGTGAATATTTGAATTACATTTTGAATTGTGGCAGAATTTTATGACGGAATCAACAGGAAAATGAGAAAATTATGGAAAGAACACATTGGGTACCTGTCAATATAACTTATGCAACTATACTACTTTCATGTCGGTAAATAGCCTATTCAGCTAATGTTTTCTATGTTAAAATACTTCCCGACAATACAGAAATATTAGACTTTGACTTTACTGCCAAGGCCACAGGGGCTATCTATCAACATTTTTGCATCAAGACTTACTATTCCGCTCATCCTTCTTTGCCGCACAAGGAAGCTTGGACCTGCTCATGTTTGGCTGTATTCTGCATTTCCCATGATAGATAAGTCACTGCTAGAACTCACACTTTCCATTTCGTCTTATTCCCTGTACATATTGTCCACTGTCTGCTAGTAAGTGAAATGCATGAAATGGTGCCATTGCATAAATGCTAAACATCCTTTGCAAAACTGCTTGTGGAAGCACAAATTCTCATCCAATGAGAGGAAAACATATTGGGTCATGAAGGTGGATATGTAAGGCATGTGGGATAACAATGGCAGCCAATTTTATTTGCCATAGTTTGAGTTAGGTATGGATCAAAGTCTTTGATAAGTAAGTGAAACACAGGCCCAATGTTATTTAGTAGGGAAGGGTGGTTCACTTACTTATCAAGGACTTTGACCCATACCTAACTCCAACTACAGCAGAGAAACTTAGCTTACTCATGCCTCCAAAAGCACATTGGTTGAGGGTGTTTAGCATTGATGCAATGGCACAATATCATGTGTGTCATGCACCACTTACTTACAGGCAGCACTGTAAATGCTAGTAGCTAGAAATTTTGATTGTCATTGTGTTTAACTGTTATTTGGTTTCACTGAGCTTTTACTTACATTTTCGTAAACTGTAAAAACCTTGTTTTATATCATTAAAAACATATATAGATAGTACAATTATTAGATATGAATTTTTTAGTAACAAATTCATCCAAATGCATGAACAGTAAGGTAATAAAACTACAAAATAAAAATATTTCTTCTTGAATCATATTCGATCTGACAGCTGGCAACATTCAGCGTATGCGAATCAAGTCTCATTTCGCCTTATAATTCCACGGGCAACAGGAACAAATATTTGCTAAGGTTTCTATCAGGGGAAGTACACAAGAAAAAGGCTCCCAATTGTGTGCTTAGGCTTGCAGAGTTAGCACTGCTACTTCCAATGGGTTTCATTTAAATCCTGATGCAACTTAAATGGCAAACCGCCTTGGATATGAAATATGATGATCTTTTGATCTAACCCATCATTGAATTTTCTGATTAGAATCTCATAATCATGTGGTTGGAAACAAGGTTTGATTGCAAACTTAATACAGAAGCCATCGATGTATTCTCGCTTCAACATAAATACAAAAAATGTGACCAACCAACATAAAAAAACCTGATGAGATAACATTATTTTGCATATTATTATACTACATATTGTTTACAGAATAACACAAGAGTCTTTTATTGCTGTCTGAGAGAAGAAATTATTCCTACATTTTTGCATTGGAAGGTGCTTGTTGCTTCTCTAGTATATAAATTTAGTATTGTGTGTGTTCATCTCGTAGCTTCTAGAGTTCTGCAGTTACAGTTCCTAAAGTACTCGGTGGCTGTCCATCTCCTAATTCTTAAGAACAAGAGTCTCCAAGAAACCTTCACGCCTCAAGCCGGTAACTTGAGAGAGGTGATTAATGTGCCTGGATCTCATAGCTCTCTTTCACAATGTACAACAATACAGACTGTTTTCGTAGAGCTTTTTTCTTCACACAGCTAACAAATAACAAATTCTAACCAACTGAAACACACTTATCAAGCCAACAATTTAAGACACACAAAATGGAAAATTTATCACTGCTGAGTTAACATCAAAGAAAATTGAATGAAGAATTAGGGGATGAAAAATTATAACATTGGAATAAGGAAAATCTGGAGAAAAGAAAAAATTTTTGGCTCATATGTTTGCATTTCATGTTGATGCTGTGACAAGCAAAATATTTTAAAAGATCTGATGTTGTGTTTCAAATTCTAATTAATTGGAAATAATGAAGAGATTAAATTTGAAATGGAAATGATGTTACAAGCCAAAAACAGAGACTTTTTTTTTGAAAAGCAATTAGTCCTGTGGAAAACTTTGTGCTGCATGAAATCATTACCTGGCAAACATGGGCATGTGGTCTGACATACCATCCATCTTATGTCGGAATAACTCTTTCTGTACTGACTTGCATGTTGTCAGTCAAATATCAGAAGTTATAAAAGACTAGTATAATTATTACTGTACAATACATATGATACTATGATAGAGATGTTGTAAAGATGACACTTTGCTTAGGAAATTTGATGTCTATGATTCTTGAGATGCATCCACCTTCATCACAGTGCATAATTCTGTCCTACTTCTGCAACAACCCTCTGCTGTTTTTGACAGAGGAAAAAGTACTTGCATCTTCTGATTTCCACCAAGATCCCACTGAATTCCACTCTTTCTTGATTATCGTTTGTTTGCTTATTTTCTTTGTTGCATACATATATGAATAACCTGTCAATGCAAACAAAATTTAAGCACACAGAGAAACTATAGTGATGAATTTACCTTCAGGCTAATTGATAAAAATTGACAGAATTTTCGCAATTTCGCATCATCTTCATCAGTGAATGTTCTGGGACAATTTATACCAATTCTCCTGAAGGTATAATTCATCACTCTAATGAATCAGGAGATCGAGAATCTACATTCAAGAACACAGAGAAACTGGTTAATTCTAGGCCAACTCATTTTTGTTTGTCTAAAGGAGCTGGACTAAAAGAAGTGAAATTCTAATCATCAAACTATCACTTTAAATAGAAAGGTTTTTTATTTTGATTTATCACTATGGTATGTGTACTTACAATAACTGGTTTTCATCACTGCTATTGGACAACAATTGCTCAAATTATTGATTTCATTTGTTCTCGCAAAATAAACAACAATACAACATTGAATACATTTTTGTCAGTTGGTGTACACACAGCCAGTGAGAGCTTCATTAGTGTATTAACAACTCTGTAAAGTTTTAAATGGTCTGAAACTAGTTTTCCAGGCTACGACAGTCATTAAAATAGCAACGAAATAGAAATCATTGATATAACTTTATAGGGTGTTTTCAGCATGAGGAAACCTTAGTGCACTGGTTACTGCAGGCCCTGAATCTATTCTAAGGCAAGGTCATTGTAGCCACAACTTCAGTTTACCTGAAAGGCCAGCTGAGGTGATTGATCAATTTTGGGCATTAGGTATTCTGCCTATCTTTCATGGGTGTAAAATAAAGCTTAGACCTGCTCATGTTTGGCTATTCTTTGGTTTTCCCATTATATGCCAGTCACTGTCAGAAAAACATTTTTCATTCCTTTTATATATTATAGCCTTTCTGACCACTTTCTACTATGGAATGCATCCATCAAGTACCTTGAGACATTCTTGTGTAACCAGAATAAAAAATAGTAAGGGGCACAACATTAAGGAAATCCGACACAATGGGTATAATGGAACTTAAATTGTAGTTGGTTTAAAATTATAATGTGATTTTAAAAGGTACTTCAAGCTATAGTTAAAGGTAGTGATTCTGGAGTAGACTGATAGGATGTTTTTGGATCCCTCAGATGCTGATCAACAGTCTTGCTATTTCCATGAGTTTCGCCAGTGACTTTCAATTGTTGTGATAATTCTCATTTTCTCTTCTTATTTGGACTAATGGATTGTGTCCTTCTCTTTTCAGGAACGTTGTATGCCTCAGCAGTGTGCAGTTGCTGCAGTCCAGTGGAAAGGATGATAATGCTGCCTCCAACTAACTCATGTAGGTACATCCCCTTGCAATTTGGAAAATTTGGGAAAAGAAAAGGTACCACCCCTCCTTCTCCTCACCCTGGCCCAGGTAATACCTTGCCATCCTTGCTGCACCATTGACCACCCTTGGCCTATAAATGTTGCACCCTCTCATTCCACTGAAATGTGTCTCTTTGAATTGTTTTATTAGTTTAATTGGCCACTTGCTTGTCCATCAAGTTAAGTGAACCTTCTCTACCTGTAGCACCTATTCATTTTCTTATTCATGCATGCACAGTAAGTCTCTATTCTCTAGAAAACTTTCCAATTGATTATTTATCATGCCCAAATTGCACAGTGCCAATGCCTGTACATAAGTGAAATGGATGATGTTTTATCATTGGGTCAATGTTTAACATCCTCGACCAATCTGCTTGTGGAACCATTAATTGTAATCCAATGAGATGAAAACAAATTGGGTCATAAAGGTCGATGTTTTAGGTATGCAGGATATCAATGACTGTCAGTTTCCTTTTTTATTTGCTGCACTCAGAGTTAATAATAACAATAGATTAAGCATTTACATGGTGCTAGTTTCAGTCAGACTGCTCACCAGCGCTTTTGTGGAATTAATTGTAATGTAGCTGGAAAAGGTATGTTTTCAATTTTTTCTTTAAACTTTCCATGGACTTGCAACAACTTATCTCATGTGAAGACTGTTCCAAAGCTTAGGAGCCACCTGTGAGAATGCTCTGACTGCGATTTTGTTTTTGTCGCGGGTGCTTGGAATTGACAATAGCAACTCCTTGTTACTGCATAAGTTGCAATTTGGTTAACTGAGCTGAATTAGGTGATTTAAATATTCTGGAGCCTGGTCATTCAGCACTTTCCATGTCATCATCAAGATTTTGAACTGTATCCTCGCCGGAATTGGCAGCCAGTGTAAGTTCTTCCTGTGACTTGTGACACTGTCTTGTCTTTTCAATTTACAGTTAAGCAGACAGCTGTAGTTGTGCTACTTAAAGCTTCTTTATCAGTCTCTGTGATATACCATGAAGCAATCCGTTGTCATAATCCAAATGTGGAGTAACCAGAGTTAGGGTGTGGGTCAAGATCTTTGATAAGGACATGCTACACAAGGCCAATGCAATTCACCTACGTATCAAAGGTTTTGACCCTTGTCTAACTGTTTAAGGTGACTCAACCGTGGTACACTGCACATACTTCTGAGCAGCCTGGTTGCCTAGCAACATAGCGTCACAACTGCTGCAGGCCCTGCAAAAGTTGTGACGTTACCATTTTCTGTTCTCTTTTTTTTTACAGCATGGCAGCCAGTAATTTGCTATTTAAATGAGATCTAAAGCAGCTAGAATCATAATTATTTTTTTATTGAATGCAGTAACATCTATTCTATGCTAGTTTAAAGTTTCAGCTTCTCAGCTATATCCAAAAATTTTCTCAGTCAAAAATTTATTTAAATTGACATTGGCACAGTCATGGTACTGCTGTAAAAAAATGACTCGGTGAATTTTTTTAATTTTTTGCCATTTGTTTGACAATAACTTGTTTATGATATATGCAAATTTTTAAAAAAATCTGTATGATCGTTTTCCTAAAATTTGATTACTGCCAAAATTGATGCATGCAAAATCTGCAATTAATTAGTGTGTTGGTGCCCTTTGAGCTCTTACAGAAAGAAGTATTTTAACCTTTTTCTTCAAATTTATGGCAAATGTATTGGTGTAAATCCTTGGGAAGACATTTCTGACGTTTTTGTGTGACAGATGCATGTAATGCTTTATTCATTGGTACATAACCAAAAACTCAATTTATGACTTTTAAGCAGTCATCAGGCAAAACATTCCATTACCATGGCAACCAAACGAGTCGGTGAAATTTTTTTATTTTTCATTTTTGAAATGTATGGGTCCCATAGAGTACCTGTGCAAAATTTTAGAAAAATCTGTATGATCAAACCACCATGCTCGAGTCGCCTTAAGAGAAAAGAAAATTGCAGCCACATGCCTAAAGTACTACATGTTCTTTATGACCCCATATTTTCTTTGCAATGAATGAGAATCCTTGCTTCCCCAAGTAGTTTGGTTGAGGATGTTTATCATTAATCCAATGTCAAGACATCATCCATTTTTCTTACTCACAGGCGGTACTGTATAGGAGACTATATACTTATTCCTACATTATCATTTTTCAAGTTCACCTCTTTTTTAAAAGCTTTCAGCTTATGCCCTTTAATTCTGGCGAATGTATTCCTGAACATGATGACTTACTTACTCTTATACGGTTTGCATTGCAGTTTTACTCTTATCCTTTAACTTCTGTCTCCTTTTGTACAATGCTCTGATACACCCACAGCTGATCACCTCTGCATGGTCGGTCACATTTTGCCCTTCTCCCCTTTCAATATGCCTTTCCCTATCATCCAGTGTACCTCTCCACTCATGTATCCAAACAACCTTTGTCCCTGTTCCATATCTAATCAGACTTTTTCACTCAAGATTCTTGTCTCAGTTTTAACTTTCTATTTTATACATATAAATGCATATTACTCTTGAATGCTTAGTAGTTGCTCACACATCGTAATGTAAGCACCAGTCACTGTAGTCAAAAAGTTACTCTACATTTTGTGATACACTCAATACATTTTCTTTTCACAGCAATGACTATAAATAACCTGAGTAATAATTGAGTATTTCAGTATATTTCCTTTACTGGTTTTCATTTCATTTGAATTAACCAATGACATAAAATCTTATTGTCAATTATAGAGCAAAACTAATTTCTTTTAGCATATATACCTTTTTTTAAATTTCCTATCAAATTATTGGTGAACTGATCAATGCTGATAGTGGAATGATGCTTAACCTTTCCCGTACCTACCGCTTGTGCCCAACGCAGTCTTAACTGAAATATCTTTTGTAGATTAAAACACAAACCATAACAAAATAACAATGTTGAAGCTTAAAAAACATGTGGCAAATTATTATTTGAGAAAAAAAAATGCAAAAATAAGAACAAAATAAAGCTGTAGAAAGTTCCCAACCGAATCTTTATGTGTGATACCTGATACATATCATTTGCTACCCTATTACAGTAGCTCGGATGAATGTGAATTTGTTTCTGAAATAAGTTAATAAAACATATTTTCTAATAATTTCTTATTATCAAGTGACCCGATGACAGATAATGTTCTATGAGCAGATTTCAAGATGACTTAATGCTTTGGCCTGTGTCTTATACTTAAATTCGGACTTGTCATTGGGTGTACAGTGGTCCCTGCAACGAACGACCACTTAATGAGCGACCATACCCTTATATACGACCGCAGACCCTTTGTATTAACGTTTTTCTTCATAAAAATCACCCTAATATACGACCAACCTGTCTAACGCGACCAACGACCGCAAAAATGACCAAAATTGGTTAATTTCATCCTCATTTGCGACCAAGAACAGACCAAAAACAACCAAAATGCGGCAATGAAGCTACGACATTTTGAGCAGTGTTTGCTCCCATGGGAGACCAAAAGCTATTGAAATCTAAATAATTGCTTCAATTGATCATTTGAATCTAATTACCACATCGATTGAATTACCTAGTGTCATTTGTTTGCCTTTTCAATGGATTGCTTATTTAGCCATTAATTGTTAATGTTCCAATTGGTTTAGCTTCAATTGGGTATGCTGAGTTAATTGCTACAACAATAATGCAAATATATGAGTCCACTTCTATAGGGCTTCAATTGCATTTAGAGAGTCCACTTCTATAGGGCTTCAATTGCATTCAGTTGATTGCAACATCAATTGATTGTTGACATTGAAATGATCAGTCATTGACATGTTGATTACATTTTGTCATTGAAATGCAGTTGTTAGGGCATGTAGATCACTTGAAAAGTGGGCAGGCCTACTACTGGTCGTTTTATTTATGATCAAGCAATTATGTTTTTA
Source organism: Platynereis dumerilii (assembly GCA_026936325.1). NCBI lineage: Eukaryota > Metazoa > Annelida > Polychaeta > Phyllodocida > Nereididae > Platynereis > Platynereis dumerilii. The sequence goes on from JAPTHN010000001.1 coordinate 112,241,093, forward strand.
AGATAATTCTAACATGATTTAAACAATATGCTTCCACATCTTTGTAATTAGGAAAGGTTAGGAAAATTCGCCTGTCATTGTTTTATATTGAATATTTTGGTAAACCCTGTCTCTCTCAGGCATAAATCCATGTTTTGGGCTTGGAAAGGCACATAACCCATATCCTGCAGAATAAATAAAGGATAGGTAGACATTACATTGTAGTTATGTGAACATTTGTATGACTTAACTATTTGAATTGAAAACATTGTCAATTTCAAACTAAGTATATAGAAATACTATTAACTCATGTTTGATACACCAACAAGAGACTCTACCCTGACGAGAGACTGTACACCGATGAGAGACTGTACCCCAACGAGAGACCGTACCCCCACGAGAGACCGCCTGACTGCTGCAGAAGGGGCGGTCTTATAACGCAGGGACCACTGTATGTAAATGCTAACTGAAGGAGTGAAATTTTGATTTTACAAAAGGGGTCACTTTTGACCAACTTCCTGTAGATTTGCAGAATCCCAGAATAGCATGCTTGAGCATCCATGCATTTTCAAACTTAGAAGAGATTGCAATTATTGCCTTACCACAACATGCATGTTTCCAGTGTGTTTCTTATGCATAATGTTTTCCTGATTATTTAGCTAAACTTTAAAATCTGTACTGCATTTCTCCTCTTTATAATGTCTTGAATGTTTTCACTTGCTTTCCCTTGTGAAACATTCGCAGAGCATGTCGATTGTTTATTGTAGGACATTAAAACTTGTTCCAAATTGTGTAAATAATTCTACAAAGAACCACAGACATCAAGTGAATCATATTAAGCATTACCATACAACCATTTCTAAATTCTAAGAAAACAACAAGTTGAGCAACCTACAGATGATTCACCATCATCCGTGTTATGTCTTTCAGGACAAATAGCTAACAGGTCGCACCTTATGGGTAAGAAATGAAGTCATTGTTCTCAAATGTTCCTATATTTGTACCAATTGACTTTTTTTATCCCACCGAAGCTCTAAGAGGCAACTTTATTCGCCGGCACTTTTTCCCAAATAACTAAATTTGTAAATTTTGTTGGAATGAGTTTTAAAGTCTGTCAGTTTTTAATGTACCTGATTTCTAATGAAGACACATCCATAATCTCAATAATCAATGACATAAAATCTAAAGTTGACACATTTAATTTGTTGAAAATAGCTATAAAGGAATCATATAATGCTTGAGTGCAATCATAAATTCCATAAAGACATTTCATTGTCACTCAAATTTAATGACATAACATATCATCTAACACAGATTATGTATCATTTCATGCCACTCAAAAATACACCAATAGGTTCAAGGAAGGGGAAGGAGACGAGACATCTAGGAAATGTGATAGTAAGTTCAATTACAGGGCTGGCTGTGGCTCCATGTGAAAAATATATGTATTGTAATGGTATCTTCATTGATTGCATGCTTCTTTGTCTATACCCTACGCTCTGCTCTTGAAATAGATATCATTACAGACATGAATGATGGCAGATACTTGTATTCATTAATTCTGCCTTCTCTTTCGATGTCTCCATTTAATTTCATTTTATCATTTAATTTCCATCCATGATAAATCAACAAAACGTCAACATATAAAGATTCCGGAGAATTTCTTTTTTATAATTGTGATAATTTTAAGTTCAGAGAATTCTTCCATTTTTTCTGGAGACCAGATATCTTGTGCAAAAACATTGATACATACAAATTTATTAATATTTCAGTTATACTTCTGTACTAAGAATTGGTTGAGATTTTAATTGAGACTTTATCCCATTATTTTGATTGGCCTATAAATCAAATGATAATATGATATGCAGGCAAATTTCTTTGTCCTTATTAAGTAATTTTAAAAAAACCTGGCCGGTCTAATTAAACTTTTATCAGAGAATGTAGGTGATGCCACAACATACAGCTTATACCACACACTTAAGACATTTCCAAGTTGTTTTTATGGCATGTGTTACATGTTAATATCAATTTATCAGATTATTGCACACATTATAAGCTTTAAGAATTATAACATCTGGCAAGCTCACTTGAAAGCATTCTGTTTCACACTCTTTGCTTTCAAAATACCATATAATCCTGATAAAGTAAAAAAAATTAGCGTGATAAAACATTGTCTATACCATGTATGTGTTCAATCTTATTTCGCAAACAATTCTAATATTAAACAATTTGTGTTGTGCTTTCAGACATGACCCGGAGCGTTGGATTCGATCGAGTACAGGAGACTACGATTGTTCCAGAGACAATCAATGGGGTGGAGATGCTACAGATCTCATCCAATCAGAATACTTCTGGCTGTCATGTGTCACAGTGCAAATCTACGGCCTGATTCAATTGGCTTGTATTGTTGAAATGCTTTCTGAAGAACTAATGCCGAGTTGGACAATTAATTGGTATAATGATTAGTTCGTTTGCTTTGTATAACTTTCATCAAAATGTCTTTATACTGAATTGTCATTTAAACTGTCATATTGTTCTTTAATATTCATTACACTCTAGTGTTTCATCAGACAAAGTTTTCCTGTCGGAATATATGGTGACAAGATGTCGCTCTGCTACATCAAAATGTTTATTTGAAAAAAATGCTGTTGTTGTCTTTATGGGAACATTCCAAAGTAAAACAATTCCTGGTTCTTTCAGGAGTGATATTCAGAGAACAAAATTTTCTATTGGAATAACCATATAATCTGCATTTACTGAATCATGATCTTTTCAATATTATCTGTTGTTTATTAAAGCCTCGTTCACATTTTGCAAATTTTGAATCTTGTCTGGTCTGCGTCATGCATTACGCAGACCCATACCACTCGTGGATCTGACATTAATTGTGACTCAGCAAATCCATGAGATTCATTCAATATCAGTGATGCTATAGCTGTATTGCCATGAGACACGGAAAGCATCCAGTATTCAAATGTCAAATGATACATGTTGAATACTTTTTTCCACCCAATTTATGTTGTAATATCAGAAAATGTCACATGCACGAAATGAGATTGTAGGAAGTTAAATATGCAGAATTTTCATGCCCATTGCACCTTGCTGCCACTGCTGCAAAGTGGCGCCAAACACAGTGGCATCGCATTTGACCATTTGGCAAACCAGTCAAGTGCCCCTAGCTTTTCATTTTGTCTTTTTAATTTTTACCTTTCACCAGAGTATTGGACACAGTGATATGACTAACAGCGATTTAAATAAATCAGTCCAAAGAAAGTAAATAAAGAGTTAAAGAACTATGAATCAGTGAACAGTATACATGAGCAGACATCATAGGGATCAGGGGCATGCCCAGAAAATGCTACTTTTTTGACAGATAAGTGTACCATAATCATCCCATGTCTCAATCAATGACGTATGCAATATCAGTGATATTATTTTAGCCATTGTAGTAGGACACTATTAACCTGGACATCACTATTTAGTGCGGACAAATTTATGTTCAAATCTCCTGATGAAGAAATCCAGAATACAGTTAAATCGCATTTTGAACCATTCGGAAAACTGACAAAAATTTCACTATCTGATCAAGAACATTGAAAATGGCACTTATCTCACAATAATTTCTTTGTGTACGAAGGAAAGCCAATAAAACACCACCACAACTGCAACAGTTAAATGTTCTGCTGTAGAACAAGAGTACGCATTTTTATGTTCAGACTATTTCTTCACCTGTCCGATACATAAATCAGACCTGGCCATTGAGAACTCACCCACAGTGATTGAAATAAATCACTTCAAAGAGAGTAAATGAAACTTCTATGTTTTTGACGAACAGAAAAGTTGGTTTAAGAATAAGCTGCAGACTGACAGTGTAGGTGCCAGACAGTTCTCACAGATTAAGTGCATGGGTGTCCCATTGAAGTACAAATGAAAACCAGCATGCATTTTACCATTTTACATTGTGGTCAATTGCAAATCTACTGTTTTAAATGCTAAATTTAGTTCCTGTCATGCAAAACTCCCATCATATGCACATTCATAAATTGTATACAGTCCGTTATTCAAAGTTGGATTAAAAACCGAAACTTACATATCAAAAAAAATATTTGAAGTGAGTGATGACTGAACTTTCAATTTTGTGAGGTCATCTCAAATGAAGCCCCCCACCATTACCAAATGCTTCCGTTATCTGTCATATGGTTGAACTGAATAGGATACTGTGCATTAAAATATATATATGACTCAAGGTGATATTGCAGGTTAATCAGCATTTGTTGATAATTTTGGTTTTGCTAGTTTTTTTCCTCTAACTATTTTCATATCATATGAATTACCAAATTGATTTGAATTTGCCTGAGTCAATATTAAGAATGTTATATAAATTGAATTATAATATAACATACCTTATAATGAATGAAAATTCCATTGAAACAGACCTTGGTATCATTTCCACTATAATTTGTGAACTCAAAAGAGCATTACAAGAAGATTATGTTTGCTTATTTCATAGAAAAACAGCTAGCAACAAGCTGTTAATATGAGTCTGAGTTAGACAATACCTATGTTTTTGACAATATGCAGTCTAATCCTTTATTGGCAAGTTTTGAATAAGCATTATATCATACTTGTGACCAACAACTAAAGAAAACTGAGAAAACTTAATACAATCCAGTAAGATCTCATTTGGACAAGGAAAGTAAGATCCCATTATTTCATCTTCAGTGAATGGGTAAAAATTAAACACGATGGAAGTAATTCAACTGTAAAACCTTATTGATAACAATGAAATACCAGGTAAGAATTTCTCATTCTTTCTAAACCATGTGAAAAATATAACCAGTTATGACAATCCAGTAAAATATCAAAAGCAAACCATATTTAGCTCTAATTTGCATGACAGTGGTCAACCATGATTAATTAGACAATGTTACAGAAGAAATAATGTTACATCACAATGAAAATGTATGTGCTCAGCTGCTACTAGGGATGCTACATGATTTATGTCCTGCATTGTTTGTTTTTTTACACTCTTTAGACAAATAGGACAGGATGATAGTAAGATAATTTTTTTATTGTGCTGTTATGACTTTAAGAATTATGTTTTCTTATGTAGGCCTAATAGGGTAACATGGGGTAATTCAGGCCCCCGGGCAAATCCGGCCCCTTGAGGATAAAATGTTTTCTCTTGGCCCTAGTAACAGAGATTATGCTGCAAAATAATTATGATTCGACTTACTGGAGAATCATATTATTTTCTTTCATTTTATGATTATTAAACTTCACCTATTACATAGGTGAAGTTTCTTGTTTTCATAAATATTTTTATCAAACTTCACCTACACATAGGTGAAGTTTCTTGTTTTCGGTAAATTACTATTTATTTATTATTGTCCTTTCGGAAAATTTTATACGTTGTCTACAATGACCTTATTACAAGTTGTGAATATTTGTTATATTCTGCACCAGATATTTCAGACCACATGTCAGTAATAACTCTCTATAAATTACTGTTTCATATGTATTATGTAATCTACTTATATATCCCCCATTATGTAAAATCGGGATATTTATAAAATGATAGACATTTCGTCCAAACCCAAGCTTACCTCTTCAATTGACAATTAAGTGCATGGACATGGACAATTTAGTTGTGACAGAGATTGTAATACTGTGCAAATGGTTGAAATAAATCCAAATGCTCAAATACGTAGTTGCATGTATCATTCTACATAAGAATATACACAACTCTGACATAAATGCAAGTTCAGGATGGCACTACACCTCATAGCTACAACTGTAATTCTATTTGGAATTTATGAAGCACCCTTGTTTTTCCAAAGTAATTGTGTTATGTTACGCTGTTGCACTTGTGCATTTAACTGCATATGTGCAATGCAAAGTCTACATCAACCAATGTTACCAATCTAAGATATTCGTGCCATGCACTCATTTCTTACCTATACTGCACAGGGATATAACAACACATGCAATGTCAGCACGTACATGTATCAATCCTAATGAGAGAGAATGTGATAGACTCTAGTACAAACCATTGCATATACATGTGCAGTTTGAACTCTTATTAGTTGTACTATTCATCTTTACACAACAATCCCAGAGACAGCTTTCTGGTGTCTTTTGGTTATGCAATGTATACATTATTTGGAATTCAGAGCAATAAGAAAAAGTGTCTCATTCTCCCCTACTGAAGGAGATGTGACGCACAAAGTGTGAAAAAAATACCAACTTTGGCTAAAATTCAATCCAAAACTAACAAAATCCAGCAAAAAGGCTGAAAGTGGTAAGAGGAATCACCTTCATTAACCCTAAACTTCAAATATTGGCTCTGTGATGGACTTCTGGCTCAATTTCCATTGGTTGTGATTGTGGTTTGTGAAGAAGTAAAATGTGATCTGATGTTAAAAAAAAAAAAAAAAAAAATCACTCTATGAAACTTTTCAGACCCCAGGACAGGATATTCAGCAATGGACAATTTGGCCATACATTAATTAGAAGTTAGTTTTTAAGCTGTGTTAACAGATGTGCATTTTTAAGTATGAGCAGGTTAATTCAGAAACAATGACACAACCTTCTGAATTTTGTGTGGCTTTTTTCTTTAATTGTAATCATTGGCCTGGTGTAATGCAATTAGGCAGTTAGTCCATTTGCAATACAACCACACGTTGCATTTGATCATGTTCTCTGCAACAAAGGGTCTCAATATAATCAGGCTCACTAGAAATTTTTAAGGCTGGCGCTTTTAGACGTGTTCCTCAACATGAATCTCTGTGTTCTGTCCTCCTTCTATAAAATGGTTAACTGCTTTAGAGCCTTTTCTTGTACTGGTTCTAATGTACTTTATTAGGCATGGCTGATGCCAGAGATCTCTCCTAATGTTCTTTCTGATTAGCACTGATTCAATAACATGACTGTGTTCTGTCCTCCTTTTATAAAATGGTTACCACCTTTAGAACCTTTTCTTGTACTGGTTCTAATGTACTATATTAGGCTTGGCTGATGTCTGAGATCCTCAAACTGAATTTGGTTCCTCAGCCGGTAAATGAGTACTTTTTTTCAACAAGTGTCCATACAGCATGAGAGAGTCATGAGAAAGATGTCAATTTTGAACTTCAAAGCATATGGTGCTGATTCATTACATATGATAAGCATGTGGAATCTTTTTCCTATTGCGCAAATTTGGTGTATTATGGAGATATGCAATTGAGATACGACTGAAAGCAACATTAAATTTAGCAAAAGCAAACTATGGTCACAAAATTAGTTGTCAACTTTGATTACACTTAATGTTTGGTTCATGTACCTGTTGTTTGCAGGCTGTAATGAACCAGTGAACGTTCATTCAAATCAAGACCATATCAAACTATCAGCGCTTGGTTCCACACATATGAAGGAAACTTATCATTAAAGATCGCATGGTGATCTATTGTATGCATGTAAGATCTATAAATACCATAGGTGGCGCATATATATATTGCAGCCAAAAATACAATGTCCATGATGTCACCAGACATGACATTGTGTCTATACATATTCTCTACTTGAAAGGATAGAAAGCAGAACAGAGTCATTTTCTTTCAGGTACTTGATCCAGCAAGAAATCTAATTTGACAAAGTCCTCTATTCATAAGGATTCCTGACTGCCAGACAAAAATCAACATCTTGACTCTTAAGAATGTGGTTTGAGTGAACTTTTCCTATCCAAGTGACATGAAAGTTTGAAGAAGATTCATGTTTTAAGCAGGAAAACAATGGAAAAATCTGTATTTCTGAATAGAGAAAATAAGACGGTCTTTCTCATTGTCCCTAGTACTATAAACTACATCATAAACATACAAAAACAACAATACTGCTTGGCATTGCATGAATGATATTGATTATGCTCTAAAACATGTTTCTTACAATATGTTGTTCGAACCTAAAATCAATGTATTTACTAAATGAAGGTAGAGTACGTTATGATTTACTTTACTGTAACCTATGAGCCCTCTATTTGCATGTATTTGTCAGGGGGTAAATTAATTCATTCTCAGCCACGTCATTCTCTTTAAACTTGCTTTCCCTCTTTATATTTATTTGGTCAGATAATTTACATATATCACTTTGGCACTGGTGCATTATTCCCAGATCTTATTAATTTCCAGACATTTCTTATCATTATAGTCATTCGCTATATTCAGTCGGGCGCTTTCACAAAAAGGAACATGCTGTCATGGGTGTATACTGTATAAGAAGCCATTTAAGTAGGTAGAGGTGATTTAATGAGACAAATATAAATGAGGAAGCATTATTCTTTCCTTTGCGCAGCAATTGTTTTTGTGATAGCAACGTTTTGTCTTGACCAAGAATAGTGTGAGGGATGTACACTAATAAGTAAGTTTAGAAGCTTTTAATACTTTCCATGTTTTCCCTGTATCACATTTTAGGGTATTAAGACCAGATATTGACATGATAAAAACCATGTACATGAATGTTTCATGAAGATTTTATTAAAAATATATCAAAAAGGTAGTTCTTTGCTCTGTTATCATATATTGTTAGTGAGATTATATTTATCTAAGTGACATCATGGAAGACCAATCTGGGTCATCCTTGCTCATCAGTAGGCTGCACACTTACTTATTTCTTTAGCATGATGTCAAATGTATATGACACACTTTTCACACTATTCATTGACAAAATTGCCTTTCAAGAACACAATGGCAATGAAACAACACTGAAAAAAAAGATTGTGAAAAAGACAGCCACAATCCTGTTAACTTTACGTAGTTTTAGCCATCATACGTATTACAGTCAAAAACCGTCAGCAGAATGGAACCTTTCTGTAAAATCTACATGAGCCGTAAAACATATGTATTTCATCTGTCATTCTGGACCATGGTTAAGTCCTGTTAGTGGAACATTATGTTTCTGTTTAAACTACAGCAACTGTACAAAATACAGATCAAATCTGTAATTACACAACAGTTAAGTGCTGTTAGCAGTGTGGCAAGTTTCTGTTAAAACTGCATGGATATGTAATTTATACAGAAGTAATCTGTAGAGTCTTCCTTTTTGTTTGTCAGTTTTTCACACGTTCGTTGCAAGAGTTTTAACTGAAACAATTAAGGCAAGTATATAGGTTACATTGTTTCAAGTGCTAATAGACAGCAGTTAAGGACTCAGGACAGGTTAAACATTGAGGAAAAGCACACACACAAGAGGTTGTAATTATAAAACAACCTGTTAATGCTCCTTTAAGATAAGTATTTCTATTTTAAAAGCATTTTAATTTGGAATTGATATAATATGATTATATATTCCATATATTTGTACATATCTATATCTGTATAATGCTATGTATGCCTACTACACCTATTATTAGACATTCATGGCTTAATAGTTTCTATAATCTATTCATCATGTCTTTGCACAAACATCAAATATGAAGTTGTCAATTTAAATCTTAACTTAATATTCTTCAAGTTATGAAGTTAATTAGGCCTATACATTAGCTCTCTAAATTTGATTTTCACCTTGAGACCATTATTCAATTTCTTTGAAAATAGAACAAAATGACAATACATATGTTTTACTTTCAGGAGCTGGCCATGTTTGGTTGACAGGACAATCGGTGGATACACACTTCTATAGGTTAGTTTTTGGTGGTCATTCCTGTGATGTTTGGGTTACCAGGTGGATGGAGGATAGGGCTTTTTCGCCCTGGTCATTAAAGGACAGATGGCAACCACACTTGTAGCAGTGGTGCAGATTTATTCAAAATTGTGATAAAAGATGGTTATTATAGTGCAAAGTTTTAACCTGCATTGAATTAAGTTTGAAGGTATTGTAATCACTTTTGAAAAATGTTGTCCTTCCGCATGTCCTGTGGACATGCAGCTGGGTGTTTTGAAGGTAGGCAGGTAGAATGTTTCCATGTAAAACTCCACCACTACTGCATGTAGGCCTACATGGAGGAAGTTTGGTATACATATAGCCTATGTGGCCTGGTTGTGCCTTTTGATGGTTTTATTGATGAATATTTTTACGTTTTAGAAAAATTACAAAAAAAAAAATCATTTTGTTTCCAGAACACTATTGCATGTACATGGATGGAATTTGATACAAATATAACCTATCTGACCAAGTTGTGCCTTTTGATGGTCTGATTAATGAATATTGTAAAACTATACTTTTTAAAAAATGTCTGAAAAAATATATAAAATCATTTTAAAGTTTCCGGGCCTGGACTCAGCCACTACTTCATGAACATGGATGAAGTTTGGTACAGATATACATAGCCTATATGGCCTAGTTGCGCTTTTTGGTGGTCTCATTGATGGGAACCATATATATATAGCAAATGAAAAAAATATTGAAATGTTTTTTTTTTCTTTTCTTGCCTAAGAATCAGCCACAATAGCATGTTGATGGATGAAATTTGGTGTAACATATAGCCTTAGCCTATATCGTGAAGTTGTGTCTTTTGATGGCCTGATTTATGGATATTTGATGCTCTATGAAATATTGAGAAAACATTAAAAAAACATACGTTGCGCGGCAGCAAACCTTCAGTGAATGACACCTTTAGAAGATTACAATTACTTTTAATATTTGTTCTCAATATTATAAAAAGCATAGAATATCTATCAGTCAGACCATGAAAAGGCACAAATAGACCATATGAGCCATATGTGTACCAAACCTTAAATAGTGACCCGAGTCTTGGGCCAGAAACAAAGATTAAATTTCTTTTTTTTATTAAAAAAAAAGTATATAATATTTTCCAGACCTTTCAAAAGGCACAACCAGACCATGCAGGCAATGTGACTGAGTCTTAGCCCGAAAAACAAAAAAAAAAATTTATTATATCTTTCTCTTTTTTTTGAAGAGTATAGAATATCTATCAATGAGACCATCAAAAGGCACAACCAGACCATGCAGGCAATGTGACTGAGTCCCGAAAAACAAAAACAAAAATTTATTATATCTTTCTCTTTTTTTTGAAGAGTATAGAATATCTATCAATGAGACCATCAAAAGGCACAACCAGACCATGCAGGCAATGTGACTGAGTCTTAGCCCGAAAAACAAAAACAAAAATTTATTATATCTTTCTCTTTTTTTTGAAGAGTATAGAATATCTATCAATGAGACCATCAAAAGGCACAACTAGGCCATATAGGCCACATCTGTACCAAATTTCATCCATGAACATGCAATAGTTGTTGAGTCTTGGCCCAGAAAAACACAAATAATTTCTATATATATTTTTTTTAATTATTTCAAAAAAGTATGGAATATCTATACATCAGACCACAAAAGTCTAGACCATACAGGCTATATGTGTACCAAATTTCTTCCATGTACATTCAAAAGAGGCCAAGTACTGGCCTAGAAACGACCCATCCGCGGCCTAATCTGCCTGCTGCCTGCCGGACAACATTTTACCCCAATGATTACAGTACCTTCTTCGAATTTCTTACGCTGAAGGTAAAAATTGACAAATTCATTGCACAGAACACTTGAACGGCTTATTGAACCTGCTGCACCTGTTACGTACTAATCGCAGTTCTTTGATGCTTCCCTTTGGATATGGCTCACTAAAATCAGAGGTTTATGACCACAGGGGCTTCTGTGCCAAGTTTGTCTATTTGTATAATAAAATTAGTTGTAATGTATCAATACAAATTAGTGCAAAATCTCCTGTGTTTATGACAGGCACTTTGTTTTTATTTGTACCCCGCCTTAAACTGTTTCACTGTGCCCCACAGAGCTTTCTTTATAAAAATTTGGATGCCTGCATTGTGGATATCATCTCACTTAACTAAGACAAATAACCACAGTTTAAATCCCCAGAAATTGATTTGTGTTATTCCATTTTCAGCTCATCTGTCTTCTTTGAAAACAAAGAGTAATTGTCGTCACTCAGTCATCGTCGTCGTTATTGGTGACGTCGTTGTCCCGGTTCAGGTTGGTATAAGAGTCCATTTGTGACCTTAATATTTCGCTTATAGTTATGAAATTTGGTACAGGCAATGGCCTGTGGATATGGATTGGGAACATGTTGAGAAATCCAAGGTGGTGGCCATTTTGGTGGCCATCTTTCTTTTTCTTGAACTGCTCATTGTGACCTTAATATTCTGCTTATTAGAGTTATGAAATTTGGTACCTGTCTTGGCCTGTGGGTATGGATCGGGAACATGTCAAGAAATTCAAGATAGCTGCGGAAATGGCCAAGTAGTGCTACAAAATGGCTGGCTTTCTTGAACTGCCACTATGACCTCAATATTTCGCTTATAGTTATGAAATTTAGTACTGGTGGGTATGGATTGCGAACATGTCGATAAATCCAAGGTGGCCGCCATTTTGTCGGCCATCTTTCTTCATTCTTGATTTGCCCATTATGACCTTCATGTTTTGCATAGAGTTATGAAATTTGGTCTGGATCCGGAACATTTCAAGAAATCCAAGATGGCTGACGAAATGGCCTCTACAAAATGGCCGGCATTCTTGAACTGCCCAATGTGACCTTGATCTTTCGCTTAGAGTTATGAAATTTGGTACAAGCATTGGCCTGTGGGTATGGATTGGGAACATTTTGAGAAATTCAACTTCTGCTGCAGAAACTAAACCACAAAGCATTTTCTAGGTAGTGTCTGGGTGTCCCTGCCTGTCAAGCACATTTCTCGCTTTATGGGGGGGGGGGGGGCTTATCTAGGAAAGAGTATCCAAAACTCAATGCCACTTCATTCTGACACTGCTATTGAGGATGTTGATGAGTAATTAGGGACGACATGTAATTAGGTCCCAAAAATATTTCTGTATCCCATTCAACCTCAAAACTTCACAAATGCAGAGTATCAAAGTCATTAGATATTTGCTTTTATCTATTTGATTTTAATTGGGTTTTGGGATTTGGTTGACTTTTGAAGGTGTGTCGCATAATGACAGCAAGACAGTTTTGGTCATAGTGCGGGAGGTTTGAGTGTGTGGGAATTGACAGGTTTGAGTGTGTGGGAATTGACAGTTAAAAGCAATTCAAGTGGGCTAATTTGAGAGCATGTGGCAAGGTGTGATGAATCAACAGGTGTTTTTTATAGGCTGTGGCTTCACTGGAAATTTTATAATTTTGTGGGTGTGGCTGTTCAGAGCTAATCAGGATATTTGACATGGACGGTGTGGTCATAATTATTAGCCAATAGGGATACTTTAAAATTATATTTACGAGTCCGAGGTGTCATCTCCAGGGGGTACTCACAAAAAAATAATTTTTTTTGGGCTAGTTTTATCGCAAGACAGCAGGTCACCTTGGACAGAGGTACTTTATTCAACAAGACCCAAGGGGGTCATCTCTTGGGGGTGTACTCACAAAAAATTGTTTTTTGGCTATTTATATTGCTAGGCTTAGGGGCCGACCAGATGATCTTGGGGGGGGGGCTATGGATATTTGGTGAAAAAAAAAGATTGTTTCCCTCTTGACATTGAAAAAAAAGTTTGTTCAGCACATGGAAATTAAAAAAAAGTTTGTTTCCATCTGTAGCAAACTCAGCTGCTCAATGAACAGAATGTAATATTTTTCAGTTTTTGCCACCAATTGAATCAGCAGATTCTTGTTACAATTTTATTAAAATTGGTCGATTTTGTGATACTGTCCATCCACAAACCTTACAAATATAGGGTAAAACAATTCAAAATGCCAAAAACAAATCAAGGATCAAATCTATATATCATAATTTTTACTTCATCAGGTCAAAACAACATAGTTATCAATAAAGAACATCACAACTCACATGGGGGGTGTTTACTTTTGCAACACTCATTATCACTGATTGAATTTAATCTACTCTTCTATGCCTGATCACCCTGTATTTTATGGTGTATATCTGTTGCAAAAGAGGTCAGTATGAGCATGTAGAGATTGATGATGTATTCTAGAAGGAAGATATTACAAGAAATGGAAGACCGCTCCAGAGGGGTGTTTAGTACTGTTTACTTCGGCAGCCTGCTCTATGCATGTTTTATGACTTTTCTTTTGTAAACATTTCATACCCCTTAAATATGTTGTGAAATTTCAAATTCTCAATGGGGAATTCGAAGGCGAATCATCCAGTGGTGTGCTTACTTTCACGGGCACCATATTATAATCAGGATGAACGTTTATAGCATTTGGCTAAATGTATCGAAACTTTTGAAAAATACTTTCCCTCAGTGCATTTAGTGGTTGGGAATCTCACAAATCAATTTGCAAATAAATTATGACTTCTTAGAAAAGTTTCTATATCTCTAGAGTACCTCAGTCTGTTTCCTTTCATGAGACAAAATTAAGTGATGTAAATAATGGCTTTAGTAAATGTTGTTTTTTTATTCAATAACTAAAAACATGAACAGAGCTACTTTTGTGTTGCTTTCCAGGTGCTGGTAGTCTCAGGAATCCTTCAGCTGCTCTTTCCTGTAATTTCAACTCCTCACTAGTCCCCAGCCATGTTGAATACCAACTTAGGGTAAGCTACTTTTACAAGTTACCTTATGTTCATTTCCACTTACTATGAGAACTCTCTCAAGGAAATGGATAAACTTTCAACTATGTTTAGTTTCTAATAAAACCTGCCTTTTTTTGCTACAGGGTGTAGCAAAAAAAACTGATTAGTACATAATTTCTTTCTGCAAATCAATAAGAAGCTACAAAATTTCACGAAGAATGCATTACCTAAAATATTCTGCAGGAAGCTGCAAAATTCTGATTTTTGGTGGTCATCTATCACTGCAGCGCTTCTGAAAAGTTTCTACACCAGAATCTGCAGTTCTGTGGGAATAATGCAGCTTGGGAGGTTCTATGCACTTTGGCAGGAACCTGCAGAATTTCCAAAAAAATTTGCAGCTGCCTGCAGAATTCTGCAGCCAATTGGAGAACTTCAGAAATAGTGGTCCTCTGTCACTGTATTGTTTCTGAAATGTTCCTGCAGGAAAATCTGCATTTTTGTCGGAGTTATGCAGTTCGGGAATTTTTATGCACTTTTGCTTTGCAGCTGTCAGCAGAATTCTACAGTTTCTTAAAAATTCTGCAGGAAGCTGCAGAATTCTGCAGTTTCTTAAAAATTCTGCAGGAAGCTGCAGAATTATGCAGTTCCCTGCAAGGTTGCTTCTTTCAGCTTATTGCCATTCATCTGCAAAGTTCAGACCTCTTTGACAAGTATTTTGCCGCTACCCAGGAAACGTTGATTTGGGGCTGTAGGGGAGAGTGGGGCCAGTTGAACCGGCAGGCCAGTTGAACCACCCTTGATTTTTCACTGGGTGGAGCAGGCATGGGAACATGCATACAACCTTGTGTTAGGCCTTGTTAGGCTAATTTTTTCCATGTAGATCTTTTGGCTCTGAGACACATGGTAATGAAACTATCACACTTTTTTTGTTTTTAGCACGAAAAGCTAAGTTTGTCACATTGAGATTGGAGCTTTCATAGCATTTAAAATACCTGGTCTGCAGGGATGTCATATCATCATAAGATAATGGGTTATGTGTAGATGGAAACCCACCTCCTTAAAATGGTTTCCAAAAAGGGTGCGGCCAGGCTATATATAGATACATGGAGGTCCAGGCAGGGCCAGTTGAACCGGGGGAGTTTATGGCAATTTATAAATTTTTTTTTTTAATCAAATTTTTTACGAAATACACTTGCAATGAGAGGTACTATTCAGTAAAACAGTATTTTGAAATAGGCCCATTACAATGGATTAAAATAAATAAATAAATTTATTATTAATGTTTAACTGTCGACTGGTTCAACTGGCCACGGGCTATTCTTTTAACAGAAAGAAATGTGTGAGACATGTCAAATTTAGCCAAAACATGCTATGGTCCTAGCTGAACTTTTTAGCAAAAATAAAGGACTGCAGCCCCAAAATTCACCCATCATCCTTTCAATGGTTCAATTGGCCCCAATGGATGGTTCAACTGGCCCCATGGGTGGGGCCAGTTGAACCAATTTATTTTTATTTTTTGGAGGCTCATGTGTCCGCCGTGGTGAGATATATGCCAAAAACTAAAGTTGGGATGTTTAGACAACTTTTCAAACTAACTTTTCCAACTTTGTTCTCCTTGAAAGCTGTAAAGGTATGCATACATGAGAGCAATTTCAAAAATTTGGTTCAACTG
Organism: Platynereis dumerilii; assembly: GCA_026936325.1. Taxonomy (NCBI): domain Eukaryota; kingdom Metazoa; phylum Annelida; class Polychaeta; order Phyllodocida; family Nereididae; genus Platynereis; species Platynereis dumerilii. The sequence goes on from JAPTHN010000001.1 coordinate 112,257,224, forward strand.
GCCCCGCTCTCCCCTATTGGTTTGGGGGTTAGCAGGGGGTCAGGAGTTTTGGTGGTCCTCTGTCACTGCAGCATTTCTGAAAAATTTGTAATTCTGTAGGAGTAATGCAGGTTGGGAGGTTTTTATGCACTTCTGCAGCTACAGAATTCTGCAGGGGGCTGCAGAATTCTGCACGAAGTGGCAGTATTTAAAAAATCTGCAGCTTCCTGCAGAATTTCACCAATACTACAGCTGCCTTCAGAATTTAAGAAACTGCAGAATTCTGAAGCTATATATACGACCCTCACCCACCGAACCCCCCGCCCCGTACCGTGACCCAGGGTTGCTTGATTTAAATCATTTGATCATCTGAAAATTTTCAGAAAAGCACCTGACCCCCCCATACCACTTAAAATATAAAAAAAATCTGTAAATCAAATAAATCTGATTTTTAGAATTTTTTAAAATTTAAATCAGATATTTTTGCAACGCTGCCATTACCCCCCCCCCCCCCCCCCAAACTGACATTTCCAGGGTATAGTGGCAAGATCTTGTCAAAGAGTTCTGAACTTTGCAGATGCATAACAATATGCTAGATAAAGTAACAGAGCTTCAGAAATCCTACAAGGAGCTGCAGTACTGCAGAATTCTTCAGAGTTCTAAGAAACTGCAGAATCCTGCAGGCAGCTGCAGAATTCTGCAGGCAGCTACATAACTCTTATAGAATAACAGATTTTGCTGCAGAAACTTTCAGAAACCCTGCTGGGCCAGACGAGCACCAAAACCCCCGATCCCCCCAACCTGACCCCCCAACCCAACCCCCAAACGTCTACGACAAGACCTTGTCAAAGAATTCTGAACTTTGCAGGTGCATTGCATAAGCTGGATGAAATAACAGAGCTTCAAAACTCCTACAGGGAGCTGTAGAACTGCAGAATTCTGCTGCTTCCTGCAGATTTTTTAAAGAAACTACAGAATTCTGCAGGCAGCAGCAGAATTGGTGAAATTCTGCAGGCAGCTTTTATGACGGTGAAATATTCAGCATAAAATTACTTAACATTTTACAAATTTTCTCTGAGTATAGTGACAAATTATATTTTATTTACTCTTCCAATCTGTTTGCTATTTGTGTGTGTTTTTTTTATTCCCTTGTTTGTCAATTTTGATCCAATTTCGAAACTTATGATCAATCAAGCATGCCATGTCTTGGGCCGTTTAAAGTTTCAAATACAAATATATATATCACAGCAAAACCCTGGTTTCTCATTGACTGAAAAAAGCAAGCAGTGATATAAGAAGGCGACCATTTAATAACCAGGGGGGCTTGCAGTTTTCTTTTGCGGGAAATTGTTTATTTCACTATTATTATTATTATTATAAGCATTTATTCGTACTTTAGTACAATTACAAAAAGAAAGGGTATATATGAAAAATTGAGTTTAAATGGTGCCGGAGCACAAACAATTAAGTATGAAATTGGTTTCAGCTTTATTAAAGTCTTTCACCTCCAGTATATCATCACGGATATCAACAAGTTCATCCACTATGTGTGGCTCCTTCGGCTTGAAATCGAATTTTAGAGTGTTACTGTTCCAACGAGAGGCCAAATAGTCAGAATTTCTCTTCAATAGTCCATTATATATGATACTGTTCCGATGGAAAAGTTTCAGCAAAAGATTGCCACCTTTATCAATAGTTTTGATAAAATTCATGAATCTTACCCCAAGCTGATCCATCAGACAGGGTTTCTTGCAGAGAGATAAAACAATTTCTGTGTTAGTCATTCGGGGGAGTTTCCACACAATTTTGACACATTTCTTCCACGCAGCTTCTAGGTTTTTCATGTATGGCCTGCTAAAGTCCCAGGTCTGGCTGCCATAAAAGGAGCAGCACTTACTGTCAAACAGACGGTATAGTGTTTTACTCTCAACTTTAAAATGAGCACATATAGCATTTTTCCTTCTGTAAAGTTCATTGCGCTTAATGCGAAGATCCTCTTCATCAGAAAGCGAACTCATCAGGTGATTTCCTAGGTGCTTAACTGTGTCACTCCAACTGACAGCCTTACCATCAAGTTTTATTTGATTTAACAACTGTGTGTCCTTCTTCCCAAATGCAACACAGACAGTTTTGGAAGGGTTAAACTAGATGCCGTATTCCTCAGAATAATCCTCACAGATGTGGATCATTTGCTGTAGGCCTGCAATGGTAGGGGCCATGATTGTCAAATCATCTGCATAACTATTGCGGCGAATTATTTCAGCGTGCCAATTCCCCGTATATTAATTAGAAACACCCCAAGCAGAAATTATTTATTTCAAGACTGCCAAAAATGAATTTTTTTATTTCACCAAAACTGGCCAAGAAGTTGTTATTATTGGTCATCCCCTAAGCCATCATATCCAGCTGGACAATCGTATCTATGCAACTAATCCTAGCAATGCACAAATGCAACCCCTGTCTTTCTTAACTCTCTGTGACTGCTCGTTTGTTTATAAGTGTAAAATGCGTGATAAATTTACATTACTGGACCTAACTCAAATTATAATAAACTTCTCTTTCTTTTCAGACATGAAATATTTTATACCGCCACACCATATGGATCTTTTTGTATGCCACAACATCAGTCCTCCTCTGAGGCTCCTCAATTTTCGAACCTGCAACTAACAAGAATTCCTTTTAAGGTAAGACGTTCTTCCTTCCTGACACCCAACAGTATCAATTCATTTTATCGATACTTGCCAATAACAATACGATACTTGTAATTATATATGTCGACATCAAATTAGCAATATGATATTTGTAAATATGTAAATAGGCCTAATGAAAATTAACATTTCAAGAGTTTGAATTATATATCTAATAGTATAACTCGAACAAAGTTTATATTTTTTGGGATTGCTATTACTTATTGGACTAATGTGTATATAATTATGTATATCAACAAATCATTTCAAATTTAATTCAAATTTTGTATTTTTCAACGAAAATTCTGTTATTTTGATGTATTATTGTTTTTGAAGTGAATTGTAAGCCCAAGAGGGCTGGGGGCTAGAATGTGAGCCCATTTCACGTAAATAAAGAATTTCTCTCTCTCTCTCTCTCTCTCTCTCTCTCTCTCTCTCTCTCTCTCTCTCTCTCTCTCTCTCTCTCTCTCTCTCTCTCTCTATCAAAAAAGAATGCATTAATGTTTTTGAAAAATATCTCAATTGACCATTTTTCTCTTCAGGTGCTTTTTTATGAAGACACTGAAACACCAAGACACCAAGACAAGGAAGAGAACGAAGAAGACCAACATAATCTTTATAGATCATACTTCGAAAATTAAATTGATTTGCTTTTCAACAAACCAAAATTTAATGATCATCTCCTGTTTCATGAGAGACAAAATAGGATTTTACCATCTAGCACATTTGAAGGATGTGATTCCTGAAAAAGGTTCCCTGCAGGCTTTGCTTGTTCATTATCATATATATGCTAGTTCTCTGTACAAGCTACACAGTACATTCTGTATCCAGCATGACTCATGGAAGTATAAACTTTTTATAACTACATGATGGTTAAGATTCACTGAGGAGAAATTCTAGCGTCCAAAGGGAAAACCTAGTAAGTCATATTTAGGACATTCTGAGAAAATTGACTTTTAAATTTCAGTCCGTGCAGTAAGAGATAGACTTACTGGGATTTGCCAGTGTCATTCTGGGGTAATGGGCCACTTCTCAAAAATCTAAACTTAATAAATATACAGAAACATGTCTCAAGTCCTATTTTGACCTTAACTCAATTTGGCCCAAAATGTGACTTACTAGGTTTTCCCTTTGGACGCTAGAATTGCCATGGATAAATTGAGGTAGTCAAACCAGGCGTTGGTAATTTTAGTGATATTCATATATTTTACTCTGTGCCAAAAACGATGTGATGAAAATTGCTAATAAAAATTTTAAAATCAAGCAAGATGTTATTGTTGTTTTTAATTTAAAATTTGTCAAAATTTAGATCTGTGACTTGATAACACTTTTGGAATAATGATAGTCATGTTCTATCAAAAATTTGAGGCTTGCTAATCTGATGCTTTAAGGAAAAAATTAAGAAAACTAGGAAAATTATATTTCCTATAATGTAGACGGGTAGAACCATTAATTTACTGAATGGCAAAAGGTGTTGATATAGCTTTTTTCATAATTATAAAAAAACTCCCTGTATACAGATATTACATTAAAAAGCATCAAAATATTCTCTTCTATTGAATTGTGATTTAGAACGCTCCACTGCTAAACAGTAATTGCTCTGGGTCATAATTATGTTTTTTAACAAGAGTTAAACATTGCTCAAAATGGCAGCATGAGGGGGCTGTCAATATTACAGGCATATTCCAGTAAAAATTACGGATTGCTCACCATCCATAGTAACGCTTGAACTGTTGAAGTTACAGTAAAAACATGTAAAATATACGGTTTCAATGACGCTACATATTTACGGCTTTAGTCTGTAAACTTCACAGCAACTTATTGGCACCCAAAACTGCCAGCTATTTTACCGTAAATTTTACAATTTTTTTTTTCAGTGAATAATATTTTCCCATTAATATTTTTTCTCATTATATCACAGTTTGTCACCACTTTAAAGGCTTCTTATATACCCATTTCAGCATCAAAATAGGAATGTGATAATGCAAAATCTAAAATTGACATTACTCAAAATTTTACCTACAGATTTTTTTCGTATTGGTCTTAAACTGTTCTCCCGACCTTGCTCTTGAATTGTTCATTTTTTTGGATATTTTGCTTTATGCAAAAATCTCAAACTTTCTTAAGGGAGACTGGGTAGTACTTTCAGTATAGAAATTTGAGTAATTTTATCCCAAAATATATTCATGGGCAGTGTTGTAGACTTAACATATTAGTAGAGGTGTCAAATAAAGGTTGATGCATAAATTCTTCTATCATAAATCCTGTCACAGAAACAGAGCGAATTTGAGGCTCATCTGTGTAATAATTACATATGAAGAGGGCTGCATGGCTAAAGTTGCCTGAAGACAAAATGTCGCTCCAGGCAGTGTCAAACAACAGCTTTCCTGGGGCTTTTGATCTCCTGGAATAAAAAAAGAAAATGGCTACCACAAGAGCTTGTTAACCTTGACATAAGTCGCTAATTGAAGATATATACAACAATGGGGGAAAAAATCCATTGCAGAAAAGAGAAAGGACTACAGTGACTAAACTACCAAATTCTAGAGGTCCAGTTAATACCAACAGGGAGTTCCAATAAACAGTCAAGTGGCGATGCATATGTAATGTTTTCACACCCGAAGGAAATCTTTGCCAATGATGCTTTTCCTCACCTTGACCGTCCTTTAAAACATGTTTTATATCGAGAATTATACATTATGAGGACAAAAAAAAATCTCCATGAAATTTGTGAATATTTGAATTACATTTTTAAGTTATGTCAGAATTTGATGACGGAATCAACAGGAAAAGGAGAAAACTAGGGAGAGAACACATTGGGTAACTGTCAATATAACTTAGGCAACTCTACTGCCAAGGCCACAGAGGCCATCTTTCAACATTTTTGCATCAAGACTTAGTATTCTGCTCATCCTTCTTTGCTGCACAAGGAAGCTTAGACCTGCTCATGTTTGGTTTTCTGCATTTCCCATCATAGGCAAGTCAGTGTTAGAACTCACACTTTCCATTTCCTCTTATTCCCTCTACATATTGTCCACTGCCTGTTAGTATTCAGTTGAGGTGTGAATACCATCAGCTATACACCATTATCTGCTAACATATGGTGAAGGCAACATGTGTACATCTTCAAAGGCCTTGGTTAAAGTTATTTCTTACGAAAGCTAACAGCCACAATATAATTGAGTGTATATTATCAAATTTAAGTGGAATCCATTTTGTTGTGATGGTCTTTGATATGCTTATATCTGCTGTTCTACCATAGACCTATTGTATCTGGGGTTCTACCAAGAATCAGACAATAGATGTCACTGACCATCAAATGATCCGTTTGTTAGTCTGTGAGCCATTTTACTTTGAGCTGTAAATACTCAATATTCCTCAACTGTAGCATTGATCTATTTTTATCCTTCATAAAGGCAGCATAAGTGCTAAATTGACTTTGTTTGCCTTCCCATCCTATTGATTGTAATATTGTGATGTACACTGTAAAATTGGATGAACTGAGTCTGCTAAAATGATCGTGTGTGAAGGTTTGCCAATATCTTTTAGCTGACATCTATAGCTTGTTGTTTTCAGCTAAGATGATCAGTCTGTTATCTTAGCTGAAAAACGAGCTATGTTAGGTCAACGATTTTGTCCAACCATCTCATTCAATCATTTAAGCTTACTCAGTTCATCCAAAATAGTATGAGATGCTGGTAGTATAATGTATCAGTCTGTTAGTGCTGGATGCTTGAAATTCTAATTTTTCTTGTGGTTTTTCTTGTGGTTTTATGTCATTAAAAACATAATACATAATACAATCATGAGATAAAAATTACTTAAATAACAAATAAAAAAAGGTTTTCTTCTTTAATCAGATTCGATCTGTCCGCTGGCAACATTCAGGGTATGGGAATAGTCTCATTTCGCCTTATAATTCCACAGACAACAGGAACAAATATTTGCCAAGGCTTCTGTCAGGGGGAATACACAATTAAAAGGGTCCCAATTGTGTGCTTGTAGAGTTAGCACTGCTACTGCCAATGGGTTTCATTTAACTCCCGATGCAAAATGAAACAGAAAACTTGGAAATATGATGATATGTTGATCTAATATATAGTTTACAGAATAACACTAGAGTCTTTGATTACTGTCTGAGAGAAGAAGCTATTCCTCCATTTTGGAATTGGAAGGTACTCGCTGCCTTTCTCAGTGTTAGGTATTGGATGTGCTCATTTCGTGGCTTTTAGAGTTCTACAGTTACGGTTCCCAAAGTATACTTGGTGGCTGTCCACCTCCTTATTCTTAAGAACAACAAGTCTCCAAGAAACCTTCACGCCTCAAGCCGGTAACTTGAGAGAGAGAGGTGAGAGAGGTGATTAATGTGCCTGGATCTCATAGCTCTCTTTCACAATGTACAACAATACAGACTGTTTTCGTAGAGCTTTTTTCTTCACACAGCTAACAAATAACAAATTCTAACCAACTTATTTGAAACACACTTTTCAAGCCAACAATTTAAGACACACATACACTGCTCAGTTAACATCAAAGAAAATTGAATGAAGAAATGGGGAAGGAAAAATTATAACATTGGAATAAGGAAAATCTGGAGGAAAACAATTTCTTTTGCTCATATGTATTCATTTCATGTTGATGCTGTGACAAGCTGAATATTTTTAAAAAATCTGAAGTTGTGTTTAAAATTCTGATTAATTGGCAATAATGCTGAGATCCAGTTTGAAATGGAATTATGTTGCAAGCCAAAAACAGAAACTTTTTTTAAAGCAGTTAGTCCTCTGGAAAACTTTGTGCTTTATGAAATCATTACCTAGCAAACATGGGAATGTGGACTGACATACCATCCATCTTATGTTGGAATAACTCTTTCTGTACTGACTTGCATCTTGTCAGTCAAATATCAGAAATTATAAAAGACAAGTATGTGATATGCACATGATAGAGATGTTATAATTTCAGCACACCTCTAGTTATAAAGATGATACTTTGCTTAGAAAATCTGATGTCTGTGATTCTTGAGATGCACCCAACTTCATCACAGTGCATCATTCTGTCCTACTTCTGCAACAACCCTCTGCTGTTTTTGACAGAGGAAAAAGTACTTGCATCTTCTGATTTCCACCAAGATCCCACTGAATATCAGTCTTCCTTGCTTATCATTTCTTTCCGTATTTTCTCAGTTGCATAAATATATATAAATAACCTGTCAATGCATATAGTGATGAATTTACCTTCATAGAAAATTTGTATAAATTGCCCGAATTTTCGACAATTTCACATCGTCTTCATCAGTGAATGTGCTGTGACAATTTATATCAAATCTCCTGAAGCTAAATTCATCACTATAATGAATCCAGAGATCGAGAATCTACATTCAAGAACACAGAGGAATTATTGGCCAACTAATTTTTGACTGTCTAAAGGAGCTGGGCTATAAGAAATGAAATTCTAACCATCAAACTATCACTTTGAGCAAAGGGTTTTTTATTTTTATTTTTCATTATGGTATGTGTACTTAAAATAATTGGTTTTCATCACTGCTGTTGGACAACAATTGCTCAAATATTGATAATATCTGTTCTCGCAAAATAAACAACTATGCAACATTGAATTCATTTTAGTCAGTTGTTGTACACATCCTAGACAGCCAGTGAGAGCTTTATTAGTGTATTTACAAATCTCTAAAGTAGAAATCATTGATATAACTTTAAAAGGTGTTTTCAGCATGAGGAAACCTTATAGCACTGGTTACTGCTGGTTCTGTATCTATTCTAAGGCAAGGTCATTGTGGCCACAACTTCAGTTTACCTCAAAGGCCAGCTGAGGTGATTTATCAATTTTGGGCATTAGGTATTCTGCCTATCTTTCTTTGGTGTAAAATAAAGCTTAGACCTGCTCATGTTTGGCTGTTCTTTGGTTTTTCCGTTATATGCCAGTCACTGTCAGAAAAACATATTTCATTTCTTTTATATATTGTAGCCGTTCTGACCACTTTCTACTATGAAATGCATCCGCCCAGTACCTCGAGACATTCTTGTGTAACCAGAGTAAAAAGTAGTAAGGGGCACGACATTAAAGAAATCCAACACAATGGGTATAGTGGAAGATAAATTGGAGTTGGCTTAAAAGTATAATGTGATTTTCACAGGTACTTCAAGCTATAGTTAAAGGTAGTGATTCTGGGGTAGCCCAAAGGTGTGAAAGGTTAAAGTAGTGTCTGATTCTTCCATCCTCGTGGGGTAGTCATACTTTATTTTGAGTTGTTATTCCCATATTATAATTATGAGAATGTCTAAACAACAAAGTAGTAAAACGTAGAAAACATGACTTCACTTTGTGACCAATAGGATGTTTTTGGATCCCTCACAGCCTGATCAACAGCGAAAGTTACACTATATTCATGAATTTAGCCAACGATTTTCTCATCCTATTAGGACTTAAAGATAGTGTCATTCTCTTTTCAGGAATTTTGTATGTCTCCGTAGTGTGCAGTTGCTGCAGTCCAGTGAAAAGGATGATAATGCAGTCTCCAACTAACTCATTTAGGTACATCCCCTTGCAACTTGGAAAATTTGGGAAAAGAAAAGGTACCACCCCTCCTTCTCCTCACCCTGGCCCAGGTAATACCTTGCCATCCTTGCTGCACCATTGACCACCCTTGGCCTATAAATGTTGCACCCTCTCATTCCACCGAAATATATCTTTTAATTGTTCTTTTTGTTTAATTGGCCATTTACTTGTTCATAAAGTTTTTTGAACCTTCTCTACCTGTAGCACCTATTCATTTCTTATCCTTGCACAGTTAGTCTCTATTCTCTTGAAAGCTTTGCAATTGATTAATTCATCATGCCCATGTTGCACTGTGCCAATGCCAGTACGTAGGTGATATGGATGATGTTTTATCATTGGGTCAATGTTTAACATCAGGGGCGTAGATCCTGGGGGGAAGGGGAGATGCATCCCCCTAGGATGAACCGGGGGGGGGGGGATGATCATATGATTATCCCCCCCTAGAATTTCAAATTATTACCACAGGATGTTGACAATTATCAGTTGTATTTAGCAATTTTTTACATGATACCAGTTGCCTCTTATGTGGAAAATACAAGTCTCAGAACTAACCTTGGATAATATAGAATATATTAACTATTGGGCCCTAAAGTGGAGGCCGAAATCCGTCACCGTCCCGTTGGGCCTCGTGAAAAATTTGCATTTGCCGAAATCATCCCCCCTACAAATATGATATATCTAGGCCCCTGTTTAACATCCTCGACCAGTCTGCTTGTAATTGTAATCCAATGAGATAAAAACATATTGGGTCATAAAGGTCGTTGTTTATGGTATGTAGGACACCAACGACTGTCAGTTTCCTTTTTCATTATCTGCACTCTGAGTTTAATAATAATAATAAACTGAGCATTTATATAGTGCTAGTTTCAGTCAAACTGCTCACCAGCGCTTTTGTTGAATTAATTATAATGTAGCTGGGATAGATGCTTTTTCAATATTTTCTTAAAACTTTCCATGGACTTGCAACTACTTATCTCACATGGAATACTGGTCCAAAGTTAGGAGCCACCTGTGTGAATGCTCTGTCTGCGATTTTGTTTTTATCATAGGTGCTTGGCATTGACAATAGCAACTTCTTGTTACTGTGTAAGTTGCAATTCTGTTTTCTGGGCTGAATTAGGTGTTTTAAATATTCTGGAGCCTGGTCACTCAGCACTTTCCATGTCATAATCAAGACTTTGAACTGTATCCTTGCCGGAATTGGCAGCTGTATTTTGTGCTACTTGAAGCTCCTTTATTAAGTCTCTGCAATATACCATTAAGCAATATGTTGCACTGATCCAGATTGAGATGTGGAGTAACCAGAGTTACGCATAGGTCAAGATCTTTGATACACAAGGCCGATTCAATTCACCTACTTATCAAAGGTTTTGACCCATATACATGTATGTAGCTGTTGAAGAGCAAAGAAAATTGCAGCCACATGTCAAAAGTACTACATGTTCTTTATGACCTCATATTTTCTTTGCAATGAATGAGAATCCTTGCTTCCCCAAGTAGTTTGGTTGAGGATGTTTAGCATTGATCAAAATGTCAAGACATCATCCATTTTACTTACTTACAGGCGGTACTGTATTGGACCTTCTCTCAGCATTACTTATTACTACATTATTATTCTTCAAGTTCACCTCTTTTAAGCTTTCAACTTATGCCCTATAATTCTAGCAAACGTACTCCTGAACATGATGACTTTCCTCTTCTTATACAGTTTGCATTGCAGTTCCACTCTCATCCTATAACTTCAGAGTCTGTCTACTTTTGTACAATGTTCTGATACACCCACAGCTGATCACCTCTGCATGGTCGGTCACATTTTGCCATTTTGCCCTTTTACCCTTTCAGTATGCCTTCCCCTATCATCCAGTGTACTTCTCCACTCATGTATCCCAACCATCTTTGTCCCTGTTCCTTATCTAATCAGACTTAATCACTCAAGATTCTTGTCTCAGTTTTTAACTTTCTATTTTATACATATAAATGCATATTACTCTTGAATGCTTAGTAGTTGCTCACACATCGTAATGTAAGCACCAGTTACTGTAGTCAAAAAGTTACTCTACATTTTGTGATACACTCAATACATTTTCTTTTCACAGCAATGACTATTTATATGATTAACCTGAGTAATAATTGAGTATTTCAGTATATTTCCTTTACTGGTTTTCATTCCATTTGAATTAACCAATGACATAAAGTCTTCATGTCAATTATACAGCAAAACTAATTTCTTTTTGCATATATACCTTTTTTTAAATTTCAAATTGTTGGTGAACTGATCAATGCTGATAGTGGAATGATGCTTAACCTTTCCTGTACCTACCGCTTCTGCCCAATGCAGTCTTAACTGAAATATGTTTTGTAGATTAAAACACAAACCATAACAAAATAACAATGTTGAAGCTTAAAAAACATGTGGCAAATTATCATTTTAGAACAAAAATGCAAAAATAAGAACAAAATAAACCTGTAGAAAGTTTCCCAACCACATCTTTATGTGTGATACCTGATACATATCATTTGCCACCCTATTACAGTAGCTCGGATGAATGTGAAGTTTTGTTACATTCTGAAATAAGTTAATAAAACATATTTTCTAATAATTTCTTATTATCAAGTGACCCGATGACAGATAATGTTCTGTGAGCAGATTTCAAGATGACTTAATGCTTTGGCCTGTGTCTTATACTTAAATTCAGACTTGTCATTGGGTGTATGAAAATGCTAACTGAAGGAGCGAAATTTTTATTTAACAAAAGGGGTCACTTTTGACCAACTTCCTGCAGATTTGCAGAATCCCAGAACAGCATGCTTGGTTATCCATGCGTTTTCAAACTTAGAAGTGATTGCAATTATTGTTTTACCACAACATGCATGTTTCCAGTGTGTTTCTTATGCATAACGTTTTCCTGATTATTTAGCTAAACTTTAAAATCTGTACTGCATTTCTCCTCTTTATAATGTCTTGAATGTTTTCACTTGCTTTCCCTTGTGAAACATTCGCAGAGCATGTCGATTGTTTATTACAAGTAGGACATTAAAACTAGTTCCAAATTGTGTAAATAATTCTACAAAGAACCACAGACATCAAGTGAATCATATTAAGCATTACCATACAACCATTTCTAAATTCTAAGAAAACAACAAGTTGAGCAACCTACAGATGATTCACCATCATCCGTGTTATGTCTTTCAGGACAAATAGCTAACAGGTCGCACCTTATGGGTAAGAAATGAAGTCATTGTTCTCAAATGTTCCTATATTTGTACCAATTAACTTTTTTTAACCCACCGAAGCTCTATGAGGCAACTTTATTCGCTGGCAATTTTTCCCAAATAAACCAAATTTGTAAATTTTGTTGGAATGAGTTTTAAAGTCTGTCAGTTTTTAATGTACCTGATTTCTAATGAAGACACATCATAATCTCAATAATCAATGACATAAAATCTAAAGTTGACACATTTAATTTGTTGAAAAAAGCTATAAAGGAATCATAAAATGCTTGAGTGCAATCATAAATTCCATAAAGACATTTCATTGTCACTCAAATTTAATGACATAACATGTCATCTAACACAGATTATGTATCATTTCATGCCACTCAAAAAAACACCAATAGGTTCAGGGAAAGGGAAGGAGACGAGACATCTAGGAAATGTGATAGTAAGTTCAATTACAGGGCTGGCTGTAGCTCCATGTGAAAAAATATATGTATTGTAATGGTATCTTAATTGATTGTATGCTTCTTTGTCTATACCCTACGCTCTGCTCTTGAAATAAATATCATTACAGACATGAATGATGGCAGATACTTGAATTCATTAATTCTGCCTTCTCTTTCGATGTCTCCAAGTTCAGAGAATTCTTCAAATTTTTCTGGAGATCAGATATCTTGTGCAAAAACATTGATACATACAAATTTATTAATATTTCACTCATACTTCTGTACTAAGAATTGGTTGAGATTTTAATTGAGACTTTATCCCATCATTTTGATTGGCCTATAAATCAAAAGATAATATGATATGCTGGCAAATTTCAATGTCCTAATTAAGTAATTAAAAAAAAACTTGGCCAGTCTAATTAAACTTTTATCAGAGAATGTAGGTGATGCCACAACACATAGCTTATACCACACCCTTAAGACATTTCCAAGTTGTTTTTATGGCATGTGTTACAGGTTAATAACAATTTATCAGATTATTGCACAAATTATAAGCTTTTAGAATTATAACATCTGGCAAGCTCACTTGAAAGCATTCTGTTTCACACTCTTTGCTTTCAAAATACCATATAATCCTGATAAAGTAAAAAAAAATTAGCATGATAAAACATCGTCTACAAACCATGTATGTGTTCAATGTTATTTCGCAAACAATTCTAATATTAAAAAATTGTGTTGCGCTTTCAGACATGACCCGGAGTGTTGGATTCGAACGAGTACAGGAGACTACGATTGGTCCAGAGACAACCAATTGGGTGGAGATGCTACAGATCTCATCCAATCAGAATACTTCTGGTTGTAATGTGTCACAGTGCAAATCTACGGCCTGATTATATTGACTTGTATTGTTGAAATGCTTTCTGAAGAACTAATGCCGAGTTGGACAATTAATTGGTATAATGATTAGTTCGTTTGCTTTGTATAACTTTCATTAAAACGTCTTTATACTGAATTGTCATTTAAACTGTCATATTGTTCTTTAATATTCATTACACTCTAGTGTTTCATCAGACAAAGTTTTCCTGTCGGAATATATGGTGACAAGATGTCGCTCTGCTACATCAAAATGTTTATTTGAAAAAAATGCTGTTCTGGTCTTTATGGAAACATTCCAAAGTAAAACAATTCCTCATTCTTTCAGGAGTGATATTCAGAGAACAAAATTTTCTATTGGAATAACCATATAATCTGCATTTACTGAATCATGATCTTTTCAATATTATCTGTTGTTTATTAAAGCCTCGTTCACATTTTGCAAATTTTGAATCTTGTCTGGTCTGCGTCATGCATTATGCAGGACCATACCACTCGTGGATCTGACATTAATTGTGACTCAGCAAATCCATGAGATTCATTCAATATCAGTGATGCTATAGCTGTATTGCCATGAGACACGAAAAGCATCCAGTATTCAAATGTCAAATGATACATGTTGAATACTTTTTTCCACCCAATTTATGTTGTAATATCAGAAAATGTCACATGCACGAAATGAGATTGTAGGAAGTTAAATATGCAGAATTTTCATGCCCATTGCACCTTGCTGCCACTGCTGCAAAGTGGCGCCAGTAGTAAAAATGGCGGCACCTTGTTATTGTAGCCAATGAGCGATGTGGCTCGACAACAGACTCTGGTTGAATGCACAGGGTTGGCAGCAGTTTCGTCCTGGGTGTGATGCAACATGAAATTGCCAAGGTGTGAACAGGGCTTTATTATCCACATTTTAAAAGTTCACAGGACTTTATTCTCCTTGCAAGAACAAAATCTGAAAACCCTTGGCAATCTTAATTAGAGTCCTTGTTTTGTGTGCATGTGCATTGGCACAAGATATTGACCTTGTCGTCTTAATATAAGAATTATGTAATTCTCATAAGGGTTTATTCTATTTACACAATTTATATTACATACTGTTGTACTTGTATCTTAAAACATTTTATAGTATTGGCATTGTATAATTAAAATCCAAATTGTATATCACGTATGTTAACTGTGAATAGATATTGTCATATTTTTGGGGTTTATACATGAAATGTGATATTTGTACTGTCTGTAAATAAAGAAAATTATGTTGTATTGAAATTGATACTATATTGTTTGACTGGGGCTGCATCTGTATTAATAAAATCACAGACACAGACAGGGTATTTTCTTATTCTCCGAGATGTATGTGATTGTATATATTTGTAAATAGTATTTATGCCATTTATTGTAAACATGGACATTGTCATTTTGTGAAAATGTATGATGCATTCATTGGATTGTACAATGAATTTAGTTGTGACAGAGATGGTAATACTGTAAAAATGGTTGAAATAAATCCAAATGCTCAAATACGTAGTTGCATGTATCATTCTACATAAGAATATACACAACTCTGACATAAATGCAAGTTCAGGATGGCACTACACCTCATAGCTACAACTGTAATTCTATTTGGAATTTATGAAGCACCCTTGTTTTTCCAAAGTAATTGTGTTATGTTACGCTGTTGCACTTGTGCATTTGACTGCATATGTGCAGACTTTTGCATGCACAGGAATAACATTTAAATTTGCCAATATGGATTCTGTGACTGTACATGACAACGGAATATAAAACGACAGTGTACAGTAGAGCAAACATTTATTTTAAAGCGCGATGTTTCACTTGACTAGTTCTAAAAATCATTATTATCACATGACTGTGCCGACGTCACGTAAACTCATGCTCCAGAAGTTTATGTTAGTCCTGCCAAGTCAAGAAAATAACGTTGACAGCCCAGTGACATCACCTATGAGCAGCTGCCAAGAAGTGACATGCCAGACAACACTGTGACATCACTTTTTTTTTAACAGCTTACAGCTCCACAAGTGCTTCTGAGCAGTTTACTGAGACAGGCGGGATATAACAACTATTAACATAACTAATGATGTTTTCAATCTTACTTGTATAATTAAAATGACATATCAATCACAACAATCATGCTCAGATTGAGCAATGCAAAGTCTACATCAACCAATGTTACCAATCAAGATATCAGTGCCATGCACTCATTTCTTACCTGTGCTGCACAGTGATATAACAACACATGCAATGTCAGCACTTACATGTATCAATCCTAATGAGAGAGAATGTGATAGACTTTAGTACAATTACAACCATGCATGCATGTACATGTGCAGTTTAAACTCTTATAAGTTGTACTATTCATCTTTACACAACAATCTTTTGGTTATGCAATGTATACATTATTTGGAATTCAGAGCGATAAAAAAAGTGTCTCACTCTCCCCTACTGAAGGAGATGTGACACACAAAGTGTGAAAAAAATACAAATTTTGCTAAAATTAAATCCAAAACCAACAAAATCCAGCAAAAAGGCTGAAAGTGGTAAGAGGAATCACCTTCATTAACCCTAAACTTCAAATATTGGCTCTGTGATGGACTTCTGGCCCAATTTCCATTGGTTGTGATTGTGGTTTTTGAAGAAGCATAATGTGATCCGATGCGGTCAAATCACTCTATGAAACTTTTCAGACCCCAGGACAGGATATTCAGCCATAGCAAATTTGGCCATACATCAATTAGAAGTTAGTTTTTAAGCTTTGTTAACAGATGTGCATTTTTAAGTGTGAGCAGTTTAATTCAGAAACAATGACAAAACCTTCTGAATTTTCTGTGACTTTTTTATCTTTAATTGTAACCATTGGGCTGTTGTAATGCAATTAGGCAAATAGGCCATTAGCAGCACAACCACACCTTCCACTTGATCATGTTCTCTGCAACATAGTGTCTCAATATAATCTGGCTCACTAGAAATTCTAAAGGCTGGCAAATTTGGCCAGAAGCGTGCATGTACTTCTGGGCGCTTTTAGACGGGTTCCTCAACATCAATCTCTAAAGGCAAGTCTCTCCTAAATTCCTTCCTGATTAGCACTGATTCAATAACATGACTGTGTTCTGTCCACCTTCTATAAAATGGTTACCTGTTTTAGAGCCTTTTCTTGTACTGGTTCTAGTGTACTATATTAGGCATGGCTGATGCCTGAGATCCTCAAACTGAATTTGGTTGCACAGCCGGTAAATGAGTACTTTTTTTCAACAAGTGTCCACACACTGCATGAGAGAGTCAGGAGAAATATATTATCAATCTTGAACTTCAAAGCATATGGAGCTGATTCATTATATAAGTAAGTATTTATAATATTGACCATATTCAAAACGTGTGTACAACAATATTTACAGCTCCATTACAATTGTGCTATATACACATGGCAGGCTGATGCCAATGCAGTCGTTTGTGCCTTTATCAATTTCACAACTTAACACACCATAGCAAGTAAAAGTAGGGGAACATGGGGACCGACGGGCCATGGGGACCGATGGGCCATCCTCTTAACTTCACATCAAAAACGTTTATTAACATCTAATTAGCATTTTTAGTTTTGCTTATCACATCTATGAATACCATATAGTCCACTGATCAATAAGTGATAGCACAAGCGTGCAGGAGGAAAAATGAAATTTCAACATCTAAAATTTTTTTTTCTGATTCAGAAAAAGTTTAATATCTCAAAAGTGTGTAGACTCGACGCAATATATTTTTTATGACGATTTGTCCTATATATTGGTGATCATATTTCACCAAAAAGAGGGGTTTAACTGTTCAGAAAGCTTTTGGGGACCGATGGGCCACCCAACATGGGGACCGATGGGCCACTATTTCTTGAGATTTTCTATAGGTGGCGTATTGGCATGGGGCTGGATATTAAAGTCTTTTATGGGAAAAGCACAATAGAACTTCAGCTTGCATCTTTAAATGATAAGTTTTGACTTAAATGAATGCCATCGAATTTACAGTGATAGATAAGCCCTAGTAATGGCTTCAAACACAAAATTGTGGAAATTTAAAATATCCATAATCACAAATTTTCAATCTTCATTAGACATTGATGCAATATTGAGTGTAAGTTAAATTTTCACCAAAATATAAGCTAATGGAGGGTTATTGATGAATTTTATTGTTTTGATTCAAGATTTCTCCTGCAGGTGGCATACTAGTACAGCATCATTGGAAAATTTTACTTTTCCCCTAAATGTCTAAGTTATTGACAGAAATGATTCATTGATGGAGAAAAATTAAAATATTCTGTTTTTCTAATATTCGTCAACAAATTAGAGGTATTAGGCAAGATTTTGATGTAAATTTGATGGTCACGGTGGTAGCCAACCTTTTGTATCGACCAAATATCAAATAATTTTTTTTTCTTAGTGACCAACGAACCAATCATTTTGGAATTCTCCAATATAGTTTTTAATGCTTCTGTTCATGTAGTGCTAAAATATCATCTCAATAGATTGACTATAACTGCAAAAAAGTAACTCATGACATTTGTGAAAATTGAGCTTTTTTTCAAAGTGTAAAATCTGGGCATATCTATATTCTTTCGATCTCTTATTGTCCTATACACTCAGATGGATCAACAAAAACATATTGGAAACACATTTTGAATTCTTTATCCACCCTTTGGCAAGTTATTAACATGGTCCATCGGACCCCATGGGGTGGCCCATCAGACCCCATGGTTGGGGACCGATGGGCCACCATCTGTCTTGACAGAAAATGTGCTTTCTCATCTTTCTTCCTAGGTTGATCCATGTGAATCTTATATCATTTTAAAGAGAATTACACCAGCTAATAGGGTGCATGGTATGAATCTTTTATCTGAAGCAGATTTACCTCCATGGCCAATAATTTGTCAAGCAGCCCATCGGTCCCCACTCTCCCATACACAGTGAAGCATTATCCATTTGCTAAGAAGTCAATTATAATCTTATATGTCAATTATAATTGTATGCTGGATGGAAATCTGACAAGACAGCTAATCAAGTGGCACCTTTTTCCTTTTGCACAGATTTGGTGTATAATGGAGTTTGTAATTGAGATACATCTGAAAGCAACATTAATTTAGCAAAAGCGAACTACGTCCACTTAATTTGTTGTCAGCTTTGCTTACACTTCAGGAATGTTTGGTGCATACTAGGTCTTTACACTACAGCCTCTAATGAGCCAATGAACGTTCAAAGTCGTTCATTCAAATCAAGACCATATCAAACTATCAGCATTTGGTTCTGTACACCTGGAGGGAACTCATCATTACACAGCGCTTGGTGATTTATCATATGCATATAAGATCAATAGATACATATATATATTGCAGCCAAAACAACATGATGTCACCAGACATGACATTTTGTCCATACATATTCTATACTTGGAATAGAGAAAAGTCCTTTTCCTTCAATTACTTGATCCAGCAGGAAATCTATTTTGGCAAAGTCCTCAAATCATAAGGATTCCGGACTGGCAGACAAAAATCGACATCTTGAGAATGTGTTTTGAGTGAACTTTTCCTATCCAAGTGATGTGAAAGTTAAAAGAAAGTTCAGATTGCAAGCAGGAAAGCGTCCTTAGGAAAAATAAATTTTTCTGAAAAGAGAAATTAAGAAAGTCTTTCTTGTGACATAAACTTCACCATAGACACACAGAAAATACCAATAATACCTGGGATTCTATGAATATGCTCTAAATCTTGTTTCTTGGCAATATGTAGTTCGCACCTAAAATCAATGTGAATGAAAGTACAGTACACTTTAATTAACTGGACAGCTATTATCAAGGCCTTTATTTGCAGGTATTCCTTCGGTGATAAAATAAGTCAAACTTGACACCTTTTTTTATTTTTAACTTATTTTCCACTTTTATTAACTTTCTCCTTTTGTGTTTATATTCGCCTACAATTTTAAATTATTTTCTTCCCTCATAGATGTTTGCTCACTCCGTCTTTGCAATAATTTTTTTTTGATCTTGTTATTTTACTATTCATAGTACTCCAATTTGCATATGTGTGTATATACATATTTTACGGCTATAGTTAGCCATTTCACTTGGTTCATATGTTATTCCATTTTCACAATTCGTGAACCTGCGTGCCTTGATTATATTCTAATAGCCACATGTGCACTCACAACTCCTCGACACAGCCATTGGTCTATAAGAAGAAGCAGTTTTTTTACTCCCTTTTCAATAATGAAGTCATATGTAACATACCTTTTCCTTTAATTTAAGATGTTTCTGTGTTGATAGCTACCATAAATATTCAGACCCTCTCTATGGACAGCCACTCTCAAATAATTTACATATATATATCACTTGTATTATTTCCAGATATTGTCAATTTCTAGTCTGTTTCTCATTATCATAGGCTTTCATTCAGCTTGAACAGTCTGGCATTAACTGACACAGAATGCAACATTGGCATTGACAAATTGGAACAAAAATATTACTAGCCAATACTCTCTGGACAGTCAACACTTACAATAAGGAAATCTGAGTAATTCGAAGCTCATCTGTGTAATAATTATGACCGCCGCCAGCGCTGGCGCGGTCATTTTGCTTTTACCCCCGTATTGTACCATTTAACTCACATTTTTGGGGATGGATAGAACAAGTTACACTCAATGTACAATCATGAAAGTTGCTATATAAACATAACTTTACATTCTTTACTCAACCCCTGAAAACCAGAATGATCCAAGGGGTCTTTCATACCTTTCTGAGATTCATGATTTTTCAGTGAAACACCCCACCTTATTGTTATTTTGGCTATCTGAATGTTGTTTTCGTGATTTTTGGCACTGTGGCAGATTAGACCTGCTTGGACCGCTTGACTGCTGGGGGATGTCTCAAAAGCAGCCAAACTCTTATTGATCGCCTTTAGGCTGATCTCTGTTTTTATGCGGTCACATGGCGGGATTTCATGTGTCGGAGGGTGTCGGAGGATTTATGTGGCGGAGTCGTAGACAAAGGTAATCAATGATGGCAGTCAATGATGGCAGTCAATGATGGCAGTCAATGATGGCAGTCAATGATGGCAATCAATGATGGCAATCAATGATGGCAATCAATGATGGCAATCAATGATGAAGATAGATAGATAGATAGATAGATAGATAGATAGATAGATAAGGTATCTACTAAGGATAAGGGGGCGACCATTTAATATCTCCTAAGAATAAGGGGGCAACCATTTAATATCTACTAAGGTGCTAAGATAACAAAAGTACATGCATGAATGAACCAAGGGGGCAACCATTTAATATCTTCTAAGCAATGATGATAGATATAGATAGATAGATACATAGATAGATAGATAGGATAAGGGGCGACCATTTAATATCTACTAAGGAGGGGGCGACCATTATTACTAAGAATGTATGAACCAAGGGGGCAACCATTTAATATCTACTAAGCAATGCTGATAGATATACATAGATAGATAGATAGATAGATAGATAGATAGGATAAGGGGGCGACCATTTAATATATACTAAAGAGTGGGCGACCATTATTACTAAGAATAAGGGGGCAACCATTTAATATCTACTAAACCCCCTGCGGACATGGGGACATACCCCCGCGGACATGGGGACATGCCCCCCCGGACATGGGGACATGGGGACATGCCCCCGGGGACATGGGGACATGCCCCCGGGGACATGGAGACATGCCCCCGGGGACATGGGGACATGGCTCCGGGGACATGGGGACATGCCCCCGGGGACATGGGGACATGCCCCCGGGGACATGGGGTCATGACCCCGGGGACATGAGGACATGCCCCCGGGGACATGGGGACATGCCCCCGGGGACATGGGGACATGCCCCGTGGGGACATGGGGACAGGCCCGTGGGGACATGGGGACATGCCCCCGGGGACATGGGGACATGCCCCCGGGGACATGGGGACATGCCCCCGCGGACATGGGGACATGCCCCCGCGGACATGGGGACATGCCCCCGCGGAAATGGGGACATGCCCCCGCGGACATGGGGACATGCCCCCGCGGACATGGGGACATGCCCCCGCGGACATGGGGACATGCCCCCGCGGACATGGGGACATGCCCCCGCGGACATGGGGACATGCCCCCGCGGACATGGGGACATGCCCCCGCGGACATGGGGACATGCCCCCGGGGACATGGGGACATGCCCCCGGGGCCATGGGGACATACCCCCGGGACATGGGGACATGCCCCAGGGGACATGGGGACATGCCCCAGGGGACATGGGGTCATGCCCCCCAGGGACATGGGGACATGCCCCAGGGGACATGGGGACATGCCCCAGGGGACATGGGGTCATGCCCCCCGGGGACATGGGGACATGCCCCCGGGGACATGGGGACATACCCCCGGGGACATACCCCCAGGGACATGGGGACATGGGGACATGGGGACATGGGGGCATACCCCCGGGGACATACCTCCGGGGCCATTGGGACATACCCCCGGGGACATGGGGACATGCCCGCGGGGACATGCCCCCAGGGACATGGGGACATACCCCTGGGGACATGCCCGGGGGACATGGGGACATGCCCCCGGGAACATGCCCCGCGGACATGGGGTCATGCCCCCGCGGACACGGGGACATGCCCCCGCGGACACGGAGCCATGCCCCCGTGGACACATAACTGAACTGCATCACTGCCTTGCATTACAACACTGCAGTCTGCATTGCAGCTCTGTGTTACTGCACTGCATCACAGAACCTCATTACTGCAATGCATTACAGCACTGCAGCACAACACTTCATTACTGCACTGTATTTCAACAGTGCTTTTTTGCACTGCATAACTGCACTGCATTACAGACCACATCACAGCACTGCTTACAACACTGCATAACTGCACTGCATAACTGCACTGCATAACTGCACTGCATAACTGCACTGCATTACTGCATGCTTTGCATCACTCTATTACAGCACTGCATTACAGCAATGCATTACAGCACTGCATATGGTGTAATTTTCCGGACAAAATTAAATCTTGCTGTATTACTATAATGGGTAGGGGGGGGGGGGTGGGGTGGGGGTTGGCGGTGGGGGGTGTTGGGGCGTTGGAGCGTTGCGGTGTTGGGGCGTTGGTTCATTCATTCTTGGTATTGCTGCAACAGTAAACACTCCAGTGTGCAACAGTCTGGACTTGCAAATTTTTCTGGGTTGGGAGGGAGGGGGGGCACTCTCGGTGAATATTAGCAAGGTGGAGGGGGCACTCCTCAGCTAAAGTAAGGTGGATGGCAGAGAGAATTTGAAAACCCTGTAGTACAATGGCCTAGCCAGCTAGTGCGGGAGGGGGATTTAACCCCCCCACCCCATGGACAGATTTTGCGGGAAATTTTGCAGACAGATGTCACAAAATTGGAACATTTATATTTGAAAAATGGTAAAAAAAGACTTGGGAAATTGTTTTTAAAAAATGTGTAATTTTCGTTGAAGGAGGACAACATTTTTGTATCGATGTCTCAACCTATAAAAAACCTTATAAGTATTCTTAACAGTACATCGATTCAGCAAGGTGAGGAAAATCCAATGGCGAAATTTTTTGCGTGTAAACGTCACCAAAGATTGTGTACATCATTTTCAATGCAGAACTTGGCCTAAAAACCTTAATAAACATCCGATTTTCAAAATTAAAAAACCTGCATATATCAATTAAACTCCCCCGAATTCAATTCACTTATTCATTTTGCTCTATTTGCAATATTAACTTCGCAAAAACCTTTTCAGCACATTACGCTGTAATGATGCAAAGTTCCAGTGAACACAGCAAACCAGTGGCAGATTCATGATTTTTTTGTGAAGGGGGGGAGGTATTTTTCAGGTCTGATATCGCACACTATTAGTACTGTAAAACATGTAGTCATGTACACTATGCATGTAGCAATTGACAAACTAATATCCAAAAAGGTAGTTTTACATAACAATTTTTTTTTTTTACACATCCTTGGCTATGTATAATATTTTCATGAAACAAAGAGAGGGGCTTTGGAGCTTTTCTAAGGGTATTTATTTCATAGAAATGCCTACTTTAAGACATTAAAACCTTTTATTACATGCCACATACCCTCAGGTTCATGATAAGATCGATACAGTACCCTTTTTTAAGGGTATTTTTCTTGTTTAAAAAGGAACAAAATAGAGTTTCAAATAGGCCTAGTAGATAAAAAGAAGAATAAGATACATAGATTGAAGAACAAGGTGGGATTTACACTGAGAGTTTTATTAAAATTCCTAAAGTATTGTATGTTATTTTTCAATAGAACTTATCAGAATTGTGGTTTTTGATAATCCTAATTTCGTCAAGAAATCCTTGGCTTTTTTTTTCATCGATATAGGCCTGTATCTTCAACACTACTTTCAATTGCCAACCAAAACATCAAAAATTTATATATGGTTTTTTCACAACTTTTAGCATTTTCAAATCCCAGGGCCAGGAATTAAGTAGTTTTTCTTTATTTTTGAAGTGAAATCCAACATTTCACAGTGACACCTGAATATTGCAATGGCCCTATCCACTCCTCCTCAACTTGAACATCCACATTTCCTCTTGCTTCTCTTTTTCGTTTCTCCTCTCTTCCTTTTGGCACATTTTCGTTGCCTGAAATTATCTCTTTGAATAATTTTGGGATTCTTTCGTAACACGGTTTTATTATTTTTGGCAATTACTTTTAAATATGTTTAAAACTGTCATATCTTAAGCTAGGGATAGAATTTAAGGATGGGGTAAGAGGGCCATTTCCAGTTTAGGCCTAATTCAACTTGTAAAAGGGTTCCAACAGCAAACAAAAACAAAGCCCACAATGGAACCCCTTTCTCTCAAGTTGGGAGCATAGAGTTCCAACAAAGGGCCACCCCACCAGAATTGAAACTTTTCAATGCTGTTGAACCCATAACAAAATTTAGAATTTTCGGCTGTGGGTTCATTATATACAGTGGCATATTTAGGGAGCATTGGGCCATGCCCCCCCAGGCCCAAAATTAACATGGAAGAAATAGGAAAAGCCGTGGAGTGCCGGAGTGCCCCGTATTCACCCCAATGTAGTGTCCTCCCAGGCCATTTCTAGATACGCTCCTGTTTGTATATATATATACCATCAAGAACCTTTTGCCTCAAGAGTGTACATCAAACAAGCACCCCCTGGACCTCTATTTGAGCAGCATTCCTTGGCCACATGAAGGGGGGGGGGGGCTTTAATTGAGTAATCTTATTATAGCAGTGGCTGTCTCATAAAGATATCCTCCCCCCTAGCTCCACAGCCTCCAACAACATACAATTTTCCATTTCATATAGACTGAGATATGGAGTACAGATTTGTCAATTCAGATAAGATATTGGTTTTGTGGCATACTGGATGGGATTAATCTTAATGTACACATAACAGGCACAAGTCTTCCAAAAGAGGTCCCATGGAAGTTTTTGAAAAATAAGTGAATGATAAAGCAGATTTTGAATTAATTTACGAGTTAGCATCTTCAAACAAAGCATGTGAACCAGAACTGTTAAATTATGGGAGTTTTATGCATGCCCATGGTAGAAACACGCACACAGACAATCATTCCATATCAATTGTCTCAAAAATTTGAACAAAACATCGTTTTTTAAGGTTTTGACAAAAGGCTCCAGTAGGGGGCATGTCAGTATTGACAAATAATTTTTATTAAATTCATCCTCTTTAATGGTTGGGTCAAATATCCCTTTTCCCTAACTCATTATTTGACAATTTATATTTGTGCTTATGTATGTATTGTTTATTTTTAATAATGTTTTTAATGCATATACAGGGATTTCCTGTGTTAAATAAATTCTTTTCCATGTAGAAGAGAAGTTAATAGGCTGGATATTTGATATTTGGTGGTCAGTGACCTTGGTTACGACTTGGTAGTTTGCAAGAATTTGGTGGTTACGACTTGGTGGGGTCATGAAATTGATTTAAATATGTGGTTACGACTGGTAATCCTCAAAAAAGGGATGGTTACCAGTTGGTAGGGTTTTTGGTTACTAGTTGGTTGGTTACCAGTTGGTTGGTTACCAGTTGGTTTGGTTACCAGTTGGCATGGTTACCTGTTGACCTGATACCAATTAGAATAGGCCTACTGCACTGTAAAATTTGAAATTTTGAGTTGGCTCAAATGATTGAGTGAGATGGTTGCACAATTTGTTTGAGCCATGATAGCTTGCCGTTTTGAGTTATGATAATCTTTATGTTGTTATAACTTGCAAACAACAAGCTATCTTGGCTCAAAGGAATTGTGCAACCATCTCACTCAATCAATTCAGCTAACTTAAAATTCAAAATTTACAGTGATATAGGGGTGTAAGTTTTAGCTGGATAAATTGACAATTGCCATTGGCCTGGAAATTCAAACAGCAATCAAATCAAAGGTATAGGTATTGAAAGCATTTAAGCGCAAATTGCACTTTGGATAGTGATTTTGATTTGATTTAATTTTGTTCCAAAAATTGGCTTTTACCTGAAGTTAGGAAAAGTGTTTGAAATTGGGTTTTTAGCAAAAATGTTGAGGGTCTCCAGTCAGCTGTCAAGTGTCGTAGGCCTGGTTACCCCCTTCTCCTCAAATTATATGAAACGTGCAATCACATAAATGTACTCATACATATTTGTCACCTAACCTGACAGTGATAAACTGCAAAGAATTTAGTAGCCTTTGTCTATATAAACTAAGCTGTTATAATATTTATTTGCTGCAAATATGAGGCTAACGAATAAAAACAATTTTAAAGACCAAATAACACAGCAACGAAATTGTGGCCACAAAGTCACAAAACTTTCAATGGACAAACTTTCAATGGCCTCTCATTGGACAGTGGTTATTAAGCCACACCTGATTAATTAACATGTGTCCAGAAATGAACTTTCTCTCTCCAAATTCACTTTTTCTTTGGAATTTGAAGCACCAATTAATAAATTAAGTAAATTAATGTATTTTTATGCTTATCAAGTTTGCTATCACATTGGAGTAATTGGGAATCTTTCAACTTTTTTTGAAATATAATTCTTCTCTATCTAATTGTCCTTTATTAATCACTCTTGGCAAAGATTACATGTAATTGACCTCTCGTAAATGCGCCACTGGTCACTGCCATTTCCAAATTTTATGCAAATGAGTGGACAGTGATTGGTCATTTAGCTTCAGATCAATTAGTGGCAATGGTAGAAATGTCATTAAGAGCAGCCAATCAAACTTTCAAGCAAATTGTGATATTTTCCATAATTTAGCAAATATCTTAATTCATATAAGAGCTTTTGTGTTAAAGATTACCTTTTTGTTTCAGTATTAAATTATGTTTCTGTACATATAAAATGCATACTTGTAAGTCGCTTTATGACTTGAGAAGTTGGGAAAAAGTGAGAGAATTGGAGAGATGTTCATTCTTGGGGGGGTCAGATTCAGACTGCCATCTTGATGATGATAGTGTCATTTTGGGCAGAAGGCCCCAGGCCAAGTTGCAGTGGCGGCTCCAGAATATTTTGGTTGGGAGGGTGGGGGGGGGCTTCTCCATCATTTGCTGGGGTGGCCAAAAACTGAGAAAAACCCTGTCATTAATGCGTATATGTACGCTCATGTTTTTTAACAGAATCAAGTAAGACACTGCAAACAGTTTATCAAAGACTAAGTCCCCCCCCCCCCGAAGAATGAACTTGGACATTTTGAATAGTCCTTTACAAATGTTATGAAAGTTGGATTGAGGAGACCCTGAGATCATCAAGCGGCACTCTATCTATCTATCTATCTATCTATCTATCTATCTATCTATCTATCTATCTATCTATCTATCTATCTATCTATCTATCTATCTATCTATATTGTTATCTATCTTGCTATTTGCAGGCAACCCCCAACATCACCCGTGGAGCTTACAAACAGAAACACATAATTATTTGTCCATCTTAACAATTAAATCTACCTTTCTAAAATATCAGTTACCAGCTGACTACCATCACATATCTATGCTTTCTGGACTTGGCAAGTATGGATCAAATTAACCAATGTAAAATAAAGTCATGAGAACCAGCTATTATTTAATTTAGAATATATTTTAAAAGGATTACCATATCAGAGAACTGTTTTTCAATGGGCCCTTTGTTGTACTATCTATCTATAATCTATCTAGTTATCTATAAATGTACATGTCAAACTATCTTGTGCTGTCTTTCTGTCTATGTTTCTGTCTATGTTTCTGTCTATGTTTCTGTCTATGTTTCTGTCTATGTTTCTGTCTATGTTTCTGTCTCTGTTTCTGTCTCTGTTTCTGTCTCTGTTTCCGTCTATCCGTCTATCTATCCGTCTATCTATCCGTCTATCTATCCGTCTATCTATCCGTCTATCTATCTGTCTATCTATCTGTCTATCTATCTATCTATCTATCTATCTATCTATCTATCTATCTATCTATCTGTCTATCTATCTGTCTATCTATCTGTCTATCTATCCAGCTAAATTCGGACATATCTATCTATCTCTGTTTTTTTTTGTCAATTTACCTGCATAGGTCATATTAATCCACCTTTTTCGGATGTCTAATCTATCTATTCTATACATCCATCTATCTATGGATCTATGTTTATCTTGGTGCCCCCCCCCAATATGAACTTTCCAAGGCTGCTAAAATATACAATCACTATAGTGGGTGCCCACCCCCCAGAGAATCGCGTGCTCCCCCAGGTGCCCTCCCCCCCCCACTCAAGACCCTCCAGTTACGCCACTGGTTCAAAGGTAAAATGTGCGTAACTCTGGTATTCTAATTACCCTGTAATATCACACAATTTCCATTGAACTTTCACTGATCAATTACCCTTGCAGAGTAGTCAAATGAAGAGTTTTTCCAAAAATGATAAAATTATGAATGAAATATAGCAAGTTTTTCTATCCAATCCTGCCCCCGCAGGTCTCGGGCCTCCTCGTGGCGGTGGGTGGTAACACTAAGGTGAAGACCTCTATCCTTAGTGGCCAACATGAGACAGTGCGCATGCACGGTGTGTCCCCTACCTTACAGGGGAATATCAATGAATATGTCATTTACCATGATTCCAAACCGGATCGTACGTCAACCGGGTAACCAAGGTGCGCGTCCCTCAGCGGGAAACCAGGCTGAGATCGAAAAGTTAGCGACTGGACTACCAAGATTTCAATGGACAAGGACATCCCCAGATGACTTGATTGACCCTGACTGCCCCTCACACATGACAAAAGATGAACATTGCCTCGTGATAAAAGGTGTTAAGAAATCACTTGACGACCTGTCAGCAATTGCTGTTTATGAAGTTATTGCGGACATTTGCGACAACACAGTAGCAGGAAAAATAAAGCGTCAAAGCAACGGAACCTTTCTTATTTACCCTCGGACTGATAAACAAAAACAGAAACTGACATCAGTCAATGAAATAGGCGGTACCAAAGTCTCCATAGAACCTTTCACAAGACCAGGCAAAGGCCTTATCTTCTCGAAAGAGAGTAAAACATGCACTGACTCTCAGCTAAAGAAGTGGTTCCAGAAACAAGGCATTGAACAATTCAGACGTATGTCCCAACGAAATGGATACGAATTACTACAACTGACATTCAAAGATGACAAAGTTCCTGAGAAAGTACCTGTTGCTTTTGAAAAGTGCAGAGTTCGCCCTATCTTTCCCCGACCCAAGCGTTGTTTCAATTGCCAAATATTTGGCCATTTCGCCAGTACATGTAGAAGACCAACAGCTTGTGCCAATTGTGGTAATCGAGATCATGCCCATGCCAGAGATAAACCGTGCTGCAGACTCCCACATTGTGTTAATTGTGGAGGGGACCACCCTGCATTTAGCCCTGAATGTGGAGTCTTCAAGAAACAAAGAGAAATTGTACAAGTACAGATTTACACTGGAATATCCTTTACTGAAGCCAAGTGCCTTGTAGAAGAAGATCACCCTCCCCATCCCAGGACTTGGGATGATGAAGAAACCATGGACGAAATTGATGAAGTATCAGATTACCCTCGCCCAGTTCTGTATCCATCCCCACAGAGAAGGCTTCAACTGAAGAGGAACCTCTTCATGGATGTCTTGCAGAAATCGCCTGCTCAAGATCAACCAAAGAAGGAACCAATGAGGAATTCTGCTGACCCAGTTGCTTGCGCATCACCCAGGAAAACAATCCTAACAGGTCAAACATTCTCTCCAACCCTACGGGCAAAGACACCACTCAACCACGTCAAGAAGAAAGAAACTTTGGCTTCTGAAGACAAGAAAACACCCAAACCAACAAAACAAGAAAACTCAACAAACCATTTGATTCTTTGCACAGACAAAAGTAAAAAGACAGGCACTCCCAACAAAAAAGCACCCTCTACGTGTCACAAACAAAACATGACAGAACCCTTAGTTTTTAAGATATCACAACCATTGATAACAACCAAGTATGTCTCTAAATAGCCCAATCAGGTGCTGATGAGATGTAAAACAATAACTCACTCACTCACTCACTCTATCCAATCCTATCCTATGAATACTGACCAAATCAATTGTTAATAGGATAGATAGATAGATAGATAGATAGATAGATAGATAGATAGATAGATAGATAGATAGATAGATAGATAGATAGATAGATAGATAGGTTGATTGATTGATTGATTGATTGATTGATTGATTAATTGATTGATTGATTGATTGATTGATTGATTGATTGATTGATTGATTATTGACTTACAGGAAGAAAATCAACTTGAGTCATAATATTATCTTAAAGCTCTGCCTGATAAAACACCTGATGATGTGTGATGTTACCCACAGAAAATACTGAAATATCTGTAGCCTAGTTCATGTAGTTATTTTAACCCTGTGCAAAGTGTTCTGTGTCGAGTTTACTACAGACCAATGAGATTTGATAGGCCTATTATCTTGACACCTGAGTTAAATATCAATCAAAAGCTTCACATTTGGTCATGACATATAACTTTAAGATATTTCAGACTGGCAGCTACTCAGAAAAATTGCTGTTTATATAATATAGTGGTATTTCCCTCTTTTTC
This sequence comes from Platynereis dumerilii, assembly GCA_026936325.1. NCBI lineage: Eukaryota > Metazoa > Annelida > Polychaeta > Phyllodocida > Nereididae > Platynereis > Platynereis dumerilii. The sequence goes on from JAPTHN010000001.1 coordinate 112,288,099, forward strand.
CGTGTATATATATAATTTTGACATTTGAAACACAATAAAGGCCTATATTATTTTCATTTTGATCAGGCAATAACCTTTTTTTTTAAATCAAAATGAACAAGTTCCAAAAAGAAAACAAGAAAAAAATAAGAAAATATTTTGTAATTAGATCTTCTAAATACTGTAAACATTTAGTTTTTATTAGGCAAAATAAGCAACTATAGAGGGCATTGTAGATTATTTGATTTACTCCTTGATTTTTGACAACTTAGAGGCCCTTCATGGTGAAAATGTTGTGTTTAAACATATTTTAATATATATATTATATAAAAAGTACCAATTTCTTATCAAAGACTAAAAATGATAATTCTAGCATGATGCAATACAGACAGCTTTATGTTTAAAGTTTCCTGTAATATTACCCTTTAAGTTATAAACTTCAAACTACTTGTTTATAACCCTGTCTGGGCTCAGCATCAGGGATGAATTGGGGTGGGGGTTAATGTGGGGAGTTCAAAGGGGTGACCAATTTCAAAGAGGTCAAGTAGCAAGTGTCTGTCAATGGGCCATTGTATCCATCTGACCATGTGACCTTTGGGAGACTGACCCCTGGCAAGATCTCAGTCTGCATTTGAGATTCCTACAGTCAACATGTGTATGCAGTCTCTCTCCAGCTCTTCAGTGGACTTCATTCAATGGGATCTACCTTCTCTATCCTGTGCTGTATACATACATGTATTGCAAGGTAAGTCCTTTCTTATTATACACAAACTTTCAATAACTAAGATATACTGAAATGCAAAAGTAAATTGTCAAATGCCCATTGATTACTGCATGCTTTTGATGCTTTCCTTTTGCTCAGACTTTTTTAAGTGTTTTGTTGAATTATTTCCATTATCTAAATTAATTATTGCATTTCGAAATGTCCTGTTTGTATCACAGATCTAGGCCCAGTAACCTCACCTTGATATTTTTACCATTGGAAAAGCAGGGAGTTAGGCCTACTGACAATTTTGCACTAAGGACTACCAGTAGTAAACAAACAACCAGATTTTTTTTATCTTTCAAAAAATGACATCTTATAAATGAGACATCATTTTACTGTACCTAACCAGGAATACTATCTATTTCTTGACTTCAAATTCAGTTGTGTGTGACTGTCAATCATACTAGCTAGGCCTCTCGCTTAAGTTTGACTACTCAGTGCCATGTTAATAATTTCACTTATATATCTGACAAGGGTAAATCAGTTGTTGATTATATTTTAAGTCCACAAGATTGTTTTACAAATTGTCTTCATTTTGAGGTCCTTACTATGAATGAATTAATACAAAAATGTAATCTAATGCATTTGTTATCCAATAGATGTAAAGCTTCAGACCATTCTGTACTTCGTACAAAATTCAATATTTCTGGTAATACTGCATGTGATAATGTACTGGAAGAAGTTGATGTGTTAAATGAAAGTAGTATGATTACAAATCAGAGGAAATATCTGTTCGATAATGTTCCGAATGACTTCATGTCAAGTGATCGATTTAAATCAAGCCTATATGAAACTATAACCTCCATAGATAGCCAGGATCAGTGTAAATTTGATCATGCATATTCAAGGCTTTGTGAAAATATCCTTAGTGAAATGGACAATTACCTCCTCCCTTCCTCCACTCTTCCCTCCTCTCTCCTCCTCTCCTCCTCTCCTCCTCTCCTCCTCTCCTCCTCTCCTCCTCCTCTCTTCTTTCCTCCCTTCACCCATTCTCCCCTCCTCCACAGAAACATCTACCAAATTTACTGGATTAGAACCCCCCCCTTGCATATTTTTAGAAGACTCTATTTGAGGTGGGAAGGGGATGTCTCTATTTGCGTGTTTTTCATTATTAAGTGAGTTCAATAGGTTTTGTTACCCTAGGAAAGCCATGGGATTGCCACCAAGTGTGTGGATTGCTTAGTAAAAAAAAATATTAAAAAAAACCAACAAAATCACTGGTTTTTGATGGCATTAAACACGATTTGTTTATTATATATTTTTATGAAGATACTGTATCTATTACATTAAATACAGAATAAAATTTAGTTAATTCAGTGGTTATACATGACTGAAAGTAAACAATGGATAAGACTTTTGAATAGGCAGAAATAAAAGGTAGCCGTGGACCCCTGTGGGTCCCAGGGCAAATTAAAAGGAAATGTATGATACCCAGGCTACTGAAGTCCAAAATGGGAATAGGTCTAAATTCCTAATTATTTTCATGATAAAGAATTTAAATAAGATTAAGCATAGTATGCTTACAAAATGGTAAAACAACATTATTGGTATATGATTAGTCTGAACACCTTAAAATGAAGTAGAACCAAATTTGGTGAAGTATTGTCAAAATTTTGGAAAAGTTTTGATAATAATTCAAATATGACTAAATCAACTTAATGAACTGTTCACAGAACAAGTCTGTAATATTTATAAGAATACAGTCTATCAATATTGAATATAACTTGCAGATATGTAAATAGGTCAGCTATAATTATCTAATAAATGCTATTATACATGTATTACAATGGAAGGGGTACAAGAAATGATAATGAGATAAGACACTACCCCTATAATTCTGACAATGACCTGAGCAATGATGCATTCAATGGACATAAATTTTGTTATATTTTATGCTGTAGTTCTGCAAATATAATGTCTTTTTATTTAATGACTTATAAAAATAACATATCATTAATAATATATTTTTAAAAGAGTGAATTTCAAAAACTTATATAAAATACTGATTAGCTAACCAAAGTGATGTCCTTTGAATGCATGATTGCTCAGGTCCCCCCCCCCATCTACACCAGATAAAGCAGCCATGGAGTAGCTACCAAACCTGCATGAAAGTGGGGGGGGGGGTGGGAGAGCGTCTGGGGGGGGGGGGTAACCACCCCCTTCAAAAGTATAGCACTATAATGAAAATATTGACTGAACTTAAGCTTAGATGAGTTCAGTAAATGGGATAGGAGTGGCAGAGTCGGGGGGGGGGTAAGGAGCACACCACCCCCACTCCCCCCCCCCCGTAAAATCTGGGCAATAAATGTATTTCCAAGGCTGAATGTACTGCCATACTTAACCCAACACACAAAATCCAGATCACACCCCCCGGATTGTCTACATTCTTACAAACCTACCCAAATTTCGGAAATGAGGGCTGTGGGATTCAACATTGATGTTTACTGAAAAATAAGGCCCGATCTTAATTGACAAAAAGTGCATGGTCTTTCATAAATGGTAAAAACTATATCATCATCTTATCCAACAACTATATTTTCAATGGGCAGCGTTTTGATAAATTTCTTTAACAATACCTTAATATATATGATATTTTAAGGCCTTTTCTTGTCAACAAACAAATACGTAAAAAGGCAAAAATCATTTAATAACATGCGAAATTAAATTATTCTTCCAGGATTTCTAAAATTGTGACACCTTGAAATGGAATGTGATGGAAATAAAGATTGACGGAATGACCATCCATATTTTAAAAGTGGCTTGATTAGGGGTTTGTAAATCCGTCCATCCACATAAAATGAACTTTTAAAGTACTTTTGTGATTTTAAATATTTATAAATGGCATACCATCATTGCAGAAATTGGATAGGAACAGTAATACCACTTTGATTTGGTTAAAAGGATCTTTAATTGTAATTGAGGCGGTCAATTGAAATTATTCAGAGTTAACTTAACCTCTATTGTTTAATTCATCTATTATAAGTGTAATCAGTGAATGATAATTCTAAAATCGACACATAAACATTTGTCAGACTTAATAAATTGCAAAACATTAAACAAATAACAAGATATGATTGTTAGGAGCTGCATTATGCCCTTTGGACGGATTTACCATCCTTGCTGGACGGATTTACCAGCAGGGTGGACGGATTTAGATGCCCTGACCTTAAATTTTTGTTACTATGGTATCAGCAACAGTTATTTGAATATTTTACTTTGTTGACTGCTAGTGATGGTACGGAATATGCCCCTTCCAGTGGGCTATTTTTTATTTCTGTATCTATTACCATTATCCTGGAAATCCAGTTTTAGCCAAAAGTGGACGGATTTACCATCCTTGACTCTATAGCCTGAATAGGATAGCATGGATGGGATAGGACAGCCTTTACAGGATAGATAGCCTGAATAGTGAATACCGTAAGATAAGATAAGATAAGATAAGATAGGATTAGAATTAGGATACTAGGATAGGATTATAATCAGCATGATAGGACAGGATAGGATAGGACAGGATAGGACAGGATATGATAGGACAGGATAGGATCACAATTAGGATAGAATGGGCTGGGACAGGACAATGCAGTCAATGCACTGAAAACCAAATGTAGTCACTATGACTAGTTTTAGAGGTAGTCACATGGTGCCTGAAACGAGGGCCTAGGTAGTCATTGCAGGTCCTGACTACCAAAGGTAGTCACATATAATGTAGTCAAAATGACTACATTTATATCATATTGACTACATATTGACTACATTTTGATCACCTGTTGAGTAAGCATTGGCCACCATTGCAGGTTCTGACTACTAAAGGTACAGTCCTGGACAAAAGTCTTGTCGCATCCAAATGTTATTGACAAAACTGTTAATAACTTGGCTTGTGATCGTCTGATTTTGGCAAGAAATGGCTTAAATGAAGGCCAAAAGCTTCTGCAACTTGCTTATATTGCAAAAATAAAGTTTCAACCTACTCTGAATATTCTAGAAATTAATAATAAGAGTCTGTCACAAAAGTGCTTGGACAAAAGTCTTGTCGCATGCACAACTTAATGCTGAAAATTTGTTTTAATGAATAGTGAAACTGCAAAAAGGATGCAAAAATGTTGGAGAATGTAGTCATGGTGTAACCGAACGTAAAAATATCACCTCACATGAATTCCTGATCTTTGAAGATAATATCCCTGGTGTTTGGGCAAAATATCAACATTTTATGAGTAAAAATCATCAAGGATGGCAGATAATGAAGGGATATATCATCAGAAGCTCCTAAATATCCTTCGGAATGATCTTCCCTACCTCCTGTCCCATTTTGTGGGCATTTGATGAGCCTACATCATTTCAGGTGACGGAGCAGATGCAATTGGAGCTTCATAATCGGTCGAAAAATCAACATAGGGACCAAGTTGGAACTGATGTATTCCAATGATCATTATTTTGGACCTGCATTTAATGATGCTTGTGATAAGGAACATTTATATGTACTTTGTTACAGATCAATTGGGTTTTTGTACTTCTTGCACATGGGTGGTACATCTTGGTGGCAAAGGCCGAGCTGCACAGTGATTAATTTTTCAATTTTTTAATCCAAAACAACATTATAACTGCACTGCACTGCACATTAAAGCTGCACCAATAATGCAAATGTTCTGTTATAGCTTACATGAATACAATTTATCCAGACTTGACTGAAATTGACCATGATAGTGAAAAACAAAAACACTGTCTCAGAGCAAGAAATTGATCGAGATAAATGATAAATGATAGGGGGTTTTACGTCTTCAATTCGGACTTAACCGAACTCTGCCGACATGAGTGTGATAATGAGGCGAGTGACACAGGGGACTTGCAGCCATTTCGCGGCGCATACATCACCCTGATGTGTAGTGCCAGGAGCGGGAGTTGAACCCGGTCCCTGAGAGCCTTACTGGATTCAAACGGGCACTCTAACCGTTAGGCCACGATGGCACAACAAGATGGCAAGGGGACAATATAATTAACAGTAGCATTAGACAAGAACGAATTTTAGTCCTAAATTATTGCAAACTACTGCTATGGTGAGGCTTTGAAGCCAAATGGCATAGTTTGTACAAGTGCAGCCCTCACTTCAATTTTTCTTGTCAACGTGGCATGTACCATTATACCTGCTCTCCAACCGGGAATGCTATAATCTCAATTTCCATGATCCCATGTCCTCCAAATTAAGTTGGAAGGCAGGGAAGACAACTCCAAAGAATATTTATGAATTTTAGAAAGCATTGGTCTGTATTTATATCACTTTTGATGCTCATTATTGATTCTGTGTTGATATTTCACTTGAGTCCTCATGGAACCCCTTGGATATTGTTCTACAAGATCATTAAGTCGAACAAAGTTAGTTTTTTTAATTCTCCTACATCATGACTAAATGCTCTGACAATTTTTCATCATTCTAGGAATTTTAAAATTATTTTAGACAATTTTTCGGCATAACTTCTTGCATGCGACAGGACTTTTGTCCAGACACATTTTGGACACACTGTCAATATTAATTTCTATGATATTCAGATTGAGACAAAACTTTATTTTCGCAATATAAGCATATTGCAGGAGGACTTGGCTTTCATTTGAGCCGTTACTCATTAAAATCTGTTCAGTACAAGTCAAATTATTGACAATTGTATCTATGACATGTGCTAGCGACAGAACTTATGTCCAGGACTGTAGTCACATGAAATGTAGTCAAAATGACTACATTAATATCATATTGACTACATATTGACTACATATTGATTACACATTGACTACATATTGACTACTTATTGACTACTTATTGAATACTTATTGACTACTTATTGACTACTTATTGACTACCTATTGACTACTTATTGACTACTTATTGACTATGTATTGACTACATTCTGACTATATCTTGACTTCATTTTGAGAACATCTTGACTACATTTTGACTACATTTTGACAACATCCTGACTACATATTGACTACGTTTAGTCATTTCAATGTGGAACGTAATCAAGGGCAACAACTATCAACTACAAAGAGTTACAGCGACAACATTCGACTGTCATGTAGTTGTCGTTTGATAAAGATGAGTATCACAACAACCCAGAACAGTCAGATGTAGCACTGCAGCCCTCATCAGCTCATGTTGGAGATAGTTATTGATAGGGGGGGGTGTTATTTTAAAAATTTTAGAAAATCATACCTTTGTGGATGGAATACGAGAATATAGGTCAAAAGAAACCCAATGGTACCTCAATTGCATTATTTGGTTTTAAAAACCCATATGGACGGAGGCTTTGAAGATAACGCCTTTTGCATCTAATGCAAAATTACCCAAAAATGCCGTATCTCGAGAACCAATGCACATACAGACTTCAAAATAGGCTCAAATCATTCGCAATCCCTAAGTTTATATTTGTCTTTCGTGGTAAATCTATGCCTATCTGCCTTATTTTTTAAGATATAGCCAAAAAACCTTGATTTTGTGCAAAAACCTTATATTTTCGATTTTTTAGGAACGTTATAGGCCTAATTTGAAGAATGTTATCTTAAAAAAATTTCTGTTCCACTTGCTTTATCATCCAAAAATTAAAGTATCATCCTAAACATTGAAGATTGATATTGCAGTTTTAGCCAAATCAGTCATTCTATGTAACAGTGTCTATCTTTGTCTTAGGTGATGCATGTGTTCTAGTTTTATTCCGTCAGCACTATAATGACTTGGGATTTATTTGTCTTCAGTCATTTCCTCATATTTTAAAGTAAGTGTGTGTTTGGTGAAGAAATGTAGGCCTAATTTTGTTTACCAATTTTCATGTAAGAAAATGCAAGGAGTCTCATAGGGACAGTACCATTTAGTCCTCGAAGCCGCCGCCAGCAGCCGCCACGCCAGCCAATTTCATCTTTTGGCTGAGCCAATTGAAAAATCTTTCAGCTATTTCAAGCCATAAGCCGTCATCAATTTTGTAAGCCGTTTATTAAGGGCTCAAAAAGACGCTTCCGATGGTATAAAAATTATCAAAATGAGATGAGGCTAGGCCAAACTGGAGTATAGAATGATTCTTGATGATGTTGACTATGGCACCATTCCCAACAGTAGTTAGCTTGCACTGTCATACTCATAGGCATTAGGCAAATTGAAAACCCATACGGTCATAGGGCCTAACATGCTGTAGATCTGCATATTATTGACCCTTGAGTTCATTCTGGCTTAATGCAATGTCAGAATAAACAACATCATTTTTTTGCATTTGATTATGTTTATCATACTATTAATTCATGGACCCCTTATGCTACTCCAGCCAAACTACTAATTGTAATTGCAGTCACAGAAATTTAAGTGATGTTTGCCATATATATTCCTTCCTCCTAAACAATGTCTTCATGGGTGTCATGCTAGTGTGCCATAAATCAGGGCTTGTTGAAGGCACATTTGTGCACTTAGTTACTGTCAGTACTGAGTTGAGTGAATGAATTTCAATAGTCAGAAACATAATGTTCTTTCTATTTTATGCCTGTCATGTGGTAGCCTATTTAATAAAAACAGCCAAAAAGTAAAATTGCATGAAGCATATCAGAAGCACATTGAAGTTGTTGCAGATGAAGCCTTGTGAAAAAAAACCCAATCTTTTAAAGTTAAAACTTTAGATTGCAGTGACTATTGCTTTTTTGCTTTTGTGATATTTCGGTGAACTATCACAGAGTGCAGACTGCCAGCATTAAATTAACATAGCGAAGATTTGAAAAATTCGGGCAGGAAGGATATTGACTATACAAAGAACATTGGGAGTTGTGGCCATGGTTGTAGTCTGAATCCAGAAATGTATAGGGTATGCCCACCCTGTGATTGAGAGTAGGCCTAATCAGCTAATTGATTTCATGAAGTTTAAATTTATGTTCTTATCATATCTATGCTGAAAATATAGCAGTTCATTAGCGTAAAAATATGTTCAGATTACCGTAAATACCTGGCAACTTTGCCGTAGTTCATGCACAAAAACATAACTTTACCCTAAAATTTAGTCCAGTTTTCCGTGGAAAAAAGGGCCAACCATACCGTAATGTATGGCCAAAAATGTAACTTTACTGTGAAAACTGCGGTACACTTCTGTAAAACCTAACAGCATTGGTACCGTGAAATTACGGTATAATGCTGTTTTTTTTTTTCACGGTAGGCTTTTCCCGTACCGTGATTTTACGGTATGATCCTGGCAACTCTGCTGCCGGTATAATACCGTGAAAACCATGGTAAACTTTTTACAGTGTAGGTGCAGTAACGATGCCTTGTAGTACTGAATTACGTATCTTACGATGACTTAGCCGCTTTAAGCCATTTCAAGCCACATCGTCAGTGAGCCGCAAGCAGCCATTATCAAAAACGGCTAGCCGGCTTAGCCATTCAAAGAATGGTTAAGCCATCTGTTTTCTGAAAATAAACGGCTTCTGGGTCTAGCACCATTCCACTATATTTGTAATTTTAGATTTTTTTTTTGTTTCTATTTTTATCGAAAGAACACTGACAGGTTTTACAAACTGAATCAGCATTATCAAGTTGAAGCTGTGAATGTGTAAGTCTTGAGTATTCAATGAGATATTTGTGTGACTTCTTATGGTGGTCATGGATCATACAGCGCCTCCTCTGCTCCGTTTTTGATTTGCTTTATTTGGAAAGATGAATATATACATAAATGACATGAATGGACGGAATAAAAACATGATGGAAATGGTTTGAGTTTTTGATTTATAATAGTTTTTTTAAAAGTTTTGACCAGATTGTATATAGTAAAACATCTTCCCAGGATAACACCCAAAAAGTCCAGAGAATATAACAATAACATGACCTGTGGAGGGCGTTATGGGTGGTTGACAGCCCAAGGGCTTGCTTGTCAGCCCTACGATTTCTTGTCAGCCCGAGGAACGAGGGCTGACAATCGTAGGGATGACAAGCAAGCCCAAGGGCTGTCAACCACCCATAATGCCCGACACAGGTCATGATATTATAACAAAACAACCCAAGTCAGGGTCACTGAGTAACAATATCACGAGCTGTTGTGTGAGTTCATATCATTCGAGCCCGCAGGGCGAGAGTGATATTAATTCACACAACAGCGAGTGATATTGTACGAAGTGCCCTGACGCATGGTTGTTTTGTTTTTATCACCTGGTTTTACCTCAAATTTTCAGTTATAAAGGGGGACTATTTTCTGCCAATACAAAATTGTGACGTCACCATGGAGCAACAATGGACATGATGTCACAATCCCATTATTCTGGCCCTTGTTTGGTTTGTGACATCATCAAGCAGCTGAAATGCTGGTGATGTCATAACGATTGTTAAAAAATATCGCCCTTGAAGGGTGGTACTTTTTACAATATCATAGACCCTGATATTTTGACTGTAAACAGTGATATTCACAGCCAACCAGGTGATAATACTATTATTACCTCTTACTCAAACAATTCACTTGCCATAAAACTTTTCAGAACTTCCCAATTACATAGCGTTAAAATCACAATAAATGTATGCACTTTAATGTCCTTATCAGTGCTTGTGTATTGTACTGTATTCAACATCTTGTGCTAATTTCAGTGTCATCATGTAAATAGGGACTCAGAAAAAAAGAAATAACCAACACTGAGTCAGTAAGATTTCAACAAAACGTGTGACGCTACCACTTGCATGCCCTTGAAAATGGTGACGTCACGATCTATTTATAGATTCAGATGCTCATGGTTGCTAGGCAGCATGAGTCATGATGTCATCACAGGGCTGACAATACCATTGTTGGCCCCCTAAATCATTGTCGGCCCTCAAAATCATTGTCGGCCCTGCAAATGAGGGCGTTATGGGTGGTTGTTGCATGGGTCATCTAATGACAATACCCTACTTATCTCATAGCTGAGGTGATGATAATAGGACTTATTTCCATTGGTCACTATCTACAACGATGCAAAAGGAGGATTGACCTGCAACACAGCATTTGAGGTCAATGACATCAGTGATGTTGGTTACGCCCACCTCCTTCAGGTGTTGCCGTAACGAGTCACATGTAACATTCTCAGCAAGTCTTCCAGCATACACAGACTTTGGAGTCACATTGCTCCAGTGAGTTAATGTAAAAATTTAGGCAAAATTACCATATATCTGAATTACTCAATTTTCAGTGAACTTTAAAGGCACAAAAATAATATTTTCCTTAAAAATATTCATGAAAAATAACATTTTTTTGTCTCGGGCTGGAAATATTTTTGCTTTCATGCAATTTCAGGCAATTATTGGCCTATTAATAGCCTATAAATAGCCATATTTGGCACCCACCCCTGGAGCCACGCTATGGCAACAGCTACAACAAAACAAATTTTTAATATGGTTTTCTGTGGCCTCCAAAAACAACAAGCACATATAATGGCACAGCATCGCCCATGCCCCGCATGTTTATCCTATGTTTATCCTATCCATTAGCCAGTTTATCCCGTTCGTTTATCCTATCCATTTATCCTCTCCGTTTATCATATCTGTTTATCCTATTCGTTTATCCTGTCCGTGTATCCTACCCGTTATCCTGTTTATCCCATTTATCCTATCTGTTTATCCTATCCGTTTAGCCTATCCGTTTATCCAGTACCCCCTAAGCACTGGTTCATCCCATTTATCCCGTTCATTTATCCTATCCATTTATCCTACTTGTTTATCCTGTACGTTTATCCTATCCGTTTATCCAGACAATCTAAAAACTTCAAGCACTGGTTAATCCCATTTATGCTGTTTATCCTATCTATTTATCCTATCTGTTTATCCTATCCATTTATCCTATCCGTTTATCCTATCAGTTTATCCTATCCGTTTATCCTATCCATTACCCTATCCGTTTAACATATCCATTTATCCTATCCGTTATCCCGTTTATCCCATTTATCACGTTTATCCTATCCGTTTATCCTATCCGTTTATCCTATCCGTTTATCCTACCTGTTTATCCTATCCATTCATCCTATCCGTTTATCCTATCCCTTTATCCCATCCATTTATCCTATCCATTTATCCCATCCGTTTATCCTATCCGTTTATCCTACCCGTTATCCTGTTTATCCCGTTTATCCTATCCGTTATTCTATCCGTCTGTCATATCCGTTTATCCAGTACCCCATAAGCATTGGTTCATCCCATTTATCCTGTTTATCCTATCTGTTTATCTTATCTGTTTATCCTATCCGTTTATCCTATCTGTTTATCCTATCCGTTTATTCTATCTGTTATCCTATCCGTTTATCCTATCCGTTTAACATATCCGTTTATCCTATCCGTTTATCCTACCCGTTTATCCTACCCGTTATCCTATCCATTTATCCTATCCGTTTATCCTATCCGTCACCCATTCATCCTATCCGTGTATCCTATCCATTTATCCTATCCGTTTATCCCATTTGTTTATCCCAGCCGTTTATCCCATCAGTTTATCCCATCCGTTTATCCTATCCGTTTATCCTACCTGTTTATCCTATCTGTTTATCCTATCCGTTTATCCTATCCGCCTATCCTATCTGTCTGTCAACCCATCTATCCATTAAGCCATCCGTCAATCCATTCCTCCATCTATCTATCTATCTATCCTGTCTGTTTATCCTATCCATTTATACTATCCATCTATCCTATCTGTTTATCCCAGCCATCTATCCTATCCATCTATCCTATCTGTCTGTCAATCTGTCTATCCATCCGTCTATCTATCATTCAATCCATCCGTCAATCCATTCATTCATCTATCTATCTACGTTTCTATTTATCCTATCCGTTTATCCTATCCGTTTATCCTGTTCGTTTATCCCATCCGTTTATCCCTTCCGTTTATCCCGTCCGTATATCCTATCCGTTTATCCCTTTATCCTACCTGTTTATCCCATCTGTTTATCCTATCCGTTTATCCTATCTGTTTATCCCATCCGTCTATCCTGTCCGTCTGTTAACCCATATATCCATCAATCCATCTGTCAATCCATTCCTCCATCTATCTATGTATCTATCCTGTCTGTTTATCCTATCCGTTTATACTATCCAATACTATCCATCTATCCTATCCTACTGTATATCCCATCCATCTATCCTATCCATCTATCCTATCTGTCTGCCAATCCATCTATCCATGCATCCATCTATCTATCTATCTATCTATCTATCTATCTATCTATCTATCTATCTATCTATCTATATGTCTATCTTTTGTTTACATGAGTGTATATTATAACCAGTATTTTATTTACATAAATATAAAACAGATTTATATAATATATAGTAAGTTGCCAGTAGATTGGGGGAAGAGAATAGAATAATATGAAATAGATACAATATAAGCCCGTGCTAACTGTATAATTAGTTGGAAAGATGCATGAACTATACTGAGATGCAGGAATTGCTGAGTTTCCCAGAAATAGAATGTGGTGCAAAGGGAGGCAGTGGCAAAGGACTTGCAGGTGCTGCCCTCTTGTGTAATGTATCTGCAGTGGCCATTCTGAGAACTAAAACTCACCCTGTGGAAGGGAAAATGGCCACCACAATGCAGGCTTTCTGGACCTTGATAGCCTCTAAAACTGATAATAGTAAATTTTCTAATATTGAATTAAACTGAAAATACGAACCGTTGTGCACATCTACAATGGTATCAATGTTTTATGCATATGATAAGAACTTCCAGAGTGGGCTGGTTTAGGCCACAGCATTGGTTGTTTCACCCCTTCAGTAGATTTCAGCACTAAAGCATAATCGCCCTATGCATAGCATAGCAGGGACAATTTTGAGATAGCCCTTTTTAACCGGCCAAAGGCCGGTTAATAGAGGAGAGCTTAAGGTGAAATGGGACTCTTGTCCACTTGTCCACTTGTCTTGTCAACACATTTTGAATTGCCCATTGTGACTTTAGTATTTCACTTAGATTTATGAAATTTGGTATAGGGATTCACTTAGGGGTCCCCCTCAGAAATTTTTGGAAAAATCCAAGATGGCTGCCATTTTGGTCGCCATATTTTGAATTGCCCACTGTGACTTTACTATTTCACTTAGATTTATGAAATTTGGTATAGGGATTCACTTAGGGGTCCCCCTCAGAAATATTTGAAAAATCCAAGATGGCCGCCAAAATGGCCACCATATTTTGAATTGCCCATTCATTGTGACCTTAGTATTTCACTTAGATTTATGAAATTTGGTACAGGGATTCACTTGGGGGTTCCCCTCAAATTTTTTTGGAAAAATCAAAGATGGCTGCCAAAAGGGCCACTATATTTTAAATTGCCCACTGTGACTTTAGTATTTCACTTAGATTTGTGAAATATGGTATAGTGATTCACTTAGGGGTTCCCCTCATATTTATTTTGGAAAAATCCAAGATGGCTGCCAAAATGGCCACCATATTTCAAATTGCCCACTGTGAGTTTATTATGTCACTTAGATTTATGAAATTTGGTGTAGGGATTCACTTAGGGATTCCCCTCAGAAATTTTTGGAAAAATCCAAGATGGCTGCCAAAATGGCCACCATGTTTTAAATTGCCCACGGTGACTTTAGCATTTCACTTGCAGTTCTGAAATTTGGTATAGGCATTTGCTAAGGGGTTCCCCTCAAAGTTTAATGGCATGCAGCAAACACTATCAGTCTGGCTATCACTGCTCAATAAAAAAAAAATCCATGTAATGATATATAAATCTCCCTCTTCATGATTTCAATCCCGAATATACAATTGCCAAAGGCCGGTTTTGAATCCATGGATTCTTGTTTTTGTCTAAAAACAGGCAAAACGTGGTTTTCCCGCCAAAAACTATGCTGAAATTTTGGGGGGAAAACAATTCTTTGGCTATATTTAGCCCAATGAGGGGCTATCTCAAAATTGTCCCTCCACAAAATTGGTTTTTTACGCCTTAGAAAACAAAATAAAAAATTGGTTTTATTATAGCTGTTGCCATTGGGTGGCGCCAGGGTGGGTGCCAAATATGGCTATTTATAGGCTATTTATAGGCCTATAATGCCCTGAATTGGCATGAAGGCAAAAATAGGGAATTAAATAATTTGGAATTTTGACAATTTTTGCCTTAATTTTTACATTAAGTCACTGGAGTTGGAAATTCCTTGCATTGTCAACTGGGCTGTTGCTGAGTCAGACACCGGCTGTCGGGTGTTGCTGGCAAAGGAGCGTCCTTGCAGGGCTCTGTGCCTCTGGTGACGTTGAAGGGCAAATGGGGTGTCGGGCTCCTGCGTCTGCATGGCTGAGTCTGTGCGACCATTATCGGTGGTCGCAGCTACCCTGGTTGTCTCAGTTGCTTCACCGTTCCTTGCTTTGGCACCACCTATCTCAGTGGGATGCGTCCCACCATCCTGGGATGCATTCTGCCATGTTTCTGCGGCCTGCACAAGGGGATTCGGGATTTCTGGAGTCTGGTTTTCTGTTCCAGTGTCTGTTTCCGGTCTAGGGCCATGTGTCTGCTCAACTTGGTTTGGTTTATAAGGTGTTCACCTTGTTGTGGAGCAGTGTCACAGTTGTTGACAGTTCATCAACGGCTGACTTGAGTTGGAGGCAGGTTTCCAGTAATTCACCATTTGTGTCCCGGATAAATAGTCCAGTCTATTTGTGGAAAATAACCCCTCAACCCCCAAAAAATTGCTACAAAAGGTTTTTCACCTGATTCTGTTAGGTTTAGGTGTACTTTTTAACAAACTAAAAGTTTACCAAAATCGGACCATCAGAAATGTGTTTTTTTCAAGATGGCGTCCAAGATGGCCGACGAAACCTTCAAATGGCAATAACTCGGGAACTATCCACTCGAATTTGATGATCTTTGCATCTAAACCTAGGTTTTTGGGGTCAAGGAACACATTGAGAGCATCAAAAATGACATTGGACCATTATTTAACATTTACAATGCTAATATGGTGTAAAATATGGCTGCCGACAATTCGATAAAGTCAACCATTCTCTCAGATTTGACAATCATTGTATCAATTGACAATTAAAAGAATGCAGCTACTTTAGATGTCATTGAGTGAAATAGAAAAATTATTCTTTGCATCATTATTCAATTTATTTCATAGCAATTGGCCATAAATGACCACTTACTATGAAAACGCCTTTGTTCATAAAGTCAGTTTACACTGTTCTGAAGTGTTCAGTTGTAAGAACACATTGAGACATTGGACAATTATAGAGCTGTTAAACTCCAATATGGCCACAGACACTTTTATTAAGACAACTTTTCCACTGAAATTTGAACCATTCTATTCCCTGTAAGGACATCTTGGAACTAGCATCAGAAAACATGACAAAATCACCCATTAGAATACAGGTTTGCAAAGCATGCTTGAAACAAGCTATAATTTAAGGATTTTCCAATTTTTATTTAACTGGGACTGGACGATTGGTCTTTTTTTGGAGATAGCCCTTGGCTTCAGACTGGTTACACCAAATTTGCAGGCAATGATGTACATCATTTATCAGGACAGACAGCATCCGTAAATAGATAGATAGATGTGCTTGGTCATGAGGGTTGATCGATGCTCGAGATCTGGATCTGGAGCCAACAGGCCTCCACAACTCTGCATCAGTTTAAATGTTGGCGGGAGAGGCTTATTGATCAGATTTGAGAGTGGTTAACATCTTATACATTTGCCTCATGTAATTGATATTTTACTTGCCCAGTACAGATGACACATGGGGCAACTATTTGATGTCTCATCTGAACGACATCCACGTAGGATTTTGCTAATCATTGACCACTGAAGGTTTTGGGTTCTCCAACCAAGCTTTGAACCCATGCAGGCAAAGACATTTAGTTGAGCAGGTGGAAACCTTTTTCAAACAACTCAGCTATCCAGCTGTTCAAATCCTTGACAACCCTCAGTTGCATTCTTATCTCCCTTGCTATATATGTACTCAGGATACAAGGCATGCATTTTGTCCATATTCCAACTTTACACTATGGTAAATTTTGACCAGCCCTTGACTTGGAAAGAACCTGAAATTGTTATTGATGCACCCAGTGATCTCTATGTACGTAGAGATCACTGGATGCACCACACAATAAGAATTTTTATCTTTTCAGGGGGTTTCCATACTAGTATGAACTTTCTGGGTACTAATGGGACACTGACAGAAGGAACAGCAATGAGTAAAATTTGTGAAACCATCTGTTGTGGCGGAATTATCAGAAATGGTCGACATGGCTGATAATCAAGGCAATTGCATTGGGTTGGTTCCTACATTTGCACGGATTTCATATTCCTTACCTGCAGTCTGGTGAAAATGAGAACTGCATGCTGCTGCCACCTGGCACAAAAGTTGATTTTGTATGCCACAGAAGAAGAAATAGTTCCAATTTCATTGCACATTCACAAAATTTTATTCAACATTGATGTATACCAGAGTCAGACTCAGCAATCACATTCTCTAAGGAAGTAGACAAGGTCATCAACCCACTCAGAAACAGCCAAGGTTTCTTCGAGACAAAATTGTGTGAGTTCCTCTGATTGAAATGGTGTGGACGCTCGCAGGAGCTCATGGAATAGCACACTAGTCACTAGGTGGCAACACAAGACAGCATATGATCTGCCAAGGCTGGAAAAAGAAGTTGCAATGCTAGAGCAGTCCACTTGTGGACAGCCTTAGCTGCATGTATATTTGCCAGAGCAGGTCATTTCAACTACAGTCCTGGACATAAGTTCTGTCGCTAGCACATGTCACAGATACAATTGTCAATAATTTGACTTGTACTGAACAGATTTTAATGCGTAACGGCTCAAATGAAAGCCAAGTCCTCCTGCAATATGCTTATATTGCGAAAATAAAGTTTTGTCTCAATCTGAATATCATAGAAATTAATATTGACAGTGTGTCCAAAATGTGTCTGGACAAAAGTCCTGTCGCATGCAAGAAGTTATGCCGAAAAATTGTCTAAAATAATTTTAAAATTCCTAGAATGATGAAAAATTGTCAGAGCATTTAGTCATGATGTAGGAGAATAAAAAAAACTAACTTTGTTCGACTTAATGATCTTGTAGAACAATATCCAAGGGGTTCCATGAGGACTCATGTGAAATATCAACACAGCATCAATAATGAGCATCAAAAGTGATATAAATACAGACCAATGCTTCCTAAAATTCATAAATATTCTTTGGAGTTGTCTTCCCTGCCTTCCAACTTAATTTGGAGGACATGGGATCATGGAAATTGAGATTATAGCATTCCCGGTTGGAGAGCAGGTATAATGGTACATACCACGTTGACAAGAAAAATTGAAGTGATGGCTGCACTTGTACAAACTATGCCATTTGGCTTCAAAGCCTCACCATGGCAGTAGTTTACAATAATTTAGGACTAAAATTTGTTCTTGTCTAATGCTACTGTTAATTATATTGTCCCCTTGCCATCTCGATCAATATCTTGCTCTGAGACAGTGTTTTTGTTTTTCACTATCATGGTCAATTTCAGTCAAGTCTGGATAAATTGTATTCATGTAAGCTATAAAAGAACATTTGCATTATTGGTGCAGCTTTTCTGCAGTTATAATGTTGTTTTGGATTAAAAAATTGAAAAATTAATCACTGTGCAGCTCGGCCTTTGCCACCAAGATGTACCACCCATGTGCAAGAAGTACAAAAACCCAATTGATCTGTAACAAAGTACATATAAATGTTCCTTATCACAAGCATCATTAAATGCTCCAATTGCATCTGCTCCATCACCTGAAATGATGTACGCTCATCAAATGCCCACCAAAATGGGACAGGAGGTAGGGAAGATCATTCCGAAGGATATTTAGGAGCTTCTGATGATATATCCCTTCATTATCTGCCATCCTTGATGATTTTTACTCATAAAATGTTGATATTTTGCCCAAACACCAGGGATATTTTCTTCAAAGATCATGAATTCTTGTGAGGTGATATTTTTACGTTCAGTTACACCATGACTACATTCTCCAACATTTTTGCATCCTTTTTGCAGTTTCCCTATTCAGCAAAACACATTTTCAGCATAAAGTTGTGCATGCGACAAGACTTTTGTCCAAGCACTTTTGTGACAGACTCTTATTATTAATTTCTAGAATATTCAGAGTAGGTTGAAACTTTATTTTTGCAATATAAGCAAGTTGCAGAAGCTTTTGGCCTTCATTTAAGCCATTTCTTGCCAAAATCAGGCAATCACAAGCCAAGTTATTAACAGTTTTGTCAATAACATTTGGATGCGACAAGACTTTTGTCCAGGACCGTACTTGAAGTGTGCCCATTACTAACTGCAAGGAATGAGCAACCTTGAGAATACACATCTTGATGTTAACCTGTTTACAGGAGAGTTTCTAACTGTTCCTTGTCTTCATGGTGTTTGACAAAGCAAACAGTGCTGGGGACTGTGGGCAGGACGAAATAGTAACCTTGTAACAAAATAAATTTTAATGAGGTTTTTAAAGAGCGCTGGTTGTCCAACTAGAAGCAGTGGGATGGCTCAGAACCCGCAGAACCTTAGGACATACTCATGACAATCTTCACCTTCTGAATTGTACAACAGTGCAATGCAAGATTTCACAGACCAGAGCTATTATATATGATAAGTCCAAAACTCACAGATACAATAGAAGCACGCATCAAAAGACAAATATTGTCTTAGGACTATTAGCCTGGCGGCCCTGGCCAGATTTGAATTTGCATGACTTTAAATGGGTTGGGAAAGAGATCATTGAAGATGTTGTCAGAAAGCCAGCATTTACCAACAGATTCACACGGAAAGACCAGGCAAAAACTTTTGAGAATATCTCTGGGTCATTGCACAATAACTGAGACAAAACTGTCACTGGTGTTACAGTAAAAGTTAAAAAAAACACAATTGACTCAAAATAAAACCAGTGACCAAATTAATAATTGCTGAAATATTTCCCACTGAAATAAGAATTTCATTGGATTTTCTGCTACCATTCATTACTGGTGTTGCCATTGGACACCTGTGTTAACCATTTTTGAGTAACACCAGTGACGGTAACACCAGTGACAATTTGCTCTGAAATATCAATTGCTCCCACAGTGATGCAATGATTTGAACAGGTGTTGCCAAAGATTGATCTCTGTAAACAGGAAATATCCTATGACTGAGGCAGTTTTTGAAAATTCTACAATTATAGACCATTTTTGAGGGTAACACCAGTGACACCGAAAAAGAATACTCTTAATTTCAACTCACCGTAGAGCCACCTAGCTGCTTGCTAAAAACATTAATATTATAAATGCCAAAAATTGCAGTTATAATGGATGCCTGTCCATCAGAAGAAGCCCTCTGGCATTAAACCAAAGATAGAAGGGAGCATTCCTTTTACAGCCATGCTTTATTTAACTAGATTTGGTCATATTTCCATATGCAAGACGAGCAGTGGTTATTGGCGGGTGGAATGTGATATAGGGTGCATCGCCTGGCCATACACAGTATCCCCAGAAAGCGAGTACATCCATGTGACTAGACCAACTGTGGCATTGCAGCATGCCAGAAGTAGGGGAGAGCGGGGCACAGTGAGACGGCGGGCACAGTGAGACAAAGCCCGTAGCGTCTAGCTGGTACTGTTTACAGATCAACCCTCTTTTGTATAGTACAAAAAGTAAGTAAGTGAGAGTCTATATCCGGAATGCCTACACCGCATATCGAGAGTGGAATTTCAATATTTAGGTTTTTAGCCGATAAAAGTAAATAATTTTGCTAAACGACTTTTTGTTATAATTCCCAAGAAAAATGGTATAATGCAAATCATTTACCAGGGATTCAAACCGTGATTATTTGTCTTAGTTTAGTGAGATGATCAACCACAATACAGGCATTCGGTCCACAGGATTCAAAAATCTTATAAAGAGAGCTGCGTTGGGCACAGTGAGATAGTTTGAGGCGGGGCAGAGTGAGACATCACAAAATACACTCAAAACTACCTGAATATACATGTAATGCATAGCTAACAATTCACTTTTAAAAACTAAAATTCCTGCTGTAAACTACTAATTTTAGTGAGTCAAATCCAAAGGGAAGCATCAGAAAGAATTTTGATCAGTATGTAGCAGGTGCGGCAGGTTAAATAAGTCGTGCATGTTTCCTGTGCGATGTAGTTTCGAAACATGCTCAAACAAGGACCTAAAAAATCACCTAGCCAGCTGCTTTTATAAGAGTACAGTAGTTACTGTAGCAACAATTGATAGAACAATTCCACAGGTCCTGAGGATCGGCGGTTATGGCAGCAGGTTCCCTGTCTCACTGTGCCCCGCCTGCTGTCTCACTGCGCCCCACCCACGGGGCACAGTGAGACATTTAACGACATGGACGTAACGCAAAATTACTCCAAACCTGTAAAAGGTAGGAACCTGAAATTACTGGACGATATACCCAATGTCATTATCTATAATGTGGACCTGATCTCATTTAACTTGTTACTGCCGACATTTTGGAATACTTGAAAATAAAAGAAGTGTCTCACTGTGCACCGTTCTCCCCTACCCTTCTCTATCTTTTCTATCAATGACTGGTATTTTAGCCATGGCATATATTGCCTATCATCAGAAATAAATAGACTTTATTTTGTGTCAATAAATATGCAAAACCAAAAGTACATGTTTGTTCAGTTTTAAATTCATGATAAGGCGAACAATTCAAGACAAAATGGAAAATATTATTTTGGGAAATTTTTACAGATGTCAAACTCATTTACATGCCAACATGGTGCATTTGATTAGAGGTCTTTGCAGATAAGCGTCCCAACTTGTAGCTGAAATCATTTTCAAACTGTTCATGTGACATAGGCAGGCCACTTTGTAGTGGGCCTTAACTGAGCCATAAGGAAGGTTTTTGATCACAGAACTGGCGTGCAAGAATAAGGAGCGACCCTTTGACCCTTGCCAGATAAGACTCAGCTGATTTTAACAAAAAGCTCCCATAGGGAGCAGGCCAACAATGACACTAAAATTGTATTAATTTCATCATCTTTAATTGTGGTAAGGTCAAATATCACTTTTTTCCATCCCATCAAGCAAGCAAAGTGGTAATCAAAAAATATTGTGTGAAGAACAGCAAGGTTAATCAGTTTTGTGACTTGCATTTTTTACAATAGCCACAGTGATTTTATTTGACAGAAAAGCTTTGACTTGGCATTACTTTCCCAAGCGCAGATGGCACCACTTACCCCAAAATTATAGTTTAAGAGAAAAGCTGATGTAAAAAGACACTCCTAAATCTCACACTACAAAATACTTTATGCGTCCCATTTTGTATTGTGAAATTGTCCAATTATCAATGCATGAATGTATGTACTTGGAAGCATATAGAGCATGGAATATGACTGTATCATATTCCCTGACCATGTAAACATAAGCTAACATAGGTATAGACCTAAGAATTATTCCAATATTCTGCAGATATCAAAAAATATACTTTTTGTTGTTGTTGTGGCAGCCAAATTACACATATATTAGGTAACATACAATGATAAAAATGTATGTTTTTGTGTTATTCCTTGACCCTGAAAACATAGGTATAGAAACAAAAACTTTTCTGTTATCTCTATTAGTTTTGACATTAACTGAGGTGACAAAATTTTCAATAATGGCTGCCGAAAACATTCATACAATATTCCAAGGTCTGTTTTCTGGCCCAGAATCCCTTATTTGACTCTCATGCAATAGCAGCAATCCATTGAACTCTGAATTATTAATGAACAATGATTAATGGACATCTTCAAAATATTTAACCTGCAATTTGAAAAAATTTCGAAAATTTGAAAGTGCCCCCTATGGTTAAAAAAAAACAGGTTTTTGATACAGTTTAGGATACTTACATATAGCTTGACATTCATAAAATAAGTTTATGCTGAATAAGCATTGGTATTATGGGACTTTTTGATAGATATCGGGGACTAAAACTTGAAATATCATTAAATTACAGAAAAAATTGACTTTGACCTTGACCTTGGGCAGTGACCTTGACCTCCAATCAAAATAAAAATCAGCCCAAGAGGTGCGGAATCGCCCAAAATATATAGTTAGACACTAAAATTGTCAAATTTGGACAAATCTCAGCAGAATTATGACATTTTTAGTATTTTTTCATTTTTTGTGAAACGCAAAGAAATTTGCCACCCTCCGCTATCTAAAAATGCTTATATCTGGCTTATGAAGGAGTGTTCCATGCTACAAAAAGTGAATTTAGAATATTCAAGTCATGTGTAATCATCCTCCGTCATAAAATTTTCAAACCATGCTCTGCGCTCTGGTTCCTATAGTGCTAAAGTTGGCATGTTTTCCCATTGAAACCCATGTTAAAGGAATTTTGCGCAACACTTGACACCCTATTTTCAAGTGTGGTAAAATCAAGGGAGAATTGAAATTGTAGAAAAACGGACTTAACCAACCTTCATTATTGTGTTTAAAGGGCATTTGGTGAAAATTTAGTTAAAATCCGGCTCGGGCCACGTTTCACTTTACTGTACAACCTGCATGGTTTTCTCAGAGACAGCCAATTAATCAAAATAAAAATCTCTTTGAATTATCGATTTTGTGACCCAAGTAGTATCCTTTCATCAAAACAATCTGACTCCCTGCCAAATTGATAATTAGTTAGTCTTAAATGTCAGCCATTTTGAAAAATGGTAAAGTTTCTTCCAGAAATCTGGCTGTTCCAGGATTAGACCGTTCCCAAAATAAATGCTCTGCGATCTTGAACTAAGCGTACGGCCTGTAATTGTGTAATTTAGAAAATAAAATATACATGAAACAATATGAAAGTGAAAAAGACAAATTCCCTTGTATTCCACATGCATGAAGATGCATATTTAGACAGTAAAACCGTTGTCCTACATTTAATAGAGCCAAAAATGTAGGCAAAAGAAAATTTTGGCTGCCATTTTTAATGGAGGTGTGTACACATCTCCATTTATGCAGTCACACAAGAGAATGATAAGTTTTGGCGGGAAATTTGAGATTTGAGCATTTTAAGAACGTCTTTTGGGCCCTGACTTGGCCATTTTGTTTGGAGGTGTTTGGTGTCAAGTCATGCACTTAGCTGGATTATAGAGCATGCATCTGGCACAGGAATGAATCGCAGACATGTTGTAATTTGGATGTGTCTTCCTTTACCACCTGCTTGGATCCACTGCAGGCAGCATCACACATAGCCGTATTGGCCACTGTGCCTAAACTCTGGTACTTGTGTATATGATATTTTGCACATGAATGGGTCTTCTAGCATATATGTGCCATTTGGTGTACATATTTAAGCAATTGGTACAGTTTTTGTAAAATATTGAATATTAAGAAAAAAATTTTTTTTTTCGTTTCCCGAACAGAAATCCGAAATGGTTATACCTATGGGCATGAAAATCTACCATAATATGCATTAAATACCCTCAATGTGCCTTTTGGGGGTCTATATGCTCGTTCAAAAATTAATAACAGCAAATTCAGCATAAATGTGGAAAAAATGTAATTTTTTTCAATGCTCCATAATTGCCTCTATTTTGGAGTTAGACCTCTGAAATTTTGCATTTAGATATCTAAATTATACCTCTTTAAAAAACTTAACTCATTTGGAGGGCCAATCTGATGAAATTTTAATAAAAACAAAAAAAAAAGGAAAAATGAGAATTTCTGATATTTTTCTCAAATTTTGGCATCTCGCAAAATTATGCTAGTGAATAAATTGGTAGACTTAACAAATATTTTGGTTAAGCATATTTCGGTAGGCCTAAGGCCACACATAATTGATTCTTAGCTTCGCGGACCCGCCGACACAATAGATTTCCCGCCGATGGAAAAAAAAAATTGAAAAAAAAAAAAATTTTTTTTTTTGACATTATAAAAATTTTTTTTTTCACCTTTTTTTTTTGTCCTACCGACCGACCCTAGAAAAAGTGCTTTGAGAAGATCCGAGAAGCTAAAAATCAATTATGTGTTGCCTAACTTTTATAGCCATATATAGTTTAGTGTTAACTTTTGTGTTGGAACTCAGTTTTGTCAGAGTCCATTGGATATTGATGGATGTCAGTAACTTTGTATCCAGTGTTCCATACTGTGACAACTAATTCTATTAGTGGATCGAGTATGTCTAAGATTCCCAGTCTTCTCATCTCATAATCACATGATGGTCTCCAAAATGATTGTGTAGCTTCTTACAAAAAAAGGAGGTTGAGCTAACTGGCAGATGACAAACATTTTCATGCATCATTTTACAATGCTTCCTGATTCCCAATTTTTGGGTTGGTCTATGCACTATTACTTTTAAGTGTCTAAACTACAGCTCTTTTTAAATGCGATGTAAGTGATTGTGTTATAGGAAATGACGAAAAGGATGATATTGAGCTTATTGACCTAAATAAGTACCGTTACCATTTGAACATGACTTGCATCCCACAGGGAAGGCCATTTCATGTTGATAGTAGACGTTATGTGTGACAAGTAGTTATCAATTTGTTCTGCTTTCTTTTTAGATGGAATGGACTACTGATCAATGGGTGTATTAAGCATCAACAAAGGTATGTAACCACTTTTTATTGCGGACCTACATATGTATTCTTGAGAAAATACTTTCTTGGAATCTTAGTTGAAACAGCGAAAATTACGACAATAACCTAACCCTGCCAAACATATGTTTCATGGTGCTTGTGCACCATAGAACAGTTCTGCATATTTATCGCGTTAGTAGGTCGATAACTTTCTGTCAAATATAGCTGTAGCTGCCATATTTTGTCATGCACTTATGGTACTGCAATTGCATGAACAAAAGGAAGAGTAGCAAAAAATATTTTTCTGTCTTCAATTAAATGAAGTTACATTGATTCCTGAAAAAGTGGAAAATACGGTCTTTGACTGGTATATGATTAAACACCTAAGCATTATAGTGGACAAGGCAAACTGTTTAGCTGTATTTGAAGCACCAAAAGGAAGAAGTAAACTCCAAATTCCACACACAGTGTTGGGAGTAGTCTTCACAATTGATCATGTTATGTATCTGATGCTTGGTACTAAGTACTACAATATACAAATAGGGACATTCTTTTCCATGAAACCTAAAATAAGCTTAGTTGCAATTGGTTTTAATTGAACCTGTGTACTGCATCTCTCTGTCTGATTATCTAAGATCAGGGCACAATTTGACTTATTGTCATTCTGATTATTTAAGATTAGTGCACAATTTTGATTTACTGTCTTTTCCATTGAACCGCACATTAAATGTGCCAAACAATAGACCATTGTTATCAGGTCATCAGAAGAGCAGCCTGTGTGTCTCTCTAAATGGACCAACGGTTACCTACATAGTACCCCAAATTAATTGGTTTGCATGTGTACTGCATCTGTCACTGTGATTATTTAAGATCAGGACATATTTTAATTTCTTGCCTTTACAATTGCAAGTCACAATAAATGCACTAAACAAAAGATCACTGTTATCAGGTCATCAGAAGAGCAGCTTGTAGTGGAACAGAGGTACTGCAATCAATTTGTCTGGTTTCTCTTGTTGTACCGCCATGTCTAGTGGTGGTTATCAAGTTAGTACCGCAACTGAATTGGTTTTGTGGTTGCCTGTGTGCTGCATCTGACAGTCTGATTATATAAGATCAGGGCACATTTTGATTCCTTGCCTTTCCAATTGCAACTCAAAATAAATGCACTAAACAATAGATCACTGTTATCAGGTCATCAGAAGAGCAGCTTGTAGTGGAACAGAGGTACTGCAATCAATTTGTGTGGTTTCTCTAGTTGTACCGCCGTGTCAAGTGGTGGTTATCAAGTTAGTACCGCAACTGAATTGGTTTTGTGGTTGCCTGTGTGCTGCATCTGTCAGTCTGATTATATAAGATCAGGGCACATTTTGATTTATTGCCTTTCCAATTGCAACTCAAAATAAATGCACTAAACAATAGATCACTGTTATCAGGTCATCAGAAAAGCAGATTGTAGTGGAACAGAGGTACTGCAATCAATTTGTGTGGTTTCTCTTGATGTACCGCCGTGTCAAGTGGTGGTTATCAAGTTAGTACCGCAACTGAATTGGTTTTGTGGTTGCCTGTGTCCTACATCTGTCAGTCTGATTATATAAGATCAGGGCACATTTTGATTTATTGCCTTTCCAATTGCAACTGACAATAATGCACTAACAGCATATCATTGTTATCGGGTCTTCAGAAGAGCAGCTTGTAGTAGAACAGAGGTACTGCAATCAATTTGTGTGGTTTCTCTTGTTGTACCGCCGTGTCAAGTGGTGGTTATCAAGTTAGTACCGCAACTGAATTGGTTTTGTGGTTGCCTGTGTGCTACATCTGTCAGTCTGATTATATAAGATCAGGGCACATTTTGATTTATTGCCTTTCCAGTTGCAACTCAAAATAAATGCACTAAACAATAGATCACTGTCATCAGGTCATCAGAAGAGCAGCTTGTAGTGGAACAGAGGTACTGCAATCAATTTGTCTGGTTTCTCTTGTTGTACCGCCGTGTCAAGTGGTGGTTATCAAGTTAGTACCGCAACTGAATTGGTTTTGTGGTTGCCTGTGTGCTACATCTGTCAGTCTGATTATATAAGATCAGGGCACATTTTGATTTATTGCCTTTCCAGTTGCAATTCAAAATAAATGCACTAAACAATAGATCACTGTCATCAGGTCATCAGAAGAGCAGCTTGTAGTGGAACAGAGGTACTGCAATCAATTTGTGTGGTTTCTCTTGTTGTACCGCCGTGTCAAGTGGTGGTTATCAAGTTAGTACCGCAACTGAATTGGTTTTGTGGTTGCCTGTGTGCTACATCTGTCAGTCTGATTATATAAGATCAGGGCACATTTTGATTTATTGCCTTTCCAATTGCAACTGACAATAATGCACTAACAGCATATCATTGTCATCTGGTCATCAGAAGAGCAGCTTGTAGTGGAACAGAGGTACTGCAATCAATTTGTGTGGTTTCTCTTGTTGTACCGCCGTGTCAAGTGGTGGTTATCAAGTTAGTACCGCAACTGAATTGGTTTTGTGGTTGCCTGTGTGCTGCATCTGACAGTCTGATTATAAGATCTGGGCTCATTTTGATTTATTGCCTTTCCAGTCGCAACTCAAAATAAATGCACTAAACAATAGATCACTGTTATCAGGTCATCAGAAGAGTAGCTTGTAGTGGTATACACATGCCACAATAAATTCTTCTGTTGTTTCACTTGACACACCACTGTTAGCAGAAGAGCAGCTTGGTGTGAATATTAAAATTTTTGCAATTTTTTCATTATTACAGTGGTAAATGACACATTTTTGCAGTTGGAGGAAAAGATATAGATATTGTCATTGTTTCAGACTGATTCTCAAAACTCCTCAACAATTACTTTAAAACTGATCATGCTGATTGTTAAGGACTGTTACTTTTAATACTTGAATATTCCACCAAATCAACAATTGAGATGACATGTATCCCAACCATTGATGATGTTTTAGATGTTATCTGTATCCTTGTTCACATGAAAGTGACTTATGCCGCACTTCCAGCATTGTTTAAAATTTTCTGCTGTTTTTGGTGTTTGCTCAAAGTGGAAGTTCTTTAGATCAGCCCTCCCTTTGTTTTGCTGCCTATGTTTAATCAGTAATTCCCTCGCAATCAGGTTTCTCATTTCTTTATTGTCTTGTCATTAGACTTCAGTGTTTGTGGAGTTAGAAAGGTCGTTTGTTTGATCATGGTGGCTGTCTTGTGCATTTTTGTTCTGATTGTGTCTGATATCTTGCGTCGACTCCATCTATGGAGGGGATCCCAATGGTTGCAAGGAGTAAACAATCATGTCAGTGTAACACAAGTCATTCTCATGTGAACAAGGACTATCATTGAAGTTAAACAACATCTTTATACGATATCACTAAGACCAAATGAACTTTTTCTATCATGTTGGTATTTATGCAATTAGATAATGTTTGACACTTGAATAGTTCTCTAACGTGCATAAAATCTTTTAAAACAG
Source organism: Platynereis dumerilii (assembly GCA_026936325.1). Taxonomy (NCBI): domain Eukaryota; kingdom Metazoa; phylum Annelida; class Polychaeta; order Phyllodocida; family Nereididae; genus Platynereis; species Platynereis dumerilii. The sequence goes on from JAPTHN010000001.1 coordinate 112,316,825, forward strand.
GTCTTGACTATTATTATCTGATACAGCAGTTTGATTTCATCTACCTTTGTTCACTCAACATAATAATTTACTAAATCGATTACCAATATATGTGCCATAGTGCATGTTGATGATTTAATGTTTTCTGTGTCCCTTTTAACTTGAGTGCAGTGATACATGACAATCATTCTTCGTTTTTGTTGTGTATATATAGTGTAGGGCATCTTGGTTACATACTGCAAGCAATTGCATGATGAGTTTTTTGTTTCAGAGGCCAAGGATATTCAATGAGCCTTTAGGGATTCCCTTGACTTCCAAAATATATTGCTGAAATGAGAAGGTGAAGACTGTGGGAAGGACTGAAACAGGTATGATTATTATCATAGTGGTCTGCAGTTCCTCTTAAAAGCTTATGATAATCGCTGACCAACATGCCAGTCTGCTGTTTGTAAAGCAATGAGTGTGCAGTGTAGTGAAGCTGCAGATTGCAGACTGGCAAAATTCAAGTCAACTAGTTGTCTTATTTACACCTGGACTAGGGTGCATCAAATGACCAGTTGCCAATTATTGGTCAAGAGAGCTGGTTAGCTTCCTGAAAATGATATTAGCCAATTACATGGGGGATAGAAAATCTTCCAGTGCTATACTTTAACTTCAGAGCTCTATAGTAGCTTTGATAATTTAGGGGTCATAACGGTATCTTATTTATGACCAATCAAATTGAAAAATGACCCGCCAATCAAAGTTACAAGACAAAATCCGTAATAATTCAATATTTTCCTTAATTTCTTAAGAAATATGTACTTTGAAACTGCAGAATTAGCAGTAATTGTGCGAAATTTTAAGTGAAACAAAATATATGAAAACTGTTTAAATATATGGAATATATCATATTGTTATTCCATTGTTTATGAAGAGAAATGGGAGGTGTTGACTATTTGGAGGTTGGACACATAATGACCATGGGTTCACATAATGACCATGGGTTCACCCCACCCTGCTTCTATACCAGGTTCCCCTCCTTTAAGAAAGTTTAAGAGAGGCCTAAAGGTACCAGAAAGAGGCTGAAATAAACTCACAGAATTACACTACCCTTCAAAAGTTTGAATACACCCAAAAAGGTGAGGTTTCTGTCAAAATACTTCAGCTTGAACCCACCTTTTATTTTATATACTTACGTCAAACAAATGGGAAACTCATATATTTTATAGCTGAAGATAACTTTGTTGTTGCATTTTTTCACAGAAAAGCACAATATGGGATATCGATAAAAATTATGTAAATTGTACCAAAATGACTTAAGTAATGAAACAAGCACGCCTTCTGGCCGCAATTTGAGTTTCCATGTTGTTTTATGTAAGTACAAAATAAAATTGTGTTGAAAATCAACTGTATTTGACAGAAACCTGACCTTCACAGGTGTATTTAAGCTTTTGGAGGGTAGTGTAGATATCGCATATTCGCAGTTTTTCATATTTTTTTTTTCGACAATGTCTGTAGTATAACAATTTGATCATATTTCAATACTCTGACTCGTGTTGTATTCTTGAGCGACCTGACATTTTGGTTGAAAAAGTTAGCTTTTTGAATCATATATGTTGCACTACACAAGTTCAAATATTGAATTTTTGTCAAAACGAGTCATCCTTGATGGGGCAGGGCTCGGTCCTGACACCTGGTATCAATCCAATATTCTGTAATACTGCAGAAGAAGGGGTGAGACAAAACATATCTTAGAACTAATTTGGTGATTTTTTTCTAAGTTGAACATCTTTTGGGTTGAAATTAAGTAAATCGCTAAATTCAAATTTTTCATATTTCCAATGAAAACCATACGAAGTCATCATACTAACCTTGGCAGTGCTGCAAAAATCATGAATATCACAATGTACACTTGCCTTACTGTAATATTCACAATTCATGGTTTGAGACCTGGGGTCCGCACTTCAGATACCAGGCTCCCAGAGACTGAATATGAATGTAACCATTAATTTAACATTGAACAAAATACTTAGCATGGATGTTTCGACTAATCAATTTTAGTCTGTAAATATTTATGTTCTAGATTAATTTAAATATTGATCATCTTTGCCTCATTTATTGTACATAGAAAAAATAGCTGCACAGTAGTCTCTAAGTACGACAATAATTTTCTTTAAAGTATTGTCATCAAGGGTGTGATTTTGCTTTGAAGATATGTTTCGCAGTGCACTTATGCCACACAAGGTGTGCTCCGTTGGGGCAAAGCACCGGTCAGGATGTTTTATCCAGAACAATGACCTTGTTGGGCCTTTGGGATGAATGAATTGATTGAAGACAACCTAATTTATTGATTGATTAATATGTCTTGTAAATTTCCTTGACTGTGCCTACACACCAATCATGATTGTGTTCTAGCTTCCAAAGGGAGAACCTAGCAAGTCACATTTAGGACATTCTGAGAAAATTGACTTTTAAATTCCAGTCCGTGCAGAGATAGACTAACAGGGATTTGCCAGTGTCATTCTGGGTTAATGGGCCACTTCTCGAAAATCTAAACTTAATAAATATATAGAAACACGTCTCAGAAGTCCTGTTTTGACCTGAACTGAATTTGGCCCAAAATGTGACTTACTAGGTTTTCCCTTTGGACACTATAGATAGTATAGTGTTGTGGTACCAAGAGTATCCGATGAAATGTGGTACATACAGAGTTTGGCATTGATAATTCAAAAGGCATGATGAGTTCTTGTGCCAGGCACAGTTTTCAAGTTACTGATTCGATTTTGCAGATAGTGGGAATTGGTTTGGTTTTAGAGTATGTTGTTTTGAACTCTTTGTGATTAAACAAAGAAAGAAGAATTGCTCAAATGGATCTTGGCCCATTCACAGAGTTGATGTGGCGTTGAAATTTGATTTCATCAGATACTCTTGGTACCACAATCCAACAACTTCTAAGCTGATAGCAATAATTTAATTAAAGCTGGTCAATACATTGCTGCTGTATGTTTGCATAGTCAAGGATGTCTTCATTCAGTTCATGCATCCCAAAGGCCAAATAAGGTCATTGTTTTGGCCTGATGAGTGTTATATGCACAGGGAGCACATCTTTCGTTTGTGTCATAAATACACTGCCAACCTCATCTTCAAAACAAAATTACACCCTTGATGAGACTGTGAGTACTTTGAACAAAATCATTGTGCACATAGAGACTTTTGTGCAAACCATGATTATGTGCAATAAATGAAGCAAAGATGATCAACATTCAAATTTATTAAGAATAGAACATTTTTCTCACTAAAATTGATAAGTCTCAGTTGAAATATTATTACATGTACATGCAAAGATTTTTTATCAATGTTAAGTTCAATAGTTACATTCATATTCAGTCTCGCAGACAATGGTATCTAAAGTTTTGAACCATAAGGAGTGATTATTACAGTAAGACAAGTGCACACTGTGACATTCATGATTTTTGCAGCTCTACCAAGGTTATTATCATGACTTTGCATGGTTTTCCTTTGGAAATGTGAAAAAAAGACTTCGGTGATATATGGAGCTGTAAAGTTCAAGAATTTTGTGTATTGTTAGCAGTTTTGTTGGCTGTCTCTCACAGTGTAAAAAAACAGCTACTTTAATCCTGTATTGCATTATTGGTCACCACAGTACCTGGTGTGAATATGCAAACATAAGGCAATTGACAGCTTTTGAACAGAGTTCCACCTCCCCAGGCGTAGTCAAACTTTGCAACTAAGTTGTTGTGGTATTATTTGCCACTCTAGCAATGATGTAGCTGCAAGGCCATGATGAAACATTCCACAACGAACGCTATTGACCAGTTTAACCTATGGCATCATTGATAGCACCAATTTTGCATATCCTCGAGTGCTGAGCAATGGAGCATGCACCCATGACATCATAGGTCCACTCTGGCACTGAAAAGGTTTTAAAACATGTGACATAATAAGAACTAGTTTTTACTTAATTTTGAAATTGCTGTGTGCCGCTAATCTCCAATTAGCTGTCAATCATGCTGCAAAGCTGATTATTGGCTGTCAGAATAATTAGTAGAGAAAGTAGGGCTGCCAAAAATTGGCCATATGTCACTATTTTTAGAAGTATGAAAAAAATTGCCAATATATGAGGCAGGGAAGGAATGCTCACATCATGCTGAAAGTCAGTGCAATTACAGACCTAAACAATTGTAATTTCCATGCCATGTAATGGACTGCTCCCATGATCTTTGCTCTACCAATACACAAAAACCCAATTTTCCATTTCCTGTATCTTGGTCTCTATGTCGACTGCTGCAGTTTCATTGATATTTCAGGAAAGCTATCTTAGCTTTAAATAGTCCATAACTGGAAAAATTACTAACCTTCACAAGCTCAACAGTAACTGTTTCTAGCAGTTGGCATTTTTGTTACAGTCCTTGTTATAGTTACATAGAATCTCAGGTTATTCTCTTTGCTGTTGAAGTGTGATGTCAGAGATGACTATTCTCCAGCATTGCAATTTATACGTAAAGTAACTACAAGCTGTGATGTCATTTTAGACTAGGTCAGGTTCCCCTGCTTCTAGCCAATGAGAATCCACCAAAACTGAGCGTCACAGTTTCAACACAGTTTCAGAGTTAAAATTAGGTCTAGAAAATCCCATGCAACTTCTACATCACACGCATCACAGCCAGTCTGCCAATGGGTTATACCTCACATAATCCATGAGTTTACAAAAATTGTCAAAGCCTTTGTTTATAGCAAGGTCCATTGAAGTTTAAAGTAGTGAAGTCGCAAGTTTGCAGATTAATCAAACAACTCTGAGGGGATTATAAAAGTTATCTACTGTGAATGCTCATGAAGCTGCAATTTCTTCAGATAAGACTGGTGATTGCAAGAATAAGAATAAGAATAAGAATAAACTTTATTTAGTCTCGGTACAATATAAAACAAAAAACATGCATGTGATAGATCATTGGGATCACATCAACAGTCTTCATTCAATATATCAATGTTGAAACTGTGATGCGTAGCAATACTGTCTGCCTATTGGCTATCAAACTGTGATGATGTGGTTGCAAGGGCTATCCCTGATAAAGGGCTTACTCTGACATTCTGCTGAAACTGTGACACTCAGTTTTGGTGGATTAACATTGGCCAGAAGCCAGGGAACCTGACCCAGTTTAAAATGACATCACAGCTTGTAGTTAATTTACATTTATTGCAATGCTAGAGAATAGAGTCATCTCTGACATCACAGTTCAACAGCACAGAAGAGAGTTGAGATTCCTCGTAAATATGACGAGGACTGCAACTTTAATGAAAAATTCCTCGGAGTAAAATCCAAAAATGCCTTTTAAACACAATTTGACCTTGAGACTTGAAATTAATATTAAATTGGGAATACCCTCCTTCTTTTTCAATGTTGCATATTTAAAACCTACAGTCCATAGGTTCTGAGCTATAAGGGGAAACTGCTAATTTTGAAATGCTCGGAAACATGGCCATCTTTAAGAATTTATTACCATAATCACAAAAGCAAAGTTTAGAATTTGATTTCAGCATGCTCCATCACTAATGACACAAGCATCTGGGAAATAACACTCTCAGCCCTGCAACACGACGAAGTTGAAATTATGTCACATATATAGGCCTTAAGTTATCCCACATGCAAAGTCAATGAAAACTGCTGGTCAGTGAAATTTGTATTGATATGTATCCTTTTTGTTTTTCAGGAACTACAGTGACGAAGATGGAACAGATAAGCAGCACCAATATCACAAAGAGAAGCAGAAAAAACATAAGAGAAGTTGAATCGGTGCAAATAATCGACCGTTGCATCATTATAAAAGTGGACTATGTACACACAGTGCAATACAATTTAACCGACTGCATGCGAGCAAATTGTTTGGTGGGATTGGCAATATTTGTGTAAATTTCATCAATTCTTGCAAATCCTTGATTTACTGTAATATATTTTGATCATTCGCCTTAATTTTTATCCTTCTTTACCAAGTTTTTGTTACGCCTTTATGTCTTTCAAGTCGACACAGCAGTTAAGTTGAGTGTTTTGTCTCAAAAGTCTTTTGATGTATCATGAATTGAATGTGCATTAAGGCGTGTCAATTTTGGAAAAAGTTTGAAATCGCAAAAAAGCCCCTCCAAAGGGTGACTTTGGTCCAGGGGAGTTCATTGGTACCATTCAAATTGAAATTGAAGGATGTTTAGCTCGGTAAATCTTAATTTAAAAATTGTACCTTTAATTTTATTCGAAAAAAACACATTTTCTCAAATAGCTAAAAAACTATTGGTCTTAGACCAAAACATTGTGTTACAGCTTGAATAGGAAAAGGTATATTCTAGAAATGTTGATGCCACTTTCATGACTCTAGCTCCAATATTAACCGAGATATGGCAAATTTAGTGTTTTTATTGATTATGTTATCATTTTTGAATCGATGGGACATGAAAATTTGGTTTGAGTTGTTAATATGTCTTGGAAATTGAATTCTCAGGTATTATTCCAAGAGTGGATACATAGATATGTGTACTATTTAAAGTTTAGTTCCATAAAGTGCAGCATATTTCAGATAATTATCATCAAAATCACATACTTTGGTGCTAGGATAATAATTTTGTTTTCTCAAGAAGATTGTTTGAAACAGTCAATATGCCATATCACATACTAAAATGATGATAATGAGACAAGACATTGCCTTCTGTAATGTACAACACTTGAACACCATGTACAAGGTCTAAACAATTTCAAAATAGCTATATCACATTGTGTTACAAATGAAATATAACAGACTAAGCAAACTTGTGCAGATGACAACATTTGTAACAACAATTTGATGATGCATAATAACAATTTACATATTGATAAAATATCCTTTTTAAAGTTTACTTAGTTGCTGGATGTGTGTCTGCTGCATTGCATGTTAGTTTACTGAAGCAGCAGTCATCTTTTTTTTAATAAGAGGAACACTTGACTTTGCCAATGTGATCCTGCATAATCCTTAATGCATCATTCTATATCCTGACAATGCCCTGGTCACTTCAGCACCTGTGTGAGCTCATACACAAACTTTTAAATTCCTCTGCAGGTGGTAAGATCACAGGTAGCGGCTAAAGGCAAGTTTTTGCCGCTGCAAGGGGGCCACCTTCGTCTTGAATTAGGGATAGCTTGGCCTCACAGAAATGGTCAATGTAGGGGAGAGCAGGGCACAGTGAGACGGCAGGCCCAGTGAGACAAAGCCCGTAGCATCAACCTGGTACTGTTTACAGATCCACCCTTTTTTGTATTGTACAAAAATTAAGGATGTGAGAGGCTGTCCTATATCCTGAATGCCTACAAAGCATATCGAGAGTTGAATTACAATATTTTGGTTTTTAGCCAATAAAAGTAAATAATTTTGCTGTATGACTTTTTTTATAATTCCCAAGAAAATCAAATCAATTGCCAGGGATTCAAACATTGGTTATTTGTCTTGTTTTAGTGAGATGCCGAACCACAATGCAGGCATCCGGTCCGCAGGATTCAAAAATTTCATAAACAGATCTGCATGGGGCACAGTGAGACAGTTTGAGGCGGGGCACAGTGAGACATCACAAAATATACCCTAAATGACCTGAAAGTAATGCATGGCTCACAATTCACTATTATAAACAAAATGCCTGCTATAAACTACAGATTTTGGTGAGTAATATCCACAGGGTAGCATCAAAGAAGAATTTTGATTAGGATGTAACAGGTGCGGCTCGATAAATAAGTCGCTAGTGAGCAGTTTACTGGAATTAGCGCTATACAAAATTACAAATGCCTATTATTATTATTATTATTATTATTATAAGTCGTGCGTGTGTCCCATGCGAAAAAGTTTCAAAACATGCTCAAAAAAGGACCTAAAAAATCACCTAGCCAGCTGCTTTTATTAGAGTACAGCAGTTTCTGTAGCAACAATTGATAAAACAATTCTGCAGGTCCTGATGATTGGCGGTTATGGCAACAGATGCCCTGCCTCACTGTGCCTCGCCTGCCGAGCATGGACATAACTCAAAGTTTCTCCAAACCTTTAAAAGGTAGGATCCTGAAACTGCTTGATAATTTACCCAACGTCATTATCTATAATTTGGACCTGATCTCATATAAATCGTTACTGCCAACATTTTGGAAGACTTGAAAATATAAAAAGTGTCTCACTGTGCCCCGTTCTCCCCTACATACGCGATGTATTCCCTCCCTCCCCTTTCTACTGTCAGAAACCTTGTTAACAGGAAGTTCAGGAACTGCTTTTGCTGTAGCCTGTAAGACATCCTTACTGTCTTTAAGTGAAAAAGCAGTTTGGCTTCAACTGTGATAATTTAGGTTGCATGGCAAAATCAAGAGTTCTTTTTTTGCAACCCACCAAAAAAAAACCTGATATCAACACAGGCACAGATCCCTTTAGGCTGCTGGTACCAGCCACCTCCCTAAAGCAGAAATAATGATACTCATGGATGAGTCCAAGCATTTCACTGCATTGACAGCAATGGCCATGATATTGACAGGACATAGAAATATGCACAGTTTATTAAGAAGGTTATCAAATATTTTAAGTAAAGTATTCACTGCCAAAAATGTGATGACATCTAGTTCTTGTTGTTTAATGTAAGAGGCCACATATTGGCCAATGCAAGCATGGCAACCCCCATATAATGAATGAGTGATGGTAAGGCTGTGAGTCTGCCACATACCCTATTATTTCAGGGATGTGCAGGGTCTTTCAGTTGCTCCAGTATAGAACACTGGATACAACCACCTCCGTTTATTTCGGTTCAGGTCTCATCAGTTAAGGAAATTACCATCTGCTCATGACAACCAATGTCTTCAGCCCCACATGACACTCACCCCAGCACTGTCACCTCTCTCCCATGACCTTCTCAAAGTGTCATGGCTCAGCCATGACTTAAGCTGTGCTCAAAATCATCTTTGACAAGCTATTTAAAAATAACTGCTGCCACTATCACTTCCAAACTTGCAATAAAGTTGTATCACAGTGTCAACTAGCTCTATAAATTTTGGCAGGCTTATCCATTACATAATGAGGAAAAGAACCCAAAGGCTCCAGGAAATTAGGAAATTGTCATCAGCTGCTGATGACTTTGCGGTACTTCGCGAAATGGGATAGAATATGTCCCGCTACTGTCATGCTGCAGTGTTACGAGGATGGCTGCACAGAGATCAGACTTCCCTTTGATACCCAACTGATCAACCCCAGAAACTCAATCACACTGTCAGGGCCAGGACTTAGCTGATGGTAATTTCCCTGACTGCTCATGGGGCAGACATAGTCAAGAGCTATATATAGCTATTGATAGCTGCAGCTGCAGCTGCCCTCTGTTGAGTGTCCTTATGATGAGTGCCTTAAGTTATGTTGAGTGAAGTTCCAGGAGCAGGAGTCGAACCCATGTCCTCTCAGGACAGTGGATTCGCAGTCAGGCACTTTAACCATTAGGCCACGGGGGACATATACCTGAGCTCAAGAAATAATAAGAGGACAAATATCAGACCTACAAAAGCATGCCATTTTAAATGAACATTGCAAATTCTATTTCGTTTGTGGACAGTCATCATGTAATGCCATAAGATTAGTATCATAAATGCTTGACTATACAAAAACAGAGTAGCTTTGTTGTGCAACATTAGTTGATTATTCCTCTTTTTAAAATTGTCTGTAATGCTCTGTATGTGTTCTTTATTAAAAGACTCAAGATCTACTGGTTTCACAGTCTACATTTGGTACGTGATATGACGTATTGTTTATTTCAAGCTTCCTTCTCGAGAATGCATAATGTTGAATTATTATCCAAGCACCAAATTGTGTGATTTTGATGAAAATTATCTGAAATATGCTGCATTTATAAAACTACACTTTAACTAGTACACAATGCCTATGTATCCACTCCTGGAATAATACCTGAGAATTCAATTTTCAAGAAATGGTGACATCTCAAACCAATTTTCTTGTCCTATCGATTCAAAAATGATAATATAACCAATTAAAACACTTGATTTGCCATATCTCAGTTAATATTGGAGCTAGAGTCATGAAAATGGCATCAAAATTTCTAGAATATACTTTTTCCTATTCAGCTTTATACAATGTTTTGGTCTAAGACCAATAGTTTTTGATTTATTTGAAAAAAATAAATTTTTTTTTTTTTCAAATACAATTAAACGTACAATTTTTAAATCAAGATTTACCTAGCTAAACATCCTTCAATTTCAATTTGAATGGTACCAATGGACTCCCCCTGGACCATAGTCATCCTTTTGGAGGGGCTTTTTTTGCGATTTCAAACTTTTTCCAAAATTGACATGCCCTAATGTGCATTGTTCAAGACAGCTTGCTTGAGAGTATTAATTAAAGGTTTTGAAATTTTATTTATGGCCATTTTATTGTATTTTTTAACAAAAAAATTAATCTTTTATAGATGATCAGTATTGATCAGTAAAACACTTGCTATGAAGAAAACAATTTGCTGTTATAATTCATTTCATTATAATCAACATAGATTTATATATTATATAATTTATAGATATATATATTAATTTATATGTTTATATATTTTATACATGTACTCCTTTATATTTTTAACATACTAAGTCATTCTACATGTATAGCTGGCGACAATGAATTTATATCTTTGGTTATTTTTTTTCGTCATATTGCTCTTGTTGTACTATTTATTTTCATCAGTAATGTTGTGTATTTCTATCTTATTTTACGAGTTTTATTATTAGTGCATTGATTTGTTGTATTGTTAACTCCATCTGTTCATAATAATGGTATTATTTGCATCTAATGCCTATCCATGTGCTGCATGTATTATCCTAAATAATTATCCTAGCTGTTGTAATTAGAATTCATCATCTTTTCAATACATAGTATATTCATGCCTGTTTGTTGTTCATATCCCTTCTTTGAAAATTATCCATGCAGTTCAATGGCTATAACACTTCCAACAATATCTTGAATTCCATATTTTATAATAAAATATTTTAACATTTATAAGAGCAGTGAAATCTGACTTATGGGGCAAAATAGCTGCTGCATGCCAAGTTTATGCTGCCGCGCAGACTATGTTTTATTACTTACTTCTGATACACACTGTAAAATTCTTTAAAAAAATTATTTTGGTCTGATGGTGTCCATTGGTGCTCTTGCCTGCTGTATTGGTACTAAAACAAAATTTTTATGACTTGTAAATACTTTTGCATGAACCGCTACTTACTTGTAACTCTCTTTTGTACATAATGTATTCCTTATTTTGTATTTTACGATACAATATGATATGATTCGATATACAGTAGTCAACTTTTGAAGTGTATCAAGAATTTACGTCGTAGCAATTCTGACATCAGTCGTTGTTGCCGCATAATTTTGCGTGAAATATTAACTTTGATATCTTGGTAATGTGCTTGAACGAGATTGTTAGCCTTCAGTGACTTTGATGGTCACCAGACACGATTGTTTGAAGCAAGGTGCAAAATGACTTGTCACACACTAGTGAATACACTGTAGCAGCACCAAAATAGAGTGGTGATTTCAGAGCCATGGTCACTCAAACAATGTCGAACTGGACCGAAGGAACCTAAACTGTGAAAATGTTAAAAAAAGAAGTCCTCAATTGTCGACTAAATATGATTGAAAAACAAATTTTCTCCAGTCACTTGATGAAGTATGCCCCAGCCGGTGGCTCCCCCGCTTGGTGAAATTGTTCATATCCATTGGAAAAGCCACAGATTTTTGAAAACAGTGAATGTGGAACGTCAAATCAAAAGTTGAGCTCAATTGAGTTAACAAAACAATGCCTGGTTTATTGCACAGTTACAAAAGAAATGATAACCTGTTTTCAATTAAGGTCGCCAATTGAGTTAACAAAACAATGCCTGGTTTATTGCACAGTTACAAAAGAAATGATAACCTGTTTTCAATTAAGGTCGGCATTGCTTATTTAATAGTGTTACAGACCATTTTGCACCTTGTGACAAACAATCATCGTTTTAAAGCGTAAAAAATTAGAGAAGCATAAAGTTTTGTTGGCCAAAACATTGCCAAGACATCATACCAACATACTGCGCTAAGATCATTTACTCATATTATTTTGTGTTAATATAAATTATATGGAAAATCTTGATCCACTTCGAAAGTTGACTACTGTACTTTATTCAATCAAGTGAACCTTTACATGGTTATATACTTTGTAGTTAGTTTATTTACATGATATACATAACTTGGTGATATTTATAAATGTCTTAAAAAATACATATACAAGATATGATTATGTTATTCAATTAATTTATTTGTTATAAAGTGATTTTTGTAGTTAGTTTATTTACATGAAATACATTTCTCGGTAAAAAAACACATAATGATTATGTTATTAAATTAATTTAATTTTTAGATTTTTGCATTTACACAGCAATTGTTCCTGCAATGAAAAGACATTTTTGGCTGTACACACTTGTGAAAGAATATTGTTTGTGTTTCAAACTTGTGTAATTGAATGTGGATGCAAAATAAATGGCATTGTTTAAGAAATAAAGTGGACATGAACATCAGTTTGTAATTTCCTCATTTTTTCAAACATCAAAGTTAATGATTCAAAAATGTTATTGGCAACAAAAAACGTAAACAATTTTATAATATTCAAATTACAATATGCATATGTGGCCGTAATATGTTCTTAACGAAAAGTTGTCATATTTTAATTCAAGCTAAATGAGCTTCATATTAAGAGAAAAACCCTTGCCTTATGATCAATTTCATCATAAATAGAATGATTTACAAATAACAGTCCTTTAATGGCAACAGAGGGCTTTATTTTGTTGAACTCCTGTTCGACAAAGCACCGCCAATTGGCATTTATAAGGTGTCACATAAAAAATCTAAGTAATAAAACTATCTTGGTGGCGTTACTCTTATAGTGTTACACCGTTACCGTTACACCGTTACCGTTACACAGTTACCGTTACACCGTTACCGTTTTACCGTTGCACCGTTACCGTTGCACCGTTACAGCATTACTGTTGTAGTGTTACTGTTGTAGTGTTACTGTTGCAGTGTTACCGTTATAGTGTTTAATATTGTCCGGAAAATAATTCCATATTACACTGCATTATTGTACTGCATTACATCACTGCCTCACTGCATTACTTTACAACATAATTACAACAATGAAGCATTGTGCTGCATTACAGCAACGTGTTATTGGACTTCTTTCTGTATTCTGCATTAAAGCACTGCACTACAACACTGCATTACAGCACTGTATTACAGCACTATATTACAGCACTGTATTACAGCACTATATTACAGCACTGCATTACAGCACTGCATTACAGCGCTACGTTACAGCACTGCATTAAAGCACTACATTACATTACAGGTCAGGCGGCAGGTCGGTTGGCTTACTTTTCATGACAGTTTACTGACATGGGCGAGTTTATACCAAAGGGTGTTCATATATATATATATCAAAAGGTGTATATATACTGTACCAATGGTTTTACACACCCCTGGGTCCACACACACCCATGGGCGTACACTCACCCATGGGAGTACACACACCCATGGGTTTACACACACCCATGGGCGTACACACACCCATGGGCATACACTGACCGATGGGCATACACACACAGATGGGCATACACATGGGCGTACACACAGATGAGTGTACAGGTGGGCATACCCACACAGCTAGGCGTACAGGTGGGCCTGCACTGACAGATGTGTGTGGGCACGCCCACCTGTACACCCATCTATGTGTACAGGTGGCCCTGCAGACACACATGGGCGTCTACACACACATGGGCATCCACACTGGGATGGGCATACAGATAGCCATGCACATACAAATGGGCATGCACACACAGATGTGCGTGCACGCACAGATGGGCTTACACACACTGACGGGCGTGCTGATATGGGCGTATACATGCAGATGGCTGTACATATGGGCATGCGCACACAGATGGCCATATCAATGAGCGTGCACACGAAGGTGGCTGTGCACACACAAATTGGCATACTCACACAGACGGTCGTACTCCCAGCTAGGTGTAAAGGGGGGCGTGCACACTAAGAAGGCATGCACTCACAGATGAGGGTACCAACACAGATGGGCATACACTCGAGAGATGGGCATAGGCCTACAGGTGGGCGTACACATAGATGGGTGTACAGGTGGGCGTGCCCACACAGATAGGCATTCAGGTGGACATGCCCACGCAAATGGGTGCGTACACAGATGGGTGTGTACACACAAATTGGCGTGAACACACAGATGGGCATGCCAGACGAGCTACAGATGGGCGTACACTTGACGATTGCCGTACACAGGCATGCACAATGGATGTACACATATACGCCCCTCGAATAAACCCCCCGTCAAATAGAGGCCCCACTGCGCCATGGACAACAACGAATATATATATCTATTTATTATTATTATTATACGACTGAGCTTTTTTAAGCCAGGTCCAAACAAGCTGCACTCAAAACACAAATTGTTATTCATCTTTTATGGATCGACACAGTCACACTTGATTGCACTTGATCAGCAAAAGGCGTCCAGCAGCGCCGGCGGTCATATTATCATCGCTTGCGATTCTAGTTACAAATGTGAAGAGGGCTGCCTGGCTAAGTTGCCTGCAGCCAAAATGTTCTATGCTTCATCAAGGACTAAGGGGGATGCTTCAGGCAGTGTCAACCAAACAGCTTTCCAGGGGCTTTTGATCTCCTACTAATAAAAAAAGAAAGTGACTACTGAAAGAGCTTGTTAACCTTGACGTAAGTCGCTAATTGAAGATAACAACAATGCTGAAAAAAATCCATTGCTCATGATTGCTGATAAAAGAAAGGACCAGACTGCTTAATTCTAGAAGAGAAAAAATAAATAAATATACAAATTCAAAATTGACATAACATGCATCAATGGAAAAGCACCCTTGACACTGTTTGCAATGGAAACATATTTTTTGTGCAGTGTGCCTTAGGGTGCATCAGTTGCCCCAACATTTACCGATCAAGCTGTACCTTGGTCCATAGTTGGGTTTTAACACACAAAATAAGATACTAAAATTTCAGTTTGATCGATGGATATTTAGGGGTGCCTCTGAATGCATGTTTCTTGTGAATTTTTCAGGAAAAATTATGCTTCCGTAGGATCGCAGTTTGCGATAACTTGAGTAATATATAAGATAGAAAAAAACTAATGACATATTTGGATTCTGTAGAAAATTTCCTTCAAAATAAATACCTGGAAGCTATGTTTCCGTCAAAATTATGGTGATCATGTACTGCAAGATAAGCTTTTTCTTCAATTATTATGTACAGCGTCACTGATATACACAAGATTCTGTTTTGATGACTGCATGGTACTTAGTCTTTGCTTTTTTCTCTTCATATAAATCATGTTTCATAAATATCAGCAATAATTTACTCAGTATTCCATTTTATCTCTCGATCAAAGCTATTTCAATTATTCCTGATGATCTCAATAAACGTTTTATGACTATAAAGAGAAAAAAAACAAGCTTGCTATGCTATGTGTTGATAAGTCCCAATTTATTTTAACCTCATGAAAAACTAGCCCTAATACTTCTTGTGCACAAAGAGATGGGTCCATTTACCATGCACATTAAGGTATATCAGCTGTCCTAAGAATAACAAAAAATAGAGCAGCCGTACCATGGCTTGTGGTATGGTAGTTAGAGGAACATAGGTACTACTTTTCTCTCTTTCTCCTTTTTACATTTGAAATGATATTCTATTTCTTCATTATTAATTCACTAAAACATCTTAAACTTGAAATGACCATTCTTAACACCTACAGGATGATTGGTTTTAATCTGATTTCATTTATATTTATGAAAATATCCTTTCAAAAGGCCTATCCACCTTTGCCTCTCAATTCTCAAAGACTTTTATTCAATGTCACACAGAATAGCATCTAAAACATTCTTCATTTATGCAGATATCACCCATTCCTAATATAATGGAATTTCAGTAGACTAATGTAGAAGGTTTGTACCCTTCTGCATGAGTATACCCTTTTTAAAATGCCATGTAAGTTTGAGTGAAAATGTTCAACAAATATTACATTTATTCAATTGCTTCTATTCTTGTCATGGAATTGTGACTATAGATTAAATCTATGATATAAATCCTCCTTGGACCTTGCCATCCATTTAGGGTAGGATATACAGATTGTTTTTATTGACAGTCTTGGTGAACATAGTACAGTTGTGCTTGAAAGTTTCTGAACCCCTGACACTTCTTACCTTATTTGTGCGCATCTCTCTAACAAAAACAGGAATAGCTTTTAAAATGGGTTAATAATAAACTGAACACCATATCTTGTATGTAAACATATATTCATAACAAATAATGACATTTAATTATAATTTTATGATGAAAGTCTGGAAAACTGTGTGTTCAAAAGTTTCTGAACCCTTCTGAAACGTATACAATCTACTATTTTTTGGCCCTATTTTTCTGAAGTAAATGCTTCCAAACACTTCTTATGGCTATGGACTAACGATTGGCAGGTTTTCCTTGGGATTTTTGACCGTTCTTCACAAGAGTATTTTCTAAGCCCCCATACACTAGTGGGTCGTCTGACGTGAACTACTTTGTCAAATCTGACCATGGCATATATGATGGTTTTTGATTGGGAAACTGTCCAGGCCATTCCAGAATCCCAAATTTAAGGGATTCTAACCAATTTTAATTGGATTTGCTTGTATATTTTAGGTAATTGTTCTGCTGGAAGACCCACTTGCAGCCTAACTTCAGGCTCAAAAGCGAAAGCTTCGCGTTTTCTAAGTGCATCTTGATATTCTCAGAATCCATTATGGTATTAACAATAGTTCTTTCTCCTGTCCCATTTATAGTAAAACAACCCCATTCTATGATGGATCCACCGCTATCATTCATAGTCGGGAGGATGTTACGTTCCTTGAAAGTAGCACCTTTCGGATGTCTGACACAGCCGTTTTGATTATGGCAAAAACGAACAAAAAAACCTGACTGTACTTCACTAAAAACATTTTGATGAATTGTATGATTACTGGAACCATGTCCAGTGGACAGACTACTTAAAAATCAAACCGCTTGGCCAAAGTCAAAATTGCTTTATATGGCGTCATGAAGGTGCTACTTTCAAGGAACATAACATCCTCCCAACTATGAAAGATAACGTTGGCTCCATCATGGAATGGGGTTGTTTTGCTATAAATGGGACAGGAGAATAAACTATTGTTAATATCATAAGGAATTCTGTGAAATATCAAGATATGCGCTTAGAAAACGTACAGCTTTCACTTATAAGCCTGAAGCTTGGCCGCAAGTGGGTCTTCCAGCAGAACAATTACCTTAAGTATACAAGCAAATCCAATTAAAATTGGTTAGAATTCCTCAAAGTTAGGGTTCTGGAATGGCATGGACAGTTTCCCAATCAAAAACCAATAAAACAATCAGATATGACTTGGTCAGATTTCACAAAGTAGTTCACGTCAGACAACCCACCAGTGTACGAGGGCTTAGAAAATACTCTTTTGAAGAATGGTCAAAAATCCCTAGGAAAATCTGCCAATCGTTAGTCCATAGCTATACGAAGTGTTTGGAAGCATTTACTTCAGAAAAATAGGGCCAAACAAATTGTTGATTGTATACGTTTCAGAAGGGTTCAGAAACTTTTGAACACACAGTTTTCCAGACTTTCATCATAAAATCATACTTAAATGTCATTATTTTTTATGAATATATGTTTACATACAAAAGATGGTGTTCAGTTTTATTATTAACCCATTTTAAAAGCTATTCCTGCGTTTGTTAGAGAGATGCGCACAAATAAGGTAAGAAGTGTCAGGGGTTCAGAAACTTTCAAGCACAACTGTAACTGATGTAGGCCAACTCTAAAAATTTTGGTTTGAAGCTTAATGTGGCCTCAGAAAGTTATTTCCAGAAAATATACACAATATTGGTATTTCATTAATTTGCAGAATATGAATGGTTGATTACAATATTATGTACAATTGTACATGGACCCATCTTCTTGTGCACTATAATATCAGGCAAGTTTTTCTTACTTTTAGTGTTAAAACAGATTATGACTTATCAATGCATAGCATATCAGTAAGGTTGTTTCTTTATTGTCACACAGTCGCAAAACATTAATCTAGATCATTGGATCCTAGAATTATAGTAATAGCTTTGAGAGCCAAAAAGAAATAGTAAATTATTACTCATATGTATCAAACATAATAAATATGGAAGGAACAATTAAAGTATAAAATATTCAAAGTAAAAACACATCCTGCCGTACGACATCAACATTATTTCAATGAAAGTATAGGTTCCAGGTATTCATTTTGAAGGAAATTTTCGGTAGATTCCAAATATGTTATTGTTTATCTTCTGTCTTTTATATTAGTCAAGATATCGCGATTCTACGGAAACATAACTTTTCATGAAAATGTCATAGGAAATATGCTTGCGGAGGCACCCCTAGATAATATTTGATCAGGCTGATTTTTTGGTATGTTCATCTGGTTACCAAAACACAACTTCATGCCAAGGTACAGCTGCCTAGCTCTATTTTTTATTTTTCATGGGGCGGCTGATGCACCCTAGTGTGCTTGGCTTACAGACACATGTGGATTTTTTCAAACGGTGCTTCTTGCCGATTATTTACTTTACAAAAGACCTTTTTCTCCGATCATTTCTTATGCCACATTCTCAAGACAAGGATTTTGATGCACCGTGGCAGGAATAGTCAATTTCCAGGGAAATTTGACAATGATCATGTACTACACAGTACTAGACATAATTACATAATCAATTAGCGGCCCTTCTGCAGACACCAATCATCCTCAGCTACACAAAATTGCTAGTGAGGTAATAAAACCACGGAGTAAAATTTTTTCTTCTTTAATCACATTCGATCTGTCAGCTGGCAACATTCTGAGTATGCAAATCAGTCTCATTTCACTTCAACACAAAAAAATATGACCAATACAGTTTGCAACATCAAAAAAACTGAGATAAAATATGATTTTGTATGCAATTATACGGACATACTGTTTACAGAATAACACGAGAGTCTTTGATTACTGTCTGAGAGAAGAAGCTATTCCTCCATTTTTGCATTGGAAGGTACTTGTTGCCTTTCTATGTATTAGGTATTGTATGTGCTCATTTTGTAACTTTTAGAGTTCTACAGTTACAGTTCCTAAAGTACTCGGTGGCTGTCCACCTCCTAATTCTTAAGAACAACAAGTCTCCAAGAAACCTTCACGCCTCAAGCTGGTAACTTGAGAGAGGTGATTAATGGCCTGGATCTCTTTGTGCTCTTTCACAATGTATAAGAATACAGACTGTTTTTATGGTGCTCCATTCTTGACACAGCTGACGAATGAATGACTTGAAACACGCCTTTTAAGCCAGTATTTTAAAACACATACTGAGTGGGTAAGGGAAATCTGGGAAATTGCAACATTTCCAATTAAGACAGAACAATGATTTTTGTAAATGAGCAAGTTTAGACAATAGACAACATTTTTATTCTATGTGACAACAACTTTCTGCAATCACAGCCTCAACACGCTTTCGAAAACTTTAACAACTATTTATCACAAATTTAGCTGACATCTTGCCCCACTCTCTCTTTATGGCTTCCTTCAGAGAGTCAACATAAGGGTGAGGGTTTCTATTGGTGGCCTTCTTCAAAACGCCCCAGATTGCGTAGTCTAGAGGGTTAAAGTCTGGGCTTGAGGATGGCCAGAAATCTGCAGGACCCACTTTTAGGTCAGAAGCCAAACTTCTCATGGACTGTGTGAGATCTCTTGCAATCTTTTATTTGAGGGCTATGGCTTGTTTGATGGCATACACAGTGCTCAATGACACAACAACAATGTCGGAAATGGTCCGAGGCTTCACTTGGGCAGACAGGAGATCTGCCACCCTTTTCCATTTCTGCTCCTGAGTCAGCATTTGTTGTTCCAGTGTTGCAAGATTGACCTGATTTGTAGCTGATTAACCATTGTTTGTTGTGTTGTTGGTTCCATAACATTCCGTTAATCTGTTGGCACTGTACGGTAACTTTAAAAAGGATCATTCCAGATTTCCCTTACACACTCTGTACATGCCAAAAATGGAAAATTTATCACAGCTCAGTTAATAGGCAGATCTATTAGAGCAAATTGAAATCATGAAGATACAAAATGAAACATGATAATACTGGAAAAAAGAAAATGCTTAGAAAAAAACTTTGTGCTTATGATATGCATTTTGATTTTTAAGTTTGACAACCTTCCAGGTATCCTGCGGTTAACAGTTCATGTCGATGCTGTGACGAGCTGAATATTTTAAAAGAGGTTTGGTTTAGAATTACAGGAACCACAAAGTATACATACAAATTGCAACATATAATGAGATCTGGAATACTTGCAAAGGCAAAGACGAAACCGATGATTCCATTTAATTAGTTCTGGTGGAATAAAGCATGCTCTCAAAAGCAGAAGAGAAAGGAGCCAACACTCTTTCTCATTCTCAATTGTAATTTAGGGATAACCTGAAAAGGCCAGCTTTGATTAGAATTTCATCTGGGATCAAATAATATAAGAAAACTGATGATCATTGCTCTCACAGAATGAGTATTTATTACATCTAAATGACATTAATTTTATAGATACAGAAAGCTGGAAAAATGCTGTTTTGTTATTATTTGGCTTGATTTAGATTTATTTAACAAATTCATCAGTTCATATACAGCGAATGTGGGACATACGTGGAATGAGAAAAAATGAGACAAACTAATTAAATGAAATTGAAGTAAAGTAATTGGTACCGTATAGATGTTATAATGGCCCACAAAAGCTTCGAAGCTTTTTTCATTGGGTGGGAGGTAAATGTGTCATCCGTACAATTAACACAGTACCTGCAAGTATCTATAGGCCCACGGATAGTTATGCTGAATATATAATATTATATATTTCAATATATTTCAAATGTTTTTATAAATTGGCAATGTTGTATAGCTCAGCTTTGAAAGGAAGTGATGTTACCAGCCTAAAACAGAAAACCAATTAGTCCTGTGGAAAACCTTGCGGTGCGTGAAATCATTACCTGGCAAACATGAGCATATGGCCTGGCACACTCATCCATCTTGTGTCGGAATAACTCTTTCTGTACACAGTGTATGTTTGACTCCACCATATAGCATTCGGATCACACATGTTGTCAGTCAAATATGAGAAGTTATAAAAGTGAAGTATATGATAGAGAAGTTGTTGTGTATGATACTTTGCTTGAAATATCTGATGTCTGTGGTTCTCGAGAAGCATCCACCTTCCTTCCACAACAACCAAATATTGTTTTTGACTGAGTGAAATGCACTTGGATCTTCTATTTCTTTGTCTTTTTTTTTCTGTATTTTAATGTTGATTACATACATTTACCTGTCATTTCACACAAAAGTCAAACACACCCCTAAGCTGGATAATTATTGGCCAGGAATGTTTTGACTGCACTGTCTGAGAGAGCTGGATTAAAGGGATGAGATTTTTAAGTAAATTGTCACCTTAGATGACTGAGACAGGATTTTTTTCCCTTTGTCACTATGGCATGTGAATACGTTTACTGGTTTTCACCACCAAATGCATTGAGGTTGAGGGCTGAGGGTTGGACTAGCAGTAGCGTGCTGCACTGCCAATCACTGGGTCCAGGGTTCGAATCCTGCTCTTGCCAGGTAACCTGGGCCGGCTCAAGTAGCTATTGCTACTTTTGCCCTTATTATTGCAGTTTATACCGTGGTAGGAGTAGCAATAGCTACTTGGGCCAAAACTTAATATGATTTTTAAGCAGATTCATATCAATTGCCGAGAAACTGGCCTTTAGGATCTCATCATGTAATTAATTTTTAAGATGATTTCAACTTTCAACTGACATACGACATCACATTCCTGCGTCACATGATGCTCGAGTAGTAAACCAAGCTCCCTTCAACTCACCCTGCTTTAGAAGGAAGTAATTACTGAAGAACACTTTTATTTGGTTGTATTCTTTGGAGACCCTTTGCTTGAGATTTACCCTTGCCATTAGAGTTGCTCAAGGCGCGCATTATGCTTTAAAAGTTACACCATTTCCAATAGACTCAGACTCAGAAATCATTTATTTTCCCACTTTTGAAGATACATATCGAAATAATACATTGATGTTATTATAGAAACAGGGCCAAGGAGACCAATATGGCACGGGCTTTTATGTTAACAGCTCTCTCAAGTCTTAAATGGTATGAAACTAACTGTACAGGTTATGACAGTCATAAAAATTGCTTAAAAATTTTTCCAACCTGTTTTTCCATTTAAAACTGTTAGTGGACATCAATGACATCTCAATATGCAATGTTCATTATCCCACACATTGAAATGAGATGTCAGTTTGTCATGGGTTAATGTGTGCCTCATTCTGTGACTTGTCTAATGTCTAGCATTGCAAGAGTAGGATATGACCTCACTAACTACTTATGAGTCAGTCACATAATATTATGTAGGATAACCATGGCAAGAATTAACAGGAATCGATGACCTCACAAAGAACATTCCAGTGCATTTCTGTAAGCATTTGTAATTTGTTGAAAAATGAAATCCTTAATAGTGCTGGTACTATTTTTTAAATCAACCAGACTGGACTCTTGACTTGAAGAGAGCTGGAAGAAACTTGAGCTACACTTGTTACTGTTGTCCCTGCATACAGTGCTTCAGCATGGTTACTGTTGCCACAACTTCAGTGTCCTCAAAGGCCAGAGTAGGTGATTTATCAATTTTGTGCATTAAGAATTCTGTTCATCTTCCTTTGGTGTACAATAAAGCTTAGACCTGCTCATGTTTGGCTGTTCTCTGCTTTTCATCACATAATATGACAATAACTGCTAGAAAACACTTTTTAATTCCTTTTATATATTTTAGCCTTTCTGTCCACTTTCTACTACGGAATGCATCCGTCCACCACCTTGCAACATTCTTGTGTAACCAAGAATAAAAAGAACTTGCATATGCATATCAGCACCATTTATGAGCAGAATACTGATTGTGACAGAGGAACGAATCATTTATAGGGCATAACTGTTTGCATTCTTGTTTCCCTATTAAATAAAATGAGCATGAGTGTTTTGTACATTTTAAACTAAGTATGGTGTGAATAATTGCAATTTTTCATGGCATTCTCTAAAAATCATGACATTACCACTCACCATTTACGTTAGGCATGACATTGATAACAAACATGGGAAAGATTCGATT
The DNA here is from genome assembly GCA_026936325.1 of Platynereis dumerilii. Lineage (NCBI taxonomy): Eukaryota > Metazoa > Annelida > Polychaeta > Phyllodocida > Nereididae > Platynereis > Platynereis dumerilii. The sequence continues at coordinate 112,340,133 of JAPTHN010000001.1, forward strand.
ATTGTCATTTTCTTAAACGACTTAGTGCTAGTCCCTTTGAATGATTCTGTTTCCTGATCGATAAAATGTTTTTGGATCACCGAGATGCTGACACCGAAAGTCACGCTGTTTTCATGATTTCCCACCAATGATATCAAGTTTTCCAGTAATTTTTAATAGCTACTTCTGATTTTCTGATGCATTGTGCCATTTCCTTTTCAAGAATGTTGTATGCCTCAGTAGTGTGCAGTTGCTGCAGTCCAGTGAAAAGGATGATTGTGGTGCCTCCAACTAACTCATGTAGGCACATCCTCTTGCAATTTGGAAAATTTGGGATAAGAAAAGGTACCACCCCTCCCTTCTCCTCACCCTGGCCCAGGTAATACCTTGCCATCCTTCCTGCACCACTGGTTCCAACATATAATCATAAACCTGTTTGTTTTTGGCTTCTCTTTTTCTTTACATTTTAATTTTTGGTGATATTCCATGGGCCCTCCAGAGTGGATGGGCCCGTGGCAGCTGCCACTCTGCCAAATGGGGCAGTTCACCCATGCTTTGATGATAGATTACAGACCTTGACCAGGATGTCAAGATGACTGGACGCTTTGCACATGTATTCGCCCCTTATGCTTAAAATCAGACTTGTCATTGGTGTATTTTAATGCTACATGTAACTAAAGCAGTGAAATTTAGATATAAGAGAATGGACCCATTTTTTACCAGCACCCCCATAACAGCATGCAAGTATCGGTTTTCCACAACATGAATGTTTCCTATTATATGTGTTTCATGAATGAATAACATTTTTCTTTTTATTTAGCTAAACTTTAAAATCTGTATTGCATTTCTTAGATCTCTTGAATGTTTTTCACTTGCTTTCCCTTGTGAAGCATTAGCAGAGCATGTCCATCGTTCATTGGAGAACATTAAAACTTGTTCCAAATTGTGTAAAGAAACTCAACAGAAATTCACAGGCATCAAGTGAATCTTATTAGAGCTCTTTGTGGATTAGCAGCCCAAACAGTTTCAAAATTAACTTTCAACTTGGACTTGTGATGTCACTGGCTTAAAAATATTTTTACTATTTGTTTGTGTCAGTTATGGTTTTATCAATTGATTCAGTGCATATCATATCAAGCAGTACATAGGTGTCAATAAACCAACTAATTAAATGACTATCGGTAATCATCTAATAAAAATATTAGGAAACCAATAGGTAGCTGTGAATGAGGTGGCACAGCCAGTTTGCAAGTTGAAAAGAAGAAAAATTATTTTTCTGGTGGACCACCAATCTGCAAAGAGCTCTAAGCCTTGCCACACAAACATTTCTAAATTCTTGGAAAACAAGTTGAGAAACCTACATATGATTCGCCATCATATTTGTAATGTCTTTCAGGACAAATAGCTAAGAGATTACGCATTGCGGGTAAACAATTAGGTCATTGTTCTCAAATAATTGTATAAATTAACCAATTGACTTTCTGCTACCCTTGAAAGCTGTAACAGGCAACTTTATTTGTACTTTTTCCCAAATAAAACAAATTTGTTTATGTTTGTTGGAATGATATTCCATCATTTGTAATGTACCTGATTTCTAATGAAAATACATCCACAATCTCGATAATCCATAACATAATAACTGATAAAAACAACTATAAAGGCATCATGCAATGCTCTGAGCGTAATGATAAATTCCATAAAGAAATTTCATTGTCACTCAAATTTAATGACATAATGATTTGTACTAGTCAATTAGTATTACGTTGTAATTTTTACTTAAACTCCCATTGTTTTTGTATTGTTCATATGTTGTTATTTTGAATAAATAAATCAAATCAAATAAATAAATCAAATCAAATGAATTTGCCTAGACATGATTTCCCAAAGGTAAACAATGCAATAACATGACCAACATATCTCTTTATGCAAAAAGAACCATTCTGTATACAACAATATATACTGAGTGGTTTATATACACCACTTCTTCATGTAGTATTGCAAAAACAACCTGGGTTCTAATCGATTTGAATGAGAAGGTTTAAATTATGCTCTACTTGCATGAAAATGACTGACAAATAACAAAATAAGGATCAATACATACAAACATGGATGGTGTAATTCACTATTTCTTTTCTTTATCTATTACTATTCAGATGGGACCAAGCATGGAAGAGTATGCGGGATTGAGAAGGATTCCTTTAGCAAAGGAGGTGTCACATGGTAGCAACAATTTCCTACTCTTCGCAGCTGCAGCATTGTCGAATGCTTGAATTGGAAAACATTATTTATGACTTGTCCATTAAAATTAAGGACATTTTTATTCAAGGATGGGTATGTAGACCAATCATAATTGTAAACTTTATTCGATTTTTACATTCATATTATGAAAGAACTATGCAAATATCTTTATGATTTATAAAAAAAATGCACATTGACTCTTTTCTAAGCATATGATTAATAATGCCTCAAGTACTGTACACTGTATCATTATTTGCTATTTTTAATCAAACATTCATATAATCAATGGAAATCTTGTTTTGGTTATCATTGCATTTTGGAGAATGAAATATACCTGTTTATCTATATCTAAAGGGGTTAAGGATTCATTGACTGCGTATAGATTTACTAATTGTTAATTCAGACAATGACCTAGGCTGAAATAGACAAAATTCTTAACAAAGGCCATGTTATTTTAAACAAGGGCATATGCTGAAATAGACAAAATTCTGAACAAAGGCTATGTTGTTATACACAAGGGCATGTGCTGGAACGGACAAAATTCTGGACAAAGGCCATGTTATTTTAAACAGGGCATATGCTGAAATAGTCAAACTTCTGAACAAAGGCTATGTTATTTTAAACATGGGCATGTGCTGAAGTAGACACAATTCTGAACAAAGGCTATGTTATTATGCACAAGGGCATGTGCTGGAACAGACAAAATTCTGAACAAATACGTTTTTACTTCAGACAATGATCTGTGCTGAAATAGACAAAAATCTAAACAAAGTCTATGCTAAATCAAGCAATGGCCTGTGTCAAAACAGACAAAATTCTAAACAAAGTCTATGTTGCAACAGACAAATATCTATCTTAAAATTAACACATATTTTGACAGTTTTGATGTGTAAAGCAGACAAAATATTGTGTTGGTTTACACAAATTGTTTTAGACAAAATTATTGTCTAAAATATCACACATTTCATTTTGTCTGGAATAGACAAGACTTTGGACGGACACCAGCTAACATGCGATTTTGTGTAAATCCAGACAAAATTTGTCTATTTTTAGACAAAGTGTTTTTTCAGTGCAGTGATGAAATGTGTGCCTCATTCTGTGACTTGTCTAATGTCTAGCATTGCAAGAGTAGGATATGACCTCACTAACTACTTATGAGTCAGTCACATAATATTATGTAGGATAACCATGGCAAGAATTAACAGGAATCGATGACCTCACAAAGAACATTCCAGTGCATTTCTGTAAGCATTTGTAATTTGTTGACTGTAAATGAAATCCTTAATAGTGCTGGTACTATTTTTTAAATCAACCAGACTGGACTCTTGACTTGAAGAGAGCTGGAAGAAACTTGAGCTACACTTGTTACTGTTGTCCCTGCATACAGTGCTTCAGCATGGTTACTGTTGCCACAACTTCAGTGTCCTCAAAGGCCAGAGTAGGTGATTTATCAATTTTGTGCATTAAGAATTCTGTTCATCTTCCTTTGGTGTACAATAAAGCTTAGACCTGCTCATGTTTGGCTGTTCTCTGCTTTTCATCACATAATATGACAATAACTGCTAGAAAACACTTTTTAATTCCTTTTATATATTTTAGCCTTTCTGTCCACTTTCTACTACGGAATGCATCCGTCCACCACCTTGCAACATTCTTGTGTAACCAAGAATAAAAAGAACTTGCATATGCATATCAGCACCATTTATGAGCAGAATACTGATTGTGACAGAGGAACGAATCATTTATAGGGCATAACTGTTTGCATTCTTGTTTCCCTATTAAATAAAATGAGCATGAGTGTTTTGTACATTTTAAACTAAGTATGGTGTGAATAATTGCAATTTTTCATGGCATGCTCTAAAAATCATGACATTACCACTCACCATTTACGTTAGGCATGACATTGATAACAAACATGGGAAAGATTCGATTATTGTCATTTTCTTAAACGACTTAGTGCTAGTCCCTTTGAATGATTCTGTTTCCTGATCGATAAAATGTTTTTGGATCCCCGAGATGCTGACACCGAAAGTCACGCTGTTTTCATGATTTCCCACCAATGATATCAAGTTTTCCAGTAATTTTTAATAGCTACTTCTGATTTTCTGATGCATTGTGCCATTTCCTTTTCAAGAATGTTGTATGCCTCAGTAGTGTGCAGTTGCTGCAGTCCAGTGAAAAGGATGATTGTGGTGCCTCCAACTAACTCATGTAGGCACATCCTCTTGCAATTTGGAAAATTTGGGATAAGAAAAGGTACCACCCCTCCCTTCTCCTCACCCTGGCCCAGGTAATACCTTGCCATCCTTCCTGCACCACTGGTTCCAACATATAATCATAAACCTGTTTGTTTTTGGCTTCTCTTTTTCTTTACATTTTAATTTTTGGTGATATTCCATGGGCCCTCCAGAGTGGATGGGCCCGTGGCAGCTGCCACTCTGCCAAATGGGGCAGTTCACCCATGCTTTGATGATAGATTACAGACCTTGACCAGGATGTCAAGATGACTGGACGCTTTGCACATGTATTCGCCCCTTATGCTTAAAATCAGACTTGTCATTGGTGTATTTAAATGCTACATGTAACTAAAGCAGTGAAATTTAGATATAAGAGAATGGACCCATTTTTTACCAGCACCCCCATAACAGCATGCAAGTATCGGTTTTCCACAACATGAATGTTTCCTATTATATGTGTTTCATGAATGAATAACATTTTTCTTTTTATTTAGCTAAACTTTAAAATCTGTATTGCATTTCTTAGATCTCTTGAATGTTTTTCACTTGCTTTCCCTTGTGAAGCATTAGCAGAGCATGTCCATCGTTCATTGGAGAACATTAAAACTTGTTCCAAATTGTGTAAAGAAACTCAACAGAAATTCACAGGCATCAAGTGAATCTTATTAGAGCTCTTTGTGGATTAGCAGCCCAAACAGTTTCAAAATTAACTTTCAACTTGGACTTGTGATGTCACTGGCTTAAAAATATTTTTACTATTTGTTTGTGTCAGTTATGGTTTTATCAATTGATTCAGTGCATATCATATCAAGCAGTACATAGGTGTCAATAAACCAACTAATTAAATGACTATCGGTAATCATCTAATAAAAATATTAGGAAACCAATAGGTAGCTGTGAATGAGGTGGCACAGCCAGTTTGCAAGTTGAAAAGAAGAAAAATTATTTTTCTGGTGGACCACCAATCTGCAAAGAGCTCTAAGCCTTGCCACACAAACATTTCTAAATTCTTGGAAAACAAGTTGAGAAACCTACATATGATTCGCCATCATATTTGTAATGTCTTTCAGGACAAATAGCTAAGAGATTACGCATTGCGGGTAAACAATTAGGTCATTGTTCTCAAATAATTGTATAAATTAACCAATTGACTTTCTGCTACCCTTGAAAGCTGTAACAGGCAACTTTATTTGTACTTTTTCCCAAATAAAACAAATTTGTTTATGTTTGTTGGAATGATATTCCATCATTTGTAATGTACCTGATTTCTAATGAAAATACATCCACAATCTCGATAATCCATAACATAATAACTGATAAAAACAACTATAAAGGCATCATGCAATGCTCTGAGCGTAATGATAAATTCCATAAAGACATTTCATTGTCACTCAAATTTAATGACATAACATATCATCTAACACAAAATTATGTATTATTTCATGCCACTCAAAAAAACGCTTGCAGATTCAAGGAAAGGGAAGGAGATGAGACATCTAGGAAATACGATAGTAAGTTCAATTACAGGGCCGGCTTTGCGCCTTGAGAAGATACATATGTAGATATCTATTGCAATGGTATTTTGATTGATTGTCTTCTTCCTATTGTCTACACTAAATACTTTGCTGTTGAAATGGATATCATGAAAGAAACACGTGATCTCAGATTCTTGATGTTCCCAAGTAATTTCATTTTATCAGAATATCTTCATCCATGATGAATAGACATGACATCTAAATGCGAACATTTTGGAGACTTCTTTATATCACTGTTTTAATTTCCAGTTTAGAGAATCCTTCCAATTTTTCTGTAGATCAGACTTCTTATGAAAAAATAATGATACATAAAAGTTTATCAATATTTCAGCTGGGTGGTGTAGTGGTTAAGGTTCCCGCCTACTTCGCTGAAGGTCTTAGCCTGCATGGGTTCGAACCCCGGGTGGGGGACCCAAAATTTTCAGTGGAACTTCATGAGCAAAAACCCAGCTGGATGTCGTTCGGATGAGACATTAAATTGGCGGCCCCTTGTATCAGTGTCTATGTTGGGCAAGTAAATGATCCCTCACATGGGGTAAATGTGTAACATGTTGAGGACTCCCGCTCTCTCTCTCATCTCATCAATCAACCCTCCTGAGCGCCCAGAACTGGGCTTAGAGGGCTGCACTTACCATATCTATCTATCTATCTATCTATCTATCTATCTAGTTATACTTCAGTACTACCTTCAGCAAAATTTCCTGTTTGAAGATCTCATTGGCAAATTTGGAGTTATAACAACGGAAAATTGGCTTAGATTTTAACTGATGATTTGACCCTTTCATTTTGATTGGCCTGTAAAATAATATGCTGGCAAACTGCTTTCTTCTAATTAAGTAACAAAAAAACCAACTTGAACAGTCTTGTTAAACTTCTGCTGAAGAAAGTAGGTGAAGGCACAACACATAGTTTATACCATGTATTGCTTACCACACCCTAAGACATTTCCAACTTTTCTTACTGTCAATGTATCACATAGTTGCACTTAAAGGTAAAGTTTTTAAAATCATAACGCCTGACAAGCACTCTTGAAAACGTTCTTTTTCACAGTCCATGCTTTTGAAGACCATATTATCCTGATAAAGTCAATCAAATTTAGCATGATTATTGATTAAGCTTTAAAACATTGTCTTCTGACCGTGTATGTGTTCAATCTTACATCGTTAAAATTTTGTGTTGTGCTTTCAGACATGACCAGGAGTGTTGGATTCGAACGAGTACAGGAGACTACGATTGGTCCAGAGACAACCGATGGGGTGGAGATGCTACAGATCTCATCCAATCAGAATACTTCTGGCTGTCATGTGTCACAGTGCAAATCTACGACCTGTTTCCATTGGTTTGTAGTCTTGAAATGCTTTCTGAAGAAATAATTCTGAGTTAGACAATTAATTGGTTCTGTGTAATGATTGGTTCATTTGCCTTACATGTATAACTTTCATTGAAAAGTTTTTATCCTGAGCTGTCATTCAAATTGTCATGTTGTTATTCAAATATTCATTACATTCTAGTGTTTCATCAGACAAAGCTTTCCTATTGGAGAATGTTGTGATTAGGCGTGGCTCTATACTACATTAACACTTTTATAAAATAAATTAAAAATCTTTTTGCCTTTATGGGAATAATTCCAAAGTAAGACATTTCCCGGGGCTTTCAGCAGTGATTTTTAGACACCAAAATTCAGGTTAATTATCAAGGATTTTTTATTCATATATTTTAAAACAGGGACATTTTTCATTTACTATGAATAATAAATCACAAAACAACTTTGTCGTATAAAAAATATTCCCTTCGGAAAAAGATCTGGGAATTTGGAAATTTAAGTTGCGCCAATGGGGAATTACATTATAAACTTCAAAGGTTTTGTGCTACCTCCAAATGTAAACCGATTTGGCTGAAACTGTGCATGTGTTCCCTTTACTTATGTGGTAATCAATTTCTATTTTCAAATTGGGGGTTTCAGGAGATTTTATTTTTCCCATTGAAATGTGGACCACCCTAATATTCAGTATTTACTATCATTCATTTAAAATCCTGCTCAGATTGATCAAACATCCAATGTTGCCAATCAAAGATGGCAGTGCCATGCACTCATTTCTCACGTTCTTTATATATTGTACAATAATACGTTCAGCACAATGTCAGCACATCTTTCATGGGGTGTGTACATGCAATGTCTACCATAGTCAATGCATGTTCGGCATTGTTCGCTTACTATGGCTGATAATATAACCATGCCCGAATGGAATTACTTTGGTTTATATTATTCTCAGGAGTTATCATCAAAGACACTTTGGCGGATCAATAGATCATCCAACCAACATTTTCTCTTCTGAATGGAGAATGAAGTGTGACTGGGAAGCCTTTTAGATGATTAAGAGGGCTTTTCCACATAAAAGGGTCAATAGATCTGACTTGCAGAAAGGATTTTCTCACCTTACTTTTACTATGGCAAATATAAATTTGATTCACTCATGCACTCTAAAAACTAAAGTTCTAATAAGATACCAATATTGGTATTTAAGCTTGTCCCGTATTTTGAACACCTTTTGGTTAGTTAAAAAACCATTAACAATTGATATTTTCAAAAACCAGTTGCATTTGTACAAGAAAAAATCAGTATTGGTTTTTTGTTTAATTTTCAGGAAGTTAGTTGTGGATATTAATGTTTCAAATTGCAGCTATTGTAATTTCATCATAGAAATCCATTAATACTTACATGCATACAATAGAAAACACAATGGGTTTTTTATTCCTTGACATTTGAAAAATTGATTCTCCTATTATGCATTGGTGGGTATTTTATAAGACCTTTTTAAAAATTTTGTGGTATGGATAATGGTCATATTGGTACCCAATTGCAGGTTTTCGATATCATTTCATAGAAATTTTTAAATACCAATACGAATTGTAAACTGCAATGAAAATAGTATTTCAAAGTTTCAGGATTGATATAACCGGTGCTATTCGAGGTACTGGAATGAATCAAATATGATTAATCAGGCAATCAGAACCATCCCACAGGGAGGCAGATCATTTTGGAAAATACCAAATTTGATTTATTGTGATCCAAATTTTTTTAATGCAGGTTTACCAGTATTTCAGCATTGGTATCAATAAATAATCAATTTTTTCGCATTTCTCTTAAAATATTCTGTAGTTAAAAGTAAATAAAAAAAGTAATGATTCTATGGATCTGATTTCAATGTTTATTTTTACATATACAAATTCACAAAAATTCATAATAATTGTATATATTGATATTACTAGATACAAATTTATTGAAAAACCGATATTGACACTCATTTATCACACTTTGGCCTTGGAAATAAAAACATCACGGCAGTCATTGGTAATCAAATACACGAAATAAAAACATCATAGCAGTCATTGGTAATCACACACACGAAATAAAAACATCACAGCAGTCATTGGTAGTCAAAACACAGGAAAGCGGAGATTAACAAAAGTGATTTTGACACACAGGACATTCGGGCAGGCAGATTCTGAATTTTACCTGCCCGAATGAGGTCTTACCTGCCCGAAATTCCAATTTAGTAATTTTCAACCGGCGATTGTTGGTTTCACTGCGCCTTTAACATATGTATCTGCTGCTACCCTTAATCGAAATAGAGCTTATTGAGTATATTGACCCATTGGTTGAAGTTCAAGTTTATTGACCATTACAAAAACGAAATTTACATAAATTTTGGTGGTCAACTATTAATATAATTTTAATAAATAGCAGTAGGTAGATTATTTGGAAATTATATGCGCCTGGGTGAGGCTGATCTAACCTAGGTAACTATACATGTATATCATTTCAAAAGCATGTATTGAAACTTATGTTGTAGTAGGTGGACCAGGTAGGGTCTATTTCATAATGATAATATTATATTTAATAGAATCTATCCCAAAGCATAATTAATTTAGCTTTTTACAATTCACTGGAGTTAAAACCTGACAGGTCCCCTGTTAACATCAGTAACATGGCCAACAACCTTGTGGCCTCAAATCTTGTATGGCTACATACCAGCTGTTGTAAAGCATCGCTAATTGCAATGCTGGGGGTATTGACACTTCTTATAATGTTTAATTGCAATCCATTGGAGCTCATTTGACACTTCTGTCACCAATTTGTGCCATTGATGTTTGTCAATTGCACTGGAGATTTCAAAGGCCTGTGCTAATTGCATTGATTGCTGTATCAGCTCATGGACTCTTCAGTTGACCCATCGGACATTTGGGCAGGTAACCACTCTATTCCTGCCGGTCACACGCTATTTTTGCCGGTTTTGACCGGCAAACCGGCACTTTTCGCGGACTCTGATACACGTATAACATGTAGAAAACATTATATTGTTAATGACTGGGATTATATTTCCAAAAGCGGCAAGTCAGTATTATTAGTTTGTATCGAAAGTCTTCAGCAGCCAATCTTGAGGATGGATGGATGGATGATTGGGGCTTTATGTCCTGTAATAGTGCACTTGGTAGGCTGACTAGGACAATAGGAGGACCAAGCAATGAGTCCGGCTAGAGCTTGATTCGAACCCCAGACCCAGCCTGGCATGCTATCACGAGACCAACCCTCCCCTCTCAGGATATTTTTTTGTCATTATTAATGCACAGTATTGGGATGGTATGATTGTTGGTTGAAGTTTTCTGTCTCGCATCACTATTTATGCGCTTTTAGGTCAATTTGGATGGATGAAAGGTGAACAACTGTTCTTGAATCGAACCTTACAGTGTGCATCATTGTGATCCTGAAAGTGGAAAGTTGATAAGCATTGGTATCCAAATATCACTTCTATGCAAAAACAAATTACTCAGTCAAGGTAGTCATTATTTACACATCAAATACTTTATCTGCAAAACCTTCAATGGAAGTTTTCGTGCTAAAACTCCACATTTCATTACTGACTAACATTTATAAAATCTTCCATTATTTTGTAGTTTCCCTACACACTGGCAGAATATGAATTCTGAATTCTTGTCTTATCACTGTGTTTTACCAGTAAAAGATCTCATACTGTTCGCACTCACCTCAATATTGCGAAAAGGAAGTAGACATTTTCCTTTGGTACTCTAGGCGGGGCAAGGTAACCATTTCCTGGTGAGATCTGAAATAGTAGGTAGATACATCCATGAGTTTTTGCAAGGAGGATAATACCAAAAATATATCAAATAACTTCATTCAATTAAATCAATGCCTTGGTTATGCAACATCCCCTGTTCACTCATTATTTGACTGAAGATTGGTCAAAATAATTTCATTTTAACACAAGAGAATATCAGAATACTATATACAATAAGTATTTGTCAATTGGAAAAAATAAGGAGGAGCTGTTATTCAACTTGTACATACCTTGAGAAGCATTGTCTATATTTTTCCCAACTTGCTTTATGGCACAAAATTGTTCCAAAGGTAGTTTTTTCTATTAATGGCCTCAGTAGGAACATGCCAATTTTCATCTGAAACAGAAAGTAAAAAACTATCTTTTAAAATGTCAAAGATTTTAAAAATATCAGTAAAATTATGTTATTTTGTATAATTCTCCGGCATATGTAACACTTTTCGCCTCAAGAATAGTAAAGCACATTAGAAACACTATACAACTCAATCCAACGTGGGGTAAAAATTGACGGGTGACTGTACCTTTGTCAGAAAAACGTGGATATCAGATATGAAAATAATAATAACAATATTATCATAATGTAGTATAGGTGTCAGCACAATTGGACCATTAGCAGGTAAGTTGTGCCACATGATGGGGCAAGTTGTATAGCTCAGTGTATCCGGTGAGACCTCAAATCTCACCAATTTCTTCAAAGATAAAATATGTGTCATGTGTATGACATAATTATGGCTGATGCAGTGATGCTCTGATGCTCCAATACGTGAAATGAAAGTTATCACAGAACATTGATGGCCCATATAAACCCCCCCAAAAGTATAATCAGTATATATGCTTTTTGGAACATGTTTGTAATTATAAATTCTTCTAATAGCCTTAATTTCTTCACCACATTTACAGAGTTGTGTGTGAAACAAGCAAACATGTTTCAAAAGAGAATTAAAATCCCATATTGGCACAGCTTACCAATACACAACTTGCCCAAAATATTTCTTTTTCGCGGAAGTCTGTCACTCCGTTAAATGCCAAATTACACAATTGAAGAACAATAATGCTGGTCTTCAGAGTACATTCAACCAAAAATACTAAATTTCTGATAGACACTTTTTCACATTATAATATTTGGCAGTTTTTTTTTGTTCAATTGAAAATTATGGAACTGGGTATCCCATATGCCAAACCACAATTTCATGCTGCTTTAAATTATCATGAATCCTTTTACAGGCAGAATGCAATATTCACCAATTGAATGCCTTGGGTCATTGTTATATCAGAACACTATCCATGTGTTTGATTTATGTATATAATGTCATATATAATTAAATTATATATATATATGAACCAGACATTGTGTACACCTTACCCAATAAACACAGTTGCATTCAGAATGCATATTTCTTAAGAGTTTAATTAAGGAATTTAAGAAAAATAACTTACCAAGTTCTTCTCAATCTTCTGCACACTGACATGCACACGCTTCTACTGCAGTGTTGAGACTAATATATTCTGCCTTAAACCTTCTTAAGTCTTGATTGATAAACAAACAGCTTTTCTCGTCAGGCAACATGTTCACAGTTTTGAGTTCTTAGATAAAGTCAACCAGTGAGTGAGCCCTGAGAGACTATTAAAGTACCTAACTGGATATTCCAGTAGCCATGACTGATATACAGCATAGTCAGTCCTCTCTCTTAAAACTTCCAAATAAAGTAACATGCATGAATTTTAAAAACATTAACCACAACATTAATATTCTAAACATCTCAAATCATTGTTCCACAAGTATAGTAAAAATGGATCACAATAAAGGTGATTTTTCAGAAGTTTGGTTTTTATAAATACCATAATTCCCCATGACCAAAACCAATTTTCATGAAAAATACCACTTGCTCTGAAGAAAACCAAATATAGTTGAAAAATACCAAACTGGTTTTTTATTGTACACACTGGTTTTGCACAATACCACTAATATCCAAATTTTTTTAGAGTGTGGACTGGCAATGCAATGTATAATTTTACTCACAGAAATTGAAATATCATCCTTCATGTTCGATAGATTTCTTTTACTTCTAGATTATTCACGTGAACAGTACCTGATCGTCATTAAAAAGGGTCAACCTTTTTGCAAACTTTCGTCAAAATCAAAGCACATATTTATTTGCAACTATTGCAGGGTTGGCAAGGGCAAGATTAAAAGCTTCACACAGAACTCCTTCTCAGCATTTCAATTTCCAACTCTGACATATAATAATCAAGAATTTTTGAGAACTTCAGCCATTGAAATACATCCTAACAGCACAGCAGTGGCGTAACTAGGGGGTCTCGAGTGGCGGGAACCTGGCGGGGCACGCGATTCTCTGGGGGGGGGAACCCATAATACTAATTGTATATTTTAGCCAAGGTAGAAAAGTTCATATGGGGGGGCACCTGGGGGGGCACAGGCCAAATATGGGGGCACCTGCCCCCCGTGCCCCCCCATGGGGACGCCACTGCAGCCCAGGGCACTACATGTAGATACTAATAGTAAATGCTATTTTGTAGCACTGAGAGTAACTCAAGAGTTCTTACTACTGTCTGGAGAAGAAGATATCCCTACATTTTTGCATTCAAGATTAGCTGCTGCCTTTCCAAGTATAAGGTGTTGATTGCCAATTTCCCAACGTTAAGAGTTCTACAGTTATAGTTCATTCTCAGAGTTCTATAGTTACAGGTCCTAAAGTGCTCTGTGGCAGTCCACCTCCTATCATTCTTAAGAACAATGAGTCTCCAAGAAACCTTTAGGCCTAAGCCTCAAGCCGGTAACTTGATAGAGGTGATTAATGTGTTGGGATCTCTTTGTGCTTTTCATGATGTACAACAATACTCTTTTACAGAGCTTGGTACTTTACACGGCAAACGGACGACAAATTGCCACCCATTGACTTGAAACAGTCCTTTCAAGCCAGCATTTTTCTTTTAAATTGGGAAATTGCCATTGCTGATGCATTTTAAAAAAGAAACATTACAGGATGAAAGGTTATGTGACATATGTGTATCTTTTAAAATTTGAAACAAGAGATCATTATCAAATAACATCATAGTCACAAGATGATTATAGATCATTTTAATCTTAAATCCTTCAAAGCTACTCTATATGGTTTGTGTTTCATGCAGGCCATCTTATGAATAAAGACCTTATGGTATTTCTTGACAAATCAGAATGACCTAAGAGACACAGGCATGGCAACTGAAGAACCACATCGCTGGACAAACATCAACTCATTTTTATGCTAATAGCCATTTGTCTTTCCAGCTCATTTGAATGTATGCTAACATGGGAAGTACTTTCAAACACGTACTCAACAGGCCAAAAGCAGTAATCCCCCCACCGCCCCAAGCTCAAATTTTCTAACCCAATCATCACTCTAAACTTAGAGCTCAACAGGCTCCTTTGGCTATTTGTGCGCCCTCTTGAATCCATAACAGATACTACAATCGAGCTCACACTCATGTGAGTGAGCTCTAACAGATTTCAGATGCAGCAACTATAGCTCTTCAGCAGTGTTGTGCAGTAACAAACTGGTCTGTTAAATTGGGTCTAGAATTGAATACTTGATAACTTTTGATCGGCCAGTTTAAGCTTAGAATCATGCTATTGCTGCAAAGTGGTACTTGTTGTGGAACTTTTTTTGTTGTGGAACCTTTTTTGTTGGAGTCATGCTTTTCCTGTCCTGAGAATTGTGAGTAGTCCCTGTTTGGAAGCCAGCAAGACCACCAAGAGCACCCTCCCTCTCAGTGTAAAGTTGTTAAGCTTACCCCGACCACAGCATATAATATTTGTGTAGTGTAACAAAAAGATATACTCTCCTCTGGTGTGATAGACATAATTAACAGTTTCAGATCCCTCAAAGCAATTAAATGAATGCTTGAGTGTTCCATTTTCGTCTGTTTGTTGTTTCGATAAGTTTCTTTGCAGACAACCATTTATAAACAATCATTTAAATCGTGCCAGAAAAAAGCTGTTATAGGACTT
Organism: Platynereis dumerilii; assembly: GCA_026936325.1. Classification (NCBI taxonomy): domain Eukaryota; kingdom Metazoa; phylum Annelida; class Polychaeta; order Phyllodocida; family Nereididae; genus Platynereis; species Platynereis dumerilii. The sequence goes on from JAPTHN010000001.1 coordinate 112,355,269, forward strand.
CAAAACTTCAGGATTTTATGTGTCACTGTAATTTGGCCATAGTGAAAGGTTGACAGTAAGTGCATGTGCACTCATTGATTGTTTGACATTGTTGATTACAATTTTCTTACATCTTGCAGCTCAGCTGTGCATATGAGCACAAGTGATGAGGTACCTCTACCTGGTCTTGACCTGACCTATATTGATAACTGTGTCAGCTGAAGGTCATCCCATTGCTGGCAGACTCTCCAGCTGTGCTGTTCGCTTAGAGTCTGTTAGCAGACTGCCCAATCATGATTTGTAGTCTAGTAGTATTCCAATTATTTGTAACAAATAGCAACAATTTACCTCCATTGGAAGCTTTCAGGCTGTCACACTAGCCCTTGATCACCCAAATATAATCACTGGGGGCGCTGAGGGGTGTTGTTGTGCAACATGCATATGATGACATGTTATTAATTCGTGACACTTCTACCTTAGTCTACTTTCCTGAGTGTGACTGGCAGAATATGTAAGAGAAGTCGAGTTTAGAATTACAGAACTTGCAAAGGCAGAGATAACAACAATGATTCTACTTAATTAGTTCTGGTGAAAACACGGCATGCTTTTAATAGGAAAAAGTGCAGAAACCAACATTCCCTTACATCCTTAATTGCAAGTATTTCAGGGGAAATCTGAAAAGATTAACTGTGATTTAAAATGTCATCTCCAAAACCAATAAAAGTAAAACGAACAATGATAACCATTATCTTACTGACCTCACAAATCATCAAATATTTTAAATCTTTTTTGCAAGTAGCGATGCCTGCTCCTCTAAAAGAACAAATGGCAATCAAGTTATCAAAGCAGCTTATTCCCTATATTCAGTATATAACTGAAAAAATTCATACATGAGCATGTGGTATCTTTAAAGAATCTTTTATTGCAATTTAGATGTCAATTTCAAACTGACACAATACCCGTTTAACGAAGAACTTCAGTTGAAGGAGATTGGCGATTTTCAATACCCAATCCCATGCATGAGTAAATCCAGTTCTTTGCCGTGTGAAATCGACCCTCATTTTTATTTTACTTAATTGCTTGCAGCTTAAAACCAAACAGTGTCACATAAACAGCCTTTTAAAAGTATCTGTTTCAACTGCCAGCTGAGAATGCTTGCTAATCCACTGGGGCAGTTGTTTTCTCATTCCGTTGCTTGTTGCATGTGATTTCTGGCGGGGTTTCGTGCCATACAGAACTAAGAAAAAGGTCAAACAATTGTCCACCATACTCCCAGATTACAGCATGCAGTTAGCTGCAGTTAACGGTGTCCACAGATATTAACAGATTAAGGGTCATTCTCAAATTTCGCGACAATTTGCATCACTCCAGTTCTCTGACATACATTTGAGATGAAGCACTTCTGAAAATAAGATTTACATCATTTTTTTCCTTTTTTATATTTTAAATTGCTCAAAAAGCAAGTTTTTTGCATCAAAAGACCAGTCCGTTACCACATTTTCTTGGAAACTTTTCCCGAAATTTGAGAATGGCCCGTAAGCAAATTATTCACAAACCTCCAGGGATCAGATGCCTATTGTGTTACTCTATAATTTCAATGGTTCAAGGAAATCTTTGTTTTAAATTTTCATTAACGTCACATGTCATTAACAAACATGGTGTCATCAAACTATGTGTGATACTAATGGCAGTTTTCCTCTTATCACTCTAAAATCCCAATGGAAGTGGCACTAGTCAATGGAAAATGTGATATCGCAAGCACTTTGTAAGACCTGATTTATCTGTAGGCTAATGTTGCAGCAGTGTACCACTTTGGGGTCATTCCGTGTCAAATGGACCAATGGTCCCATGGGTGGGTCTTCAAAAAAATTTCAAAATTTTTTATTTAGTGGGTCTACCAATATAACGGAGATATGCAAAACGATTCAAGCCAATTCTTAATAGTTTTCAAGTTAATGCCATATAAAGATGAGGTAGTTAGTATTAAAATTTGCCCTCGCGACTGCTTTTTTCCAGATCTATCTGTCTTGCAAATGCTCCTTCTCATCCAATTTTCAGTGTATCATCATGGAACTTGGTAATCTAATTAACAAGAATATTTCCAACATATCTTCATTTTTTTTTGAAATATCAGATCATCATGCAAGGCCCACGGCCTGTCCAAACTTTAAGAAAAACTGCGTTCGCGCAGCTTTTTAGCAATTTTTATCTCCATTACTACTAGACATACATATCCAAAATTGAGTAAATAGACTCTCTATCAGTAGGACTAACCTCCAAAAAATAATCGAGCTTGTCACTTTAATGAATCAAAAGTTACGGTTGGCTAAACATAGCACGTCATGCAATATACCAGCATGTTCAAGCTGCCGGATGAGGATGTGGTCCCGGTGGTACAAACCTGCAACATTTTTTTATTGACACCTTATCATGTCAACTGTCTGTGATACAAAGATGGTTAATGTACCCTTTCTCAAAATATTTTATTTAAGGCCATTTGTATATGAAGATTTTACCCTCGAAATATGGCACTAATCTGCATGCAGCTTTTTGGCAATTTTTATCTCCCTAACTACTCAACATACATAATCCAAAATGAGGTAGACATACTCTCAGTAAGAAGGACTAGTACTAGAAAAAAATACAAGCCTGTCACTGTAACGGATCAGAAGTTACAGAAGGTTAAACATGGCAGGTCATGCAATATAGCAATATGCTCAGGCGACTAAAGGAGCATGCCAGAACAGGTGGTAAAAATCTGCAAATTTTTTTAAAATGCCTCAAATATGTTGTAAACTGCATCTGTGCAAAGAAAATTTATGTACCCCATCTCAAAATATTTTAGCATTAATTTTGACAATTTTTCTAGCAAAATGGTACGAGTCTCGCGCAGCTTTTTGGCAATTTTTATCTCAGTAAACACTTAGCATAGAAATAAAAAGAAAGTGAGAAACAAACTCTAAGTAAGCAGGACTGCCTCCAGAAAAAAAATCAGCCTTGTCACAATATTGGAACAGAAGTTACAGAAGGCTAAACATGGCACATCATGCCTCGGCCTGCTGCAATATTGCATGGCATGGCATGTTGAGCCTCCTGTTTCATTTGATTCACTACAGTGACAAGCTTGATTTTTTTTTCTGAGATAGTCCTACTCAAAGAGAGTGTGTTAAACCAAATTTTGGATTTGTATACTAAGTAGTTATTGAGATAAAAATTGCCAAATAGCTGCATGGAGACTCGTACCATTTTGCCTGTACAATTGTCAAAATTAATGGTAACATATTTTGAGAAGGGGTAAATAAATCTTCTTTGCACAGATGGAGTTCACATCATATTTGTGGCATTTTAAAAAAATTGCAGGTTTTTACCACCTGTTCTGGCATGCTCCTTTAGTGGCCTGAGCATATTGCGATATTGCATGACCTGCCATGTTTAACCTCCCGTAACTTCTGATACGTTACAGTGACAGGCTTGTATTTTTTTCTAGTACTAGTCGTTCTTACTGAGAGTATGTCTATCACATTTTGGATTATGTATGTTGAGTAGTTAGGGAGATAAAAATTGCCAAAAAGCTGCATGCAGATTAGTGCCATATTTCGAGGGTAAAATCTTCATATACAAATGGCCTTAAATAAAATATTTTGAGAAAGGGTACATTAACCATCTTTGTATCACAGACAGTTGACATGATAAGGTGTCAATAAAAAAATGTTGCAGGTTTGTACCACCTGGACCACATCCTCATCCGGCAGCTTGAACATGCTGGTATATTGCATGACGTGCTATGTTTAGCCAACCGTAACTTTTGATTCATTAAAGTGACAAGCTCGATTATTTTTTGGAGGTTAGTCCTACTGATAGAGAGTCTATTTACTCAATTTTGGATATGTATGTCTAGTAGTAATGGAGATAAAAATTGCTAAAAAGCTGCGCGAACGCAGTTTTTCTTAAAGTTTGGACAGGCCGTGGGCCTTGCAAGATGATCTGATATTTAAAAAAAAATGAAGATATGTTGGAAATATTCTTGTTAATTAGATTACCAAGTTCCATGATGATACACTGAAAATTGGATGAGTAGGAGCATTTGCAAGACAGATAGATCTGGAAAAAAGCAGTCGCGAGGGCAAATTTTAATACTAACTACCTCATCTTTATATGGCAGTAACTTGAAAACTATTAAGAATTGGCTTGAATCGTTTTGCATATCTCCGTTATATAGTTAGACACACTAAATAAAAAAATTTGAAATTTTTTTGAAGACCCACCCATGGAAAGTTACCTAATTTTGGTCCATTTTGACATGGAATGACCCTTTGGTAAGTTTCCTTGGTACAGCATACAGTGCCGCCTGTAAGTAAGTGAAACGAATGAAATGGTGCCATTGCATCAATGCTAAACATCCTACGTAAAACTGCTTTTGGACGCATGAATTCTCATCCAATGAGAGGAAAACATATTGGGTCATAAAGGCCGATCTGTGAGGCATATGGGATAACAATGGCAGCCAATTTTATTTGCTGTAGTCGGAGTTAGGTATGGGTCAAAGTCTTTGATAAGTAAGTGAAACGCAGGCCCAATGTTATTTAATAGGGAAGGGTGGTTCACTTACTTATCAAAGACTTTGACCCATACCTAACTCCGACTACAGCAGAGCAAAATGAGCTGCCATTGTTTTCCCACATGCCTCACATATCGGCCTTTATGACCCAATATGTTTCCCTCTCATTGGATGAGAATTCATGCCTCCACAAGCAGTTTGGTTGAGGATGTTTAGCATTGATGCAATGGCACAATCTCAAGCGTTTCACTTACTTACAGGCGGCACTGTACGTATAAACTCACTACAATTTTCTTCCATTTTTCAAATGATTTTTGCTCTCAAACGGTAACTTAAACTTTGCAACCCTTTTGTTATCTCTTGGTTGCTTCCTAAAGCAAGTAAACCTATTAGTAAGTACATCTGTGAGCTAATGCATAAATATCAGTAAAATAATCCTCAAATATGTACTTTTTTGCTCTTAAAAAGATATTTTTTTATCCCTCATGAGGACAATTTTGGACAACCAAACTTACTGGTGATCGGACTTGCTTGCTTTGGCACTCTATGGAATCTGCTAAAACCGATTCAGGAAAATTTAATGAGATGCAATTGATAAAAAAAATCTTGAAAATTATTTTGGAACCATCTTTAATTGTGTTGGTCATTATAAATCTTAAAAAAAATTAAAATAAAAAAGACTGCTAATGTAACTCAATTCCATCACAGCACACTGAGGTTTCATTAGCAACTCCTACATGGGGATTTTTCTGTCTTCTTGTTACTTATGCCAATTTCAAATGTGAAATTCAAAAATTTTATTGAAAAATGTGTCTTATTTGCCTATATACATCACCAAAAACAAAAACGACTGGGTGTGGCAGCTGTTTCACATCTGTCCATTTCATAGTGTTACATTAGCAAAATATGTCTATATAAATTACGTTAACGAACACATGATTAGATCTCAAAGCCAGGTCTCCCAGGAGTAGGCCAGGGGTGGTACCCTGCTGGTGATTTCATTTGTATTGCAGTAGGATCAGCGTAAAAAATTCTGTCCTCCATCATTTAACGTTGTTACATTAGCACGAGGCCATATTTTAATTACTCTGATCTACCAATCCAACAGAAAACAGTGTTTACCCATGATTTTTTTTGATGGATTGACACAATAAAAGAGTTAGATCTCAGCTTTTTTTGGTCCAGTCAGCTATCCTTAGATAAAGCACCCTGGGAAAATCTGAGAAGCTACGAATCAGTTATGTCTGGCCTTTCCGTCTTTGCGCTAATGTAACTTGTGGTAAGTCATTTTGCTGCTTTTTCGTGAAATTTCCCCTTATGAAATTTTATGAACTTACATCCCACTCAACATGCACCCATCGGCCCTACGTCCATTTCAGTTAGGCAAATATCTGTCGGCTCACAGATGTCCACCCAACATTGGACCACCTGTGATGATAGGCATTCTGATCAATGCCGAAAGAAAAGAAAGTGGCCCTAAGCCTGTTACATGCTGGCCCAATATCCATACACTGACGGTTTGCCGATGGTGGCCCAATCTATTGGACCTGCATCGGACCAGCTGCTGTTATATGAATGATAATTAATGCAGAAATTATGAAAGTGGCCCATCATCTGTTACACGCTGGCCCAATGTCCATACCCTGATGGTTTGCCGATGGTGGCCCACTCTAGCGGACCTGCATCGGACCAGCTGCTGTTATAGGCATGATAATTAATGCAGAAATTATTAAAGTCGCCCATCATCTATTACAGACTGGCCCAATATCCATGCCCTGATGGTTTGCCGATGGTGGCCCACTCTAGTGGACCTGCATCGGACCAGCTGCTGTTATAGGCATGATAATTAATGCAGAAATTACTAAAGTGGCCCAACGTCTGTTAAACACTGGCCCAATATCCACACCCTGATGGTTTGCCGATGGTGGCCCAATCTATTGGACCTGCATCGGATCAGCTCAGCCACTACCATAACACTCTTGAGCTGAGCATATCCCAGTCAACATTGTGATGATGGCTGGATGATGGCCTAATGTCCGCGATTTCATCGGTCCAAAATTGGCCCAATGGTGGCGCGATGTTGTGCCCAACATCCAGCCACTGTTGATCTGCCATCGGCCCGTCGTTGATATCTACCCAGTGGTGGCCCGATGTTATACCACCGGTTGGAACTAACATCCTGCCACAATTGGCTGGACATGCGCCCAACGTTGATATCTGCCCAATAGTGGCCTGATGTTGTGCCACCTATTAGAACCAACATCCTGCCACCATTGGCGGAACATCCGCCCAACATTGATATCTGCCCGATGGTGGCTCGATGTGGTGCCGCCTATTATAACCAACATACTGACACCATTGACTGAACATCCGCACAACGTTGATACCTGCCGGATGGTGGCCCGATGTGGTGCCAACTATTATAACCAACATCCTGCCACCATTGGCCGGACCTCCGCCCGACGTTGATATCTGCTATCCGCTGTTGTGCCACCTGATAGAATCAACATCCTGCCACCAATGGCCAGACATGGTGGCCCAATGTCGTACCCCTTGGTTGAACTAACATCCTGTCACCCTCGGCCCTATGCATGATGCAACGTTGGTCTCAGCATAATGGTGGCCCAATGGTATACCACCTATAAGCCCAACAGCGTGCCACCATTGGACGGACATCTGCCCGACGTTGATATCTGCCCGATGTTGGCCCGATGTTATACCACCGGTCAAAACCAGCACCCTGCCACCATTGGCTGGACATCCGCCCAACGTGCGACATGTGGCCCATGACCGGTATGCCAGCACTGGCCCGACATCAGTGCACCAACATTGGCCCGTCATCAGTAAACCAACATTGGCCCGATGTAATTTTGCTCATCGGCCCGACGCATGGCCCTATGTTGGCATCAGCCCAATGGTGGCCCAATGGTGGCCCAATGTTATAATATATAATGGCCCATCATCTGGCCAACCACTACCATATCAATCTTAAACTGATCATATAGAAGAGGCCTAATGTTGGCTCCACACTCTCCCAATATCAGTTATACGAGGAGTTGCAGATGTTGGCTCAACCACTACTATTACTATCTTAAACTGAGAATATAAAAGTGGTCCGATATCGATTCAATGCTTTCCCAATACTGGTTAAACGAAAAGTTGCTGATGTTGGCCCAACCTTTCTGCCCAACATCTGGTCAACCATTACTAGAGCCATCACAAATTGAACATATAAAAGAGGCCCAATGTTGGTTCAACGCTCTTCCGATATCAGCTATGCAACGAGCTGCCGATGTTGGCCCAACCTATTGGCCCAACATCTGGCCAACTGTTACTTTTATTATCTTAAACTGAGAATATAAAAGTGGTCCGATGTCGGTTCAATGCTTTCCCAATACTGGTTACACGATGAGTTGCCGATGTTGGCCCAACAGGTTGGCCCACCCTATTGGCCCAACATATGGCCAACCATTACTAGAGCCATCACAAATTGAACATATAAAAGAGGCCCAATGTTGGTTCAACGCTCTTCCGATATCAGCTATGCAACGAGCTGCCGATGTTGGCCCAACCTATTGGCCCAACATCTGGCCAACTGTTACTTTTATTATCTTAAACTGAGAATATAAAAGTGGTCCGATGTCGGTTCAATGCTTTCCCAATACTGGTTACACGATGAGTTGCCGATGTTGGCCCAACAGGTTGGCCCACCCTATTGGCCCAACATATGGCCAACCATTACTAGAGCCATCACAAATTGAACATATAAAAGAGGCCCAATGTTGGTTCAACGCTCTTCCGATATCAGCTATGCGACGAGCTGCCGATGTTGGCCCAACCTATTGGCCCAACATCTGGCCAACCGTTACTTTTATTGTCTTAAACTGAGAATATAAAAGTGGTCCGATGTCGGTTCAATGCTTTCCCAATACTGGTTACACAATGAGTTGCCGATGTTGGCCCAACAGGTTGGCCCACCCTATTGGCCCAACATCTGGCCAACCATTACTAGAGCCATCACAAATTGAACATATAAAAGAGGCCCAATGTTGGTTCAACGCTCTTCCGATATCAGCTATGCAACGCGCTGCCGATGTTGGCCCAACCTATTGGCCCAACATCTGGCCAACTGTTACTTTTATTATCTTAAACTGAGAATATAAAAGTGGTCCGATGTCGGTTCAATGCTTTCCCAATACTGGTTTTACGATGAGTTGCCGATGTTGACCCACCCTATTGGCCCAACATCTGGCCAACCATTACTAGAGCCATCACAAATTGAACATATAAAAGAGGCCCAATGTTGGTTCAACGCTCTTCCGATATCAGCTATGCAACGAGCTGCCAATGTTGGCCCAACCTATTGGCCCAACATCTGGCCCACCGCTACTTTTATTATCTTAAACTGAGAATATAAAAGTGGTCCGATGTCGGTTCAATGCTTTCCCAATACTGGTTTTACGATGAGTTGCCGATGTTGGCCCACCCTATTGGCCCAACATCTGGCCAACCATTACTAGAGCCATCACAAATTGAACATATAAAAGAGGCCCAATGTTGGTTCAACGCTCTTCCGATATCAGCTATGCAACGAGCTGCCGATGTTGGCCCAACCTATTGGCCCAACATCTGGCCAACTGTTACTTTTATTATCTTAAACTGAGAATATAAAAGTGGTCCGATGTCGGTTCAATGCTTTCCCAATACTGGTTTTACGATGAGTTGCCGATGTTGGCCCACCCTATTGGCCCAACATCAGGCCAACCATTACTAGAGCCATCACAAATTGAACATATAAAAGAGGCCCAATGTTGGTTCAACGCTCTTCCGATATCAGCTATGCAACGAGCTGCCGATGTTGGCCCAACCTATTGGCTCAACATCTGGCCAACTGTTACTTTTATTATCTTAAACTGAGAATATAAAAGTGGTCCGATGTCGGTTCAATGCTTTCCCAATACTGGTTACACGATGAGTTGCCGATGTTGGCCCAACAGGTGGGCCCACCCTATTGGCCCAACATCTGGCCAACCATTACTAGAGCCATCACAAATTGAACATATAAAAGAGGCCCAATGTTGGTTCAACGCTCTTCCAATATCAGCTATGCGATGAGCTGCCGATGTTGGCCCAACCTATTGGCCCAACATTTGGCCAACCATTACTTTTATTATCTTAAACTGATAATATAAAAGTGGTCCGATGTCGGTTCAATGCTTTCCCAATACTGGTTACACGACGAGTTGCCGATGTTGGCCCAACCTTTTGGCCCAACATCTGGCCAACCATTACTAGAGCCATCACAAATTGAACATATAAAAGTGGCCCAATGTTGGTTCAACGCTCTTCCGATATCAGCTATGCGACAAGCTGCCAATGTTGGCCCAACCTATTGGCCCAACATCTGGCCAACTGCTACTTTTACTATCTCAAACTGGGAATATAAAAGTGGCCCAATGTTGGTACATCGCTCTTCCGATATCAGTTATGCGAGAAGGTGCCGATGTTTAAAAGTGGTCCAATGTTGGTTGAACACTCTCCCGATATCTGTTACACAAGCACTCCAGAGGAGTTGCCGATATTGGCCCAAGCCCTTGGCCCAACATATGGCCAACCATTACTATAACCACCTTAAACAGAATAAATAAAAGTGGCCCAATGTTGGTTCAACGCTCTATCGATATCAGTTAAGTGAGGAGTTGCCGATGTTGGACCAACCTATTGGCCCAACGTCTGGCCAACCACTACTCTTACTATCTTAAATTGAGAATATCAAACTGTCCCAGTATTGGTTATGCTCTCCCAATATTGGTAATTTGAATAATTTGAGCGCTTCAAATGTACTTTTTTTTCCTCTGGGCTGTTTGTCATAGCCATTTTGGCGAATGCAGAAAATCTAAAAAGAGGGTCTAATTTTGATAATCCAATGAGTTACCAATATTGGCCCACTTTCTTGGTTCTATGCTCAGCCAAACACTGGTTTAACTATCTCGGTCTATGCATGAAATATTTGGCAGTAGACACGCATCGGATAAATGCTGGGCCGCTATCGATGTTGGTCCACTCCTGTGGCCCGGCCCTACTTTGAACCAACTACGGTCATAATAATATTCGATGCAGAAGCACACAATTTTTATAAAAATGACCCTAGGCTGGCTCAGTGTTGGCCAGATGTCAGAAACCCAAAAGCTGCTGATACATTGATAGACATGGCCTAACATCGGCCCACCCATGTGTTACCAACGTCGGACCAACGTGGAACCATCATTGGCCCACAATAGAATTTAGTCTCGCACTCGAAGGTTAATTCTTTTATGACATTTCATGCAGTGTGGAATTAGTGCACAAGTGCACCAAGCTCCAATGAAGGAAACTTATCTTTCTTTAGAACATCATACATGACTTTTCATAGCAATCTGATGCTATTATAATTGAAGAAAATAATTGCTGAAGATCTTGCTGCGGGATGATTCCCCATTTTGGAAAGCAGCAGCTTGAAAGCTTCTCCATGAAGAATGAAGATTTGCTGGATTCTCAGTGGTAAATGGAGTTTTATATTTCCTACATTTATGAGTTATGTCAATGGGTTTCAGAGATTCAGACAGCCACAAATGTATATATTTATTAAAAGGAATTTAAACCATTTTGGACAACTGATTGCTGCATGTAAACAATTTGCATTCATATGGTGGGCCGACGTTTAGCCGATGTGGCATTTTTCTGGCATGCTGCTGCTGTTTGGTCTTTTGAAATAATTAATGTTAGCGCAGAAATTGGTGTCAAAATCATTTTATGATTTAGAATGTCTGTGATAATTTTCTTTTATAAACATAAAAATTAATGATTTACTTGTTAATTAGGTAATGCCGGACCAACACCAGACTGTCATTTGACTAATGCTGGACCTAAAGCTGCACCTTAAGCAGGACCTAAAGCCGCACAAAGCTTGGATGAAGTTCGTACAACAGTGTGACAAAGCTGGCGAGGATGAAACAATAGGGATACCGGGGTAAGTTGTACCACGGGGTAAATTGTGCCGCCCACTGTTGGGGTGAAATGAAGAGCTTGGCAAAGAAGGCTGTGGTAAACAGCCTCTGTTCACTAGCAGACAGCTTTGGTCTATTAATAGCCAAGCAGTGTGACCTAATTAATGCCCTGCTGGTCAAGCCTCTTTGAGCATGAGCAGTTCCTATTAGCAATCAACTAATTTCAAATCAGTGGGCTTTCAACAGCCAAAGGGATAACTGCTCAAGCTTTAACTATTTGAAATGGTATGTAGAATTTTTCATATGGATTGGGAGTTTGTATGTATGTTTATCGAAACCTTTAATTGTTTGTTTATTGTTGTTTTACCTACTAACTTTATAATCTCTCTGTTTGACATGTACATTCCATTGATCAGCTGACTGTCTGAAATTTCAATTTGATAGTAGCTATATGCTAAACAACATATTTATTGTTTATAGGGTAACATTTGAAGACTACCACAACACCAATTCTGGATCTGATGCAAGGGTTGCTACAGTTCGTAAGTAAATTATTGTGTTTGGATAACTTTGATATTTAGACGATTATTGATTGATATTTGATGTAACATTATGTAGTGTTTTATTTGATAAGATTTTAATGTTGTTAACTTTCTAATAATTCGTACATTTAAGTCATTATGATACTTAAAAGCTAATTCTACATTTAAGCAAATTCATAATTTATTGTGTATTGCTAAGAGTTTACTTTTATACCCAGCACTTATCTATGATTGATTTGCAAAGACTGTGCGGCAGCAAACCCTCATAAATGTCCATTCATAATACATTGATGTTAAGATAATTGATTTACATTAATGATAAGATAATTGACTTAAATGTTTGTTTTAACATAGTATTTGAGGTGTTTCTTTGTATCAATTTTAGATTCACCGATCGTGATTGTGATATGATTCTTTATGATGACGATTACGATGATCTCGTCAAATGAAGTGGCGGCGGAATTCTGTGAAGGCAATGCCTCCCATATGTACCCACTTGGTCAACATCATAAGGCATCAAGAAAAAAATACCATGTATGCAGGTATGAAAAACTACACTCATAAATTCAATTTCCTTGCTGAATACTTAAAGTGTCGAGGACCAAAATTCTTGTTTCTCAGTCATTTGGTATTTGCAATAAGGTTATGTCCCTCTGGTAAGATGGGGTTAGGGGGCAAATCCAGATATTTGTTAGATTTCATCTTGCATTCTTTGTTTATTTTTGACAACTAGTTTTATCCAGAAAATCAATTTGGCGTAAGTTGTGCCGTTTGGACTGCGGTGAGTTGTGCCAATGGTATGACATAAAATTATTTATCTTTTTTTGTCTTCATTTTACGCAAGGGCTTCATGTGTTGTGAAATAAATTACACTGAAAGGAACATGTGTCAAAAGTGCTATACCGCCCTCTAAACAATACATAATTCTCTGTCTCTGTTCGGGACTGTCAAGTGGCAGAAGAATGCTGACAGTACCTGGAAAATCGAATTGGGTCAACAATAATTTGATCTGTTTTGGACAGATCACCAGATCAGGTCGAACAACAGCTGTCCATATTACTACGCCAAACTACTTTCACAATGCATGGTTGCTGGCAAATATCCAGTCCAGTGCTTTGAATGAAAATGTTTGGAAATCATGAGACAAATAGAAAGTTTTGAAACTTTAGCATACACTTTGCCTGTGAAAGGGATGATTTTACTCATCAGAAGTTTGATGGTATTCAATCTACTTATGCCATTTACTGCATAATAAATTGTGGTCAGAAAAGGGTCCAAAAAGAATGCATTCTCACTTATTCACTTGTCCATACAAAGCCGATGTTTTTGTTTTGTGATATCAAAAATGCTCAATTGTATTTATTCTGTTACTTTATGGAGATTTATGAACTAGAACAATAATATAATTCTCAATTTCATAAAAGCTGTGTTACACTCAGCAAAATGTCTTGTCCATGCCACAAGTGGCCCCCTCTATACTGGCAATATATGTGAACTACAATGTATACATCCTCCATGATAAAAAATAGTTCCAACTTGTTTTGGTATTTACAAGCTGTCTGCTTAAAATTGAAGCCAACAAAAGTCAGATTAGACACTTGCAGCGTTTTTGGAAATAAATTAGACCATCACTAAACGATGGAACTGTCCTGGTCTCTTCCACACTGTCCTGGTTTCTTCCAGAGGTCGAAATTCTGTTGACTGCTCACAGGAGCTCACGAATTTTGCACCCTAGGTGGCAGCAAATAGCGGTCAATTTGTAGACAGCATAATTCTAGTTTTTGCAGCATTTTAAATGTTTGCATAAAATGGCTCATAAATGTTTCATTAGTTTCATGTAACGTGTCAGCCTTAAGTTAAACCATGGTACAAATGATCTATCGGAAGAAACACGTGAACTACAAGGTGTTTTTGAATAAATTAAGCAGAACAACTTACCCCAGCATGCGGCACAACTTACCCGGCACCTGGCCAAGTTGTGCTAATTGACCTACTTTTTTCCAATGCCTACCACAATCTTTCCAATAGTCAGACTGCCCTGAAACTTCGGTCGATTCTGACAAATGTATTATATTGTGATATCGGATTTTCAGATTGCATGATTTTAAGCTTTGGTTTTTCAGAAAACAGGCCAAAGTGAGCTTGAACAAACTTTGGGGTTAAAAAAATTGACCAAGAAAACGGCTAGCGCAGTGCTGTAGAGGAAGGTCAGATGAACATTTTGATGTATCAAACAAAAAAATCAGTTTGGACCTTTTTGAGATGCTGGAGCTTTAATTTTATTATTCATCATACCCAATTCTTAACATGAAATATCCATCAAAAAATGCTCGGAGTTACCTATTTTTCCAGTTAAGTAATATCTAAGATGAAAGTCATTATACAAAAGTAAAAATATGCAGTCATTGTCTCTGCAGAAAGTATGTATCACTTCATCCAGTCTGATGGGGTGTGATAAACCTATAACAGCTAACATTTCTGGCTAAAGGGCTGAGAAAATGTTTCAAATACCAAGTTGTGTTAGTTATATTATTCATCATCTCTTTGTAACAGTTGGCAAACAAACATATTTTATAAATTTTCTGAGAAATGTTTACTGTTATAGGTTTATCACACTCTGTCAGTCTGGATGAAGTGGTATGTACTTTCTCTTGTGGTGATGATTGCATATTTCTTCTTCTGAATAATTTCTTTTATCTTAGATATTAGGGGGAACCGGGGCACATTGGGACGTCTTTGAACGTCTACTAATTTTGCTCAATGCTGAAAGCACTGAAGAACTCAGAAGTTTGCATGAATATCACCAATACTATTGAGCTTAAATGCAAGGCATAATAAACTAGACTGCACCTACCCTTTTGCAGCCAGAGAGTCGTAAAAATGACTGTCCCAATGTGCCCCACGTGGCACAGCCGGGGCACATTGGGACATCAATTACAAAAATCATTTTAACACTCCATGTGCAATAGATATCACACGTAAGTAGTGCATAAGACAATATAATAGTTCATAACTTTAAACGGTTTTAAACATTTAACATAAACTGTCCTGGGTGCGGACATCTATGTAACTAACACATAGTGCTTTGCGACAAATTTGTTCACAGAGCATGGTAATCCACTATACCTCTATTCACTTTGGCCTGAATACCTGTTGTGGGCTGTCCCCGGTCTTTCAGTTGCCTTGGACACTTAAATGCTACCATACTAAGTGCGTCCCAATGTGCCCCGAATTCGCTGTCCCAATGAGCCCAATATGACTTTTACGCCAAAATGCAAATTTATCGGACACCAGTGAGTGTGTTTATCACGATAGCAATTCATAACTGTTCGTTACGATATATAAAATTCATACAAGCACTGAGGAAGCCTCATTGTTCATGGTTTGTCCACAGAATGGTTCGAATAGAACCCATCCAGATTTACTTTAGTAGTAGGAATACAAACTTTTGCTTGCCATACTTCTGCATGTGGCTGTAATTTGTCTATAAAACCATGGAAACATCAGGATGTGAAATTACAAGATACGATGGCACTACCATATCATATACCTTGCCAGGATCCAAGAAAACCCCACCGTCCCACTTTGCCCCGTGTCCCAATGTGCCCCGGTTCCCCCTACCTAACAGGAAAAATGGGCAATTTTGATTACTTTTTGATGGAGATTCCGTGCTAAGAATAGGGTGTGATAAATAAAAAAAACTTACACACAAATATCTCAAAAAATTCCCTGCAGATTTTTTTGTTTGACACATCAAAATGTTCATCTGACCTTCCTCTACATCACTGCACTAATCTTTTTTTTTTGGTCAATTTTTTTAATCCCAAAGTTTGTTCAATCTCACTGTGAGGCCCAACATAAAAAATGGCACAACTTACCTTGTGTCCCCCTGTATTAACAATAACATGAAAACAATGATGACTGGGTGGCTGAGTGGTGCCTGCCTGCACCGCTAAAGGTCTTGGGGAACCCGAAATCCCAGCTGGATGTCATTTTTATGTTAAATTGGTGGCCCCTTGTATCAGTGTCTGAGCTGGGCAAGTAAAAGATAACTTACATGGGGTAAAAGCATGTTTAGGACTCCATCTCATTAATCAACCCTGGTGAGCGCTCAGAACTTGGCTTAGAGAGCTGCACTTACCATATATCTATCTATATAGATCTATCTACGACTGATACTAATATATATAAGTTATAATATAACTGATTTCACTTAAAGGTGCTTGCAATGCCAACTTACTCCTGATATTTGATCTTCTTTCCTCTGCGCAGTCTAGATTATGTCAATTTTTTTGAGTACTTGGTCATGAGGCCTCGTGGCTGGATTCACCCCCCTCTCCGTCCCTCAACAACCATCAGCTCTCTCCAACTATATTTGGCTTTCTTCAGCTACTTTGGTTTCCATCAACTACCTTCAGCTCCCCTCAGCTACCCTCTCTTCCCTTAACTACCCCAAGCTCCCTTCAACAGCTTAAGCTTTCCCTATGCTTCCCTCAATTACCCCATAATAAAACAGTGGTCACCCGTGAGTGTGAGGGTGTATCCTGCCATGAAGCCTGTCATACTTTGGTGCAAGTAAACATTCTGCAACAAACTTTATGTTTACATTTTATCATTGTGTTACTCATTAAGAATTGAACTGTGTACTTTAATTGCAGAGTCAACAAACTTGAAGTTAGATAGAAACCCTCCCTCTCAGGCCGACTGGATCTTAGTTATTAGAGGAAAGACGAAATTAAATCAAGAAAACGGACAAGGCTGAAGATAAAACTAGCTGACTGGAATTATCACAAATGGTAGCCTTTCATCATTGAGAAATACACATGGCAATGATCAAGACTGACAAATGCTCTGTTATTTTACATAAGATTTTGCATGATGTACTGATATTGTCTACCAGCTGATATTCACACTGTCTGTTTTGTACAAACTGTATTTTGACTGTAAATTCTAATGATTAAACAGAATTTATAATTTTCATAGCATTGTAATAGAAAGACTAAGTGATTTTAACATTGTGACATACGTATGGTTAAAATACTATTTGAATCCAAGCAAGGTGCACTTCTACGAAATTGTTTACCCGTGTTTTTGAGCTTCATGATTTTTGTGGTTAACTCATGCTCTACTTCTTATGAATTCTTTGTTCGTTGTGCTTTTAAACATAATTTTCATTTCTGTCTTATTACTGTGGATGCAGAACAACCTTCTATTATTGGATTTCTTTTGCTACTGATCTGTAAATAAAATTTGACTCACTTTCTTACTAACTTGTAAAGTAACATTGGTGTCCTTTTGTAACACAACTGTCACTGTAAGCATGCATAGATGTCCAATGTGTAGCAGATGCTGACGTTGAGCAATTAAGAGAACGTCGGGCTGACATTGTTGTACTGATTTCTGGCCAATGCTGGCTTACCGACCAAGTGGTTTTGAAGTAGGATCAGTAGCGGCAGCATGTTGGCCTGATAGGTGGTGTAACACCGGCATTTGGCCACCTTTGGGCTGATACCAATGTCGGGCCACACGTCGGGCCGATGAGCAAAATTACACCAGGCCAATGTTGGTTTACTGATGTCGGGCCAATGTTGGTGTACTGATGTTGGGCCAGTGCTGGCATACCGACCATGGGCCACAGGTAACACGTTGGCCGGATGTCCAACCAATGGTGGCAGAATTCTGGTTCTGATCGGTGGTACAACATTGGGCCACCATCGGGCAGATATCAACGCCGGGCAGATGTCTGTCCAATGGTGGCATGCTATTGGGCTTATAGGTGGCACAACAGCGGACCACCATCGGGCAGATATCAACATCGGGTGGAGGTCTGGCCAATGGTGGCACGATGTTGGTTCTAACAGGTGGCACAAGAGTGGGCCACCATCGGGCAGATATCAACGTCGGGAAGAAGTCCGGCCAATGGTGGCAGGATGTTGGTTCTAACAGGTGGCACAAGAGTGGGCCACCATCGGGCAGATATCAACGTCGGGAAGAAGTCCGGCCAATGGTGGCAGGATGTTGGTTCTAACAGGTGGCACAAGAGTGGGCCACCATCGGGCAGATATCAACGTCGGGAAGAAGTCCGGCCAATGGTGGCAGGATGTTGGTTCTAACAGGTGGCACAACATCGGGCCACCATCGGGCAGATATCAACATTGGGCGGATGTCCGGCCAATGGTGGCAGGATGTTGGTTCTAATAAGTGGCGCAACATGGGGCCACCATCGGGCAGAGATCAATGTCGGGAAGAAGTCCGGCCAATGGTGGCAGGATGTTGGTTCTAACAGGTGGCACAATATCGGTCCACCATCGGGCAGATATCAACGTTGGGCGGATGTCCGGCCAATGGCGGCAGGATGTTGGTTCTAACAGGTGGCACAACATTGGGCCACCATCGGGCAGATATCAACGTTGGGCGGATGTCTGGCCAATGGTGGCAGGATGTTGGTTCCAACCGGTGGTATGACATCGGGCCACCACTGGGTAGATATGAATGATGGGCCGATGGCAGATCAATGGTGGCTGAATGCTGGGCTAATAGGTGGTGCGACATCGCAACACCATTGGGCCGATGCCATCGTCGGCCCATGTGTCGGGCCGATGAGCAAAATTACATCGGGCCAATTTCGGCCGCCGATATTGGGCCGATGAAAACACGGACGTTAGGCCATCATCCAGCCACCGTCACAATGTTGACTGGGATGCAGCTTCATGCACAAGTAAGAGGCCAAATTTTGAATAGAATTCATGACGTATGGCTCTTAGGGCTCATGAAGAATTGTCACAGACCATCCAAGTCGGTATTCATAAAATCTAATCATATTGTTGTATGATTTAAAATGGCTTTGTTATACAATACCGCGAATCGGCGAACATACGGAATCATGACTTAAGTGCAAGAATTTCAAGGCTCATGGGCCACCTCTAAATGTTTTAAACCGATTTGAATGCACATCCTGTTTTTACCATAATAGGCACCATTTGAGAGGGTGACCCATATAATACAAATTTCAAACTTTTTTTTAAGGGCCACCCTAATATATATTTGTCATGTAATCACTGCTTGCGATGTCCAAAGAGGAACTCTTCTCTGTTTTAATCTATGAAATCGCATGTAGAATGTTCATAGATGGGCCATTCTCAAATTTCGGGACAAAATGCCCTGGAAAATGTGGTAACGGAGGGGACTTTTGATGCAAAAAACCTGCGTTTTGAGCTATTTAAAAATAGAAAATAATATAAAAAATATGTAAGTCTTATTTTCAGAAGCACTTCATATCAGATCAGTCGTATTTTTAATTAAATATCAATTTTTTGTGGTAACAGAGTGGACAGGAATGGTAACGGAGTGGACAGGAACGGTTTGGTTTTCTCTTAATAGTGGTTTCTATTTGGGAGATAAAAAGTTTTGATTGCATTCTATTGAATCCTGTCAACCTCAGCAATATATACAGGGCGAGGAAGCAAATTTTTCAAAATTTGGAATATTTCAAACTTCAGTCAAAATGAAAGGTTTTGCTAAGTCATAACAAATTCATATTTTCAGGCCTTAGAAACAAGACAAAAAGGATCCTTTTTTTGAAGTTTGACTTGTATTATCTCCAATCAAAAATTCAATATGGCCGTCTAAACTTGGTGATGCTTAAAAAAAAAGCGCCTTCATAATTTGAGGTCTTGAACCTTGAAGACAGTAAGGAGGACAACAACATCAGGTGGCAGGTCTTGATGACCAACTATTCTAAGATGCCACACACGGAAAAGTAAGGGGAATTCAGGTCCAAGCTTGAGAAGGGGCAGAAGTTGGCCGCCCATAACTCACCGAAATTTCTTAAAGTGGAAATCCTGACTTTTCTTCGCCATAAGGCATGGGAAAACATCCTGAGTCTGCCTATAGTGTCCATTGGGGTAATTCATATCAAACCATGGCAAAACATGAAATCGCTGGACCTGATAGTATGCATCAGGTCCGTCCCCCTTTACAAGCATGATAATGAAATAAAGCATAATTTTTCTATCTGAAGTCATGACTCCCGAAACCATTGCCAGAGCTGGATACTTTGCCCAGAATGTCCCATCGACATCTTCTATTGATTTTATATAGAATTTGCCATTTCTTTTGTTGACAATAGAATCCGCAACAAAACGTTTATAGTTTGAAAAAAAAATTGAATATCGAGCAATGCTTCCTAATGTAGCCCATCATTTTTTCACCATTTCTATCTTCTGGCCTTCATGGAATAGGCCGAATGGTGTCCTTGGGGTCCTGACATATGATTTCAGGCCAAAATCATTTTGCATAGCCGCTCTGGCAGCCTTGAGATCCACCTGAAGCTCTTCAACCACATCTCTCATGGAGGTTGCAGGTACCTTGTCAGTTTTGTCGTCAGTGACCCCAGGAATGCTCCATTCCTCTCTTAATTCTCTCTGCAAACTCCCAGAATTCCCTCTTACTCCTTTCTCATCACTGATTGCTTTCATGATATTGTATTCCGGTTGTGAGGTCACTCTGACTATGTCAGGCATCGTGTTTTAGTCCATTTGGCACTGAAGCAAATCTGACCACCTCTTCCTTTTTGTCTCCTGTGGAGTCATTTTTTATCACAGCTCATTCTAACCTTCCACAGGCATGGCTGATATCTTAATGATTATGCTGGATTGTTTTCAAAATTTTCCTGTAGATGTGAGATGCTTTTTTAGCAAAAGGAGGTTCATGGAAAATGTTGGTTCCCCACCCTGTACATAAAATTTTTTTGAAAAGGTATCACTGGTAAGCTCGGAATTGTAGGTAACGGAGTGGACATTTCAGTGGGACCAAAAAACGTTTCAATGAAAATTATGCCTAAACTTGTTGAATACCTGTTTAATGAAAATCTGCAAAGCTGTGGTAGTTTGACGCATGCGCATCTTACGACATTGAGTGGAAATTGCTCATTAAAAACAATAGCGAGCCGAGCTATGCCTGTTAACAGAGGGGACAAAAAAATTAACATAAACTAGTGACACGTCTTTTATATCAATTAATTCAATGAAATGAAACAAGAAAAAAGTTAAATATAGACTTGAATTAATATATACATTCTCATGAATCGTGCATAGAAACTTTGGAAATGATGGTACTTTAGGAGGAAAATTAACACTTGATTTTGTCATACAGGTCCAGTGACAGGGAAAAACCACTGATTTGGCTCGGATTACTGGACACAATGCACCAAAAAAAGGTCTAATAAATGACTTTTTGTTCCAAATGTAGTGGTTGTTGAATTCTTAATTCAATGTTTATTTAATACATGCTTTAATTAGCTACTTTTTAGTTTTTAGTTACTGTAATATATATAAACTACAAAAAAAAAGAAGTTTTTCCAGGGTTTGCTGCTGTGTGGCTATTTTTTCTATGCAACTGTGTTTTGGTGGTCACACTCCAGTTGCCACAGCTGATTAATTTAGGTTAGGTAACTGTGAGTGCTAATTGACAATCTTCTGAAGGTCTAGGTTGAGGCTTTGGTCAGAAGATTCTCAGTCACAGAACAGTCAAGATGTTTTATTTTAGAAGAAATGAAAATTGTATAGGGCAATGTCACAGGCTCAATCTATGTTATTCAGGTATGTTAATCTACTTCTATATGTTTTAATACTAATTTAGCCATGAATTTTATGTGATATTTCCTTGTGATTTTGGTTATTTTTGATTGTTAAAATTTGAATTTATTTGTGTGCTGTGACAGTTATTTAGAGTGCCATATTAATTTTTGTACAGGTGTGCCAGTTATGTCTCCAATTATTATGAAAATTATGAAGTGATCAGTGGGCATCCTTTAGTGTATGTGGAGTGTGGAGAGTTGCATATTGCTGTAAGTGTATTTTTGTGAATCTTTATTGTGTTTTTATGGAGTTTACACTTAGCTGTTTCTGCTTGATTATTTCAATGTCAACTTGACCTAAACATTTAAATTAAACTTCCTGTCATGCTTTCATGTGATGTATTGATGAGTTATGATTATGTGATTTAATACTACATGTATTTTGTGTACAGTTTATCTGTTCTGCTGATTTAGTTTGATTTTATGATTTAACAATTTGTTTCTAATTTATATGAATTTATTTCTATTTTATGTCTACTTTATTTCTACCTTATTTATGTTGTTTTGTCATTTTAACTTAGTCATAATTATGTACAATTGGTTTATACTTATTTGTCATTTATAACTTATTTATTTATTTATAATATTTGTAGATTACCTGCTTCTACACTACACAAGCCGAGTAATAAAAGTGCAACGACATCCAAGACTCGTGTCTTTTGTCCACATACGCTATAGTAATAGCAATAGCTACAAGACGGAACTTGAAGAATAGTCGCAACACGGAATAATGGCGGATGAAGAGAAGAAGCAACGAAAGGCGAGGAAGTCAGCCCTCACTAGGGAGGTTAACAACGCCCGAAGACACATGGCTGAAGGAAATCGAGCAGAAGTTGAAAAGAGGATTCCTACTATGAAAGCTAAGTTCATCGAATTTGAAAAGGCCCAAGATTCATATCATGATAAGTTAACTGAAGAAACTGACATTGATAGCAGTGACAATTACTTTGAAGAAGTCGCAAATAATTATATTGAAGCTCTCTTGACTTTGAACAAATGGCTTTCCGCAGGAGATGAGGTCAAGCCTAGTGCTGAGTCAGAAAAGAAAGCTGAAGAATTCAGTGAACGTAGTGAATTATCTAAAGTAGATTTCACGACTTGGGCTAACTTGCCAAAAGTTGAGATTCCGTGTTTTAATGGTGACCCCATGAAATACCACAGCTTCTTAGCAGTTTTCAATGAACATGTTCACAAGAAGAGGTTAGATGAAACTGTCAAGTTAACTCGCCTGATACTGTATACTTCTGGTGATGCTAGAGCAGCAATTGAGTCATGTGTTCTGCTCGGTGCTGATGGATATGACGAGGCACGCAAGATTCTTCAACAGAGATTTGGTGATGACTTTATAATTTCAGAAAGGGTCATCAGAAGTATCAAGTCAGGCAGGAAGGTAACTACTGCCAAGGAACTACAGACCTTTTGTGATGAATTGACAAGGGCTAAAGCCATTCTTTCATCGATGGGCAAACTTTATGAAGTAGACACCACGTCCAGTGTCAGGGACATTGCCGGCCGTCTGGAATCTGAGTTAAGAAGCAAATGGAAGGAAAAGGCTATGAAATCTAAGAAGCAAAACAAGAAATATCCAGGGTTTGATGATCTTGTGAAGTTTGTTATGAATGCAGCAGAAGAAGCTACTGATCCTGTTTATGGATATTCGAATGAATGGGGCAAATGTGCTGATCGCAAGTCGTCAACTTCACTACATGCCACAACTTCGTCAGATCAGCGCCCTCCGACTTCCACATCATCTGCCCCATCCGGAGTCGCTTCATCCACATGTCTTCTTTGTGGAGGTCCTCATCATCGCTTGTTTGCCTGTGAACAGTTCAGGAAATTACGGCCGACCGATCGACTTGAATTAGTTAGGAAGAATAAACTCTGTGAAAATTGTGTCATGGACAATCATACGACGACGCAGTGCTGGAAGCCTTCTGTATGTTCAGTGCCTGGGTGTGGATTGAAACACTCAAAATTTATTCATGTGGACGAGTTGTCAAATAATTCAATGAGATCTGATGTTTCAAGTTGTGCAAGTGTTTGTCAAGCTAAAGCTGTTAACTTCTCTGACTGTACAAATGTCATGTTACCACTTGTGAGAGTTCATGTTAATGATCGCCAATGTACTAATGCTTTGTTAGATAGTGGTTCAAATTCAAGCTTTTGTACAGAGAGGTTAGTCCGGGACTTGCAACTACAAGGCAAGCCGATAAAATACAGTCTGAAGACTTTGAGTGATGAACAAGATAGAAAGTCCATGATTGTTGATTTGAATCTTAGGTCTTATGAATGTGGTTCTATGATACAATTGTGTGATGTTTATGTTGTACCTGACATACCTGTTGATGTTCCTGCAGTGGACCTTCATGCCCATCCACACCTTCGAGACTTGCCTCTGCATGTTGGTGGTCAAGTGGATATCCTCATTGGTCAGTGTCATGCCGAGGCACTGCTTCCCCTGGAGATAAGAAAAGGCGGTAATGGCGCTCCCTTTGCTATGAGGACGTTACTGGGCTGGTCGGTCAGTGGATCTGTAACTTTGCCAAACAGACACTGTCAGAGAGCAGTGTCTAATTTCATCTTATCTCCACCCACTCCAGTCTCTTTAGTGGACAGTGACATTAGGAGGTTAATGGATGAACACCAGCAAGTTCCAATACCATTGAAGCCTGAAGATGACTGTCGAGTTCAAGTCATGGATGTAGACACAACCCTGCAAGATGTCAATGACACAGATTCCATTTCTAGTGGTGTCCGCGAATGTAATGTCCATGGACAGTATATACTGGGATCCATTCCTACAACTGACACAACAAAGAAAGCAAGACGAGTTAAGGAGTTTGAAGCACAGAGTGAAAGCAAAGACTTCAATTTGAACCCCGATGATCCTGAAGTAAAGAAGGAAGTTTGTGCCAACCACGCAGTTGCTAGTGATGTCCATCCTGTTGACGTGCTTGGTGAATGCCATTCCAGTTGTTTTAAGATCAAACATTTTGTTGCGTGGTGGATATGGATATGTTGGTTGTTGTGGCTCTATTGCATCCTAATGTCTCAGGAATGTTCGACGAGCTGGGAGCCGCTGTCCGTTACAGAGATAGGAGGTGCAAAAGTTGTTGTCTCCAGTCAAATGCAGTCATGGTATTACTCTGAAGAAGTCAACAACAGCTATTCACTTACTGTTTTGCAGTTCAACACAGATGAAGATGGAATCTTGCTCACATGTGGGAGGGTGAATTATGTCAACCATTTTTGGATTCGAAGGACCAAGCAATATCTACTTGAGTCGCAGTGGAGGTTGAAGTGGAAAGCAACGCTTGAGAGCTCAACGATTAAAGACTTGGTTATGTTTAAGGACCAGAACTTGTCTTGGAATTTATGGCCACCTGGAATTGTTTCAGCAGGTCACACTGGTATTGATGGGCTAGTTTGCACCATCACTGTCATGACACAGTCTGCACTGGTGAGACCTGTGATCAAGATCGCCGAGTTGGGAGGAGACTGATCTTCTGTGATGTAGTTTTTAATTGTCATGTAATTTTAGTATTTGTCATTCATTGTCATTTTGGTTTTTATTGAACTTAATAAGTTCAATGGTGGGGAGTGTTGAATTCTTAATTCAATGTTTATTTAATACATGCTTTAATTAGCTACTTTTTAGTTTTTAGTTACTGTTATATAAATAAACTACAAAAAAAAAATGTTTTTCCAAGGTTTTAGTTCAGCTATATTTACTGTACAGCCATAGAGAAGGGTTTGCTGCTGTGTGGCTATTTTTTCCATGCTACTGTGTTTTGGTGGTCACACTCCAGTTGCCACAGCTGATTAATTTAGGTTAGGTAACTGTGAGTGCTAATTGACACACTTCTGAAGGTCTAGGTTGAGGCTTTGGTCAGAAGATTCTCAGTCACAGAACAGTCAAGAATTAGAAGAAATGAAAATTGTATAGGGCAATGTCACAGGCTCAATCTATGTTATTCAGGTATGTTAATCTACTTCTATATGTTTTAATACTAATTTAGCCATGAATTTTATGTGATATTTCCTTGTGATTTTGGTTATTTTTGATTGTTAAAATTTGAATTTATTTGTGTGCTGTGACAGTTATTTAGAGTGCCATATTAATTTTTGTACAGGTGTGCCAGTTATGTCTCCAATTATTATGAAAAGTATGAAGTGATCAGTGGGCATCCTTTAGTGTATGTGGAGTGTGGAGAGTTGCATATTGCTGTAAGTGTATTTTTGTGAATCTTTATTGTGTTTTTATGGAGTTTATACTTAGCTGTTTCTGCTTATTATTTCAATGTCAACTTGACCTAAACATTTAAATTAAACTTCCTGTCATGCTTTCATGTGATGTATTGATGAGTCATGATTATGTAATTTAATACTATTTTGTGTACAGTTTATCTGTTCTGCTGATTTAGTTTGATTTTATGATTTAACAATTTGTTTCTAATTTATACGAATTTATTTCTACTTTATGTCTACTTTATTTCTACCTTATTTATGTTGTTTTACATGTCATTTTAACTTAGTCATATTTATGTACAATTGATTTATACTTATTTGTCATTTATAACTTATTTATTTATTTATAATATTTGTAGATTACCTGCTTCTACGCTACACAAGCCGAGTAATAAAAGTGCAACGACATCCAAGACTCGCGTCTTTTGTCCACATACGCTATAGTGGTTCTTAATAGAAATATGAATAACAGATGTGGAGTGACGCTTCAGATATCAATGGCATTCAAATTAATATCAGGGAACTGGAGTGACGCAAATTGTCCCGAAATTTGAGAATGACCCAGATGTGCTTTGTGCATTTGCATGACTGACACAACTTCAACTTTAATAATAAAAATAAATAATAATAATAATAATAAATACTTTATTCATCACAAAAGTGACACTTGGAGTGTGTTGCCTCATAGACATAGAATCACATATATATATTATATAATCAAAATCACACACATACAGAGAGAACACAATCATACAGTTATTCATTCACACCAAATAGATACATACATACTACCACTTACATTCATTGCACATTTTAATACTAGCTGGAATAAATGACCTGGCGTATCTGCTAGTTCTGCATTTGATACTCCTCAACCTTCTGCCAGATGGTAACAATTTATGGCAACTATGCAGTGGGTGTTCTACCTCCTTTACTTAACTTGCTGTATTTAATGTATATATCTGGTAATGACATTGTATTGATGTTAAGTCAAGCACAAGCCTTGACGACCTTCTTTATTTTGTTTTTTGCCTCAGCAGTGCAGTTGCCATACCAGCAACAAATTGAGAATGAAATGACTGACTGCATGATAGAATTGTAAAATATATTCAAAATTCTGTCATCTATACTAAATCTGCACAGCTGTCTTATAAAGTACATTCTGGAGTTGATCTTTTTATACACATTGTCTACATTTGTTGAAAAAGAAAAGTTCTGGTCTATCACGGTGCCCAGTTATTTATATTCAACCACATTTTCGAATGCTTCTCCATTTATAACTAAGGGGGTGTCCACAAATGATGTTTTTGTGAAATCTACGATAAGCTGTTTTGTTTTCGTAACATTGAGTTCTAGATAGTTAGCTTGTCACCATTCAGTGAACAGACGGACTTCAGCTCGATATGAAACATCATTATTGACACACTGGCTGACAAGAGCAGTGTCATCTGCATATTTATACAGTTTACAACCATGTGCAACACATCGACAATCAGCAGTGTACAAAGTAAACAACAGTGGAGATAATACACAGCCCTGGGGGGGCACCTGTGTTTGTCTGCCTAATATTTGAATATCTGCCAAGGTATCTCACGTACTGAGGCCTATTAGTGAGAAATTCATTAACCCATAGGATCAACTTCGAGTTAACATTCATATTCTTTTGCATGAGTAAGTGGGGCTGAATAGTGTTGAAGGCAGTTGAGAAGTCAATAAACAATATTTTTACGAAGTGCTTCTTGGATGCTGTGTTCCTTTGATCTAAATGGTTCAACACATAGTCAATCAAACTCAGAGTGGCATCTTCTACACACCTACTCTTGGTATAAGCAAATTGCAAATTATCTTGATACAACATTACTTCTTCATAAAGTATACCTTTTACAATTTTCTAAATAAATGTTGCTATCAGAATCCAAAATCCCCTCGCAAACACAAAATTCACCCATGTATTTTCAATTCCACAAGTCCTAATCCCTATATTGCTCATTCCCAACCAACAAAATGGATATGGATGGATAGCACTTGATGTCAGCTTCAATTTGGTACCTTTGTTTCCCTGTTATTGGTACTGCCAGCCTTCCAAAAGCTAAATAAATGTTGCTATTAGAATCAAAAATTCCCCCGGAAACATAAAATCCTCCAATGTGTTTCCAAATCCACCTATCCTAATCCCTATATAACTCATTCCTAACCAACCTAAGTGGATATGGGTGGATAGCACTTAGTGTCAGCTTTTATTTGTTTCCCTGTTATTGCTACTTTCAACCTTCCAAAAGCCAAATAAATGTTGCTATCAGAATCTAAAATCTCCTCGGAAACACAAAATTCTCCCATGTATTTTCAATTCCACAAGTCCTAATCCCTATATTGCTCGTTCCTAACCAACAAAAATGGATATGGATGGATAGCACTTGATGTCAGCTTCAATTTGGTACCTTTGTTTCCTGTTATTGGTACTGCCAGCCTTCCAAAAGCTAAATAAATGTTGCTATTAGAATCAAAAATCCCCCCGGAAACATAAAATCCTCCAATGTATTTCCAAATCCACCTATCCTAATCCCTATATAACTCATTCCTAACCAACCAAAGTGGATATGGATGGATAGCACCTGATGTCAGCTTTTATTTGTTTCCCTGTTATTGCTACTTTCAACCTTTCAAAGCTCAATAAATGTTGCTATCAGAGTCTAAAATCTCCTCGTAAACACAAAATTCTCCCATGTATTTTCAATTCCACAAGTCCTAATCCCTATATTGCTCATTCCTAACCAACAAAATGGATATGAATGAATAGCACTTGACGTCAGCTTCAATATGGTACCTTTGTTTCCCTGTTATTGGTACTGCCAACCTTCCAAAAGCTAAATAAATATTGCTATTAGAATCAAAAATCTACTCGGAAACAACAAATCCTCCCATATATTTTCAAATACACCTATACTAATCCCTATATAACTCATTCCTAACCAACCAAAATGGATATGGATGGATAGCACTTTATGTCAGCTTCAATTTGGTACCTTTGTTTCCCTGTTATTGCCACTGTCAACCTTTCAAAAGCTAAATAAATGTTGCTATCAGCGTCAAAAATCTCCTTGGAAACAACAAATCCTCCTATGTATTTTCAAATCCACCTATCCTAATCCCTATATAACTCATTCCTGACCAACCAAAATGGATATGGATGGCTAGCACTTGATGTCAGCTTTCATTTGGTACTCTACATGTAGTTTCCCTGTTATTGGTACTGCCAACCTTCCAATAGCTAAATAAATATTGCTATCAGAATCTAAAATCTCCCCGGAAACACAAAATTCTCCCATGTATTTTCAATTCAACAAGTCCTAATCCCTATATTTCTCATTCCTAACCAACAAAAATGGATATGGATGAATAGCAATTGATGTCAGCTTCAATTTGGTACCTTTGTTTCTTTGTTATTGGTACTGCCAACCTTCGAAAAGCTAAATAAATATTGCTATCAAAATCGAAAATCTCCTCGGAAACAACAAATCCTCCCATATATTTTCAAATCCACCTGTCCTAATCCCTATATAACTCATTCCTAACCAACCAAAATGGATATTGATGGATAGCTTCAATTTGGTACCTTTGTTTCCCTGTTATTGCTACTGTCAACCTTCCAAAAGCTAAATAAATGTTGCTATCAGCGTCTAAAATCTCCTCAACTCAAAGTCCTCCAATGTATTTTCAATTCCACCTATCCTAATCACTACATGACTTATTTTTAACCAACCAAAGTGGATATGGATGGATAGCCCTTGATGTCAGTTTTCATTTGGTGCCTTTGTTTCCCTGTTACTACAGCTGTCAACCCCCCAAAAGCTAAATAAATGTTGCTATCAGTATCAAAAATCTCCTCTGAAACACAAAATCCAGCCATGTATTTTCAATTCCCTGAATAACACATTCCCAACCAGCTTTCATTCGGCACCTTGGTTTACTTTTAACTACAACTGTCAACCCTCCAAATGCCAAATAAATATTGCTGTCATTATAATTGCAAAGCCATAAATTAATGTTTTGAGAGAACTGTTACTTCTTGGCAACCATTACTTCTTTATTCATGGGCACTACAGTGAAATTCCGGTATCACTACAGGTGATACAAATACTGTTGCTGTTCAGGAAGTTTAATGGCATGGATTTTATGGACAATTCTTGTTCTTCTTTGTCCGGACATCATTTGAAAGAAATACATCTTCTTTGTTAAGGTCAGAGGACGGATAGGCATTCATTACTTTTATGTCGATAAGAAATTATTTCTCCATATAGTAAAGGAAAAACATGTCTGATATTAGTAAAGGAAAAACATGTCTGTCATGCAAATATTGACACTACTACTACCATCAAAGCATCTACACACACACATACATACATACATATAATATTTATTGATAGCTGTGTTAGTCACATCAAGCACCAAACAAAAGCAAGACTGAGAACTAATGAATTCATGCAAAAATTATCGACATCTTACAGAAATTGATTTCGCTGTCATAAATCTAACATCTTAGGAGTTTCTTGGGACTTCCACCTGCTATAAAACTAAACTTAAAAGGCATCCATAGTTCTCTCCCCTCCCAGGTGAAAGAACAAGTCAGACAACTTTGGATAATGTCAAATGTGAAATTGTGTCTATTTTGATGTATAAATGTGGTATTTCTCTGTACTTCAGCAGCAAAATTCACAAAAACGTCGGACATTTCTACAGTTTCAAACTAATGCAGGGAGCCAAAGAGAATAGATAGGTTCACATACTATACATATTTGAAATCCTGAGAATTTTTACTTTCCAAATAACTTATTGACAATGTTGGTTTGAAATTCATAGAGGTCTGCTGGAATAGTCAACATTTAAACACCCTTCGCCTTTTTTATTTAGATTGGCGGCCATCTTTAAATGCAAATTAGGGGGTCATATGATTTATTTAGAGTAAAAATAGTCACAGATTTGGAATCAGCATCACACAATTGAGCAGGAAAGTCAATTCTAATGTATTTCTCTCACTCTGAATGGATTTAGGAACATATTTTGTGAAACCGAGGCCAAAAAAATCTGAAAAACGAGAAAAGGAGGTACCACTATAAGAACAACATACGAAACTCTTGGCAGATAATTAAAAATATAATCAATAACAAAAGTAGCCATTTAACTCCATCTCACTTCTCGACTGATGACAAGATTGTCACTGACCATCATTGTCCATCAAATTATTGCTGATGGGTTCAAAAATTATTTCGTTAAAATTGGAGAGAATCTAAGCAAGAATATTCCAACAACAAACACCTCTCACCTGTCTTATCTCCACAACGTTAATATTCAAAATTCCCTATATCTACGACCAACCAGTGTTTTGGAAGTGAAAGAAATTCTGGCCTCACTAAATGATAGCTCAGCAGGACATGACGATCTTCAGATAAAAGTTTAAAAAAAATGTCATGACCAATATGTTTCAGTTTTAGTACATTTAGTTAACTGTCTCAAGGAATATTTCCTTATGAACTTAAAGTCGCTAAGATAATTCCACTCTTTAAATCTGGTGATGAGCAATTCCTTAAAAACTATAGACCTATTTCAATTTTACCATCACTGTCGAAATTATTTGAAAGAGTTATGGCTAGTTCTCACGGAGACGTAACACAGGGTTTAAGTGACGGCGTTTCTTATATTTCCAGGAAAGGGCAAAGATTTGAGCATGTTCGCCGTCAATTTTGGCTTTACGGCGCAACAGGAACAGCATGCGTCGCTTTAAGAGGTCTTTCTACGCAATTCCTAGAAATTTGACGATGCAGGAAAAAAAGAATCAACCGGTTGAATCTTTGCGAGGAAAGAAGTGGTGAAGCAAGAAGAAGCGTAAAAAGAAATCAGTGCGCACCGCAGATTTTTAAAGTTGCGACGCACAAAGAAGAGCTTCGACGCAGAAACAGCAGTGTAGCAGAAAGCTCTTGCTTCATGTCACATGTTTCAGACACGCGTCGCAGAAAGACACATGTTCGACGCACGTGAGAGGGTGCGCGCCGCGTCTTTTGGACCCCCAATGCAGCAGACAGAGTGGCGCCTGAGTGCATGCGTTGTTCTATTTTTAGCATCAACCCTTTGTCTGCGTGTCACCCTCTTTTTGCGCAGCGGCTGGGGCAGCAGCAGCGAAGCAGGGGGGGCGAAGGAGGGGGAAAGAGGCGGTCCGCACCCTGCATATATATAGAGGAGGCCAGTTTAGAGCACCATACCCACTCAGACCTTCGACCAGAACACACCTAGAATCCACGACACTATTATCAACTGCTACATTTGCTGCTACTTTTGTTGCTACAATTGTACATCAAATTGCTGCTACAACATGGGACCAAAGAGGAGAAAGGGCACCGTCGTCACCAGGGCACCAACCAAGCTCAGCACCAGGTCAACACTCCACACTCCTGGGAGCACTCCAGTGACAACTCCAGCTACAACTCCAGCTGCAACTCCTCTCCATGAACCTTCAGATGCTGCAGTGACTGCCTTCTTCACTACAGCCATGGTAGACCTCTCTCTACCTGGGCTCTACACCTCCACTACAGCTGGCAGCCAGACGAAGACCACCTCTTCAACCAGCAAAGCCACTGTCGTCAGCGAGACCATCTTCGAGGGCCGGCCAGAAGACAACACAACAGAAGAAGATTCATCTGTTGAATTGTTTGAAGAGGAAGGAGACAAGCCTGCTGACAAGCCTGCCAAGCCTGCTGCCAAGCCTGCTGACAAGCCTGCCAAGCCTGCTGCCAAGCCTGCTGCCAAGCCTGCTGCCAAGCCTGCTGCCAAGCCTGCTGCCAAGCCTGCTGCCAAGCCTGCTGACAAGCCTGCTGCCAAGTCTTCCACGGGTCTTCCAGAGCCTACTGCCAGGTCTACTCCAAAGAAGCAGACTCCAAAGAAGCAGACTCCAAAGAAGCAGACTCCGAAGAAGCAGACTCCCAAGAAAACAGCAGAGAGCCAGCCTGTTCTTGCTCTAGACAGAGTGGCCATCCATGAGGACACCTTCGAGGAGGAAGAAGACTCTGCTGATGAGACCCCTGCAGCTGCTGAAGCCAAGTCCAAGGGCAAGAAGGGCAAAGGGAAGGCCCCCAAGAAAAACATCAGGGACAACCTGGGCATCACACCTGAGCAAGAGGACGACCTCATGAACTGGTACAAGGAGCATCCTGTGCTGTACATGAAGGGGACCAGAGGCTACAAGGGGAACGAGAAGCTGCTGCTGGACTCAGAAAAAGCAAAGGAGCTGGGCCCCAAGTACACCTCCCAGGACATCTTCAACTGGAGGAAGACAGTGCGCACTCACTTCTCCAGACTCGTCAGGCCTGAAGCTTCAGGAGCCGCCAGGAAGGAGACGCTCACAGAGAGGGACCAGTACATCCTGAACAACTTTCGGTTCCTGAAGGACTCCATCGTCCACAAGCCAGGGAAGGAGCTGTCCGCCATCTCTCAACTGTCTGCCAACCGGCCAGCCTCAGACTCCGATGATGACAGCTACAACCCTGAGGATTCCCTGCCAGCTTCGTATGACATGTCGGACCTGCCACCTGAACAGCCAGCACAGGACAGACCTGAGAGCCAGCAGTCCCAAGTCTTCCCTGGAGCACCAAAGCCTGGAGCCGCTGCCAAGGGAACCAAGAGGAAGGCCCCAGGAGATGAAGCCATGCACTCCGCCATGCACGTCATCGCAGGCAGCATGCAAGCCATGTCCTCCGCCAAGAAAATCCTGAAAGGCTCTGGCTGCAAGATGTGCCCCGACCACCAGGAGTTGACACCCGAGCAGGAGTACTGGAGGATGAAGTGCCAGGACCTCTACCACGTGGGAGTGCACGCCAGCCCTGAAGTCCGAAGGAAAATGGTCAGGACCATTGCAGAGGCCGCCCTCTTCTGGGACAGGGAGAGTGAGATGGATCATGCCAGCCGCCAGTCAAGTCATCATCAGGAGCAGACCTTCCAGCCTCCTCATCCTCCTCAGCGCCTGCAGATGCCACCTCCTCCTCCTCCTTCTTCGACGTATGTGCCATCACACCACCAGCACCATCCCCAGGCTTCCAGCAGCAGCCATCACTACCAGCAGCACCAGCCCAGGGAAGGAGGATCCTCCAGGCAGACTCCCAGCTACACCCCGATGCAGCCCAGCCACTCCACCATGACACTGATGATGGATGCACAGGAGAGCCCCGAGAAGTACGGCTACCCCCCTGGACCCAGCTTTGGTCAACCGGCCGCCCATCACCAGCACCAGCCTTCCCCTTCGCCCAGTTGGACTTCAAGTCTCCTTTCTCCACGAAAGTAGAAGACCAGATGCAGCAAAGACAACAAAAAACCTTGGCCCTTTTAAGGGCCACCAAATCCTCCCAAAAGGGCAGGCCACGTACACATCTTATGTTGACAAAAAAAAAGAGCTTGTGTTGACCGAAAAGAGCCAAAAAAGAGCAAAAAAAACGTTGACAATCCCCAAAAAAAAAGTCCCCCAAAAAAAAAGTCCCCCAAAACAAAAGTCCGGTCCTGGCCTTCATTAAAAGTAATCACCTTCATAAAAGCAAGGTGCTAGTTCCCCCTTTCTTTGCCCCAAAACATACCAAGTGCAGCACTAGTACAAGTGCTGCATTCTTTGGTATAAACATATTTTTATTGCACTAGTACAAGTGCATGAATTTCTTAATTAAAATGTAATGCACTAGTACAAGTGCTTTGCTTTTAAAAATTGTGTTGGTTGGTTGCACTAGTACAAGTGCATCACTTTGTAATTTCACTTGTCTAGGGCAAGTGGCAGGTAGATAGCTAGATAGCTAGCTAGATAGATAGATAGATAGATAGCTAGATAGATAGCTAGATAGATAGCTAGATAGATAGCTTGATAGATGGAACACAATGCTCGTTACATATATACACTGCAGCAAAAGAAAAGCAGTTGTCGTCACTTTGCAGGGATTGGACTTGGATAGATAGATAGATAGCTTGATAGATAGCTAGATAGATAGCTAGATAGATAGATAGATAGATAGCTTGATAGATGGAACACAATGCTCGTTACATATATACACTGCAGCAAAAGAAAAGCAGTTGTCGTCACTTTGCAGGGATTGGACTTGGATAGATAGATAGATAGCTTGATAGATAGCTAGATAGATAGCTAGATAGATAGATAGATAGATAGCTTGATAGATGGAACACAATGCTCGTTACATATATACACTGCAGCAAAAGAAAAGCAGTTGTCGTCACTTTGCATGGATTGGACTTGGATAGATAGATAGATAGATAGATAGATAGATAGATAGATAGATAGATGGATGGAGGGATTGATTGATTGATTGATTTTTGGGCTTGTTTTGTCAACATAGGATGTGTACATGGCCAGCTCAATTGGGAGGATTTGGTGGCCCTTAAAAGGACCTGGGGTTTGTTGTTTTGAATGCATCTTCTTCAGATTTTCTCCAACTGCCAAGGGACACTTCCTGCCGGACTGTTGACCCAGTCACGTAGGTAGTCTCGAGCAGCCTTGGCATCTCTGGAGGCATTTCCGTGTCGAAGTGGTTCTCCTAGGTCTCCTAATTGACGGTCTCCCCTCCAAACTCCTTCAGTGACGTCATGTGTCTGTGGATCTTCTCTGTCCATCACTTCATTGTCACGGGCATGGTGGACGCCTACTCTGTCTCGCAGAATGTTGTGTAGAACACAAGCAGCCATTGTCATGTATGTCACTCTTGTAGGTCGTTGGGGCATGGTGGTCAGGAAGCATCTGAACCTGTGTGACAGCAGACCGAAGGCATTCTCCACCACTCTCCTGGCTCTTGAAATCCTGTAATTGTAGACTCTGGAAGCAATGTCAAGGTTCCTTCTTGGCACTGGTTTGAGCAGCCATGTCTTCAGGGGAAATGCCTCGTCACCCACGATGTAATATGGGAAAGGATTGTCTTCTGTGCCAGGTAGAGGTTCTGGAGGTGGTAGGCCTAGATCTTCCTCGTCCAGGAGTTGTCGAAGTACTGTGTCCCTGAAGACGCCGCCATCAGATGCACTTCCTTGACAGCCAGCCTGCACATAGATGAACTTGTAGTCGGCATCAACGAGGGCCATCAGGACAATGGAGTGAAATCCCTTGTAGTTGTAGAACAAGGAGCCTGCAGCCTTGGGACATCGGATTGCGACGTGCTTGCCATCCAGAGCTCCAATGCAGTTGGGCAAGTTCCATTTCGTCTCAAAAGCCTTGGCTATCTCCTTCCATCTTTCAGGCTGTGTGGGTAGTGCCAGCTGTCTTTCGAAGGCATGAACGATGGCAAGGCAGACCTCAGGGATGAAGTTGCAGATGGTGTTGGGTGCCACACGGAAAGCATAAGCTAGGGACTTGTAGCTGTTTCCTGTTGCCATGTACCGCAGGGTGATAGCCAACTTCAGACCAGGTTCCAAAGCCCTCCTCATGTTGGTGTCTTGCTTAGCGATGAGTGGTCCAACAGCTTCCAGGATTTCAGCAAAGATGGCAGGGGGCATTCTAGTGTAGTTGTAGTAGCCGGACACGTCACGCACTTGCAGTTCAGGCAGCAGTTGATGGTAGTGACCATGTTGTTCCCTCTGCAGCAACCAGTTGCGAATCCACCACCTTTTCTGTCTCCTGGCCCTCCTCCTCCTCTGTCTCAAATAGACAGCTCCGATAGCAACAGCAGCAGCACCAGCCACAACAATAATTTCTTCTTCATTCATCATGCATATGTTCAGTAGGCAGTCGTTGTGTTCTCATTGAAGGGCAATCAGCAAATGAAGCAAGGAGGTCCTCTGTGTCCCTTTTTATAATGACCAAAAGTGACTCCTGCAGCAGCGAAACACACTTTGCCGCAGCGCTGCAACAACAGACGTTCGTCGATGCTTAAGAGACCTTCGTCGCTGCTTAAGGCAAGGACGACGAAGAAGGTCAGCATCGACGCGCCTGTAATGTCCTCGGCGCTTTATGAATGCATGTGCGACGATGAACCATCAAGTTACGCAGTAACAAGTCCCTAAATGCGGCGTTGCATCCTTATAGTCTTCGGCGAGGCTGTCATTTTCAGCGACGCATCTTACCTCGGGTGTACGCCGAAGGTTTCCTGATGCGTCGCAGGTCGCCAATTTCAGACGTAGCTGCCTCACAACCATCAGCGGCGTAAGAGGAAACAACATTGGGCGAAGTAAAAGCAGCCTCGCCGAATTCCAAAACAAAGTGCGACGCGTCTGTTTGGAACTGCGCTGAGGAAAGAGAGGCGTAACGCGGCGAAGAAAGCTTAAGAAGCGCCGCGGACACCTCAAGACTCACCGCGGCTACTAACTTTAAGCGTCGCACATGACACTAATTGATTACGTAATGTGCCAAAACCAACGTTCTACGCCACAACCTTCCAAGAAATGACTTCTCTTGATGCGTCGCTCTCAAATCGCCGTCGTGAGAACTAGGCATAATATATAAAAGATTATTCCAATTCATTAATGAGAATGACATTTTTTACAAATCTCAATTTGGTTTTCGTAAAAATCATAATACCACACAAACTATAATAGCACTGATTGACAAAATATTAGCCGGATATAAAGATAGTAAGTTTACCCGAGGTGTATTTCTTGATTATAGTAAAGCGTTTGACACTGTTAATCATAGCATTCTATTGGATAAATTATATAAATATGGAATACGAGGGATTGCTCATCAACTGATCTCAAGCTACGTTACTAATAGAACTCAGTATGTTTCTTTCAATAATGTATCATCTTCTTATAAACCTATTACCTGTGGGGTGCCACAGGGATCTGTCCTTGGCCCCATTCTGTTTTTATTATATATAAATGATATTTGTAATGCATCTCAATCACTTCTGCCCATTCTATTTGCTGACGATTGCAATGTCTTTATTCAGGGTAGTGATATGACCAACCTGGTAAACGAATTGAATTTGGAATTAGAATTTATTAAAACACAGATTGATTCAAACAAGCTCTCTCTTAATATAAATAAAACTCAGTATATGATATTCTCACCAAGGAAAAGATATGTTATGCCTTCTGATAATGTCAAAATAGCAAATGTTCAGATTGATCAAGTCAGGACAACCAGGTTTCTTGGTATAATGATAGATGACAATATTTCATGGGAAGCTCACTCAAGTTATATCAGGAAGAAAATTGCTAAGGGGATCGGGATCATTAGTAAAGCAAAAAAATATTTAAAACGAGACACATTGTTGATATCATATGGTATAGAAGTTTGGGGATCAATGATTCAAACTTATATGAACCCAATACTAATTCTTCAAAAGAAAGTGGTTCGCATCATGACGTTCTCAAATAGACTAACTCACTGTTCACCATTGAACACAGTCCTGTGGGATATGACCCTTTTCCTGAAAGGTCGCATAAGTCTGACTTAGCAATTGTGTCAATTTTCCTGCGATTTGGACAAATCGTTTTACTCGGTATTACACAGGGTAATACCAAATGATACTCAAATGATTTTTTAAAATCATGAGATTTTCGACACATTGCATGATGCAATATATGAAGAAATTTCAAGTTGGTATGGCACTGATTTACGGAAATCACATTATTCCAGCATCTTGCAAAGAATGTGAAAAAAACAACAATATAATTTGGTATAGCAGTGATTTGCCCAAATCACTGAATTTCTAGTATCTTGCTACATAAGTGTGGATATTTGTTCAAATTGCTGCATT
Source organism: Platynereis dumerilii (assembly GCA_026936325.1). NCBI lineage: Eukaryota > Metazoa > Annelida > Polychaeta > Phyllodocida > Nereididae > Platynereis > Platynereis dumerilii. The sequence continues at coordinate 112,393,944 of JAPTHN010000001.1, forward strand.
GCAAAGCACAAAGTTTTCGGCAATATTCTTAGCAAACTGGAAAAAATGAAATGATGATCGATGGATGGATGGATGATTGGGGCTAACATCCTGTATTTTTGCACTTGGTAGGCTAATTAGGACAGGAGGAGGGCACGGCAATGAGGTGAAGGATGATTGAAACAGCCATCCAACATAGGCCCAGGTGACGCGGCAACAGCTGGATTCAAACCCTAGACCCAGCGATTGGCAGCCCAGTACGCTACCAATAGACCAACCCTCCCCCATAATGAAATGATAGATAGATAGATAGATATGGTAAGTGCAGCCCCCTAAGCCCAGTTCTGGGCGCTCACGAGGGTTGATTGATGACATGGGAGAGAGAGCAGGAGTCCTCAACATGTTACACATTTACCCCATGTGAGGGATCTTTTACTTACCCAGCATAGAAACTGATACAAGGGGCCGCCAATTTAACGTCTCATTCGAACAACATCCAGCTGGGATTTTGCTCATGAAGGTTCACTGAAAATTTTGGGTTCCCCACCCGGGGTTCAAACCCATACCGGTAAAGACCATCAGCGGAGCAGGTGGGTACCTTAACCACTTGGCCACCCAGCTGCTGTTGTGATGAAAACACAATGAAAAGCATAGTGAAGAGCTAAAAAAAATGTCCTTTTCTTTTTGTGGCAGAAAAGTTGGATGTGATGTGATGATATGCTGTCTGACAAACCGCCACAGAAGCTGCCTGCTCTGAGCGCCCTGCATGACCAAGTGTGTAGTTGCCCAAAAAGAAAGCGCCAGATTCATCCATCATCATACCAGTATTTCATAATACTGGAGTTTGTTCTGTATGAAATAGAGGTTAATGTAATTCTGGACAACATAACTGTTCTAGATAATGGTCAAAACCAAAGGTGTGAACAATTGAAGACTCCTTTGGCCTTACAAAAAAATTCGTAAAGGTTATTCACCACGGGAGAGGGAATATGTGATTTATCACCCGAGGCCTTTAGGCCGAGGTGTGATAAACACATATTCCTGATCCCATGGTGAATAACCGGCTTATACCATGAGACAAACACTCAAACAGTCAAACATGAGAGGATAACTGGACAACAAAGAATATGGGAATTATTTCCCTGCAATACTGGCATGTGATTGGCTGACAGAGGTGTCGAATGGTATAAATGAAGAAATACTTCACATGTTCAATCATTTGTTTTTTACACTACTTCCCTATTCCTTGTAACCCTCCGTTATCCTAGTATAAGATAACGATAATGATAGCTTTATTGGCCATAATCTGATACAGAAAAAGAAATTTTGTCACATGATATTTGACAGTGAGTACGGCCAAGATTAAAGAATTTAAAAGCAACATGGACAAAAGTACCTTGCAGCCGCTTTGTGCGAGCCCTAGGGACTCTCAACTGTACCACTAGTTAACAATTCAAATTCATGAAACAATGGGCGGGATTTGAATTTCTGGACTTTCTTAGCCAGAGCCAAAGTTCTTTTCCTCTTTTGCACAGTCATGGTGTTGAAACAGATGCTTGCAGATACTACAACGTTGTTCAAGGTCCTTCACCAGTGCCTCTGACAACATGCCATAAGAGGCTGGACAAGCACATCTGCCAACCGTTTTCACGGCCCCTTAATATGATGCTACTATTTGTAAACATGTTCTTTTTGGACATACTCTGTATTTCTTGCTTCTATGGGATGCTAAGTTTTAACTACAAGTATTTCCCGAAATCTGGCCCTAACTATTTATTTGTCATTGACCAGTGGATCAGCATTGGGACTAGGTCAGTTCATCAGATCTAGACAATTTTACAGTCCAATTTAGAACTCGGGTTCTCATTCCTACTCTTGTAATGTGAAAGGGGTGTAAGACTTGGTTGAAATAAGACTTGATCTGCCCAAAGAAATGGGTAAAACACAAGGTTTTCGTGCAGCACCAAAAAGGCAAACCATGTTGCATGAACCACTTTTTGTAAATGCCTATAGTGTTCACCCTTCACCCTTCAATAGTGATGTGCACAAAATGATAATTTCAAATCAGCCAATGATAAAAATAGCACAACTCACCACGGTCTCCCCTGTTGTCAATTGCTATGACATCATAAATATTAAATTTGCTGCATCACCCCTTGCAATTAAACAAAAAAAGAGTGCCGCCTCTGTTTGGCAATCTGCAGATTCTAGTTTCCGGGACAATCACTAACTTCATACTTGAAACTTCACATTGTTTATGAGACAAGTTATATGCAGAGTAAGTTTTCTCCTTATATATCCCTTTCAATGAAGACTTAATGATGAACCACTTGGTGAAGATGAATATATAGAAAATATCAAGATTTTGCTCCATGGTTCTATAATACCACTAAAGAGACAAACTGAGAAACACTGTTTTGCTCTGTTACTTGGAAGTGTCTAAATACCTATGTCTATTCTTGATGACAACAGTTTATGCTAGGATTAGAGCACAATAATTATAATCATAGTTTGTTTTTAACAGTTTTCAATCTAACAATTGAGCTGGTATTTCCTTTAAACTTAAATCAAACTTTGCAGTATAGTATCAAAATTACAAGACACAGTTTCAAGTGTTGAAGGCTAGCTTATTGGAATTATTCATAAATTATAAGGTAAATACATTTTTTTATTAATTCATAAAATATTTTTGACATAGAAAAAGACAAATTTCATATCAACTCTGTCATTTATAGGATGTAAGATTAGGCGAAATCAGAACAATCAACAAATTATGATGAAGCTTAATAATGATATGGCTTACAAATTAAGTGGATTCTTACTGTCCTTTTGAATTTATGATTTTACTATATATAAGAAAAACATAAGAAATATTTTTGCAGTTTGTAGAGGGATGATCAGTGTTTTATATCCATTTTTTTTGCTACCATCCTAGTTGTGTCTTTTAGGAGTCTAATCCACATGGTATTAATACTTTTCTCATAATTATTGAAAATTATGAAAAAATATTTTTTTGTGTATTGGGCAGTAATGTTAAAACTATAGCATGTATATTTTTTTATTTTGGAATGTTATTGTATCTATCATCATAGTTGTGCTTTTTTAGGAGTGTCATATACATAACATTGATAATATCCCCATATTACTTTTTTCACAATTATTGAAAAATTAAAAAAAAAAAATTTCAAATACCAAAGATATGCCTTTTGGGCCATTAAATGCTTTAAGAAAAATGGACTGATTAAAATCCAAAGTAATGTGAAAAATTACATTTTTTTTTCAAAACTGCGTTATTCAGTCAATTTTGCAACAACATCTATGACAATATTTTCCGTTTACGCTTCTACATTATAGCTCTTGAAACATCTTAACTCATTTGGAATTTTAACCCAATATTTTTTTTTTTGAAAACCAAAAGAAAAAAAAAATAGAAAAAATAATCATTGCTAATTTTCTCACATTTCTGTCTGAAATGCCAAAATAATGCTGGCTGAGTTATTTAGATTTATGGCGTATTATAGCTAAACATACATACTATGACAGAATATTCATATCCACAGCATGAGTTATCGAAATTTAAGATTTAAAGTGCAAGAAATATGTTAAAATATCTATTTCCTCCAAAATTCTAGCAAATTTTCCTCTTTTTAGAAATTTTGAGAAATTTGTTCTAACTGCATTGATTCCAACATAGATTTTTACTTTGAACAGAACATTAAACTTCTAATTCAATTGCAAACCTGGACCCGATAGAAGCTGAGACATGACTTTTATTAACCCATGCAGGCTTATTGGTCATGTTATACCATTCGACACCTCTGTCAGCCAATCATGAGCCAGTATTTCACTGCAATAAAACCCATATTCTTTGTTGTGCAGTTATCCTCTCATGGGAGCATAATAAGTTAAGCTGTGAAAAACCACAGCAACAAACGACAAGTTTCAGTTTTGTCTTATGGTATAAGCCAGTTATTCACTGCGGGATCGGCAATATGTGTTTATCACAGCTCGGGCTAACGCCCTCGCTGGATAAATCACATATTGCCTCTCCCTAGGTGAATAACCTATACTTATGTATGTTGCAGCCTGGAATTTTGACACAAAAAAGTAGTGGACTGCTGCATTGTGACAATGGCACTTTGTGACTAATGGGCCCAATTTCACTGACCTGTTGAGACCAGTCTAATTGCTTTAGACTAGTCCCAATTCAGAAAAGCCATTTCACCAACAGGTCTCATATTCATGTATAATTATCCAATGTCCACCAGCAAAAATGTATCGCCGATTGAGACATACTTGCTGCATTAAATATTTATAATTTTTTTATAAAGTTTTTTTGGTGATGTTTGATTGAAAAAAACTTTTTATTTTGATAAATTTGCAGAAAAAAAAATTTAATGTTGCCCCATAAGCTATGGTTCTTCCTAAAGAAGAGAAAATATTCAATTTGATAACATTTTACAAAAACTGTGAAAAAAAGTTTTCAGACTTGTCTCTTTCAGACAGACGGCAAGTTAAATGTTTAGATGGCATTTCAAGCCATTTCATCAACAAATTATAGACAAGTCCCAATTTCCTTGGATTGGACTGCTCCTAAGCTGTTGTTTGGCATTCTTACCAAACTGTCCAATGAGAATGTTTGTTAATCCTACACTTTTGATTCTTCTTAATTTCAAAAGTAGCCAAATGTTTGTTCGAACTCTAAACTGTGGAGAACGGAGATTAAAAAAAGGGTCTGCCTGACAAGCTTGCCTGTTGCAGTTTGCAAAGGATGGATGGATGATTGGGGCTTCATGTCCTGTATTTACACACAAGGTGGGCTAATTAAGACAGGAGGAGGACCAGCAATGAGGCAAAGGATGATTGAACCAGCTATCCAACATAGGCCAATGTGATCCATCAAGAGTTGGTGACAGCAAACAAAAGGATTATGCATCTGATTTTTACTCTAAAATCAGTTATGACAAATCAAAATTTAATGGCCTTCTCTTGATCATAACTGATCAAACAGCCTCTATGTTTCCAATGTTCAGTTTAGAGAAGGTGATACTTCATCATTTATCAGCTTAATTTGCAAGCTACAGTGGGTGACTGGAGGGTTAGTCTGGTGGTAGTATGCTAGGTTGCCAAAAGCTGGGTCCAGGATTTGAATCCAACTCTTGCTGGGTCACCTTGAATCAAAAGTGTAGGATTAACAAACATTCTCATCAGACAGTTTGGTAAGAATGCCAAACAACAGATTAGGAGCAGTCCAATCCAAAGAAATAGGGACTTGTCTATAATTTGTTGATGAAATGGCTTGAAATGCCATCAAAAGATCTGACTTGCCATCCTGTCTACAAGTTGACCGCTATTTGCTGCCACCTAGGGCACAAAATTTGCGAGCTCCTGTGAACGGTCAACATAATTTCATCTCTGGAAGAAGCCAGGACTGTCTGGAAGAAACCAGGACAGTTCCATCAATTAGTGATGGTCTAGTTTATTTCCAAAAACTCTGTGTCTAATCTGACTTTGGTTGGCTTCAATTTTAAGCAGACAGCTTGTAAATACCAAAATAAGTTGGAACTATTTTTTATCATGGAGCATGTATACATTGTAGCTCACATATAATGCCAGTATAGAGGGGGCCACTTGTGACATGGTCAAGACATTTTGTTGAGTGTTACACAGCTGTTATGAAATTGTAAATTATATTGTTGCCCTGGTTAATAAATCTCCATAAAGTAACAGAATAAATACAAACGAGCATTTTCGATGTCGCAAAGCAAAAACATTGGCTTTGTATGGACACGTGAATAACTGAGAGAGCATTCTTTTTGGACACTTTTCTGACCACAATTTAACATGCAATAAATGGCATAAGTAGATTGAATACCATCAAACTTCTGATGAGTAAAATCGTCCCTTTCACAGGCAAAGTTTATGCTAAAGTTTTGAAACTTTCTTTTTGTCTCATTATTTCCAAACATTTTCATTCAAAGCAGTGGACTGGATCTTTGGCAGCAACCATGCTTTGTGAAAGAAGTTTGGCGTAGTAATATGGACAGCTGTTGTGCGCCCTGATCTTGTGATCTGTCCAAAACGGATCAAATCATTGTTGACTCAATTTGATTTTCCAGGGACTGTCAGCATTCTGCTGCCACTTGACAGTCCCGAACAGAGACAGCTTGCCATCAGTCTCGAAGAGACAAGTCTGAAAAAGTTTTTTTCACAGTTTTTGTAAAATGTTATCAAATTGAATATTTCTCTCATCTTTAGGAAGAACCATAGCTTATGGGGCAACATTAAATCTTTTTTTTCTGCAAATTTATCGAAAAAAAAAGTTAATTTTTTTCAATCAAACATCACCAAAAAAACTTTATAAAAAAAATTATAAATATGTAATGCAGCAAGTATGTCTCAAGCGGGGGTAAATTTTTGCTGGTGGAAATTGGATAATTGTACATGAATATGTGACCTGTTGGTGAAACGCTTTTTTCTGAATTGGGACTAGTCTAAAGCAATTAGACTGGTCAGTGAAATTGGGCCCAGTATTCACAAAGTGCCACTGTCACAATGCAGCAGTCCACTACTTTTTTGTGTCAAAATTCCAGGCTGTAACATACAGTCATGCATGGTTGCGCATATTACATAACCCATAAGCCTGCATGGGTTAATAAAAGTCATGTCTCAGTCTCTATCGGGTCCAGATTTGCAATTGAATTGGAAGTTTAATGTTCTGTTCAAAATAAAAATCTATGTTGGAATCAATGCAGTTAGAACAAATTTCTCAAAATTTCTAAAGAGAGGAAAATTTGCTAGAATTTTGGAGGAAATAAACATTTTAACATATTTCTTGCACTTTAAAGCTTAAATTTCGATAACTCATGCTGTGGATATGAATATTCTGTCATAGTATGTATGTTTAGTTATAATACGCCATAAATCTAAATAATTCAGCCAGCATTATTTTGGTGTTTCAGACAGAAATGTGAGAAAATTAGCAAAGTTTATTTTTTCTATTTTTGTTTTCTTTTGGTTTTCAAAAAAAAAAATATTGGGTTAAAATTCCAAATGAGTTAAGATGTTTCAAGAGTTATAATGTAGAAGCGTAAACAGAAAAAATGTCTTAGATGTTGTTGCAAAATTGACTGAATAACGCAGTTTTGAAAAAAATGTAATTTTTCACATTACTTTTGGATTCTAGTCAGTCCATCTTTTTTAAAGCATTTAATGGCCCAAAAGGCATATCTTTGGTATTTGAATTTTTTTTTTAAATTTTTCAATAATTGTGAGAAAAGTATTAATAATATGGGGATATTATTAATGTTATGTGGATGACCCTCCTAAAAACGCACAACTATGATGATAGATACAATAACGTTCCAAAACAAAAAAATATACATGCTATAGTTTTAACATTACTGCCCAATACACAAAAAAATACTTTTTCATAATTTTCAATAATTGTAAGAAAAGTATTAATGCCATGTGGATTAGACTCCTCAAAGGCGCAACTAGGATGATAGCAAAAAAAATGGATACAAAAAACACTGATCATCCCTCTACAAACTGCAAAAATACTTCTTTCTTATGTTTTTCTTATATAGTAAAATCATAAATTCAAAAGGACAATAAGAATCCACTTAATTTGCAAGCCATATTATTATTAAGCTTCATCATAATTTGTTGATTGTTCTGATTTCGCCTAATCTTACATCCTATAAATGACAGAGTTGATATGAAATTTGTCTTTTTCTATGTTTAAAATATTTTATGAATTAATAAAAAATGTATTTACCTTATAATTTATGAATAATTCCAATAAGCTAGCCTTCAGTTTCAACACTTGAAACTGTGTCTTGTAATTTTGATACTGTACTGCTGAGTTTGATTTAAGTTTAAAGGACACACCTGCTCAATTGTTAGATTGAAAACTGTTAAAAACAAACTATGATTATAATTATTGTGCTCTAATCCTAGCATAAACTGTTGTCATCAAGAATAGACATAGGTATTTAGACAATTCCAAGTAACAGAGCAAAACAGTGTTTCTCAGTTTGTCTCTTTAGTGGTATTATAGAACCATGGAGCAAAATCTTGATATTTTCTATATATTCATCTTCACCAAGTGGTTCATCATTAAGTCTTCATTGACAGGGATATATAAGGAGAAAACTTACTCTGCAAATAACTTGTTTCATAAACAATGTGAAGTTTTATGTATGAAGTTAGTGATTGTCCCGGAAACTAGAATCTGCAGATTGCCAAACAGAGGCGGCACTCTTTTATTTTTAATTGCAAGGGGTGATGCAGCAAATTTAATATTTATGATGTCATAGCAATTGACAACAGGGGAGTTGTGCTATTTTTATCATTGGCTGATTTGCAATAATCGTTTTGTGCACATCACTATTGAAGGGTGAAGAGTGAACACTACAGGCATTTACAAAAAGTGGTTCATGCAACATGGTTTGCCTTTTTGGTGCTGCATGAAAACCTTGTGTTTTACCCATTTCTTTGGGAAGATCAAGTCTTATTTCAACCAAGTCTTACACCCCTTTCACATTACAAGAGTAGGAATGAGGACCCGAGTTCTAAATTGGACTGTAAGATTGTCTAGATCTGATGAACTGACCTAGTTCCAATGCTGATCCACTGGTCAATGACAAATAAATAGTTAGGGCCAAATTTGGGTAAATACTTGTAGTTAAAACTCAGCATCCCATAGAAGCAAGAAATACAGAGTATGTACCAAAAAAACATGTCTACAAATTGTAGAATCATAATAAGGGGCCGTGAAAACGGTTGGCAGATGACAATAGAAAGGTGGTAGGGGATTTCGGATAATTATAAACATTTGGGGATACGGATCGATTACAGATGCTCCTTTTTTAAAACACAAGTTAGTAGTCAAATTAGGAAATCTCCGATAAAGATGTATTGTATTCGCAGTACATATAAACTGAAAGTTGATGTTAACATTGTATTTCTGACTGTAATTCAATGCTGCTGTTACATTGTCACTATTATGTGCTTGTCCAGCCCCTTATGGCATGTTGTCAGGGGCACTGGTGAAGGACCTTGAACGACGTTGTAGTATCTGCAAGCATCTGTTTAAACACCATGACTGTCCAAAAGAGGAAAAGAACTTTGGCTCTGGCTAAGAAAGTCCAGAAATTCAGATCCCACCCATTGTTTCATGAATTTGAATTGTTAACTAGTGGTACAGTTGAGAGTCCCTAGGGCTCGCACAAAGCGTCTGCAAGGTACTTTTGTCCATGTTGCTTTTAAACTTAATCTTGGCCGTACTCACTGTCAAATATCATGTGACAAAATTTCTATTCTGTATCAGGTTATGGCCAATAAAGATATCATTATCGTTATCTTATACCAGGATAACGGAGGGTTACAAGGAATAGGGAATTAGTGCAAAAACAAACGATTGAACATGTGAAGTATTACTTCATGAATTTTTATGGAAAGCCAAACGAGTCTTCAATTGTTCACACCTTTGGTTTTGACTATAATTTAGAACAGTTATGTTGTCCAGAATTATATTAACCTCTATTTCATACAGGACAAACTCCAGTATTATGAAATACTGGTTTGATGATGGATGAATCTGGCACTTTCTTTTTGGGCAACTAAACACGTGGTCATGCAGGGCGCTCAGAGCAGGCAGCTTCTGAGGCGGTTTGTCAGACAGCATATCATCACATCACATCCATCTTTTCTGCCACAAAAAGAATAGGACATTTTTTTTAGCTCTTCACTATGCCTTTCATTGTGTTTTCATCACAACAGCAGCTGGGTGGCCAAGTGGTTAAGGTACCCGCCTGCTCCGCTGAAGGTCTTTACCTGCATGGGTTCGAACCCCGGGTGGGGAACCCAAAATTTTCAGTGAACCTTCATGAGCAAATTCCCAGCTGGATGTCGTTCGGATGAGACGTTAAATTGGCGGCCCCTTGTATCCGTTTCTATGCTGGGCAAGTAAAAGATCCCTCACATGGGGTAAATGTGTAACATGTTGAGGACTCCTGCTCTCGCTCCCATGTCATCAATCAACCCTCGTGAGCACCCAACTGGGCTTAGAGGGCTGCACTTACCATATCTATCTATCTATCTAACCATCTATCACTTCATTATGGGGGAGGGTTGGTCTATTGGTAGCATGCTGGGCTGCCAATCGCTGGGTCTGGGGTTTGAATCCAGCTGTTGCCGCGTCACCTGGGCCTATGTTGGATGGCTGTTTCAATCATCCTTCACCTCATTGCCGTGCCCTCCTCCTGTCCTAATTAGCCTACCAAGTGCAAAAATACAGGATGTTAAGCCCCAATCATCCATCCATCCATCCATCAATCATCATTTCATTTTTTCAAGTTTGCTAACAACATTGCCGAAAACTTTGTGCTTTGCAATGCAGCAATTTGAACAAATATCTACACTTATGTAGCAAGATACTAGAAATTCAGTGATTTGGGCAAATCACTGATATACCAAATTATATTGTTGTTTTTTTCACATTCTTTGCAAGATGCTGGAATGATGTGATTTCGGTAAATCAGTGCCATACCAACTTGAAATTTCTTCAGATATTGCATCATGCAATGTTTCGGAAATCTCATGATTTTAAAAAATCATTTGAGTATCATTTGGTATTACCCTGTGTAATACCGAGTAAAACGATTTGTCCAAATCGCAGGAAAATTGACACAATTGCTAAGTCAGACTTATGCGACCTTTCAGGAAAAGGGTCATATCCCACAGGACTGTGTTTAAGTCTCTTCGTATCCTACCCATCAATAAGTTGTATTCAATGAATCTATTTATCTTCATGTATAAAGTACACTTTAGTTGTCATCCTCCGGTCATCAATCATATGTTCATTAAAAATCAAGACATTCATAACATCAATACTAGAAATAAGGCATTATTCGGAGTTCCATACTTCACCTCAGCAAAATTGCAGAGAAACATAAGACATAGAGGAGTCATTTGTTTTAATACCCTGGGCAACTCCATTGATTACAAGTGCTCCCTTCCCGTCTTGAAAAAATGTCTGAAAAACTATCTATTAAGTCTGTAATATGTGATTTCCTGTTACTTAAGCTTAAAATTTGTTATCTCTTAAACTGTTATTAATATATACACATGTGTGTCAGTCACAAATTTTTGATGAAATTCTTGGCCAAATACACCGAATGGTGTCAGGCCCCTGTACCTTAATGGTATTAATAAAGACTTGAACTTGAACTTGAACTTGAAAGAAGACCATTACAAGTGCCAAAAAAACTTCCATAAGGATTAATATTGAAGGGGAAAAACATTGATATACATATTATTATTATACTTTGGTAAAATATTCTATTAGTAGCTTCTGCCATACAGTGCCATAGCAGCTATGCTTCTGCGTGGCTTGTATGGAGACTGTAAATACCGCAGAAATTAGTAATGTTTTTGGCAGAATGCCATCCATTTGTGATTACAATGATATTCATGCCACACTCCATGACGATGAACATCCACACAATTTTGATCGTAACGATCAAGAATCCAAGTGCTTGATCCAACAATGGGGTCACCACCTGGAAAAGAAATTACCGCATCAACAGAATTATCATTGTCCAATACACAGACTGAGATTCCAGAAGAATAAACAAGTCAATGCAGTAAAACTTGTTCCGAAATAAATTCACAATATCAAGTTTTTTACTGTCCGCATTATGCATGTAGCATAAAATACAAATTAAATTTTAAAAAAAACATTTTCGGTCATTTCAAGAATGATGTACGAGGGGTTTTCCAAAGTTCTGTCCCACTCACCATAACTTTTGCAATTTTCAATACAGAAACATGATATTTGGGTCAGGTAATATTGAAGTAATTTGCAAATAATCCTAAACAATCAGATCATATAGACAAAAATAAATTGTTCATTTGTTGCCATGGAAACCAAAAGTCATGAAATGCTGCCCAGAGCACTATTAGGGACACAGATTCATTATATCTTGTTAAAAAAAATTATTTTTACCAAGGTTACAGGACAAGAAACGAATTAAAAATAATCCCTAACATTACACAATTTCTTGTAGTGATTGACTGGACTCTGAGTACATTTTCGATCTTGTCTTATATTCCTTAAAAAATCAATGCCTTATAGTGAATACAGTCCTCATATTTAGATCACAGAACTTTGTTGTTTCGCATATTTTCTAAAGATGGATTTTCCATAAGTTCTGTCCAACATGTCATAACTTTTGGTAGATTTTATACATAAAAATAATATTTGGGTCAGTTGATATTGAGGTAATTTGCAAGTGATCACCAAAATATCAGATCAAAGAGGTAAAAAATAAACTGTTGATTTGCTGCTATGGAAACCAAAAGTGACGAAATGTGACCAAGAGCTTGTAAACAGACACATACTTGATATATCTTGTCAAAATATGTAATTATTACATGTGATATAGAACAGAATGTTTTCAAAACATTCATAGACATTTTCACAACTTCCTAAACTAATGACTGGTACCCTGTCAATACTTTTTCCATACTTTCCATCCATGTCTAAATAAGATTCCTCAGTATTCATGTTAAGGTCAGTATTGGCATATTGCAGTCTTCTTTTTGGGGGTTTCCAGCGTGTGTTCTCTTCATTCAGAAAAAGTTTGTACTATCTTCATTTGGTTTATATCACTCATACTGTCTTCGTTGAATGTATGAGAAAATGTTTGTACTCTCTCTACTTGTTTTTATCCGATTAAAATGAAAGGATGTCACATTGTCAAAAGTATATATTATATGATGTCATCCATATTATCCAAGAAAATTGCTCATCTCGTAAAAGACTGAGCAATTGTATGAGTAATGGTAAAGTAACTAAGATGTAACGATAATACCACTTTACATTGTTATTAATGATATACTTTAATTTGATAAGTCAAGACACAGATAATGCAAGCAGGCGTTCAGTTCGCTTTAAGTGAGTACTACAAAGTCTGGGCCGCATTTCATGACTTCTGGTTTCCATGGCAACAGATTTTAAAAGCTCCTTTTTTTATAATCTGATTTTTTTGGAAGTTACTTGCAAATAACGTCAATATTATCTGACCCAAATATCATGTATCTAGATGAAATCTAGTGAAAGTTATGACAAGTTGGACAGAACTTTTGGAAAACCCCTCGTAGGCCTACAAATAACAAACATAAGTAACTTACTAAGCCAATGCCAGGACCGATGTTGGACGCCAATGTGTAGACCTTTGCCTATGTCTATCCCTGACTTCGCAATTTCAGCCTTGATAAATGTGGTAAAGTCCTTGAAGGGTACTTCAGTGGGAACATTTCGCAAGAAGAACAAGTCGCCTCCTGCAAGCAGACATCTTCCTCTTGCCCTGGACCAAGTCATTTTGTTTTTATAAGCTGCTATGTCATTTCCTGTAATTTGCAATAAAAACTGTTCTAGATACATAGATCGTTTGAATCATTTCACAAAAAGAACAAGTACTATGTACCTGTCCCCCCCCCCATCCAGAAAACACCCTCCTCTAGTCCTGGACCAAGTCATTTCTTCCTTGTAATATAAGCTGCTATCTATTTCTTGTAATTTAATAAAAGACATACATTGTATATGGTTGTAGATTTTTTTAGGCAGGCATGATTGGCCCACAGAGTCTTATAGCTGTTTGCAGATTACAGCCCTGCGGGGTAGGGTTTAGGGTGCATCAGTTGCCCCCAACCTATTCTGATTTTGATGTCTAGGTGATATGTTAGGAGGTTGGGTGTCCTGAGAATGTACACCAAATTTCAGGTTGAAATTCCAATGCAAACAGCCACCTCCAGAGCATTACTTATTTCAATGATATTTCAATGAAGTTGAATTACAATATTTAGCAAAATTGTCATAACTCAAGAACCGATGGTCCGAGAGACTTGATAATGGACTCAAAATGTGCTGAATAAACAAGTTTATATTCATTACAATGGCAAGTTTGGTCCTGGGACCAATAGTTTCAGAGCAAGATCAGAAAAACGTTTTTTTAATTGAATAAGTCAACTTTTGGATTGAAGCAGAAGTCAGACCGAACAAGATCCATCACCAGAAATGTACACTATGGATACATGTATCCTCTGTGAATGATCTGAGGTAGAAGTAATGCAGATAGGATCAATGTACATTGGGTAGTGCCCAAATTTTAATAAACACCCATTTTTTACAGAATTTCCCAGTATAATTGTGTTTTTGTCAAATAACGGAAAAATGGTTAGAGATGGAGCTATGGACTTTACCCCCGGGAAGAACTTTTTTTTTCGTTCGCAGTGTGTCGACGAACAATTTTTTCACATACGCACTTGCAACAAACTTTTTTATCAGAATTTTAACATTACGGTATCCTAGTTACAGGTGGAAACAAACATTTTTTTTATTTTCATGAGCTGAACAAACTTATTTTTTCATGGTCAAGTATGAAACAATCTTTTTTTTTCACCATATATCCATAGCCCCCCCCCAAAGATCATGGGGTCGGCCCCTTTACCAAAGCAAAGAAACTGGAAAAGGTCAATGATGAACAATAGTACATCAAGTGCAATTCTTTTTCAATTGTGGAATTAGTTTTTTGTCAAAATTTATGTAACTGAAATTAGTACCAACTTAATCCAGTTGTATCATAATACATACATACACATTTTATAATATTTATTATGAATATTTCGGAAATGAATCTGGTAATTCTAAGTTTAAGTCCCCGAATTTTGATTCACACAATTTTAATCACAGTGGAAAATAAAAACAACAAGTTGCAGCTACTATGAGCTCAATTCAGGCTTAAAGCAATCAAGGTAAATCCAAACTAAATAATGCTATTTAGTACAATGTATTTAAGATAAGTTATGTTGACTATTCACAATTTCACATTGTAATTTCCATTTCAATGAAATTGACTTAAATTAATTGACCAAATGACAAAGTAAATCAGTTAAATGTTTAACTAAATTAGTGATATATGACTAAGTAAATAAGTCATATATGACTAAATAAATTAGTCATGTATGACTAAATAAATTAGGCAGATATATGAAAAATAAATTTTGATATTTGACCATAAGAGTATTTATAGATCAATTTGTTATTTTATTATTTACTGGTTAGAAAAACAGGGGAATTCAATAATTATCTAAAAGTTATATGTCTAATGGATAGCTATCCCTACTACAATGCAATTTGTTCACAATAGCCAGTGGATGGCCTTTGTTTAAATCGTAGTTGAAACAATGGTCAGTGTTTGAATAACAGCTAGCTGGCATTCAAACTGAATTGGGTTCTGGATCTGTATATTTAATCAGCAGTCCTCTATGATGAGATTATCGAGCTAACGCATGCTAGTCTCTTAAAAGTTTCTTAAATGCAGCCACTGTTTCTACATTGACTTGGTCTTGTCTCAATTTATTCCAATCGCTAACAGGTTTTGGAGTAAAAGCGTGCTTAAACTGTGTGGTCTTTGGCACAAACACTTTTAAATTGAGGTTACTGTTTTTTCTTGTTATACTTTTGTTAAAAATAATATCCATATCCTCCGAGGGGACGGCCACTAATCCTTTTATCACCTTAAATAATAGTATGAGTCTTAGTTTTCTTTTTCGATCTTCAAGCGAAGGCCATTTTAACTGTTGTAGCATATTTGCAACGCTACTCGTTTGTCTGTAATCGTTAACAGCAAACCTGGCTGCTAGTCTCATTTCAACCGACTTGATATTTTTCTGGTAATGAGGATCCCAGATCGCTGCACTATACTCCAGTTTAGATCTTACCATGGATTTATATGCCAATACTTTGCAGTCTTTTGGGCAGTCCTTCAGATTCCTTCGAAGGAACCCGAGAATAGAGTTACTTTTTTTAGTTACTTCTGCTATATGAGAGTTCCACTGAAGATCGTTATCAATAATTAATCCTAAATATTTTGCCTTATCCACCTCTTCAAATACATCGCCTGAGATTTCTATTGTTTCTCAAGGGGTTGTTTTTTCCTTGATGATCGCAAGATGTTACATTTGGACAAATTAAACGACATTCCCTAGCTCAGACCCCATTTAACTAAGGTATGTAGATCTTGTTTTAAGCTGTCCTGGTCTTCTGTTGACTTTATCTGTCAATACAGAAGGCAATCGTCTGCAAATAAGCGGACTGTAGATGAAACCAAGTTGGGCATATCATTGATATTCAGGAGGAATATCAATGGCCCGAGGACCGTTCCCTGGGGGACTCCTGAGTCAACATGTACTGAAGAGGATGATTCACCATCAAAACATTGTGCTATTTCATATTATTAGAAAATATCACAAGATATCTATCTGTAGAATTATCAGATAGTTTATTTGGATAGGTTTATTTGTATTTGAATCCAACCCTACTATACACCCACCAGCTAAAGAAACGCAACACTTGATTTTAGCTCATATTTTTGCAAATAAATTTTTTTGGTCAAAATCAAATAGATGGAATTGATTCTATTGTCGACAAGCATACTTGTACCAAAAATTATTCAACTGCGACCATTTCCTGTCTTTTTTGGTCCGTTTTTATCAAATTTGAGATTTTGAACCAAAAAAGACTTTCCCTCCACCAAAAGGAAGATGTCATTTGAATTTCTACCTAATAGATGTTAAAAAGCCGAAAAATTGCTTCAACAACTTTATTTTTAGATTTTACATAAAACTTTGAAAATTTGCGTTTCACCAACTTTAGAACACGGTGATGAAAATGATTTAGTTTCATGCCTTTTGAATTGTGCTATTTTTCTCAAATTTTTCCAGGATGTGTCCATTATGTCTCTGAGACATGAGGAAAAGATTCAAGGCAAAATATTGATAAGAAAAATCTTATCATTGCATTGAAGGCCAAATTTTAAAATTGAAAGTGACAATCACTTCAAAAAACATTAAAATCCAGAAACTGAAACTGAGTGTATATATCAACTAGAAGGTCCCCCATACAAACTGCCAGCAGTGCGCAATCCGCTGAAGTTGAGTGCACTTCTCCTCCTTTAATCACAATGTATGGTTTTCATTACTTTGTACTCTATACTGTGTTTTTATCTGCCTTTTTGAAATGCATGCTCCAGCGGGAGGGGCAGGTCCAACAACAAGACAGGAATTTGGATAAATATTTTGTTCTTCTGTAAATTTAAGCTTTTCTAGAATTTAATGATTTATTACTTTTTTACTGCGATGGAATGTCACACAACTTTGAATATTTCGAGGAAAATAAAAATATTTGCAAACTGCCTATGCCCCTTTCGCAAAATGGAATCGGCCAGACGTCACGACTTTCCAAGCTTGCCTATTGGCCAAGACTGTCCCATCGCTGTGGCAAAGAAAAAAAACTTTGCATATTGTTGAAACTCGGAAATAAAACCAGACACATAAGAGGCCAAAGGTATATGAGAGAGAAACTCTTAAGTTCTGATGTTATGAGTTAGTTGCCACACAAATCAACTTTCGAAAGTCCTCCAATTTCTTCCACAACGTGTCACAAAGTCGACCACGCCCCCTTTTTCATCAATTTGCATAATGCGGAACCCTAAGGACAACATCTCGTGGAGAACTTCATCCAATGATGTGGCAAAGCCAGATTGCAAATTGAAAATATGAAAATGTATTTTTTCAGTTGACCGCCAATCTGCAAAGGGCTCTAAGAGAGTCATTCAAGGGCCTCTATTAATTGTGTAACAAAATGAAATTTTGCAAAGATATTTAAGATAATCATAATGTTCCAGTTCATTTTTAAATTCATATTAAAATGGAGCAGAAACACATGAATTAAAGACATAGGTGTATGGGACAGGCGTTTCGTTGGGGGGCTGTCGCTATTTTGCCCTGTAATTTTAACATGGCACGGATGTGGCCAGGGCAGTGGATCTGCCCTGACTGGTCAGGATTTGCCCTGATATATGCCATTTGCCCTGATGCCAGGGGGGGCTGCACCCCCCCTGACCCCCTGCGAAATATGCCTATGATTAAAGAGCTATATTTAAAAGCCAGAAGTTGGAATTCGGATGATTCACCAGTTCATGCTATTCCTCTGCAGAGTTCTGCCAGGGATCTGATATGCCAACTGCAAAAACAATTCATACCACAAAAAAGCAAACTTCTCACCAAATCTGCAGAGGAATGGTTTTGCTTTCTTGCAGTTATCTGTCTTCAACGAAAAGTTTTCTGTGTCTAGGAATCCACAATGGTGCCAAAGTCGACTTGAATCTGTGAATTGAATGAAATCAAAACATTGGATTCCTTCTCTTTCCTTTGTTTGAAACTGGTGAAAACGTTATTTTAATTTCAACAATATATCAAATCAAAGTGTGACATGACAGTTTTTAAGTTTAGGGTTCAGCACCTGTCATTATCAAGTGATCAAGGATACGTTATCATCAATATAATTATGTATTTCCAGTGTACAAGTGGAGAGAGTAGTTTCGCGGACCGGACAACTATGAAAACCGCCACAGTCCAGTACCACCAACTCTTCAGTACCGGACTGCCCTCAGTTAAAAAAAAAACAGACCAGAGGTTGTCTGTACTGGTACGGACCGGTGAAGTGAAATTAGATTAAAACGCAAAAAAGGGAGGGGAAAAAAGTTCTTCATATTTCGCATCATCTTTTCCGACCATTTCCAATGTTTTCGGCACAAAATTTGGCGTAAATCGGAAACCAGTAGGCCTACATCAAGCTATAAATGCCAGTATATACTTCCCCCCCCCCAGACCGTAACGCCTCACCAAAAGGACCTACTGCCAGTTTTTAAAAGTATTTTAATCTTGTGGGTTGTGACTTGTATATAATATGTAACAACAAAATTAATATTAATCATGTGATTAGTACGCCGCAGGTGAGAAGTGTCTCCAAGTTTCACCTGCAGCATGCAGTATATTTTATCAGTCATCCATTCGTGGAAGAACACTCACCATTAAAGCCAACCACCATAGTTGTCTGGGAGACTGCAGCAGTATCATTAACGAACATCCATTCTGTCTTGGGCTCTGCCTTCCCTCCTATCCACATATAAGAATCAACTTGATATTTGAATCTTAGCTTATTAATGTCAGGTAATGTTTCCTCTGACAATTGCACCATTTCCAACCCCCGGTTTATACACAACTGCCTGTTTTCTTCCCAGTTAGTCCTTTTGGGGAAACGGTAATAGCATTTCTGCCCAATTCTGTCGTACACACATCTATCGTTGATATATGTTGCATTCAAGCAAGTGCTGAAACATTCCTCTGGAAAATGTAGAAATAACAAGCAAATAATATATTATACTATTATAGTACGGTACAAACCAAAATAAGAAAATTTCTGTAAAAAGTGCTGTTTACCGATTTTGTCCTCCTTACTCCTCTCCACCCCAAATCTCCATGCAACTACCTTTGACTGCTTACCACAACTTTACTCCAATATTAAGAAGTCTATTAAGAGTATTAAGACAGCTACCAATGTAATGGCAATTAGCAAAGGGGCACAATCAAGATATCAAACACAATGGGATTGGTTGAGTTTGAATTGATATTGATTTAATGAGGATATATTTAATGCAACTTTAAAAGGCAGTTTAAAAATAGGTAAAGGTAGTTAGTGATTTGAAGGGAGCCAAAAGGTGTGAAGGGTAAAGTAGTGGCTTACTCTTCCTTCCCGTTGGGGCTTGTTATATATACTTTATATATATAGCTTGGCCAAATGTTCAAGTCATACGTAAGTCATACATTTGGTTGAGAGGTTTGAATTGAAGAATGTTTGGTTGTGATGTTTAGCCAAAAGTTTGAGTCACACGTACGTCAACCTTTATTTATGAGGTTTGTACAACCTTAGATTATTACGTATTACCATACCTTTGACTCATAGGTTTATTAGGTATGGTCGCCCGTTTGGCCATACATAGGTTCAAAGGTTTCTCAAACATTTCTTTTGATATGTATGGACAACTAAACGTTTGAATGTAATGTTTAGGGCAAACATCTGATCATACATATCCGCCAAAGGTTGGTTGAAGGTTTGTACAAATTTGCAGAACCTCGGATCCTGAGTCTCAGACAGCCTTGTATCGCCATCTATTCCCAAACCTATTCAATTCTATCTACTAACTTGGAGATTATAAAACCTCCAACAGGATGCTCGCTGGTGATGAAGCCATAAAGAAATAGTAGCTACACCAGCTGAACAATTTCCAAATAAGTATCTCTTAAACTGTGAAAGATTAGATTGGGGTGGAAAAATGTCCCAAGTACATCTATCTCTCTGTTTTTCTCTTCTCTTCACCGTTTTAATTCGTGTTTTCTCTTTGTGGCTGTTCAACAAAAAATCAAACCAAGCAACCCAACTCCTGACCTCAAATAAAAAAAATTCTTGAAACCCCCCCTCCCCAAACCAAAAAAAAATCTATGCATCAAAATCAAATGAGAACATTCTTTATATCATATCAACCATAATAAGTGCCATTGTTAAAGGGCTTTATTTTATTATTATTTTTCCATGGGGGCATCAGGTTGGCAGGGTGGCCGGAACGCCAGAAGCAATGCGCCATTCCCCCGGGCCATCCGAGCACTCCGCCACTGGCCAGTGCCTCCCTGCTGCTGTTTGACATGACTTATTTATGCATCATATTCACCTTGCAATCGGTCCAGAACACGAGTATTCCACCGTAACACGAAAAATTCAGTCTCTCCTCGATGTTATACACGGAATCTAATCTCGAACGAGCCATTTCAGGCCATTTTTCACTAGATACAGTCAATTAAATTCCGAATAACAAGCCCTGTCAAAAAAACTACGTTTCACATCGCCAACTTGACCTTGTAATTCCGAAGCATACACAATTAAATTTCCGTCCGATGGATAGCAGTATTTCCAGAAACTGAACAATAATTCCTGGTTAAATCCAGTGTTACGGTGGAATAGAAGGTGTTCTGGACCGATTAAATTCTTATTCACAAGAGCGTGGCAGCCATAGCCACCTTATTCGCCGATATCTGCGCATGCACAAGACACGACATAAGAATGGATTTGATAGTCAGCCATATTAGATCTATTGCAAATATGTTTATATGTGAATTAGATCACTACAAAAGGAAAAATGGAAGCATGATATGCGAAAGTGCTTGCGTTGCTTCAAGGTGACTACGGTTGTCCTGTCTTCCTCATTTTTGATGAGAAATTTGTCACCATTTATAGTAGCTCCTAGTAAAGAATGTTACTTTAATTGTTGAAAACTTGAGGAACTTAAAACTGACATTTTGCTAAAAAACATTACCCTCTTGAAACATGTGAGTTAGCATACCCTTGGGAAAAGCACATGTGTTAGTGCGCACTCAGGCAAAAGTACCACCCCACCATTTCACTCCCTCCCCCAAAATCATAAATTCCCAACGGTCCCTCCTCATTTGCTGTGTATTTCAGAATATACGAAACTTACCAACAAATATTTCATATGCACTTGCAGCAGGAACGTCAGAAATAATTGAAGTGATTTTGCTGCATTTCTCGCCTTCTCTGAAGAATCCAACACAGTTGGCATCAGAGATACAAAGCATAGAGCATTTGACATCATCTGCCATATCGGGACCCATTTCAATTGCTGATGTGTTAAATTGTCTTGTTGTCATCATTTTCCTGTAATTTCCAAATCTCATCACTGAAACTCCATGAATATAAATTCCTGAAAATAAAATAGGTATATTTGATCATTCTTGAAGTAATTATTCCCCACAACAGACTCCATGAGGACCTCTATTATTTTTTTGCTAATGACACGCAGTGTCAGAGGGACTCCTTGAATTGGATTGTTTGGAAAAATGTTAATTGATTGCTTATGTAACTTTTCACAGAGGCACTAATAACCTACCAGTATAAACATTCATTTTGTTGTTCAATATTATTGTTATTAATCCATAACAACTAAAGATTTCCACAGTAAGAAAGAAAACAATTTGTTTCAAGCCATATCTTGCTCATTTGCATGTTGCTTGTGTTCATTTGCATTGCCAGTTCCAGTAGACTGCTCCCACGATATGCGATGGTGAGATCCAGTTTCTGTCTGCATTTCATGGTGTCCATCAAATATCCCACACACCACCCCATGCACAATGCTCATCCTTTCACAACATTCAAAGACTCCCCTAAACTTGTCAAATTTTACCTTAAATCAATAAATATCATAAGCACTTTCACATCCCAATACATTTATCAGCTGGGTGCTGTGATTTTGGCCTGCAACCATGTTTGTTCTGTTCTGTTAGTAGATCCCTCCACAGTCAATTCAGAGTACCCCAGGACCCTGGTAATGTGTAATGGGGGGAGGGGTTAATGAGGGTTGAATATTTGGCTCACGGTAGGGGATTTAATCCTGGTGGCATGAGTATATAAGAAAACATTTTATGAATGTTAAATATAATATGTACAGTATCAGACAAAAGTTTAGACCGCGTCAACATTTTGTCAATATCAGGGGAAACAGGTACTCAGCTGAAACATTTCTGCATCGATTTTCTTGCCTATGTATCAGTGAAATCGTACAATATAAAAAACTTCAACTATTTTTTTGAAAATGTGTGATAAAAAAATATTTCAGATGGACTTACTGTCTGATACCGCTAATAGCAATGTTCATTTTGCATGGCCAATTACTGGAGACATCAGTGCAATGGTTGCAATGCCTAATGCTTAAAGCAGTCTCATGGGGAGTGTATTATTCCCTAGGCCATATCTTGTACAAGGAAAACAAAGTTTCAATAATGCCTCTTGAGTGCAGAACATACACACATCATAAATTTACATTATTTAAAAATGTACGGAAGTGGCTATAGATTTTCAACTGATGAATTGTTGATACTGTTAGTTTCAGCAGGACTAAATCAATATCTTTACTGTTCTTCCAGAAGTGTACGTAGCATTTGAAAAATCTGGAAAAATTGGTGACCTTACACTGCTGGGGCATACTGATTATCTGTGGTTCGGAGTGTGATGCAGCGTTGGTATATGATGTAGCGTAGAGAATAGCCATACATGTATATATACATGGTATGTGACATAGTATGAATGTCTTGTCAAGCATGAGTTAGTAACATGCCTACAAAGCTAGGGATATAAAAATATTCATAGGCTTTGACATGAACTCCTGGGAGGTTCTATAGGGATTTCTAACTTGAAGTGCACTTGTTCAGGGAAGGAAATTGAAACAATCAAATATGTAGCACAAAATAACTGTGAACCAAATTGACATTGATTAGCAAACCATTTAGGATTATAAGTACATTAACCCATCACCATTAACAACAGTTATCTCAAATACTAGTGTATTTAAGTTATGTTTATATCAGCTTAAAGTCATCCTCAAAGTGTCGGTTTACTATTTCCCTCGATGTTTGGATACATGTGTATTAAAGCCATTGAAAACCAGCAATTAAGGGGATCAGTGAATAGAATAGTTACCACAGCGACAATCATTTGCAACCCATGCAGGCTGGGCCCCTAGGTTCTGCTAATCTTGCAAGGACCAATAAAATAAACTCACCTCAGAACAAAGCTTCAGAAAAAGAAACTCGCCTCCTATCAGAACAAAGCTTCAGAAAAAGAAACTTACCTCCTATCAGAACAAAGCTTCAGAAAGAAAGACATACCTCCCATCAAAACAAAGCTTTGGAAAAAGAAACTTGCCTCCTGTCAGAACAAAGCTTCAGAAAAAGAAACTTGCCTCCAATCAAAAGCAAAGCTTCAGAAAAATAACTTGCCTCCTATCAAAAACAACGCTTCAGAAAAAGAAACCTATCTCCTATCCAGGGATGGGCACGAGTACCTAAGTACTCGTGTACTCGTGTACTCGAGTACATAAATCCAAGTACTCGCATGTACTCAGTACTCGTGGCTTTTACGAGTACTGTACTTGTACTTGTACACGAGTACATTGGAAAAGTACTCATATTTATGAGTACATTACGAGTACATCATGAGTACATCATTCAATAAACATGGTTCTGATTAGGATTAGACTCAAATACAGATGAATAATGAAGGTATTTTTAACACAAAGGATACTACAGGTATTCTATTAATTTGATGTCAGAGGTAAATACAAATATCCCTAAAATGCAATAATTCCAACTTTGAAAGTATATTCAATTTAAAACAACAGATAGAAATATCTTTAAAAGTGGTAATTAATTTTTTTTTGGAAATGGATTATTGAAATATACACTCTTGATCAAAATGCTGGAATAATTTGGATTTTCGAAGTGTCAGGACTTCTAAGTTCTAAAATTGGTAATTGAATATGTGGAATTGCAAAGATTTTTTCCTGAGACATTAGATTCATGCATAGATGATATTATAAACCGTTTTTAGTGGCTGAAAATTATTTGGAAACTTTCTATTGGTGACCCGGAAAAATTGATCATTTTTAATAAAAAATCACCAAAAATCACATCATGGCTCAACAACACAGACACAAAATTTCAACATATGCAAAAAATGCCAACTTAATCTTGATGTTTACAGCCAAAAAACATAACAATATCATGTTGAATGCCACATGCATTGACCTCAGCCTTCACTTGACTTGACATGGATTCCGCCAACCTGTTTTGGCTTCTTTTTGACAGATATGGCCATTCTTCAGTGAAAGTCATTTTCACATGAGTCAGATCAGTTGGCTGAACCTCCTTCTTGCATGCAGAATGGTCAAAGATGTCCCTATAGTATTATCTAGGCTCATATCGGGTGAAGTTGCCAATAACTGAAAATTCTCAATATTCTCAATTTTCAAGGTTTTGTATGATTTTTGGTGCCCTACAGGCTTCAGCAGTTTCATAAATCAATACAATATTTCTACGGAAGTGTTCACTACACTGAAGTACCATTCCCTCTTCCAACAAGCTCAGATAGGAGACTGCCGGGACGTTTCCATTCCGCACCACCAGACACAAATTTCCGTCATTATGGATGACGCCCAAAACATGCACTGAACTGCCACCCTGAGCCCTTGTGGCTATGAGGCAGTATTCGGACAGTATCTGGCCACCTTCCCATCACACAAAAATCTCTTCATAAGGTCTGCGAAACATGTATCAGAATGTATTAACTGAGATTGAATTTACTTCAAAACTTCTCAAAATATTCCAGAATTTTTGTCAAGAGTGTATACTTGTTGCAAGAGGAAATGATACCTCACTGTAGTGAACACTTCAGTTGAAACATTTCATTCATTTATGGCAATGCTCAAGCTTGTAGGGCACCATAGTGCCTTCTAAACTTTGCAAATTGAGAAAATTGAGAAATTGCCGTTATTGGCGACTTCACTCGATATGAACTTATATAACATTATAGGGAAATCTTAGACCATTCTGCATACAAGATGGAGGTTCAGGCAACTGATCTGGACCAAGTACAAGTGACTTTCTATGAAGAATGGCCATATCGGTCAAAAAGAAGCAAAAAACAGGTTGACGGAATCCATGTCAAGTCAAGTGAAGACTGAGGTCATTGCATGTGGCATTTAACATGATATTGTTTTGTTTTTTGGTTGTACACATCAAGATTAAGTTGACATTTTTTGCATATGTTGGAATTTTGTGTCTGTGTTGTTTAGCCATGATGCGATTTTTGATGATTTTTTACTAAAAATGATCAGTTTTTCCGCGTCACGCAAGAAAATTTTCAAATAATTCTCAGCAACTAAAAATGGTTTATAATATCATTTAAACATAAATTTAATGTCTGAGGACAAAATCTTTGAAATTCCACGCTTTCAATCACAAATTTTAGACATTTGAAATCCTGACACCTTGAAAATCAAAATTATTCCAGCATTTTGATCAAGAGTGTAGAATCACAGGAATTTCAGTTGAAGGAACTCATTGAGAAATGTGATTTAATCAAATTGCATTTTATGGAACAACTATCACTGACAAGAGAACTAACACAGTACAAGTATGAAGTAAAATATGAAGAATTGAAAAAGCATACCAGTATCCCGAATGCTATACTTGTACAACTTTACAAATCTATTAAAACATTGCATTTTCCATGTAGTAAAATTTATTATCAAAGTCAAAGTAAAACAAAAAAGTTCTTGTGTGCAGAAAATAATATCATCTATCAAGATTTACAATATATGTTAAGATGTAGAAAGTACATGAACTGTATTCAGGAGTCAAGTTTACATGTATGCTATTGGTGGCCTAATTGTTATTCAAACAATAGCTGCCCCTATAATGCAATGACCATTGTCCACATGTAAACAATGACCAGTGTTTAAATTGCATTTAAGACACTAAGCAGTGTTTGAATTGCAGTTAGCATTCAAAATAGTTCAGGTCTAACTTTATTTGGGAAATGGCAAAATCATAAATATATTTTAAGTGAATAATTTGCAAAAATAACAACTTTTCATATGTGTGATTAAGACATCATCACTGTCCATCACGTGACAGATATTAAACATATTAAAATTTAACAGATGACCATCTGGATTTCTGACACTGGCCATATTTTAAAAAGTGCTTGTAAATTTGAAGTGTTTTGATGCTAATTTTACAAACTGAATTTGCTATCTAGTTGTGTTTGATTCAGCAATGATATCCTGTTAAGCAATTTAATCATAATATTTCATGTCGTTTAAATCGCAAATAATTAAAAACAGGGTTGTGATAATGCTACTGTTCATTGAATACTTTACACGACACATCAAATTTTAACGAATAGTAATTAATTTTGATTTACATTGGTTTTTGGTCGATTTTCAAAAAAGTACTCAGTACTTGTACTTGTACTCGTAGAATGTACTTGTACTTGTACTCGAGTACATTTGTATTTTGCTGTACTTGTACTTGTACTTGTACTCATGACTTGTCAAGTACTTATACTTGTACTCGAGTACATTTGCATGTACTCATGCCCATCCCTGCTCCTATCAAAAGCAAAGCTTCAGAAAAAGAAACTTACCTCCTATAAGAACAAAGCTTCAGAAAAAGAAACTTACCTCCTATCAGAACAAAGCTTCAGAAAAAGAAACTTACCGCCTATCTACAACAAAGCATCAGAAAAGGAAACTTCTCTCATATCAAAACCAAAGCTTCAGAAAAAGAAACTTACCTCCTGTCAAAAACAATATGCAGATGACATGAACACATTGTTCGAATGTCATATTGCCTAACAACTCGATGAATACTCTTTTGGAAATTTTCTTCGATGTCGGCAGCCAATCGGCACTGTTACATGCAGTCATACATCTTCTCATGAATAGATTGCTATAGCGTGTAAGGAAATAAAGTTGCACAGGCAACCACACCAACAAATAATCAATATTTCAAAGACCTCTGCGTCTATAAGCTACTTTGCCATGCAACAATCAAGAAGAGGAAGTTATTTGTCCCAATGGGACATTTGGATACAAGCCAGTCTATTATTTATGAAAGATATAAGAAGCATCATATTATGTTGTTCAGTAACATTTGTATGTATTGAGTCATAATGGCCGATGATCATTTATCATACTCTTAGCATTATAAGGTTGTTGTGTGGAGTCAAAGGTAGTTGAAAGGAGATTTGGGGTGGAGAGGAGAAAGAAGTGCAAAATAGGTAAACAGAGGGCTTCTGACAGTTAATTTTTTTAAACTTTATTTTTGGTTGTACTGTACCTCTAAAAAGTATTATGAATGTTTTCTTATTCTTTTACATGGGTCTGAAGCAGTTTAACTGACATCTGCCAACATTTGGTTACATTAGAAAATATACTGAAGGTGACTCTCTGTGCCTCGCTCTTATGCTGTTTCCAAAACATATCAAACACAGTCCTGTGGGATATGACCCTTTTCCTGAAAGGTCGCATAAGTCTGACTTAGCAATTGTGTCAATTTTCCTGCGATTTGGACAAATCGTTTTACTCGGTATTACACAGGGTAATACCAAATGATACTCAAATGATTTTTTAAAATCATGAGATTTCCGAAACATTGCATGATGCAATATCTGAAGAAATTTCAAGTTGGTATGGCACTGATTTACCGAAATCACATTATTCCAGAATGTGAAAAAAACAACAATATCATTTGCTATAGTAGTGATTTGCCCAAATCACTGAATTTCTAGTATCTTGCTACATAAGTGTGGATATTTGTTCAAATTGCTGCATTGCAAAGCACAAAGTTTTCGGCAATGTTCTTAGAAAACTGGAAAAAATGAAATGATGATCGATGGATGGATGGATGATTGGGGCTTAACGTCCTGTATTTTTGCACTTGGTAGGCTAATTAGGACATGAGGAGGGCACGGAAATGAGGTGAAGGATGATTGAAACAGCCATCCAACATAGGCCCAGGTGACCCGGCAAGAGCTGGATTAAACCCCTAGACCCAGCGATTGGCAGCCCAGCATGCTACCAATAGACCAACCCTCTCCCATAATGAAGTGATAGATAGATAGATAGATAGATAGATAGATAGATATGGTAAGTGCAGCCCTCTAAGCCCAGTTCTGGGCGCTCACGAGGGTTGATTGATGATATGGGAGAGAGAGCAGGAGTCCTCAACATGTTACAAATTTATCCCATGTGAGGGATCTTTTACTTACCAAGCATAGAAACTGACACAAGGGGCCGCCAATTTAACGTCTCATCCGAACGACATCCAGCTGGGATTTTGCTCATGAAGATTCACTGAAAATTTTGGGTTCCCCACCTGGGGTTCGAACCCATGCAGGTAAAGACCTTCAGCGGAGCAGGTGGGAACCTTAACCACTCGGCCACCAAGCTGCTGTTGTGATGAAAACAAAATGAAAAGCATAGTGAAGAGCTAATAAAAATGTCCTACTCTGAGCGCCCTGCATGACCATGTGTGTAGTTGCCCAAAAAGAAAGCGCCAGATTCATCCATCATCATACCAGTATTTCAGAATAGTGGAGTTTGTTTTGTATGAAATAGAAGTTAATATAATTCTGGACGACATAACTGTTCTAAATAATGGTCAAAACCAAAGGTGTGAACAATGGAAGACTCTTTTGGCTTTACATAAAAATTTATGAAGAAATACTTCACATGTTCAATCGTTTGTTTTTGCACTACTTCCCTATTCCTTGTATTCCTCCGTTATCCTGGTATAAGATAAAGATAATGATAGCTTTATTGGCCATAATCTGATACAGAAAAATACATTTTGTCACATGATATTTGACAGTGAGTATGGCCAAGATTAATGAATTTAAAAGCAACATGGACAAAAGTACCTTGCAGACGCTTTGTGCGAGCCCTAGTGACTCTCAACTCTACCACTAGTTAACAATTCAAATTCATGAAACAATGGGCGGGATCTGAATTTCTGGACTTTCTTAGCCAGAGCCAAAGTTCTTTTCCTCTTCTGCACAGTCATGGTGTTGAAACAGATGCTTGCAGATACTACAACGTCGTTCAAGGTCCTTCACCAGTGCCTCTGACAACATGCCATAAGAGGCTGGACAAGCACATAATAGTGACAATGTAACAGCAGCATTGAATTACAGTCAGACATACAATGTTAACATCAACTTTCAGTTTACATGTACTGCGAATACAATACATCTTTATCTGAGATTTCCTAATTTGACTACTAACTTGTGTTTTAAAAAAGGAGCATCTGTAATCGATCCATATCCCCAAATGCTCATAATTATCCGAAGTCCCCTACCACCTTTCTATTGTCATCTGCCAACCGTTTTTTCACGGCCCCTTAATATGATTCTACAATTTTGTAACAGTAGCAACTCAACGCCGCACAGGTATATTTAAAAGGCCGATTTATTCCAACGTTTGTACAACGGATCACCAATAACCAGGTGAACTCAACCAGTTACCATGCCCTATCCAGACAATGGTGTGGTTAACACAGCTCAGTCAGCACTACCTCAATCATCAATACCAGACCCAATTTAGGTAAATTCCAACATTAGAAAATCCAGGCAATAATTAGGTCCTAGACCACAATAAATAAACTCTGCCTGTTCTCTCCAAAGACCAGAAGACTACTGACTCAAGTGACCCACTCAAAGGCCAGTCAACACCTAGAGACTCCTACTGGAAAATTCCATCCAGCCTAGACTCACTCAAGTGTAACAAGTAAACACTACAGGGACAGACTAAAACACAAAAGCATCCCAATGCTCTTGGTTACATACACCCCTGCACCAATAAATGGTGTCCTCACCATTGGCAGAAATTAAACAAATTAATCCCATCAAATACAAACTACCTCTACCTTTTTTCTATTTTTTTAATATTTTTATTCATAAAGTTAAAATACAATAACCTGAAACAAAGAAACAAATTAAAACTGTTCATGTCAACAGATCTAACATCCGATTCAACAGATCCATCTTTTCCTTCTTTGAAGGCTCATCCCTCTTGATGGACATGCTGGTCACATAATCCCCCGAAGTTAAATATGCAGGTTTCCTTCTCGTCCTTTTCGCTTTTCTCAAGGCAATAGGTTTGTCCAGATCCTCTGTATCCTCATAATCCTCAGAATCCTCTTGCTGCTCCACTCCAATACTATCACCCTTTGACTCCTCACTTGGAACTTCAGGCTGTACAAGAGTTGCTGCAGGTTCAACTGCAGGCCTTTCCTTTGCAGATGCAGTAACTTGATCCTTATTCTCATGATCTGTTCTTCCGCTGTTTTCCTGCTCTCTCACTTGACTTCTAGTTTTCCTTCTGTTGTGCTCTTCCTCATCTTCACTCGAAGAAATGTATTCAAGACCACTCTCGGAAGACTCATTGTCCTGTTCCCCACTATCCTCCCCCCCTTCTGGCAAAGGGAGCAGTAGGTTGCGATGTAGCCTCCGGACACGTCCTGATCCACACTCCTTCTTGACATCATACACCGGCAAATCAGCATGCTTCTTTACAATAACATAAACATCCTCTTCCCAGTAGTTATCCAACTTATGTTTCCCCTCAAATGCCACTTTCCGTACCAAGACCTTGTCTCCAACTTCCAATGTTGGACCTTTCATCTTCTTGTTGTACTGCTGACTCATCTTTCCAACTGCTTTCTTGATGTTCTGAGATGCCTTCGTGTATGCCTCCTTCAATCTAGTCTTCAACTGCTGAACATACTCTGGATAGCTCTTCTGTTCACCCGCATGATCCAAACCTAAAACAACATCAACTGGTAACCGTGGCTTCCTTCCAAACATGAGTTCAAATGGGGCGAAACCCGTTGAATCATGCTTTGTGCAGTTATAGGCATGAATCATTGGAACGACATACTCCTTCCATCTCGACTTCTTCTCTGGAGGTAATGTCGCTAGCATTGACAAAAGAGTCCTGTTCATTCTCTCACACATACCATTCCCAGATGCATGGTAAGGTGTAGTATGAGACCGCTTGATGTTCAACATTTGACAAAGTTCCTTGATCACCTTGCTTTCAAAATTGGGCCCTTGGTCAGAGTGTAGACGCTCAGGTAAACCATAGTGCAATACAAACAAGTCCACAAGTGCTTTAGCCGTCGTTAATGCAGTCTGGTTCCTTGTCGGCACAGCCATCGCATACCTGGTGTAGTGATCCGTGAGAACTAAAATGGAGTTGTAGCCACCAACAGAAGTTTCAACACTGAGAAAGTCCATACATACGACCTCCAATGGCCGTTTAGAAATTATTGGATGTAACTCTGCTCGGTGAACATTTCCCACCTTATTCCTCCTCAGACATCGATCAGAGGTACGCACCCATCCTTCTACTTCCTTCTGCATCTTCGGCCAAAAAAATCTACTCCTGATCAAGTCCAATGTCCTCTCCTGTCCCATATGTCCCATGTCCTCATGCAATAATTGGAAAACATAACGTCTCTGATCAAGTGGTAATACGATTTGTCGTTCTTCTTTCCCATCAATCAGTCTCCTGCGAAACAATACTTCATCCTGTACAAACAACTTCCGACGTTCCTTCCATAATAACACAAATCCAGGAGGATCTGTAGGTGAAGGACGACGCTTCTGTTGACAGTTGATGTACCCAAGCATAGTCTTAATGCAAGGGTCCTTCTTCTGAAGTTCAGACCACTCCAAGTTAGACATTCCACCTACCGGAGTAACATCCTCATCAGGAATTACTTGATGTGACATACTGCACGAACTGACAAGATCATCCACACGTGTGCCATCCCAAATTGCCTTCACTGTCGCTTCTGACAGTCTTGACAAAGCATCTGCAGCTTTGTTCTCCACTCCTCTTCGATACCGGATCTCAAAGTTGAATTGAGACAATTCTGCTACCCAACGGTGAGTCATCGCATCCAATTTTGCAGAGCTCATCAAATAGACTAATGGGTTGTTATCTGTCGTGACTATGAAAGATGGTGCACCATATAGGTAGTCCCGAAATTTGTCACATATAGCCCATTTCAAAGCTAGACATTCCAACTTGTGTGCTGGATATCTGCTTTCCGCAACATTTAGACTCCTGCTGGCAAATGCAATGACGCGCCGGACTCCATCTTGCACTTGAAAAAGTACTGCTCCTAGACCTGATGTTGATGCATCCGTCTCCACTTCGAAGGGCTTTCTGAAGTCTGCAAAGGCAAGTACAGGTGTAGATGTTAGAACATGTATCAGTTTATCAAAAGCTTGCTGATTACCATCTTGCCACACAAATGGAGTCTTTTTGCAGATCTTCCCTTTCTTCTCCAATGCACCTTTCAATAGTTCATGAAGACACTTAGCAATCACAGCATAGTCCTTGATGAACTTGCGAAAATATCCACTGAAGCCCAAGAATCTTCTCAGCTGTACGTAATTCTGAGGTACAGGCCACTGTCGAACCGACTCAATCTTCTTCGGATCTGCCCTGACACCATCCGCTGACACAAGACATCCTAAGTACTTGATCTCCTCCTGAAGAAAAGAACATTTACTTGGCTTCAATTTTAGTCCTCTCTCCCAAAGACGCTGTAAAACCTTCTCGAGCTTTTCTATATGTTGCTCGTAAGTAGCAGATGCCACTATTATGTCGTCTAAATAGAGAAGACATGCATCCAAATTGAGTGTATCCATCACAGATTCAATCATACGTTGAAAAGAACTACAAGCATTCGAGAGACCCATTGGGAGTCTTAAATATTCCCAAAAGCCCAGCACCCCAGCTGAAAAAGCACACTTGTGTCTGTCCTCAGGTGCGAGTGGGATCTGCCAGTAACCAGTCTTCAGATCCATGCTTGAAAAGTACTTCGCTCCTGCCAATCTGTTCAAAGTTGATTCCACAGATGGCATGCTGTAACAGTCAGACAAAGTACGCTTATTCAATTTTCTAAAATCTACACAAAATCTTAAAGTTTTGTCCGATTTCCTAACTAATACCAACGGTGAAGAGTACTGGCTGTGACTTTTCTGAATCACAGCGGATTTCTCCATATTCTTCAAGTGTTCTCTCACTTCTTCAACCATGTGTGGCGGAATGTGTGGAAATCTATCCTTAAATGGAGTGTGATCTTTCAAATTGATGTGATGCTCATAACCTTCGACCAATCCTAAGTCCTGATCATGAAGCGAGAACACACATTTCCACTTCAGTAGCAATCTCTTCATTTGTTCCTGCTGGTCCCTAGACAGATGAGATAGTTGAAACATATTCAAGAAGTCTTCATCTGGAAGAGTAAATCAATCTTCAATCACAGTTTGTTGGCAGTGATGATGCAGAGTCTCAGCAGCATGGTCTGATGTCCCATAACTCTCCACATCCATAGGGTAAACATCACAAAATGCAGTATGTGCGGCTAACTCAACGTCTCGCTGACCGATGTTGTTGACTTCAACTTGCAGATGACAAGTTACATCCTCACCGCTGATCCAAACTGGTGTCACAAGTAGTCCACTCGGCAGATTCAAGTTTCCATCGGCTTCAATCAGGACGGACTTGTTACCCAAGTACCTCGATGACAAAGCTCCACAAAATCCTTGAACTACAACTCTGCTTGCCGCTGGAATCTTCACTGATTTCTGAGTGTACACAGGCATTCCTAAGACCCGAGTTTGCATCTGTATCCTGCTGACATTGAAAGCTCTTTGCCACACACTGGACGTAGACCCAAATTTACCAGACTCATGCAGCTGGGAGCATGTGTACAAAATATTAGTACCCAACAAAACTGGAGTTGTTGAATTGTAAGAAGTGTTAGGCACAATCAAAAATAGAGCTGGTATGTAGTCACAATCAGTCGAAAAACCAGGTATCCTCAACTGTAGCTCCACATAACCAAAGTATGGTAGTTGAGATCCATTGGCTCCCACCACATGTAAAATCTCATTTAGAGAACGAATCTCCAAATTTGAAAAGTGTTCATCATAAAAACTCTTGGAAACAGTTGAAACTTGTGAGCCTGTGTCAATCAGGGCTTGAACGCTGACTCCATTCAGCTCCACCACTGTTTCTGTAGCTGGTCCAACTAATGTTGCTGCGTTTGAGGAGGGTTTTCCTGTTGCGCCATATGACCTCCCTGCACTGGCACTATGAAGTTTAAATGGGCATTCCTGGATTTCACTCTGCAATTAGCTGCTTTATGGCCATAGCGCTTGCATTTGAAGCAAGTGCCATTAAAATGCGAAGTTCTAGATGACTGTGAAGTTTGTGACGACTGTTGTCCCGAAGAATGTGATGACTGTTGTCCTGAAGAATGTGATGACTGTTGTCCTAAGTTACGTGATGACTGTTGTCCTGAGCTGTTCTTCAATCGAGAATCAAATTCTTCAACGCGATTTTGCAGAGTTGACATTTTCTCCAACAATGATGACAAAGTGTCTTGCTGACTTGACCCACGATTTATCTGGCTGATGTTGCAGTGAGCAGATTTACCCTTGTTTGCCTCTTCCATGATTTGTCTTGCTGCTTGAAGAAGTTCCATAGCTGAAGATCCACTTTGAACTTGTGACACAAAGCATTCTTGGTGGTCTCACATGCAAGTCCTTTCCAGAACCTGGAACGTAGCATCTTGTCCTTCTGTTCCTGTGGCAGTGACAAACAATCAACATTTAGCATTGACTCCAATCTTGTAAACCATGTTGGTAGAGACTCTTCTTTCTGCTGTGTTGCTGAGTAAAACAGTGCTAAATCTGACTCATCATCATCAGTTGTCATGTACAAGACATCAAATTTGGATAAAATAGATGTCACTGTAGAATCCTTGCCAAGATACATGAAAGTATCTGCTGCCAAGCCAAATAATGACTTTTGAATTGCCCGTTTAAGTTTGGAATCAGGGCAACCAGATTGACTAAGTTCATTAACTTCAAATTTCCCGCGCTTATAAGTGGTTTCACTCAAAACATTCTCAAATTCTGCCATATTGTGAGTAGGTCCCCCCAAGTAATGTACTAAAATTTAATTAAGTGGAAAAAATAAAAAATAAAAATAAATAATTAAAGTCAGTCACCAAAACTCAAGTACTATCTACCGACACAAAAGGTCACAAAAGGTCACTAAGTCAGAGTAAATCTGGTCTGAATTTGAATTAAGTTATTTGTAATTAAAGAAAAATGAAGTGAGTTTGATTTAAGTTACCGGAACTTAATGCTTCAAGTTAGCCAAAATTTATCAATTAAAGAAGAAGAAGAAGAAAAAAAATTTAATTTGGAATAAGGTATCACTGACTGTGCTAATATAATATAAAAATATAACTAATCTTAAAAGATTTAAATTTAAATTGAATTTGTAAAATTATCGAATAACTACGGTATACCAATTGATAAAGTAATTAAATTGTTATATAAACTGATTAAATCCTAACTAGTTAACACCAAATAAACTTAATTGTTAACACGAAGTAAACTTAAATGTTCACACAATGTCAACTTAATTGTTAACTTAAGTTAAATAAATTGTAAAGTAAAATGAATTAATTATAACTTAAATACTAAATATTTGTTATTCTTATAAACCAGGAATCCAACCTCAAAATTTATCTAAGTTAGATTTGCAACAGAAGTAAATAAAAACTTAATCACACACTAAGCACATTCACACTAAGCGTAAAATAATCAAACCCAATAATCACACACAATACAAGTTAGGGCAACTCAAAACAAAAACCCAAACTTTTGCACAAGCTGTACCAATCACAACATAAACACAAGTCAATACACCAAGTCAATTAATCAAATGTAAATAAATAAAGTTCAAAAGTTGATTCAAATCATCCAAAATTAATACTAATTCTTAAAAAAATGTAAAGTAGGGCATTCACAAAACACAAATAACGTAAATAAAATTCATAATGTAAATAAAAGTCTTAATGTAAATGTAAACTCTTAAAATAATACTGTGAGTAGAAATAAATTAAAGTCCAAGACTCACAGATGACCAGCTGATTTCTGTAAACAGAAGTGTCCTTGACCTGTTATCATGAAAGTTCATTGACCTCACTTGTTCAAAATATCACAATATCAATCACTTGGTCAATATCACAGTCTATATATCACACTTCTGGTCAAATATCACACCTGAAGTTTCACAAGTTGTTGTGTCGATGTTGCGTTTCACACCTCTTTTGTTGGCACTTCCTAATCAACTAATCTCCAAAGTAGCACTGGTCACACTTAAGTAATCTTCTCAATAGCAGTCTTTAAAGCTGGCTATATTTTTAACATTATCATGATCAGAAAATACCTTCAATGCTGATTGCTGATGCTAATTGTAGTCTTGTAGATGCTGTAGGCTGACTTTTGTAGGCTGACTTGTCCAAATCAAACTGCGCCAGTGTAACAGTAGCAACTCAACGCCGCACAGGTATATTTAAAAGGCCGATTTATTCCAACGTTTGTACAACGGATCACCAATAACCAGGTGAACTCAACCAGTTACCATGCCCTATCCAGACAATGGTGTGGTTAACACAGCTCAGTCAGCACTACCTCAATCATCAATACCAGACCCAATTTAGGTAAATTCCAACATTAGAAAATCCAGGCAATAATTAGGTCCTAGACCACAATAAATAAACTCTGCCTGTTCTCTCCAAAGACCAGAAGACTACTGACTCAAGTGACCCACTCAAAGGCCAGTCAACACCTAGAGACTCCTACTGGAAAATTCCATCCAGCCTAGACTCACTCAAGTGTAACAAGTAAACACTACAGGGACAGACTAAAACACAAAAGCATCCCAATGCTCTTGGTTACAATTTGTAGACATGTTTTTTTGGGACATACTCTGTATTTCTTGCTTCTATGGGATGCTAAGTTTTAACTACAAGTATTTACCGAAATTTGGCCCCCAACTATTTATTTGTCATTGACCCGTGGATCAGCATTGGGACTAGGTCAGTTCATCAGATCTAGACAATTTTACAGTCCAATTTAGAACTCGGGTCCTCATTCCTACTCTTGTAATGTGAAAGGGGTGTAAGACTTGGTTGAAAAAGACTTGATCTGCCCAAAGAAATGGGTAAAACACAAGGTTTTCATGCAGCACCAAAAAGGCAAGCCATGTTGCATGAACCACTTTTAGTAAATGCCTATAGTGTTCACTCTTCACCCTTCAATAGTGATGTGCAGAAAATGATTATTGCAAATCAGCCAATGATAAATATAGCACAACTCACCAAGGTCTCCCCTGTTGTCAATTGCTATGACATCATAAATATTAAATTTGCTGCATCACCCCTTGCAATTAAAAAAAAAAGAATGCCGCCTCTGTTTGGCAATCTGCAGATTCTTGTTTCCAGGACAATCACTAACTTCAAACATGGAACTTCACATTGTTTATGAAAAAGTTATATGTAGAATAAGTTTTCTCCTTATATATCCCTATGAATGAAGACTTAATGATGAACCACTTGGTGAAGATTAATATATAGAAAATATCAAGATTTTGCTCCATGGTTCTATAATACCACTAAAGAGACCAACTGAGAAACACTGTTTTGCTCTGTTACTTCTAATTGACATAACGCCAACATCTATTCTTGATGACAACAGTTTATGCTAGGATTAGAGCACAATAATTATAATCATAGTTTGTTTTTTGACAGTTTTCAATCTAACAATTGAGCAGGTGTGTCCTTTAAACTTAAATCAAACTTTGCAGTACAGTATCAAAATTACAAGACACAGTTTCAAGTGTTGAAACTGAAGGCTAGCTTATTGGAATTATTCATAAATTATAAGGTAAATACATTTTTTTATTAATTCATAAAATATTTTTGACATAGAAAAAGACAAATTTCATATCAACTCTGTCATTTATAGGATGTAAGATTAGGCGAAATCAGAACAATCAACAAATTATGATGAAGCCTAATAATGATATGGCTTACAAATTAAGTGGATTCTTACTGTACTTTTGAATTTATGATTTTATATAAGAAAAACATAAGAAATATTTTTGCAGTTTGTAGAGAGAGGATCAGTGTTTTATATCCATTTTTTTTGCTATCATCCTAGTTGTGCCTTTTAGGAGTCTAATCCACCTGGCATTAATACTTTTCTGACAATTATTGAAAATTATGAAAAAATATTTTTTTGTGTATTGGGCAGTAATGTAAAACTAAAGCATGTATATTTTTTGTTTTGGAACGTTATTGTATCTATCATCATAGTTGTGATTTTTTAGGAGTGTCATCCATATAACATTAATAACATCCCCATATTATTAATACTTTTCTCACAATTATTGAAAAAAGAAAAAAGAAAAGTCAAATACCAAAGATATGCCTTTTGGGCCATTAAATGCTTTAAGAAAAATGGACTGACTAAAATCCAAAAGTAATGTGAAACATTACATTTTTTTTCAAAACTGCGTTATTCAGTCAATTTTGCAACAACATCTATGAAATTTTTTCCGTTTAGCATGAGTTATCGAAATTTAAGATTTAAAGTGCAAGAAATATGTTAAAATTTTTATTTCCTCCAAAATTCTAGCAAATTTTCCTCTTTTTAGAAATTTTGAGAAATTTATTCTAACTGCATTGATTCCAACATAGAATTTTATTTTGAACACAACATTAAACTTCCAATTCAATTGCAAACCTGGACCCGATAGAAGCTGAGACATGACTTTTATTAACCCTTGCAGGCTTATTGGTTATATAATATGTGCAACCAGGTACGACTGTATGTTACAGCCTGGAATTTTGACACAAAAAAGTAGTGGACTGCTGCATTGTGACAATGGCACTTTGTGACTAATGGGCCCAATTTCACTGACCTGTTGAGACCAGTCTAATTGCTTTAGACTAGTCCCAATTCAGAAAAACCATTTCACCAACAGGTCACATATTCATGTAAAATTATCCATTTCCACCAGCAAAAATTTATCCCCGATTGAGACATACTTGCTGCATTAAATATTTATAATTTTTTTTATAAAGTTTTTTTGGTGATGTTTGATTGAAAAAAATTAACTTTTTATTTCGATAAATTTGCAGGAAAAAAAAATTAACGTTGCCCCATAAGCTATGGTTCTTCCTAAAGATGAGAGAAATATTTAATTTGATAACATTTTACAAAAACTGTGAAAAAAAGTTTTCAGACTTGTCTCTTTGAGACAGATGGCAAGTCAAATGTTTTATTGGCATTTCAAGCCATTTCATCAACAAGTTATAGACAAGTCCCATTTCTTTGGCTTGGACTGCTCCTAAGCTGTTGTTTGGCATTCTTACCAAACTGTCCAATGAGAATGTTTGTTAATCCTACACTTTTGATTCTTCTTAATTTCAAAAGTAGCCAACTGTGGAGAACAGAGATTAAAAAAAAGGGTCTGCCTGACAAGCTTGCCTGTTGCAGTTTGCAAAGGATGGATGGATGATTGGGGCTTCATGTCCTGTATTTACGCACTTGGTGGGCTAATTAAGACAGGAGGAGGACCAGCAATGAGGCAAAGGATGATTAAACCAGCTATCCAACATAGGCCAAGGTGACCCATCAAGAGTTGGTGACAGCAAACAAAAGGATTATGCATCTGATTTTTACTCTAACATCAGTTTATGACAAATCAAAATTTAATGGCCTTCTCTTGATCATAACTGATCAAACAGCCTCTGTTTCCAAGAGAGTTCCTCCGTGGCCTAATGGTTAAGAGTGCTTGTTTGCACAACCACTGGCTCTGAGGGCGTGGGTTCGAATCCCACCCCCGGAACTCAATTTAGTCCGAGCCCATGGGAGGCGGGTTGTATCCAGTGTTCTATGCTGGGGCAACTGAAAGACCCTGGGCATCCCTGAATTAATAGGGTATGTACCAGACTCACAGTCTTCTCATCTCATCATCATACGGCGATCGCCTGCCTCGATATAGCCCACTAAGGTGTTGCAGAGGCGTAAAACACAAACAAACAAACAAACAAAATCTATGTTTCCAATGTTCAGTGTAGAGAAGGTGATACTTCATCAGCTATCGGCTTAATTTGCAAGCTACAGTGGGTGACTGGAGGGTTAGTCTGGTGGTAGTATGCCAGGTTGCCAATCGCTGGGTCCAGGATTTGAATCCAACTCTTGCTGGGTCACCTTGAATCAAAAGTGTAGGATTAAAGGGCCACAGTCATGAACTTTTATTATTTGATCTATAAATCAAACCTAATTTTTTATATGCATTGACACAGTCATTCATACATTTATGCAAACATAAGTCCAATAAAGCAAATATTAATTCTCGATTTTTGGCCTGAGAGATTGCACAATTAAAAGCGACCCCTTTTGAATTATTGGCAAGGTGCCACGTCAGGCTGGGTAAAAAGTAAACAAAATGGCAATTAATACAAAGCAGGAGATGGCAGCACTTTACAGTTGATGACCACAAGAGACAAAAAACACAGGTATGATTGCTATGCAATATTGCATGGTCAGTGGTCACTCTTGGCTGACTGGGCTTGAGGGAGGGAGGGGGGCCTCCCAGCCCTACGTCACGCATATTAAATGAGCCAGGTGACTGGCAGTCCACGAAGAAGCTCCAAAACCATTATTTCACAGATCATCATCCTTTACAAAGTGTACACTTTGCAAAAAAAAATTTAACTATCTTTGTGTGTTTATTAGACTCAATTTTAGCAATGAAATGTGTTTTTATTGAAAGTCGGGATTTGATGAGTGTTTGCCTTTAACAAACATTCTCATCAGACAGTTTGGTAGGAATGCCAAACAACAGCTTAGGAGCAGTCCAATCCAAAGAAATAGGGACTTGTCTATAATTTGTTGATGAAATGGCTTGAAATGCCATCAAAAGATCTGACTTGCCATCCTGTCTACAAGTTGACCGCTATTTGCTGCCGGCTAGGGTGCAAAATTTGCGAGCTCCTGTGAACGGTCAACAGAATTTGATCTCTGGAAGAAGCCAGGACTGTCTGGAAGAAACCAGGACAGTTCCATCATTTAGTGATGGTCTAGTTTATTTCCTAAAACTCTGTAAGTGTCTAATCTGACTTTGGTTGGCTTCAATTTTAAGCAGACAGCTTGTAAATACCAAAATAAGTTGGAACTATTTTTTATCATGGAGGATGTATACATTGTAGCTCACATATAATGCCAGTATAGAGGGGGCCACTTGTGGCATGGTCAAGACATTTTGTTGAGTGTTACACAGCTGTTATGAAATTGTAAATTATATTGTTGCCCTGGTTAATAAATCTCCATAAAGTAACAGAATAAATACAAATGAGCATTTTCGATGTCGCAAAGCAAAAATATTGGCTTTGTATGGACACATGAATAAGTGAGAATGTATTCTTTTTGGACACTTTTCTGACCACAATTTAACATGCACTAAATGGCATAAGTAGATTGAATACCAAATGGCATAAGTAGATTGAATACCATCAAACTTCTGATGAGTAAAATCATCCCTTTCACAGGCAAAGTTTATGCTAAAGTTTAGAAACTTTCTTTTTGTCTCATTATTTCCAAACATTTTCATTCAAAGCAGTGGACTGGATCTTTGGCAGCAACCATGCTTTGTGAAAGTAGTTTGGCGCAGTAATATGGTTGTGCGCCCTGATCTTGTGATCTGTCCAAAACGGATCAAATCATTGTTGACCCAATTTGATTTTCCAGGGACTGTCAGCATTCTGCTGCCACTTGACAGTCCCGAATAGAGACAGCTTGCCATCAGCCTCGAAGAGACAAGTCTAAAAAAGTGTTTTTCACAGTTTTTGTAAAATGTTATCAAATTAAATATTTCTCTCATCTTTAGGAAGAACCATAGCTTATGAGTCAACATTAAATTTTTTTTCTGCAAATTTATCGAAATAAAAAGTTAATTTTTTTCAGTCAAACATCACCAAAAAAACATTATAAAAAAAATTATAAATATCTAATGCAGCAAGTATGTCTCAAGCGGGGATACATTTTTGCTGGTGGAAATTGGATAATTTTCCATGAATATATGACCTGTTGGTAAAATTGTTTTTCTGAATTGGGACTTGTCTAAAGCAATTAGACTGGTCTCAACAGGTCAGTGAAATTGGGCCCATCAGTCACAAAGTGCCATTGTCACAATGCGGCAGTCCACTACTTTTTTTGTCAAAATTCCAGGCTGTAACATACAGTCATGCGTGGTTGCACATATTACATAACCAATAAGCCTGCAAGGGTTAATAAAAGTCATGTCTCAGCTTCTATCGGGTCCAGGTTTGCAATTGAATTGGAAGTTTAATGTTGTGTTCAAAATAAAAATCTATGTTGGAATCAATGCAGTTAGAACAAATTTCTCAAAATTTCTAAAAAGAGGAAAATTTGCTAGAATTTTGGAGGAAATAGACATTTCAACATATTTCTTGCACTTTAAATCTTAAATTTCGATAACTCATGCTGTGGATATGAATATTCTGTCATAGTTAGTATGTTTAGCTATAATACGCCATAAATCTAAATAATTTAGCCAGCATTATTTTGGCGTTTCAGACAGAAATGTGAGAAAATTAACAAAGATTATTTTTTCTATTTTTTTTTTCTTTTGGTTTAAAAAAAAAAAATTATTGGGTTAAAATTCCAAATGAGTTAAGATGTTTCAAGAGTTATAATGTAGAAGCGTAAACGGAAAAAATGTCATAGATGTTGTTGCAAAATTGACTGAATAACGCAGTTTTGAAAAAAATGTAATTTTTCACATTACTTTTGGATTTTAGTCAGTCCATTTTTCTTAAAGCATTTAATGGCCCAAAAGGCATATCTTTGGTATTTGAATTTTTTTTTTTAATTTTTCAATAATTGTGAGAAAAGTATTAATAATATGGGGATATTATTAATGTTATGTGGATGACACTCCTAAAAAAGCACAACTATGGTGATAGATACAATAACGTTCCAAAACAAAAAATTATACATGCTATAGTTTTAATATTACTGCCCAATACACAAAAAAATACTTTTTCATAATTTTCAATAATTGCCAGAAAAGTATTAATGCCAGGTGGATTAGACTCCTAAAAGGCACAACTAGGATGATAGCAAAAAAAAAAAGGATATAAAACACTGATCCTCCCTCTACAAACTGCAAAAATATTATTATGTTT
The DNA here is from genome assembly GCA_026936325.1 of Platynereis dumerilii. NCBI lineage: Eukaryota > Metazoa > Annelida > Polychaeta > Phyllodocida > Nereididae > Platynereis > Platynereis dumerilii. Next base: position 112,437,402 of record JAPTHN010000001.1, read on the forward strand.
TTAGTAAAATCATAAATTCAAAAGGACAGTAAGAATCCACTTAATTTGTAAGCCATGTTATTATAAGGCTTCATCATATTTTGTTGATTGTTCTGATTTCGCCTAATCTTACATCCTATAAATGACAGAGTTGATATGAAATTTGTCTTTTTCTATATCAAAAATATTTTATGAATTAATAAAAAATTGTATTTACCTTATAATTTATGAAAAATTCCAATAAGCTAGCCTCCAGTTTCAACACTTGAAACTGTGTCTTGTAATTTTGATATTATACTGCAAAGTTTGATTTAAGTTTAAAGGACACATCTGCTCAATTGTTAGATTGAAAACTGTTAAAACAAACTATGATTATAATTATTGTGCTCTAATCCTAGCATAAATTGTTGTCATCAAGAATAGATATAGGTATTATGTCAATTTAAGTAACAGAGCAAAACAGTGTTTCTCAGTTGGTCTCTTTAGTGGTATTATAGAACCATGGAGCAAAATCTTGATATTTTCTATATATTAATCTTCACCAAGTGGTTCATCATTAAGTCTTCATTGGCAGGGATATATAAGGAGAAAACTCACTCTGCATATAACTTGTTTTATAAACAATGTGAAGTTTCATGTATGAAGTTAGTGATTGTCCCGGAAACAAGAATCTGAGGATTGCCAAACAGAGGAAATTCAGATCCCACCCATTGTTTCATGAATTTGAATTGTTAACTAGTGGTACAGTTGAGAGTCCCTAGGGCTCGCACAAAGCGTCTGCAAGGTACTTTTGTCCATGTTGCTTTTAAATTCATTAATCTTGGCCATACTCACTGTCAAATATCATGTGACAAAATGTATTTTTCTGTATCAGATTATGGCCAATAAAGCTATCATTATCGGAGGGTTACAAGGAATAGGGAAGTAGTGCAAAAACAAACGATTGAACATGTGAAGTATTTCTTCATGAATTTTTATGGAAAGCCAAAAGAGTCTTCAATTGTTCACACCTTTGGTTTTGACCATAATTTAGAACAGTTATGTTGTCCAGAATTATATTAACCTCTATTTAATACAGGACAAACTCCAGTATTCTGAAATACTGGTATGATGATGGATGAATCTGGCACTTTCTTTTTGGGCAACTACACACATGGTCATGCAGGGTGCTCAGAGCAGGCAGCTTCTGAGGCGGTTTGTCAGACAGCATATCATCACATCACATCCATCTTTTCTGCCACAAAGAGAATAGGACCTTTTTTTGGCTCTTCACTATGCTTTTCATTGTGTTTTCATCACAACAGCAGCTGGGTGGCCAAGTGGTTAAGGTTCCCGCCTGCTCTGCTGAAGGTCTTTACCTGCATGGGTTCGAACCCCGGGTGGAGAACCCAAAATTTTCAGTGAACCTTCATGAGCAAAATCCCAGCTGGATGTTGTTCGGATGAGACGTTAAATTGGCGGCCCCTTGTATCAGTTTCTATGCTGGGCAAGTAAAAGATCCCTCACATGGGGTAAATGTGTAACATGTCGAGGACTCCCGCTCTCTCTCCCATGTCAACCCTCGTGAGCGCCCAGAACTGGGCTTAGAGGGCTGCACTTACCATATCTATCTATCTATCTATCTATCTATCTATCTATCTATCTATCTATCTATCTATCTATCTATCACTTATAGGGGAGGGTTGGTCTATTGGTAGCATGCTGGGCTGCCAATCGCTGGGTCTGGGGTTTGAATCCAGCTCTTGCCGGGTCACCTGGGCCTATGTTGGATGGCTGTTTCAATCATCCTTCACCTCATTGCCGTGCCCTCCTCCTGTCCTAATTAGCCTACCAAGTGCAAAAATACAGGACGTTAAGCCCCAATCATCCATCCATCCATCGATTATCATTTCATTTTTTCCAGTTTGCTAATAACATTGCCGAAAACTTTGTGCTTTGCAATGCAGCAAATTGAACAAATATCCACACTTATGTAGCAAGATACTAGAAATTCAGTGATTTGGGCAAATCACTACTATAGCAAATGATATTGTTGTTTTTTTCACATTCTGGAATAATGTGATTTCGGTAAATCAGTGCCATACCAACTTGAAATTTCTTCAGATATTGCATCATGCAATGTTTCGGAAATCTCATGATTTTAAAAAATCATTTGAGTATCATTTGGTATTACCCTGTGTAATACCGAGTAAAACGATTTGTCCAAATCGCAGGAAAATTGACACAATAGGGAGTGTTCGCCGAAGTTACAATGCACCAGGTGGCGCCGCAAATAGGGGCTCCCTGCTACCATGATTGCAGCAGGAATAGCATGGTCAGAACGGCCAAAATTGCTCTCCTGACCTTAATATTGGTCCTATTTCCCAAATTAAAAAAGTTTTATTCAGTGGATCACATTCCCTAGCTGATGCATTTATCAGATTGGTTTCTTTTCCATCACCTTTTTCAAGAATTAGCCTCTTTCGCTGAGGATGCCACATTTTGGCAGATTTTGCTGTCTTAAAAATCATTTTCTGAGTGTTGTCTCAACATAGGAAATTCATTTTGTTATTAAAAGTTGCAAATATACACGAGGAAAGATCAGTGATATCTTTTATATTTTTTAATTATTATTTTTTCTTCAAAATACTGGATTGAATGACCCAAAAATAAGGTTTTCGACCATTTTTGGAGGATATTGTGATGTTCTGAGGTCAAAAGTCTGCTACAAAGTTTCAGAAAATAAATGTGAAAGAAACTCGTCTTCAAGTACTTTATTTTCTGATTCCAAAAATGTAAAAAAAATTATTATGGATGCAATAGGTACCGATTTATGACAAAATATGTTTTTAAACTTGTGTGTCAAAGGAATCACAAATGACGTCACAAATCAAAGTAGATGCTCATTTTGCTGTCATAAAAAATATTTTCTTAGTAACAGCTAAACATAGGCAATTAATTCTGATGTTAAAAGTTGTATATCCACCAGAAGAAGGATCAATGGTAAATTATATTGGATAAATTGATTGTTTGCTTCAAAATACTGGATTGAGCGACCCAAAAATCAGGTTTTCGACCTATTTTTGTCCATTTTTCTGTGACATTGCGTGTTTAGAGGCTTAAAGTCTGCTGTAGAGAGAAATTTTTTTTAACCAAACCCATCATCAAGTATATCATAATTATTATTATGCAGATTCCAAAAGTATGAACAAAAATTTTGTGAGTGCAATAGTTGTTGATTTATTACGAAATACATTTAAAAAAGTGGGCCAAAAGAAACACAAACTTGAGACGTCACATTTCCAGGCATTTTTTACTTTTAGAACAAAAATTAATGATCATATAACAGTTCTTGCACAGTTTTAGGTTATCCCAAGGCTTGGGCAGTATTTGCCTGATATTGTCACCAGAAACTCGGAGTCCTGAATAATCGAGTGAAAATACCGGTCGAAGGTGACAATATCGGGGAAATACTTCCATAATCTATCTCCTGAAATATAAGTTCAGACTCAAACAATACACTACACGTTCAGAAATTATTTAGAGCCTTACAAGAAAGAATTGATTCATTTCACCAAAATGGCAAGAAAGCATTATTTTTTTTAACTGCGTTGTGTATTAAATTTAACCTCATAAAAGACTAAAAACATGCGGTGTTGTAGCTCAGGCCCAATAATGGTAATATCACTTTTCAGAATCTACTTTGAAACAGCTTTGCATTAATATGAGAGTGAGGCTCTGACACACCATAGTAACCTAGTGAGCCTCTATCTGAAACAAAACTTTCATGATTATGACTGCATTGTTACTACACACTGTCAAAAAATGCAAAGTCGTGTTTATTTTAGGGGCCGACGAGGGGATAGTGGGGGGGGAGGGCTATGGATTTTATCAGTTGTTTCAGTGTAGGTGGGGCATTTGCCCACCACTTTTTGACCAAAGCATGAGTGTTCTGTGGAGAAAAATTTTAAGGATTTTCTGGGACACTATTCGCTAAAGGCTTCAGCCCAATTTGCCCCACCATTTTAAAATGAAAGTGATGCCCCTGGATTTTATCCCCGGGACAAACTTTTTTTCGTGCCCAAAGCATGGACGAAAATTCTTATCGCTTGCGGACGAGCGACAAACTTTTGTAGCAATATTAACATTACTGTACCCAAGGTACAGGTGGAAACAAAACTTTTATTTTATTTTCATGTGCTGGACAAACAGTTTTTTTCTATGTCAGGAGGGAAACAAACTTTTATTTTCACCAAAAATCCATAGCCCCGACCCCCAAAGATCATCTGGTCGGCTCCTAAATAATCAAAGGCATTAGGCCTATATTGCACCCCTAAAAAGTTGAAAACTATCCAACATTGCTATTTATGTACCCATCATCAAAATGAAGAATAATTTGGTATTTTTACAATCGTTCAGTCCACTCCCGTGTTGGTCAGATCTATGGCCTAAAGTTGCAATAAGCAAAGAAAATAGCAGTATGTCACGTGAGTTTGATTCACTTGACACGCAAGGTTAAAAAGGCATTTTGTCATAAATCAGCTACTGTTGCACCCAAATTACTTTTTCAACATTTTTGGAATCTGCAATTAATGCACTTGATGATAAGTTGTGAAAAAAAAATTTTCTCAAACTTTCAATCAGATTTTAGATCTCGTAATATCACAATGTTGTCCAAAATAGGTCGAAAACCTAATTTTTGGATCGCTCAATCCTGTATTTTGAGGCAAAAATTAGTTGAACCTTATATAATTTACCATTCTTCCTTCTTCTTGTGGATATGCATCTTTTAACATCAGAATTAATTTCTTATGTCAAGCCATAACTGAGAAAATATTTTTTATGACAGCAAAATGTGCATCTGCAGCATTTTGATTTGTGACGTCATTTGTGATTCCTAAAGTTGACACACAACTATAAAAACATATCTTGTCATAAATCGGTGACTATTGCATCCACAATAATTATTTTTACATTTTTGGAATCGGAAAATAATGTACTCGATGATGAGTTTTATTCACATTTATTTCCTGAAACTTTGTAGCAGACTTTTGACCTCGGAACATCACAATATCCTCCAAAAATGGTCGAAAACCTTATTTCTGGGTCATTCAATCCAGTATTTTGAAGAGAAAATAATAATTAAAAAATATAAAAGTTATCACTGATCTTTCCTCTTGTAAATTTGCAACTTATAATAACAAAATGAATTTCCTATGTTGAGACAACACTCAGAAAATGATTTTTAAGACAGCAAAATCTGCCAAAATGTGGCATCCTCAGCGAAAGAGGCTAATTTTTGAAAAAGGTGATGGAAAAGAAACCAATCTGATAAATGCATCAGCTAGGGAATGTGATCCACTGAATGAAACTTTTTTAATTTGGGAAATAGGACCAATATTAAGGTCAGGAGAGCAATTTTGGCCATTCTGACCATGCTTTTCCTGCTGCAATCATGGTAGCAGGAAGCCCCTATTTGCAGCGCCACCTTGTGTATTATGTGTTCAGACGCTCCCTATTGCTAAGTCAGACTTATGCGACCTTTCAGGAAAAGGGTCATATCCCACAGGACTGTGTTATCAACAGTCAGTCAGTTCCATTCACGGATAAACTTGCTTAGAAGTGACATATATTATGTTGTCAACTTGCTCACTTCATCGAATTGTGATGACAAGAAAAAGAGATTCAGTAGGAAAAATTGATAATAAAAATTTGTCATGCTACAGACAAAAGAACTAATTCCGATTAAGAAGCCAGCTTGGACACAGAAAGGATATGTGGAAATGCATGATAGGATGATATTCAATGATGCTAGATGATATTTTGCATACCAAAGATGTGGTGTGCTATGAGCTGACCGTCCTTGTTGAAACAAAATCTGTTGTATGACATTACAAACTCCATGCAAGGACATCCTCAAGTACAAATGAAGTTTGTTTTGAAATATATATTCCTATGAGCCCAGCAATCTGCGAAACTCCATATCTCAGTATCGGGATATCTGCTTTCAGATTTGACATCAATAAGAATGCACAGACTGTTAATTTTTAGTGTGTTCCAGAAGGTATTTTTCACTTTGTGTAAAGCAGCCTGTTAATGCAAGACAAAAATAAACATGTAAGAATTAATCTTTCTCAATGTGCTTCCTACCCGTTCAAGAATCACAATGCTTTTAACAGCATCTCTTAATTTCTGGTTGTTGAAAGTGTTACAAGAAATAGATATCTTCCTAAAAATTCAGAGAAAATGGAATGAAATGTATTCATCTTATCTCAATAAGATAAGATAAGATAAGATAAGATAAGATATTACTTTATTGTATCATCAATAAACATATGTACATGATGAAACTCAATTTGGCATAAATAGACAAACACACCAATCAGTGCAAATAAATAAATATGATATGACAGGAGTAAATTATAATACTGAAGTAAATACATATATACATAGGATCACAGACTGGATTTATGGTTGTATAACTTGATTGCATGATTTACAAATGTATTGGCATATCTAGTGGTACGATGTTTTGGTACACATAGTCTTCTACCCGATCTCAAGAAATTAAATTTACAATGGAGTGGGTGTTTTTCATCTTTTAGTATTTTTGATAACATTTTCAAACAAGATTCATCATATATTCCATTTAAATTTCTTGTTTCTACACCCATTTTCCTAGCTGCTCTGATTATCTTTACAAGCTTATTTCTATCTTTGTTGTGTGATGATCCATACCAAGTTACAATAGCAATGCATGCTATTGCTATGACAGGTAGCTTGACACCAGCCTTTTGAAATGTTGGGGATTAATATGAGTCATGTATATAATTATAGATATTTGTATCATTCAACAGTGAAAATTAGCATCATACACACCATTGTACAGATAGTCATTTCCAATGGTTTGGTACTTCATTCATTGACACTGGAGCAAACATCGTATAGGTAGATTATGTTTGACCATAGACTTGACGACGGACTCTGGCATACGTGACGTTATGTTGTTTTATCATGCGACCTCACCGGTCATGGCGAGCACTGATGTGAATTGGTGACGTCATAGCAACTGTTATTGAAGGTGGCGTCATCAACAGACCAAGCCTCATTTTCATATCATGACGTGACGCACAAGACTTAGTGTGCAGCAGGATAGGATAAAAAAATGAATGCACTCCCAGCAAGGTCTAACATTATGTTGCCAACCCCAAAACGGCCAATGAATATAATGCAGTCATTTCATTATATAGGCCTATTGAGTTTATTACCTGACTTAAGATCCAATTATTCCAGTTGCAATTTTTATTACTTTGTGTTCAAACCTGCAGTTACTGGTAGCTGAATTTGATTCTTAGTAGGTGTAGTCCGAGCTCTGCTTCAGAAATGCAAGGGACTGCAGTTCTGGACCAGAGACACTTCCCCCTTACGAACTCGATCTCTTTATTTCTCAGTAATACAGCAGGTATGTCAATTTGCATCTTCAGAATGTCAAGGTCCTATTACCACTTGTGCTCAGGTGACTTTGCCAGCGGGAGAATGGCAATTTGAGACAATTTAAAATACCTCTCAATATAAATCTAATTAAAGCAAAATAAAATGAATATAAAAAGTTATTTTTCTTGCTATTAATTTTCAATTTCTTAATTGCTGAAAATGCTTGTCTATCAGGACAATTAACTTGACACGTTTTCTTTAATTATGCAATGGATTGCTCAGTTGTCATTCTGTTCCATTTCACAACTTTTTGGATACATTCTATTTTTTGTTAAAAGCATTTAAAGCAATTATCGTTGACTATCACAGATTATATTTTCAGGTGGTGAATTCTTAATTAAAAGGTCACTGGGTTTAAGAAACTTGCTAAGATGCAGGTGACAGTCCCCATTTTCAAACAAACAGAAATATAGTTTCAGCACACAAAATCGGGAGAAGATCGAACAACATGGATGAACAATTTTATAAATAAATATTTAATGATATTTATCTATTTTCTTATTCACTTTCATTCTTTAATTGCTTAACATACAATATTGTACAATTAACTTGACACGTTTTCTGTAATCATGTAATTCATTGTTCAAGCAAGTGTCAATGCAATCCAATTCAACTTCACACCTTTTTAAGAACAATGAATAAAGAATACCTGCTCTGGACTGCATGTCCCGTCAAGAATTAACCAAAAGAACAAACATAATCCTTTTTTTTTTCAGAAATTTTTATTAACGGATTGCATATGATAATGATGTTATTAAAAGAAAATATGTACATTATTTGGTTAGGCCAAAGAGAAAAATGACAATAAATATATGTCATACCAGCAAAAAGCAACATGTTTCTATGACACACAGAAGCGGAGAAAATGAATTTTGTTCATTTTCTAATGATCACGAAAACTTAATCCAGATTACAGTCAACACAGAAATTATTTGCACGCTTTGATTTTTCATCATATTTCACAGAAAAATGGTAGTATGATAAAAAGAACTGCCCTATGTTTTAAAGTAGTGTTAGTAGGTTAGGTTCCCATGCATTTCATTTTTTACCAAAATTCATTTTCCTGGAAAATGTGAAAAAACTGAATTTTGAAAACCAAAAAATATTTGCACGCTTCAGCCAACTGCCAGAAACTTCATTTTTAATGATGATACTCAATTTTTTCTTTGGAACTACTGTTGTTTATGATATATTTAGCTCATTTACATCAATCAGACTTTATTTGGGGTTCACAGGTGGGATTACAGGTGTTACTCAAGGAGTACACCCATTCCCATGTTTTTCGCCTACATTTAGGCGTACAAATTACTTTAAAATAGCAATTGTCGTGAAATTGGTCTACCAAGTCTTTTAAAATAGTCAAATTGTGAGAAAAAGATAAACTGTGCAGGTTTTTGTGAAGAACTATGTTATATATCTCATCAGGAAATGTCCAAAAGAAAAGGCTCTTGGTGATTTTATGCTGAGAAACAACTAATGATTTGCCTCTGATGAGTTATTTAACCACTGGCTTGTCAATAGTTGCTAATAAAGAATGTTTAGAGTTGTTTTTATTAATATTTGCTCAGAAATTAGGTTATTATTCGATTTTAGCATATATGTAAGTGTAGCATATTGAATGCATTGTCATGCATCGATTATTAAGATCCACTCAAGTTTGTCTATGTATACAATAATTATGGCCTAGATTATTATGACAGTGAATAGTTTTCATTGTTAAAAGCTTATTGTTACAAGGGAAACCCATCATTGTGAAATTTTCACTCATTGAGGTCCTCCATGGGGGTACCCTAAGAAGCAACACTTGTTGTAGGCTGCATAATGGTAATGATATAGCGCAAAATTCGAAAACAATTTGTCTTAATAATCTCAGCTGACTTTCTCCAAAATTATTCCAACCTTTTGTTCACAGCTCACAGTCAAAATAGTCCCCAGGGGCAAAATTGAGTCCTGTAATTAAGATTTTTTCACTTTGATTCTACTCGTATTACTGTTTTCCGGCATTTTGTGGTTGCATTGAGAACACAATTACCTACTAATACCTGCCAAATTATTTTTTTAGACAAATAGACACAATTATGGAGTTTACTATTCAGTCTCATGTGAGTTGCATGTTTCTAGCCATATTTCTATAGCCATACATAGAAAAAAAACATGGGATTGAGTGCTTTACCTTGGTAACACCTGCAATCCCACCTGTGAACCCCAAATAATGTCTGATTGATGTAAATGAGCTACATATACCATGAACAACAGTAGTTCCAAAGAAATCATCATTAAAAATTAAGTTTCTGGCAGTTGGCTGAAGCGTGCAAATATTTTTTGGTTTTCAAAATTCAGTTTTTTCACATTTTCCAAGAAAATGAATTTTGGTAAAAAATGAAATGCATGGGAACCTAACCTACTAACACTACTCTAAAACATAGGGTAGTTCTTTTTATCATACTACCATTTTTCTGTGAAATATGTTGAAAAATCAAAGCGTGCAAATAATTTCTGTGTTGACTGTAATTGATTGAAAAGTTATAATTTTATAACGTATAAGGTAGTATGTCACAGTTGAGTACAAGAAATACAGACACTTGGGCCTAGTATAGTTGTTGTCTGGAAAAAATAGATCTGCTACATTCAGCTACATTTTGTTGTGTTGATTTTTTGTCTGAAAACATGCGACAAACTGCTACATTTTGTTGTACTGCAATAAAGGTCATGAACCTGCCTTGTTTTTTTTTTGTATAAGAAGTTTAGATTCGAATTTTGTTTAGTGATCATAATAATGCTGGCGTATTAAGGAGCAGCTGGTTTTTTTTTTGGTCCTGCTTGAAACTGAAGACTTTTTCCTAAATCATGCTAATGTTTAAAAACCCTGTTTTCACTTAATAGTTGAGGTTGACAAGGCAATGAAAAGACCTGTGCATGAACTTTTTGCATCAGGTGAATGATGCGTCTGTACCTGAATGATTTAATAATGGACAAGTTAATAACTATATATAAATCAAATAGGTAAAGAAACGAAAAAGCACTGAACATAAATGTTTGGCCGTTTTCGCTGGCGGCCGTCTTGGTTATTGGCCACCAATTGAGGTGGCCATGCAGTGCAAAGCATCAATTGATCTCTTAACGTCACGTCACTATTATGTTTTGCGCCATGACCGGTGGGGGCGCTGACCTAAAACAACATAGATGACGTCACTTATAGTAAAATACTCGGAGTCCGACATCCATTTATTGTATCTGGGGTTTGACTGGAGCACTGCAACATGAGATGTTACATCACAATGGTGTCACCAAGGTGACGTCTTTCAACCTCACTTTCACATAATCAGTAACAGTTGTTTCTTTTTAGTGGTAAAAAAATTTGTATCTCTTTAAAAAAGGTGGATGCAAAGGATGGTTACTGATGACTTGAAAATTAATTTTTTTGCAAAAGTGAAGTCTCTGAAAATAATAAGACATGTTCCTGATTAATTTTTTTTTTCACAATTTGGCCAGTAATTTCCATAACTTTCTTGTGATAATAGGGGGTTTCATGGTGCAAAACAATTGTAAATTGTGGCACATGAGATATGTACACCTTCGAATGTCATGTAGGGGAGACCGGGGCTAGTTGTCACAATTTTTTTTTACTTCAAGTTTGACTGTATCTGGGAGATCTCAAGATTCAGGTTGTCTGGAAACTTCCAACCCTGTAACATTTCTGTAAGTCTTGAGAAAGTTTTTATTCAGCTTTCGTCCTGATTTATCAACCATGTGTTTCCTTGTAGGTCATATTGTAACTCAAAGTCATTTTTGTGAAAATGTGACAACTTGCCCCGAGCCCGGAGCAAGTTGTCACACTCATATGGCCAATCAAACATCTCTTTACAGATTTTCTGTAATCCAAGCTTGCAATACATCGGATTCCTTTTGAAAAACAAAAATACACATCTTGCGAAGACTTCGGATGAATGCCATCATAAATCAGAGCGTATTTCTACCAGAAAATTGCTTCTCAAATTGAGAGACAGTGAAATAATTGTAAAATTTCTGTTGAAAAGTAATTTTTAAAGAAGTCCACATATCACACGACAGATAATACTTTCTTGCAATCACATCATACAAAAGCTTAACAAACAAACAGATCTTGAAATTTATTTAATAACGACACAACTGCTGCCACCTATAGCCAAGTTATAAGCACTGTGACAACTTGCCCCTGTGACAACTAGCCCCGCCCTATCCTCGTCATGATCATGAAGTCAATCCGATATCTCGGTAATCAAAAGAGAATATATTCTGGTTCCACTTAGAAAACACAGACACATTGTTCACGGAGACTATGGGTTAATGCCATCATGAATCAATGCCTTAATCTCCCAAAAATTGTCTCAAATTGGAAGACAATAAAAAATTTTAAAATTGTGAAAAAATTGAATTTAAACTGTCATTTTCAGAAATCTTCGCATAGCGCATGACAGACTACACATTTTTGTGGTATCATCACAAAAATATTCCCCATGTTAAAAAATACCAAAATTGATTTAATTGCCACACAGCTGCTACCATCCATAGCTGAGTAATCAGCATTGTGACAACTTGCCCCTGTGACAACTAGCCCCGGTCTCCCCTACATCCCAGCCTTACGGCCTTGTTGTACATTGACATTCTCAGGTGTACATTTCTTCATGTCCCACATTTACTACTGTACCCATTACTGTAATATGTTCAAAAGGTTTGGTATTTCATTATATGGATTTCGCCCTGGTTCAGATATATATAATGCATTCATACTGCATGTGAACCCTCACAGTTAGGGACTTAGGGTGTCCACTGTCCAGCCGCGTCAGTTCCTATGAAGCTGGTGGAGCAGATTCCCCACCACTTTCTCGCCCAAAAAAGGGTAAAAAAATTCATAGCCTCCGTATCTCTGCTGTGCCCATGAAAAAAATTTTAAAAAGTTGTCAATGCCCCACCACTTTATTCTGAAAATGACGCCACTGAGGTTGTCTGTCTTGCACTTGTCTTTCTCTTAGAAACCAGTATACATGTAATATGTGTGACATCGTAGCTGAAACATTATTTAGATTTTACCCACACGTCAATTGTATCAGCTTAAAGGCGAGTTATTCACATAACCAAACAGGAAGATTTCTATAAAGCATCAAGTCCACATGGATCAAGCTCCATTACTAGACTATATTTAGCAGAACGACCTAACCGTTTACTTGCCACTTCAACTCTAATGAGCTCCAGGCAAATGTCAAAGGGATGTTGTTCCAGCAGCAACCTATGGACATGTGAGGGTCAATGTCTTTCATGGGACTGTGAAGATTCCAAATTGCCTCAGATTCCATCCTTAAAATTACTCACATCATTGATCTACACTAGCTGGCTATATGCAAGGCTTTTTTAGTGTCATCTGTCATTGACAAATACATTAACAACGAAATATAATTCAGGAAAAATGTCTGATGACTGCCACGCCCTCCAATAAAGATTTGGAAATGAAAACTCACTGAAAAAATTCTTGTTTTGGAGATGCCCTCAAGAAACTTCCATGAGATTTAAATTCAAGGCTTCTTAAATCAAGGTCTGGTTGTTACTCTCTGAAGATCTTATTATCAATGGCTGATTCTACATAACAGAGGAAGCAATATTCTACACACCGTAATAGCAGAAGGTTGCAATGTCAATGTCTCTAATTTGATGTCATTGGCATTCTGATTGGTTTTCAAAGTAAGTATAGCACTTTTTCTATGTTCCTTATAGTCCTTACACTTGGCATGCTCAGATATGAGATTTGATGCTTCTCTGACACAAATGACCAAATATGTGATGCCAATGTAATTAATTACTTCCATTGTCTGGCATCTGTTTAACATGATTCTATGAAAACATTGGGTCCTTGAAGGAGTAGGTGGGGCTATGGGAATAACTTTTGTTATCAAGAAGCCAAGTCATGGGCAAAAAGGCTGTGTGCAAACTCAAATTATACGTCCGGCAGAAAACAACATGATATGGCGTGATGTTATGACCTGACAAACAAGGGCACGTGGACTGCCACACACATCCGTAGAGCTTCTGTGGAATAGCAACATCTTTTCTGTAGATCTGCAGTATTTCTCTTCGCACAACGCCTCAGATATATCATTAGATGAATTATTATGTCTTTATTCCCATTTTGGAACCATCTTATACTCTCTGTGCATCAATGGTGCTATCTGACTTATGCATGTATGTAGCACTGCTCTGCGGCATGTTTTTGACAGATTCTACCATTTGTTCCTATATGCTGTGGCTTATAGCAGTTAGCACACTCCTGCAAACTTCTTGCATTTTTAACTTAGTAATGCAATCAAGAAATTGTATTAGATCTAAATAATTTTCTAATTTTCCATGGCTTACACGAGTTAATGCTTCTACTGAAAGCGATCACTATAATCTTAAGGAGTCTTTGTCAATTCACATGATCATATCAGGATAGCTTCCTATTTATCCATGTACATACATCAGGAATCCAGCTGAGGATAAAATAATCATTCACTCACAATTGCAGGATATAACAAAATCCCTCTGTATTATCTTAACATTCCAAAAATAGTGAAAAAGGCATGAGGAGTGGTACTGAAAGTTTAGTTTGAATTACATGGAAGATTGATCACATTCATTCTGCCATCTTGTAATATTCTTTTCTCAGCAAGTCACTCTGATTGTGTCTCAGCTCGACAGGCAACAGACCTGAGGATAACAAATATTTGCCAAGGTTTCTATGTGGGGAGATACACAACAAATAGGATTCCAATTGTGTACATAGGCTTGCAGAGTTGGCACTGCCACTTCCAAGAGGATTCATTTAACTCCTGATGAGAAACCCAATACCCTGAAAATTCTTTGGGATGATCTAATCCTCAGAATTTCAGATGAGAATCTCAGACTTTAATTTTTTGTCTAATGTATCTAAATTTTGATCATTACTCATTAGTTATCTCTTTCAAACTGCTGTTAAGGATAGCTGGATGGATGGATGATTGGGGCTTTACGTCCTGTATTTATGCACTTGGTAGGCTAGTTAGGACAGGAGGAGGACATGGCAATGAAGCGAAGGATGATTGAAACTGCCGTCCAACATAGGCTCTGGTGACAAGGCAACAGCTGGATTCGAACCCTAGACCCAGCGATTGGCACGCAGCCCAGCATGCTACCACTAGACCAACCCTCCCCCCTGTTAAGGATAGACACATAATTCTTATCCAGTACTACATTAGGATGATTTCGTTTTTGAAGAGGGGGAAGACGGTCATTTTACATTGTCTACAAAACCTTAACTGCCTGTGCCTGTGCAAAATTTATTATGTCACGGCACCATTACTGCGATTCAAAAATGTCATGTCATGCTATGCCTGCATCACACTGTGAATAGCATGGCGACATATTCCGCCCATGCACTTTTGACCTCAGCTGTAATACATTTTATTAATGAGCATAAATTGGACGATCATTATAGCATTTTCATTCTTGAATTTGACAACCATCCGACTTGACTACGTCACGTTTCTCCTTAATGAAACAGAACTCGTAAACCTTTCATGATAACTAAATACCGTAAAGAAGTTTTGTTTAGAAGTACAGAAAACAAAGTTTGTTTTTTCCCATAAATGAAACCGAGAAGGCATGATGCAAAAACTGATGAGATTCCTTTTAATTAGTTGTGGTGAAAAAAGGACAAATAAACCAAAGGCATTTGAAGCACAATTTTAAAACTTCAAAAGGAAAAAGAACAAGGAACAGACATTCATTCGAATCCTTAATTGCAATTAGTTAGGGCTGATCTCAAAGGCCCGCTTTAATTTCGAAATGTCATGTCAGAAACAGCTGAAAGCCAAAATAAAATTGAAAATGATAACCATAGAAATTGCAAAAGCATTATTCGAACATTATGAGATGAAAACCTTGTTTTGCCAATGTGGTTGGAGAATCTTGATCCTGAATGAATACAAAGAATGATATCACAAGCAATGAGTGAAAAATTGCTGGTTTTTTTTATAGTACGTACATTCTGAATTCAGGAGGCAACACTCTCTGGAAATACCAAGTCGAACATTAGGAATCGAGATGGGTAAAAGGGGACATGGTAGGCATATATATGCTTTACATTTCTTCACCAAAATATTATCAACATATCGTTACGAAGACAAGAAGACAAAATGGTGCTTTGGTTCTGTAGCAGGTTGTTCACTAACACACAGATAAACATCCTGCACACATCATGCATAGAAGAACCTGAGAGACATTTGGTCAACTGGTTTCTGTCTGACAACTTCCATTTCAATTTATTGAAATTCACCTGCAGTTGAACTTTAAAGTGAATGTTTTGCAACACTTCACCAACAGAGAGCTCTTTTCATAAATATTCGTTGCTTGAAATTCCCAGAACCTGCCATGAAATTTAATTCACCTCATCCATTGACAAGGAAAGTTGGGGAAAAACATCTGTAAAATGTGTGACAAGTTATGCAGCTGGCAGTGAAACAGTTCATGAAACCAAACAAAAAGTAGGGGAAGCGGGAGCGTTGCGAATCATAGGGCCCACTGATTCAATGGACTTCACCAGATGCTGAATAGCAGTACAGTGTATATTAAAAGAATGTTTCATTTGTTTGACATCTTTGAGGAGCACTTAGCTGAATCTGGTATGATTTTTGACATGACACACATAGTTGCTCTTGAAAGAAAGTACAACCAATGATTTGCCATTGAAGACCATGTTAAAGTTGTCTCACGCAATAGTTACATCACAAGTTTACTGATTTTTCATGAATCATTGATACATTGCTTTTATCATACCATTAAGGTTTCCAACATATAGCATGGCCAAAATTGGCCATTGAATTTGTATCAGTGTAATTGCCCGGTTTTTATGTCTATCAAACTCTATTATGTAATATATACTTCAAAATGTATTATAAATCATGTGAACTTACATGCTCCCTATGGGTGACTTTATCCCTTTCCTTTGGTAAGAGTTTATGAAAGAAATGTGTAGGTTATTGTAAAAAGAGGCAAGTACACAATAGACATGGAGAGAAATAGAAGCTTGCTTGCAATTTGTTGTAACCCTTCTTCTGAAAACATAAAATAGATGATATAACAAAATCTCAATGAACAAGGCCAAAAAGAGACACACAAGTCATTTTGTCTTTCACATGTTCCTGCTTGAAGGTTATACATGTCCACATAATTGTCTGATGCTGCAAGACAACAAACATTCAGGAATCAATAGGCTACCAACCTCCATAATCTGTTTCCTGGCCGAGAATCTCCCCAGTTTGAAGTGCAATGTGTGTTAACGATGCTTTTAACAGCCTGTCTTACTTTTTGCTAAAATTTCTGCAACAAAGACCTCTGGCTCTTTGCAATCATTTCTGATCCAAATTCCCAGAACTTGACATTACATTTTATTAATCTCGACCATTTGCAAATGCATGCAGATGCAGCGAGATGCAGCTTTTGGTCTGTGTGACATGAAAGGTTTAATACGAGCCACATACATATGTTTTGGTTTCAGTCAACTATTTTTTTTGCAGAACCCAGGGGCGGATCCACCTTCACAACTTCTGAAAAACCCCTCATACATTTTTTAATTTTGAAACCTTTGCTAGTATACACAGCTGCATGAAAAAAAGCAGAAATCAACAACTCAGTTAATCAGCTACTTGTCCATAAATCTCATTGCTTGAGTTGAATTTGTTGATGATACTCTTAAAAGCATGTCTTTTGGTGAAAGTTTTTTATGACAATGAGCTGCAGCAGGGCCCAGCTCTTTATGATAATTTCTCATTAGGAAATTCCTAGAACTTGTCATTAATTTTTGTTACCCTCATCCATTTGCAAATGTACTTAGATTGCAGCTGCTACGAGAAGTGCTTTATATGGTCTAAGTGATGTCAGAAAAGAGTAATATGGGCCATGTAGTACACAGCTGTGCAAGGTATAAAATAAGAAAATTTGATCACTGCACATATTGTCTCGTCACTCTCGTGCGAACTTAGAGTGACCAATCGGCGTTCTCAAGTGCCAGAGTTCATGCATGGCTCAATTGAAAAATAAAATATTATCATCTAAAATTATGGAATGAAATATCAGTACATGTGTCTAAACAGCTTGTTGATCGGCTGCTTACATTTCTATACTTCTGTAGTAAATAAAGCAACCAACTGTCTTCTTATGTAGTTAACCAAATACCAGTCCAAAAGGAAGTCTATTGATTGACATTTGTTCCAGTAAAAATTGAGGAGATACATTTATTTATGAAAATAACAACATAGATTGTCACAGAATGTATGTTACTGGAGCCACTGAAAGACTACATGGGTTATTCAATGTTTTATCAAAATTTTATCAAATTTCATAAATTTTCCCACACGACTGATTAAAGATGCCTTGAAAATTTATCAGAATCAAGGTTTCTCACCACAAAACACAAAGTGATACAGTGATATATCTTGAATAGTTTCTCTGAAAAAAAATTCATGAAAAATTCTAGATTTTTGTCAAATTTTTATAAATCCAGAAATTTGAAGGCATGTCACTCAGTCAGTGTAAAACCTGGAGACTTAATGCATTGTTTCAGCCTCCTCGGTGCATTTGTGTCCATTTCACAGGTTGTCGAAAAAATCTGAAAATTGCAGTTTATTCACATTTTGTCCTGAAATTTCAGAGACTTGGGACTTGTGCTTTCTGATGAGAATCCTCGATTCTGGTAAATTTTCAAGGCATTCTGAATCAGGAGTCATTTGTTGAATTGACACGGAATTACCCCTATAAAAATACAGACAGGATCAAATATACGAAGCTGAATTTTTTGCAGAGAGTTAAATTTAATTGTTAATGCCAACCAAAAGTTTCAGTAAAATTTCATGTCCGATAGCAATTTAAAATTGCAACTAACAAGTCAAGGAATTAAATATTTTCAGGGGCAATGTGAGTGAGGTCTGTCTCAACATGGTCAAATCAATTTTGTCACAATTTAAATTGATTTGGGACTGAAGTTGCCAACTGGGCAACCAGCTATGGTTTGTGAGACTAAAATCTGCTGTCTAGACAAAATTTCAACAAATGCAGAAAAAAAACACAATTTTGTGTCACATGAGGTTTTATTGAGGGGTCTTCATTTTTGATATTATACTGAACCCTTTGATCCGTATAGTTTGCCATGTTTGCCAGGCAGATGAATAAGAAACAATAATGCAGTTGGCTAATGATTATTTTAAAATTCATGAACTGGATGGTTTACTCTCAATCGCCTAGTTTTTAGGAGTATGGTTTCAAAGCATTTGCACCAACTGAAACTGAATCAGATAAAATTGTCTCGGGAAAATTTCAGGCACAATCATTCTGATCATTTGCCAGCCCTCCCCCTTTATTGCCGGCATGATGCTTTCCTCCTTAAACAGCGGAAGTAAAGTGGGTAAGTCTGGGCAATTTCCTTGAATCAAAATCCTGCATGGCTGTACCCCATGAGTACAATATTACAGCAGGGTGATCGATTCAGGGGACTTGCCAACCTTGGTGTGTAGTGGTGATGAGCACCAGTGGCTGTGGTCTAATGCAGAACTGTTTTGAATAATTTTAATGCCTGTGCTCTGAGGCAGTGTTTCAAGCTATCCATGAAAAGAATATGTTCTTCCTACATTGCATCTGGAAAATCTAATGTACAAATACCACTCAGCACTGTCTTTGAGTTAGTACTAATTGTCAAAACTATCATCAGACGGGCAAAAGTATTACATTTGTTGAACATATATTGTGGGGATTATGCAGTTCACCATAATTTAGCATTAAAGGGTGAATTTGATCACTGCACAAATTCAGATTGATCACTGCACATTTCAGATTGATCACTGCACATTTTGGGATCGTTGCACGCTTATTTTATACCCTGCAGCTGTGGTATATCTGACAAGTTGTGCAGGAAACGAAATGTGCATGAAGACCTTTTAAATCACATGTCAATTGTATAAGTTTGTAAAGTCAAGTACTCACAGAAGATGCAGTACCTATCTAGTATCATAAAGTACTATTTAGCAGAACAACCTAACTGTTTACTTGCCACTTCAGCTCTAATGAGCTCCAGGCAAATGTCAAATGGATGTTGTTCCAGCAGCAACCTATGGACACCTGTGAGTCAATGTCTCTCATGGGGCGGTGTGGATTGCAGATTTGCCTCAGATTGCCTCCATAAAGTTACTCACATCATGGTTCTACACTAGCTGATTATATGCTGGGTTTTTTTGTTGTTGTTTGACATTCAAAGATATATTTAACAACAAAATATATCAGATGACTGTCACACCCTCAAATAAAAAATCAAAAGTGCCGAGTCCGTGAAATCGCTCTTGTTTGTGAGACGCTCTCAAGAAACTTCATTGAGACTTAAATTCAAGGCAACTCCTCCTTCAATGAAATAATATGTTGACGGCACAACCACGAAATTCACCCAGAACTTATAGTTTTTGCAGACTATCTACTGAACTAGAAAGATGCAGAAACACAGGCAAATGGAGAGACAGTGAGATTGGTAAAAAAGTGGATCAATAGATAGATAGATAGACAGTAAGATAGATAGTAAGATAGTAAGATAGATAGATAGATAGATAGATAGATAGATAGATAGATAGATACGTAGATAGATAGATAGATAGATAGATAGATAGATAGATAGATAGATACACTGCATCTGATGAAATTATGCAATTAGGTTATTTCGCAGTAATACAAAAACTCTCAGGCCCAGCAGTTTATCCTTTTCACATAGTCATTGGATTAGGATGAAAAATATTCCATGTGACTTTTATCAAGTTTCGTTCGGGCAAAGTTGACTTATGCCACATATTAAAATATTTTGGTGTCTGACGAAATTATGCAAAAGCAACATGGTAAGTGGAATGACAGTACAAAAGTTTAATTTTCAAATAATTGTGCTGAAAACATTAGCTTTACAACATTTGCCAACTATTCACATCAAAAAATTTTGCTTACTTGCTGTCACTGCCAAGCAGTACTGCCATCTTCGTAAGTTTCTCTCTCTCTCAGAGGTAGCTAATTGATGTTACTGAGTAGATGGACTCATTACCGGGGATCCTGCGGGAGACACCTTAGCACTTGTCACCACGAAACACCTACTCAAGAAATACCAGAGGCTCGACAGTTTAGGTTCACTTATTCGTTTAATACTCAATTTATAGACAGTTACATCAGAGTCATTCAAAGAACAGAAGCTATTCAACTTATCAATACATTAAACAACGATCTTAACGAATTACGTATACTGTTAACTAAATGCCATCTCAATCAACCATGACCTGGGGTTCCTTTAAGAGAAACCTTTGATCATACCTCTAACAACAATACCCTTACCTGACGAATCGTCACTGCGTCAGGGAGACAGGAAGCCCCCCTGCTACCTCAGCGGGAGCGGGCTCTCTTCTGGCTGGGCAAACAAGCTTGCCCCCAGAGATTGCTACTAGGGTGTTCTGCGGCTGCGCAGAAACACCAGGGTAACTGTTGCCATGGAAACATGGGGTGAGTTCTAACCCGTTGCTATCATTGTAGCTCGTTACACAATAATATAATATATTACATTACTTTTATACAATAATAATATAAATGATATTACAGAATTAAGATCTTGAGGTTCATGGCGATTTGAGGAAAACTTCCTACAAGAGGAAAGAATGAAGACACCTCTGAAGCTAAAAGCTCAGCGGTGACATCCCGACCAATCGAGGATTTTTTATAAGATCGTTTTTCTCCGCTTTGAAGAAAACATCATTTAAACTTACAATCGAATATGGATTACATTCATTTGATAGTGAATTAACATATACTGTGCCTAATAATGTAACTTTCATTGAAAGGAATGCTTTCCACAATTGCTTTTAAAGATGGAAGCCTAAATGCTTCATGCTGATTAACAAAACGATTGAAAGGATTATTAATCGATTTTGTGCTTGATACCAATTTAGGTATAAATAGAGGAAACGCGTCTCATTGCACCTGAACTTTGTGAATGCTTTAATGAAAGTTGTGGTGACATCAACGTGATGTAACCACTACCACCGGGCAGGCGGAAGGGGGGGAAAAATTTAAGATGAAAATCGGGCGTGTGCAATATGCCCATGAAAGACAATTTAGAAAAAGGGAAAAATTTCCAAAAGGAAGCAAGAAAATGACTTGCATCGGCGATATAAAGGAAAGGAGCTGAATGACAGTCCTTTAATGGCGTCAATGAGATGCTAGAGGGGAGCTCAGACAGAAAAATGGAACCTAGATTTTAATGATTGACAAGAAAGGACAAGTTATTCTTATGACCTTTTCGTCAAATTTTGCAATTTTTGTGAATCGTTGGGTGCGTAAACCAACGTTATTTTTTTTGAGGTAGAGCCGCTAATTACATGGCTCCTCAGCAGAAGAGACTCAAGCACCAGGCGAGTCAAATAGCCGTTTTTATCAAGGGCAGTTACGGGTATCATCCCTTGCGTGTCATTGGATATGCACGAAGCTTAACCAAAATGGTAAGTTAAAAGCATTGATTGCATTGAGACAGGACAGCCTTATAAATTTAAATGGGCTGGTATGTCCGATACCCTAAACTACAAAAGTAAGTAAATGACATATAAGCGATAAGCAATTAAAAGCAACAATTAAAATCATGAACAGAACATAATCAAAACGCAAATATCAGTAATAGCATGGATCAAAGCGACAATTAGCAGAATAATAAGCAAAATGATAAAACAATAGTCCAATATGGAGAGAAATAAATCGATAGTGGACTATAGTTTCGTAAAACTTGTTACATACACTCTAAACAATCAGAATGAACTGTAGGCATAAGGCGTACAGAGAATTAAAACAATGCGAAAATAGGTAAGCAATATGTTGGTACAGTGAAGCGATATCAAAGGTACATGTACATACTAATACACCTGAGAAAACTTGTATAAGAAGCTGGCATGCACAATGCATAGACCAGAGAAATTATCAAATTAGGGTAAAACATGAGCTTAAAATAAGATAGACATATGAGAAATGAGATCAGGTGTTTACAGAAATAGTTCAGTGCAAGAGTTGACTTGTGATAACTGTTCGTGGACATGTCGAGACATAACCAATGATGAATAGGGTGGCCCAAAAAACAAAATTTTTGATTTTCTATTCGCATACCCCCTCATTTCAGGAGAAATTGTGAAAAAAGCACCCTGTAAATTTCAAGAAAATCGGTCAAGTCTTAGTGGTCTCTCAAGGCCCCTCCATTCTTAGCAAAAAGGAAAATTTCAACCATTTTCGCAAATTCGCGGTTCCTCATAACTTAGTCAATTTGTACAGTACTACATTTTCAATGCCATGGTTGGATAGGGCTCAAAAAGAGCTTCAATTTGCATACCAACATTATTGGTCTAAGATAATATCTCAACTCCCATGGTCTCTTCAGTTTACACTTTTCGTGAATGAAATTGTTGCTGAACGACCGATCCTGATAAAAGCCAGTCTTTTATTTTTTTTCACTGTAAATTGCTGTGATTCTTATTTTCCCAGTTCCAGAATGACCAAATATTAAAAAAAAAAATTTTTGACCATGGGAATGCCCGGTTTATGAGTGATGAAATTTTATGTTGAAGTGTGTCGCAAACTCATAAAATAGCAGGGGGGAATTGTAGTATTTCAAATTCATATCTTCATCCAAATTTATTACAGGGCACCATGATGGGTACCACTTGAAAGACAATATTCTTATGTTTCACATGATATAAATTATGTTGTCCTATATTTAACTCTTATGAAGTTAAACTATGAAATGCAACAGCCACTCTCCGATGTTTTCAGCACTTTTGACAAAATCTAACATTAAAACTTTACAGCTCATAAAGCGGGTTTCTCCATGGTAAAAAAAAAGTTTTATGTTTTATCGGGTCATCCTGCCTTTTGGAGAATAAGAAGATGTTAATTGACAGTGAAATTTAATGGAAATATTTTCTTGAACAGGTTTGATCATTCAGTAAACACTTTCGCACATTAGCGTTGTCAGCTGAAGAGTCCATGGGAGCCAAGATATCATCCTAGACCATTGATGTTGGTATGCAAATTGAAGCTAATTTTGATACCTTTCCAACCATGGCAATTAGAATGTTGTTCATTAAAAATTCACAAAGTTTTGGCTAACCGCGTATTGGCGAAAATGGTTGAAATGTTTCTTTTTCGTGAGAATTGAGGGGCCTTGAGAGACCACTTAGACTTGACTGATTTTCATGAAATTTTAACAAGGTGCTTTTTTCACCATTTCTCCTAAAATGAGGGGGTATGCGATGTGAATTTCAGAAAAAAAAATTTTCCTGTACATTTTTAGGCCACCCTAATGATGAATAATAAATATTGTATATTGATTTGGTTGATGCAGAAATGTCTAATCAGTGATGCATTTTACACAATACGAATGAGAGTCAATACATGATGTTAAAGATAACATTATTCATACACGTGTGGACAAGAAGATTGGAAAAATCATTGATTGGAGGAGTCAGTGATATAAGTCATAGATATAGGGCGAAGGGAGCGACACCGACGCTCCGTGCGTGTTGCAGAGGATGGAACGTTGACAGCGATGTGTTTTTCAGGGTCGAACAGGGTGTCGACCTGGCAACTTGAAAGATGCCGGACGTCGTGGACCTAATGGACGAGCTGCGGGATTTCGAGGTCCTATTACCATCAACCCAAAACGATGAGGGGGTTGTTACTGTTCTAACAGATACAGAACAGGATTGTCAACGTGGATGACTGGTTATTCAACCGTGCGCGGCTGTACCGAAGGGGCGAAGTGAATGGAAGCGACGGGAGACTACCATTTCACGTCTGTAAGTGTCAGTTCGGACGAACACTGTCTCTGTGAATGGAGCACAGGCGAGGTGCAAACCGGGGTGGAGGAAATAGCGAGGTGTCGTGCCATGTGCACAACAACCATGGCGGAGACAGGAAAAGTTCTGAGCGAGTAACTGGTATTTTGGTGATCATGCTGAAGACTCGAGGGACTGATATATCTGCAATACCGTGAAGACTTGCCAGACCGGCCTCTTTGCGTGACTGACCCAGGTTAGGGTCAGGCAGAGGAGGAGGTGACTCGTTTGTCACGACCTTTATGTGTGTATTCAGACAATCCCGATACTGGGTGGACCGTGGTGGGTCATGGAGAAGAAGACGTCGTCATGAGTCTTTTGTTTATACACTTTCTGAGATCACAATGTCTTTGCGAGCACAACCTTGTGCGGGAACGCTTAGAGAATGCGTGGTGAAGAAACTCTTCTGAACTAGACACAATCCAGATTAGTGCCTGGCGACGGTAACCAATAGCAGGGGCAATCCATGTTAGCCTCCTGAATAAGCGAGTTACCCAGAGGAAAAGAGTTTCATTAAGAAGATGCATGCCAGAAGCGAGCTGGGACAATCCATATTAGTCACCAACTGAAAATGAGGCGATGCTCCTCAAGCACGATTGTTCGCTGATACTGCTTATTAAACAGAGGCAATCCATGTTAGCCTTCTGTCAAGAAGCTAAGCAGGAGATGACATCATCCATATCATCATACACTGTGAGCTTGGTTGCGAATGGAGACATGTGCGACGAAGACTGCACAATGCCAAGCCAGACACAAAAGTTCAAGGAAAGTTCTGCAATGATGTTGCCCCATGTTGAACCCAGGTCAAAGCAATGATATGCTTGCCGTGGTTACAACGGAAATGGAGTGAAACGGAATGTTCACACTAGTGGTCGCCCCGAAATGGTGCCCTCTTCATATTGCCATGAGATGATTACAGGAACATAGCCGACTCGGAGTGGTCGTACGTCCTGTTGGAGCGTGGTCCCATGGGCAATCGTGGTGCCCAATTAGAGGTGGTGCCCAAATCAACTGACTTTCGGATGTCCAATCAGGCGTGTCTCTTGATAGGATGCCCATGACAGTAGAAGTCATAATGGAAGCACAGGAACTGTAAAGACTCTCTCAGATCAAAGGTTAGAGAACATATGCATCGAATGTGTCTCTGATCATAGGTGCCCACAGCAAGTCTTGCACTGATGTTTGACGACCAGCCCGACCAGCAACTCGTGATCAAAGAGACATTCCCGCAAATTATGTGACAACACAGCATTAATATGGTATGAAATAGTCATACTGAAGTTTCTTTAATAAAACAGGCTAGGAGCTCAACCAATGAGGTTGCTGCAAACAATATGTAAGAAAAGGCACGTGATATAAAATATAAGATAAAGTAAATAATTTAATGATCAATAAGTACAAAAAGGAATATAATAATTGGTTGTATAGATAATCTGAATCGCAGCAAAATGCTGGTCGTTATGTGTTTATAATTAAAAGGAAAAGAGTGTGGTTTAAATGTAAATAGAAAGATAGCAAATCACGGCAAAATTGATGCATCATCATGCTGATCAGCTCCCCAAGATCAAAATGAATCACATCAATAAAATAAGGAGGTCACTCTGCAACTTGAGTATAAGCTTGTTAAATCTTTGGATTGAAAATTTTGCATAAGACGTATGTACGCAATATATGCATACATACATACAAGCATATGTCATTAAAATGTACCCGTACAATCGAACCAACAAGGTGTGATTCTTCACAGACCGACTGAATGTAAGGGTATGCGAGCATGGTAATAAAAGGGTTAAATGCAAAAATACGCATGCAGACGAACTAGAGAAAGGAAAAATGCAGTTATAATGCAATTGTAACGTGAAACGGTATCTCAAGGAAATGCAGTGCAAAGATAAGTAATCATAATCATGCAGTAAAATAAAATCAGACGCTGGTACTGGTATCGTTAGGAGAGGGGGGTGGTGGAACGGGAGGGGGGAAGGATGGGCGGAGTATCAGTGACGTAGGACGAGTGGGGCGTAGTTCCAACTCGATATCAACTACTGAGCGATTAGGGGGGGTATCGACTCGGGTACCCATGCGAGGGGCCGATGCTTGCCTGGGTGAACTGGACCGGCGAGGCGGGGTAGTCCGCCTTGGTGGGGTTGTACGACTCGGTATCCGAGTAGGGGGGGTCATTTTCTTTGACGCAGCCAAACCAGAAGTGGTGGCATAAGGTGCGATCTGTACTGAATGGGTAGTATCCGGTTCCATAACATTGGTGGATCGAAATTCCATCTCCCTCTGACGAAGTTCTCTAATTAGAGCTGAATAAGGATTAAGCTCTTGAGTATTAACAACTTCTTGCATGTTATGGCCCAATTTGTAAAGGTGAACCGAGTCAGATGCGAGCATAGTCACCGCAAACTGTCCTTGCATAATCTGCTGTAACTTTTTCTGCTTGTATAAAGGAACATTAATGAGTCTAGGGAGTTCTACGTTAAGTGAGTCAATCTGCAAAGAGCACAATGCAGTATCCCAGTTGGGTTTAAGTATACTGTATAATCTGTGATGGTCACACTTGAAACTATTAGGACAAATGACACCTTTAAGAGAAAGTGTAGAAAGGTGGGACTTAATAGTAAGAACATATAGAAGTAAGCGCTGGTGTCCACTATTCAATTCCATGAATATTTCGATCTGTGGGAATTTGCGGGTTTCAGGCGAGCGATGCATCACTCTGAAGTCCCTGCAACATCTATGAAGACAACGCTTAGCCAAACTCACGACCATGTAGAAGACACAAATAGTAAGAAGGTGAAGGGTAGTGATGTGTATAAGACTGACAGGACTTAGAGAAACAGGATAAATTACATAGTTGACCGAATCGCAATTCAAAGGGCGTCCGGGGAGGACCAGGTTGGCATGGGATGGTTTAAAATGAGTAGCCATTACCATAGAGGATAAGAGGCCACTAAGGTATCTACCACGACAATACATAAATATTACCAAAATTAGAGACAAATACCCAGCCATGGAACCGATAAAGGCAAAACCACGGATCCAATGGCGAAGGCTGAACCAGGCTGAAAGATAGAAGGAGGCTTCCAGCTCGGCCCATTTGAGGAGAAAATCGTCACCCTTTTGTTGAATAAGGCGACTAAGTTCCTTAAGCTTAATAATGCCATGTGTCATATTGGCAAGTGACGTATTTGCTATTCTGGCAGCCACTGCAAATTTAGGCAAGGTGAAATTTGGCATGCCATAAGATTCATATGGTGGTAGTCCTGAAAAGTTAAGTTCACGTTCAAAAGAATGCATCGCAATTGCGTTGATAGTATAGTTTATTAAGAAAGGTTTATATTGGTTATTTTCGGATGCAGGGCATCCTGTAATACGCCTGGGAATAAAGCCTGAAGGGGAGGAGAATTCGCAAAAGCAAAACTGGCCACGCTGAAGTACAGCGTAAAGGCTACCAGGAACCGGACGTGCCACACGATCATTAGAGCAACGTCGAGTCCATGGAAGTGATAAGCCAGTAACCAAGAGCTGGTTACCTGCGTCTATAACACGAGGTGCTGCTCTAAAAGGTTCAAAGAAATAATCGACTTGACAGAGGTCAGAAATGACGTCTGCAGTAGCATTCGTGTATATTGCAGTGTTGCAGGATAGCTGCGAGCTATCAATTTGAATTGTTGACTCTGTACAAAGAAATTGATCGTCAATGTTGAGACATTCCTGGAGCTCTTCAAGACTGAGCTCCAAGAAGGAATCGTGTTGCACTCCCAGAAAAGGTTTTGGAATGGAGATACGGGTGTAATCATGATTAGACTCGCGGTCTTGGAAAGCAGGGGTAGCTACCACAGGTACGTGGAGTGACTCTGTGTGATACAATGTGTAAGGTTGAGAATTCTTAGGTTGGATTGGCCAGAGGAGTTGTAATAAGAAACCATTTCGAGTGGGCATAAAGATTGGTTGGGATTTCTGATAGATATGAGCCAAATCTGTGAAAGCTAGTTGATAACTATTGTGCCACGAATATAACACTGTTGATACTTTGTGTACCAATTTATGGACATATGTGGCAGGGAGAACGTGTGGTGAGATTTTACCTGCAGCCAGCTCGTGGAAAGCTGTAATTAATTTATCAGCTTCATTCAAAAGGATGTGAAGTTGCTGTATTTGTTGGGACCAAAGCCTGAGATATTTCGAAGTCAGCAGGCTAAGGATCCTTGTGGCTTGAATCTTACGTTGTAATGCGTTTATAGCGTTACTAACCACAGCAAATTGGGAAATAATTTCCTGATTAGTTTCGTTTAAGAGTGTATGAATTAATCTGATGTTTCTGGAGGTGTTGGTGAAGGTACTGGCTATGACGTCAATGGTAAGAACCAAATCAGAACGCATCTCAAGGAATGCGTCCCTCATAAGATTCTGACGCGCAGACATAGACTCAATAGTATTTACAAAAATTTGATCTCTTTGTCGTCTAATATTAGCAGACATACCTGCTCCGGCCTGTGGGATAGTAACTGAAAGCCAGAAAGCAGTACTGTCTTCGGATTGCCAATCCTGGGTATTAATATTGACACGAAAGGTTTCGTTAGTAGATTGCATTAATTGTTTAGTTGTATTAGACGTATCATCAGTATTGGGTAAGGCAAGGGGATCTCGAGGTGTTGGTGTACGACCCGCTCGTTTAGGACGACTGGGTGGCGAGTATTGATCAAAGAAGGGGGGCATAGTGGGTGGAGGGGAATATGAGAATGTATCATGGACAAAATGAGATTCTGGGGCTGGCCTCTTAGCATGGTGGTGGACTGCTGAAAGAGGAGGGGGGGCGATGGGGGTAGAATGCGTTGGGGAAGGCGGACGATATTCTTCAAAATTCTGTTGAGTAAAAATAGTAGATATGTGTGCTAGTTTAGATTTTAAAGCTGTTTTATAAGAATCAACTTTATCAATAGTGTTCTTTAAAAGTGGAGCGAAATCAGAACATATTGCAGCAATTAAATCATCAGGGGATTGACACATGTCCTCAAACATTGTGAGGTCCCAAGTGAATGTGGGAATGTGGAAATCGGGATAGAAAATATTGGCATTGATGATAAAGAATTCAACACTGGGAAAAATTTGTCCCCTATAACTATAACCAACGCCATAGTCTGGGCGGAGAAGCTGTGCGGGTGCAGAGCTCCAGCGTGAAGCTTCATCTGGTGGAAAAAGGCCAGAGCTGCTTTTGACTGCAAGAGCGTCTTCGTGATTGACGGATGCAAGAAGCTGCATATGACGTAATTGGTCTCTAAGGGAACGGGGTGAACGGAGCAAGGGGATTGAGTCACATGCTTCGAAGGTCATATTTTGGATAGGGAAGGACACGTTACCTTGACAAGTACCAGAAATCTTAGTGGAATCTGGCAACGTGTTCAAGAAAACTGCCAAATCGCAATTACAAATAAGAGGGTTAGATGTTAGGTCAAGTTCTTTCATTTCAGGTGAAGGAAAGTAAATTTGCATGTTAACGCCATCTAAATACTGCAGATGGTTCTGTTGCAAGAATATATATTCCAGATGGTCTCTAATAAAGAAAGGGCCAGAAATTCTATACAAGGAGTTGGAACTAAGGTCTATTACAGCTAAATGACGAATATCTCTATCTCTAATTTCAAAGGTATGAATCTGATTATGAGATAAATTTAAGTAGTAAAGTTGATCGACATGTCTAAAGTATGCTCTGGAAATAAATGTTAGTTTAGAATTAGTTAGTTCAAAAATGCGCAGATTTGGCGTGTTTGTTAACGGGTCTCTTAATGATCGTGATGTAGTAATATTTCTGAGTCGAAGTACCCTAAGAGATGTTGGATAATTTAGATTATGTATTCCGCCAAGACAATCTTCTATAACTATTGTAATTAAATTTAAGACATTAAATTGTTGAGTTTTCTGAAAATAGAAACCTTGAAGAATAAGTGTTTGGAGAAATGGTTTCGGTCGTGTAAAATTAAAAGATTGTTGTGCTGATAGATTAGGCAAAAGATTGGAAACTTCGAAAGCAACATTAGAAGCTTGTAATTTCAATTGTTGTATATTATTGAAAGGCATAGAAGATGGGAGGCGAGTCATATCTGGTAGATGGAGTCTAAGGGATATCAATTTAGTTTGTGAAACGCCGAGGTGGTTCCAAGGAAAAGATGTTGAACCATGTATGGTAAGGTCTAAATGAGTTAATTGGGCCCGTAGTAATAGAGGTAATGCAGGAGACGATAAATCTCTAAGTAAGGTAAGTTGTAGGCGTCTTAAACGGTAAAGGGAAGACCATGGAGCAAAAACAGAGGCGTCATCAAGAACTAAATTAGTAATAGCATGTAACTGAGAACGTGCTTGAACGTACTGTACATGAGTCACCTGAGTGTTTGGCAGATCTAAGAAATTGATCTCAGGAAATGAGTCGATAACGTCGGGGAACATTACTTCAGAAGTAAGATTTTGTAACGTGAGATATCTCATAAAAGGCATAGTCGTGAAGAAAGACATAATGTCCTTAGTAAGTGGGCCAGAAGAAAGGATCAGTTTTGTGATACGAGGTGAATCGGGAGGCCAGACACATGGTGGTGTAGAAAAGTTGGCTCCCAAATCACATGCGAATATGTCTCGTTTGCGAGAACACCATTCGTTAAACATAGAAACTCTACAAGAAGCCATAGGTTGTTCTTGTGCTTGAAGCAAAGTACGCTTGGCCCAAACAGCGGCCGTATTGGGATTAATGGTGAAGCCAAAATTCTTATAAAGAAAAGCGTCTTGCTCAGCAATTCGTTGCAAAGCAGATGGAGGTGGTGATTGAGCTGGAACCAAGGGAAGAAAGAGGAAGGGGAAAAGGACAATTAGCGTCATTGCAATGTTTATAAAGAAAATGAGGTAGCAAAGTATATAATTGGCTAAAAGGTTTTAGCGTCATTAGTTAAAATCAGGTAATACTATAACTATCAACCAGTAAGGTGGTGAGAAAGACATGATTAGGTGAACGTAGACATGCACATAAGCAAAGTTACATAATGGCAATGATTAGCATATATAGTGCGCAAAATTCATCAATCAGGTCGACATACCCTATGCAAAACGAATATAATTATCAATACACAAATAATTATCAATGGAAATAAGTATTCATAACATTTAGGCAACACGAGTTTTCCAACCACTTTTCCTATCATATGAAAGAATGCCGTGTATGTCAACAGAAAATGCAAGAGATGTACTCTAAAATCATGTGTAATCACTGAAATCGATAGAATCGACCAGACCTGAAAATATAACAATATCCGTCAAAGAATGTAAGTTAATGAAGCACTTTCCCACAAATTACACGCGTGCAAGAAAAATTGGGAGTATCGTTATTGTGAACTTTCCTCAACACAAAAAAACTTCTGAACTTCATCAACAACACTCAATGCCTAACAAATTCCCAGTTTACTATTTAGTAAACGCATATGCAGATTGGTGGTCCTAAATGACCGGTAAATGACTCTTTGAAAAATGTACTTACATAATGTTGCAAGCTGTATGTAGGACTGCTGCCTCTCTACAGGTGTAAAGATTAGAGCAGGTAAGCTAAGGTTTTACTGGCTCCGCAAGAGCTGGGCCCTGTGGGCTGAGCCGAAAATTTTGCAGCAGGGAGCGTGCCGTATAAGGTGCAAGGATGCTACCAAGGCAACAAGAAACTGCTTCCCACGGCAGTCTCGGTGAAGCCATGGCAACACGGAAAGCGCCCCCTGCCGGGCTATGTTGTGATGCCATACCATGTAATGAACTATGGAAAAGGAGTTAGCCAGCTAGCTAGAATTTGTGTAGAGTAAGTTGGTCATTTACAAAAAAAAAATTCTCTTTCCCCAAAATGCGAAACGATGCTATAATCACAGGGTGAGCAAGGTCCACAGAAACGCATGAAAAGTTGTGCTAAGTTGAAACACACGGCACTGTGCCGGACAAATTGAAGTAACCACCACGGCATGAGCCGGAACAAGTGAAATAGCACAAGATATCCCCAAATCATGGTCGGGCTCCCAGTCCGACAGGCAGAGAACTTGCAACATATTGAGATACGTACTCAAAATAATATGCTGCACAATGATTATAAGAAAAATGCTCAAGGTAATACTCGATCAGAGCAGTACAAGAATGCTCAATCGAAGCAGTACCTACACGGCATGACGGCAAAGTGGTGGACAAATCTTAAGAAAATACTCTATCAATGAATGTATATAACACTTCTCAAGTGGCAAGATATTTGACGGCTAATATCTGCAATAAACGACACTCACGACATAAGCAGAAATGCAGAAAGAGAAACTAGTCAGTAATACTCAAGTAAAATGGAATATCTACAAAATGCAGAATGGAATATGTACAAAATGCTAATGATACGAACGCAGTAAATTTAACAAAAATTAACTCAACAAGTGTTACCCAGTGTCATAATCACGTTATCCAAAGGAAGAATAATGTTACCATGAAAGAAACCCCTCATAAAATAGTCTCACTATAAAAATAGTCGCGTAACTGAAAGATAAGTAAGGAACAGTTGTAAGTAGTCATAAAATGTTATAAAAGGCGATTGAATGCTTAAAGGCAATCAGATTTACTAAGGAAAGATCACGATGGATCTTTGTGGAGATACTCTTTCTCTGAAATATGCGTACCAAATAATGGTGTTTGCTGAGGATAAAATGATAAGCCAATAAAGTACTATATCAAGAAGGAAATCAAATCCAAAGAATTGCAGTCAGGCTGTTAAAGAACAAAAGGCAAGGATAAGGAAATACGTGGCCAATGCTGCGAGGAGACAGTGGCCAAACATAGGGAAATACTATCGATTGGTCACGAGGAAACATTGATAAGAAATGGAGAACAATTCTCAACGAAGAATGGCAAGCTTTAAGAACGTGGTTGGTGGGCTCAAAGCAGATGGATAATCCGGCTGAATGCGTGTGAGCTACAGGAAAGACTTAACGGTGGTCCAACGTATTGGTCTGGAAACGAAGTGAAGGGACTACACCCTTCTGGTGGCATGTAAGCAACAAGTTGGCGATGCAACAAAAGCAAGGTACCATCGCACATTGTTGAAATGTGCGGATCGAGAACTCTTGTTGAGGTTTAAGGCCTGTTAAGGTGTACTAATGCAAATATTTGAAGAATATGTGGTTATAAAGAATAGACGAAGCATTATAATTGTTAATGGTTTATAAATTTAATGAATAGGTGTATAAGTCAGCAATGTAACGTACATATTGAAGGAAAATGTAGTAGGTGTTGTGACTACATTAGGTCAGGAACTGTTCGAGATATCGGAGTTCTATATTATGGTATATATGTGTATCATACCATTGTTCTATTAATAAGAAGAAGATGCACTTAATGGGTTTTACTGTTCCTTGTTCTAATAAAGTGTATATTTAAAGAAGTAAATGGATCTTAATGAGTCCGCTAGTTCATAAGATTGAAAAGAAACCTGGTCACTGTTGTATCAAAATCGACTTCAATTTGGTTTGCTGTTCCTCTGCGTCATGAAAATCTTCAGGTAATTCCTGTATCTGATGGAGTCGCTGAGAAAGCATCAATAGTGGAGGTGACGATACTGGAGTCGATGTATAAATCGGCAGTGATGTGACCATATGTACCTCTTGTTCATCGTCAAAGAAATGGCGATGGCGAAAAGGCTTAGGACGTAATGGCGGCAAGAAATGTGTAGGTTGAGCAGCTGCCTCAGCTGTCATTTGGTAGCCTTGGAGGTCCTCATCCGTTGACCATGATGAATCGGCTGTAGAGGTGGGACTAGGACAATCAGAATCCCATCCATTGACAAGAGGTTTTTGCTGAGCATATGTGCAAGCCACGTAATTGGCTGCAGAGTTAAAAGCATCAATATCGAGGGTTGGAGGCGAATGGAAGATACATGTAGCCTCGGTCTGAGTTGCTACAGAAACCGTCTGCTTAGGTCCCTGAAACTGAGCAACTTGCTGAAGCTGAGCAACTTCCACACCAATTGATGTAAGCCATTCCAGGTTGCGGTGTGAAGGTGGATAGGACATTCGCCTTCGATGCATTGTTCCAGATACACTGAGGAAGCAGTAGTGGAGTCAACGGAAGACAAATACCAAATGATGGAGTGGCCATAAACAAGGGGTAGAGTATCCAGGGAGGGGAGGGGGTGGGTGTATAGGCGAGGAATCACAGCTGGTGTGAAGAAAGGTCTGACTAATTTAGATTAAGAGATTACACATGTGTTCGGATTATGTAATTAGAATGAAACTGCTTGAATGGTGTTGGAACGCTGTTGTTTGTTGTGGCTTGTATCTGACCGTCACTGCCTATTGCTGGCAGGTCGGTCCGAGCGATGAATTCGTATGTCATGAATTCATATGTCTCATTAAGCCATATGAGATCTTAAAGGCAACGACAAGTCTGTATAACAGAGGAGAATGATAAGTAATTGGTAACAGACTAACTCCATTTATGAAATATTCATTAAAGTATCACATAGATACATGTGGCATGAATATGTGCAAAAGAGGAACACGACATAAGCAGAAGGCCATCCATGAAGTGATTTATTAAACTAATTATCAGTTGGAAGAAGACTGATAAGCTGCAGGAAACTGATGTCGGGCTCCCATTGGCTCATGGGTATCACCCCATCACACATCAATTTGACGAGAACAGAAGTGATCAGTCCACAGTCAACTGAAATAACTCTAGATATTTATGGACAGAGAAGCTGGTGTAATTATTTCGGAGATTAAATTAGATATCTGTTATTTATTTGAGATGAGTTGTGAGTCAGGATGCCGACGAAACAGGACATTGCAACGAAAAAGAACGTTGAAAAGATACACAGGATGCTGAGCTACAATCGAAGTTAGCATGTTTAGCAGGCTAAGACAGTGCCAGTGACGACACTCTCCGATACCTTTTGACGGTAGTCTTTTCGAGGGAAACGTGTCCTAAAGGAAGGAGATGATCCTATGATAGGAGACGTTCTTTGAGAGCTATATGCGTCTCAAAGGAAAAGCTTGGAGAAAAGAAACCTAGCTAGAATTGTGCTCTTATATGGCTACTAGCAAAAATTAAAGAAAGTATATTCTGTATAAAAGATTATTATGGAATACATGTAAACATGAAATCGAGAGACTAAGCATTTTGGCACGGCCAATATGCCACGTGCGGACGACCCTTTAAATTGTCTGTGGACAAAATATAAAGGTTAGGACTATTGAAGCAAGACACTGTCACTATGACACTTGCTGATGATACTTTTCAGTGAGCTGGTGAAGTAGGCCACGAGCAGGTGATCCCTTCAGGTGTTAGTTAACGAAAGTAAGCAACATATGCATGATTTTGCTGACATACAGGTATGCACCATACATAGGTTGACATAAAAGATCCGAATTAAGCAATTTCGACTTACACAGCTGTCATTGCAAACTGTTTCTATATATATATTTATCTATTTATTTATCTAAATAAGTTTGTCTATAGATATGTTAGTTGACCTAAGGTCAATATTGTGCAAAAGAGAGTAGGTACCAGAGTACCAAAATAAGACACTGATGTCATAGGATTATGGTCCAATGGTACTTGAATTACCTAGGATCACATCGAAGTAATGAAAGGAAAAGTAAATTGAGTCCTGTGTTTACCATTCTACTGACATGTCTATAAAAATCAAAACTCTAATTGAACTATTGAAGGTATGCACGTGGATATACCATATGCAACTGGACATAATTGCCAAAGTGACAACTCATAGCCAGGTGGCATTTTCTGTCGATTTCCGTGTATCTTTATTATTCATAAGTGAATGTCTGCTTTTATCGAACTGCTTTACTTTTTATTATGAAAGAAGCTTAATGCAAATATCCCTGTTGCATGAAAGAAAGTGAAGGAAATGAAAGAAGGAAACCTTCTGTCGCATTCTCACAGAAATAAATAAGACAAGGCAACAAATACAAAAGCCTGGTTCGGACTTTGGAGGATAGGAGGTGTTTTATCTTCATGCGTAACTCACTGAGCCATTGCTTGTGTCAATGTGAATGCAATTTTCATGTCTGATATGCCAGGAGAGCTGTGGAAATTAGCAGTCCAGAGCCTCACTAAGTATCTGGAACGGATTTCTTTCCGTGCCTCAAGATGTGGCTAGCAGGGACGTGTCCCCGATGGGATTCGAAGCGACGAACTTCAACTTCTTCTTGCGAGAGAGCTGGCAAGCCAGTTAAGACGCGAAGACGTTACCCCTAGACCAAGGCCGAACCGGCCAACAGCATATTTTTAAGACTTTTACTGACCGATGTATGCTGCTGAGCTGGCGGAGAGCCTCGTTTTCATTTCAGACTGAAAAAGTGTTCTAAAAATAGACACTGAAGATAGCGAGTAATGATTCATGCATGTGGCCAAAATAAATGAGCTGTAACGAGGTAATTACCGTCTTATATTAAAAGAAAGGGAAATTAATGCAGGTGTCTGCTACACTCTTGCATTATGTCTCAAGAATTCAGAATTCAGAGGCACTTTCTCCGTTCGTTTGTCAGTATATGACAACGCTGAAGATGCAATCATAAGTAAAGTGCACTTTGAGCCAATTACAAGAACTCCAAGTCAGTAGACTCGGTGGCGACATTGGTAGCGCGTCCGGACACTAATGTTAAGATTTTTGTTTTAAAGGAAGAAAGGGTATATGCGAGGTCGCGGGTTCGAATCGCAGGGATGCTGCAATGAACTTCATATAGAGAATGGCTTATAAATGGAATTGGAATATAAGGTATTTATTGAATGGTAGGACATAAGATGTACTTCATGTACATTGGTAACACGATAGTCAGCATTGTAATGAAGAGGAAAGAATACCTGAATATGTTCTTGTATGCTGGTAACCATGAACATTTGTGCATGGTCAGCACGAAAGAAAATTTGTGATTGGTCAGGATAAAGGTTTACGTGGAAGAATAAAAGCACGTTGTCCCATCCATACATTCCAGAGTAGGACTGATAAGGCTAAGTTAACACTGTTATCATTTTTGTCGATATAGTATTTTCTATATATTGAGTGCCTTGTTTCAGGAACAATGTGCTAAATATATTGGTTGAGAGTTCTTCACCTGTTTCATTGCTAAAGGTTGGAAGCATTCGAATCAAGAGGATAGTGAATCTGTATTCCAATCAGGACAAGGACAATACCGCAAAAGGAAGAAACGGTGTGATTTCCAAAGGATTCACCAGGCACTTCAAGCACTGCTTGGACAAAGTCGGTTCCAGTCTCACTACTATTATCAAATTGGCAAAAGACAAGATGAAGGTACTGTAGGATGACTGCCGCCCTGCTTGGCAGGTCCAAAAGGGAATCATTGTCAGAGATCACTGAATGGAGAACTATGGAAGAATGCTATAGTGAAGCTTTATGAAGAGGATATTTTACTTTATGATGTCTGGAGGTTGATGTCTTGTTAATAGTGCACAAGAAATTTTTGGATGATGACCAAACCATGCATTGCTGGAGGAAGTCCAGACGATGACAATGCATTATGTACTCAAAAGCTGAGACAAGGAAGAAGGACCAGTGCATTGTATAAGCCTTGAGAAAACAAGAAAGGATAGCCCAATGCGAGGAGACGGCATTGTGTTCGGATAAATTTAATTCCTTAGCCTGGTGTTTTCTTTCAATATTCAATCATGGATTCACATGCGTGTGTAGGAGACCATTTTTGTGTGCAAATGACTCATTTGTTTGCACGGCGTTGTTCAGAAGTTATCATTAATTATCACTCTTGATAGTGACGACTGAGGCACAGCTATATTTGCAAAAATGCTGGTCATCGTCAATCTTTCATTTCGGGTAGTCAGTGATGTGTTGTATTGTGGAACAGAAACACAAAGCAAGGACACTTATCTCACATTTGGAACCAAGTACTTTGCAAGATATAATGGGTACGCCATAAGGAAAGATCAGTTGCGAACAAACCAGGAAAGTGATGCAAGGACCTGTTCATTAGGCAAAGTTGAGATTGCATCAGACCGCTTGGCGTTACTTAGGTATTATTGCAAAGGCATATTTGAAATGAAAGCCTGGGGAACAGTGACATAAGTTATAGATAAGGAGTTATGGAAGAAATGCTGGACGTTCATTAGACCATGTGTGACAGCATGTGGAAACATGCAGAAATGCTGATTAAGAACTTTACTGGAAACAACATTCGTATATATATATGTGTGTGTTTTGTTGACATATTTACATGAGAAGAGTGTAACTATTGCATCCATGCAATACTCTGAGTCAGTTTTAATTGTGCAATTACTATTAAGGATGTGTAATTTCAACACAAGGTGGCATTGCAAATAACAACGATTACAGTCGACCATCCAAGGGGTCTTGGCCAAAAGTGACTGGTGAGACACTATAAAGTGTGTGTCTGAAACAGATATGTGTTCTGGGAGAAATGACGTTTCGTGTTGGGTAAACACATGGAGTAGGTAAAATGCAGGACATGAAGTGTCGTCTGGCAAATAGACAAACGAGACTGCAGTCGGTTTAGGTTAAGTAAACATGAGAAATGTGGGGAAGTCGTTTTTCAAGTAGGGGTGGCTAGGAGAAAGTTTCAGCTTACTAAATCCGATAAATAGAAAGTAAAAATAGCAACTTTAGAAGGAGGGGTGAATAAACTGTTGAAGGTGTGCCATTCCTATGAAAAGAGAAACATAAAGTGGAAGAAGGGTGGTAAAAGAGAGCAGTGGAAACGTTTTAGAGTGCTCCCTGGGGAGATGCTTTTATTTATGATAAACAGATTCTGAAAAGTCTGCAAATTCTTTTGCTAAAAGGTTATAAAGTAGTTCTAGGTATGTCTATGGCTTATAGTAAGGAAGAGAGGTCACTATCCCTCTCTAAATTATCGACTTTGCTATAATTCTGAGCTT
Source organism: Platynereis dumerilii (assembly GCA_026936325.1). Classification (NCBI taxonomy): domain Eukaryota; kingdom Metazoa; phylum Annelida; class Polychaeta; order Phyllodocida; family Nereididae; genus Platynereis; species Platynereis dumerilii. The sequence goes on from JAPTHN010000001.1 coordinate 112,476,719, forward strand.
TGATATAATAGGATAAATATTATATTGAAAATAAGACTTAATTCTCAGAGGTTATCACATAATATTCTGCATCGATAAAATTACTAGCACAAAGGCTCTGCAGAAAGTCACATCTGCCCAAATAGATTAGGTGAAAGTGAAGGGTGAAAATATTAATAAACTGGTTGCTTGGACATAGTAAATGGCCAATAGGGTAGGCATCAGTTGAAACTGACTGAGATTGTACATCAGAAGCAATAAACCACAAGTAGATTACTACACACTGCCGCAATGCAGAAGCAAACTAAATATTCACCTTGATTATCTATGCTCGTTATGCAATTTATTTCACCAGTTATGCAGCATGCACCATTTGACAAAACTAGTTATGTCATTAAAGGTTATGATAGTGTGCCAATTGAAAGCTGCTATAATAGAATTTTACAGTATAAGGGTCAGGTTGGATATTATTATCATGATTCTTATTGGACACTAAAATGGATTAAAAGATACATTTGTGTGTTGAGTTGTAATCACCACAACAAGGTTAGGTGTAGGTTGGATAAACATATTAAAGGTGATGAGTTAAAATACGTATGTTATTGTAATTAAGTAGTAGGTTGAGGGCAGGTTGGATAAAGAGCATTACGATCTCGCACCTCCACAAGCCAAGAATATGAGTGGCGTGACAATAGTATTGAGGATAACTTAAGTCATAGGGAAGAAAGGTCGGCCTGTAGGTCGCAGGTTCGAAATGCAGTCGAACAATGGAGACAGACCATACTCCTGAAATACGAAATGCCACGCAGATACACATGATATCTGAGATGGATAGTTGATATATACTTGCAGATGACCGTCACGCCAACGGGCTGATGTTATTGTTGAGGTGACTGAACTGTCATCATCGAGAGTACAGGGCCATTCATGAAGTGCAGACCCAGGGCCTGGTTGAGTATCATCTTGCCGAGATTTAAAATATAAAAGAAGAGCGTCAGGATTAGAAATAGACATGTTATAAGAAGGCTGGGGTAATTGGTGCAAAGGATGTGAAAGGTCATTGGGATCAAGCAATGAATGGGACGAGGGCCCAGGCTTGACCTGCGGGGCTGGGGTAGAGACTGGTAATGGAGGCCCTTGAGGTTCCTCACTGTGCAATTGCATAGTGGCTGCAGCCACATCATTAATTTTAAGATTTTCAGATAGAATTTGAATGCGCAATTGTTGCTGGTTATAAATTGGTGGACCATTCTTGGAACGAACCATACAATGTTTCAATCTACCTATATGAAATAGACCTGGTAAAGTGCGGTCGTCAATTGTCTTAAGCAAAAATTGATTCAAAAGTGGCTCAGATGCAATATACAATGGCCCAATAAGCTTAATGCTTAATTTGGTGGAATACTGCACCCCGGTGTATTTAGGTGCCAGTAATAAGACAAGGTCTCCTTCTTTGAAAGAATGTAGTTTTGGCATACGCTTAGCGTGTTGTTGGGTCTGTCTAATCTTAATTTTATTATGAGAAATCACAGCTTGTTGTATAACGAATCGCAATTTCTCTCTAATCGATGACACGTAATGATCATAAGAAGTAGCAACCACAGAAAGAGCTTCAGGATTAATGTCCACAAGATGGCGGTCTTCTCTAAGGAAGACGAGGAAATTAGGAGAATATTTGGTAACTGCGTGAGGCAACGAATTATAAGTTTTACAAGCATATGGAATAAGGGATGGCCATTGAGAATACTTATACTCTATCATAGTTAACAATAAGTTCGAAACAGATTGAATAGCCCTTTCAGCCATATTGCTTGAATGTATCATTGTAGGGACAAGGTGTACCTGAACATTCAATGACTTAAAAACTGCCGTCATAATTTTACCAACGAAAGAAGCTTCCTTATCACAAGTTACCCTATGAGGTATCATGTATGGCAAACAAAAATGCTCAATAAATTTCTTGGCTATCTCATCAGCCTTTCTACTGCGTAACGGAATCGCCACGACATAACGGGAGAAAATATCTTGTAGAATGAGACAATGAATAATTTGAGCTGTAGCATGGGGAAAGGTTTTGATATCAAAATGTATATGCACAAAGGGAGTACAATCAGTAAGCAGCCTAGGAACGAATTCCCTCTGCTTATTTGTTTCAATAACCTGCGACGAGCGTTGGCAAATCAAACATGTCCTAGCATAATCCAAAATGTATTTCATCAGATTCTTAATATGAAAATTTGAGGTAATGACATCATACAATTTATTAGATTTTATATGAGCACCCAAATTTAAGTGAAAAAATTCAATGATGTCGAAAATATAGATGTTAGGAATAGCCAATTTAAGTATGACGTCATGTCTTTTAGGACTAGATTGAACATAGAATAAAAGTGAATCGATTAAAGCAAAATGATTAGATAATACAACTGCCTGATTTGCCACTTGCTTACTAGTTGGTAACGTACTATATGCTATGAAGTTATAGACCGGTCCCAAATACAAATCCTGCTTTTGAGCATTTATAAGCTGGACTCTATCATGAGGTATCTTGACGTAATGGAATGCATCTGTGATGTATTTACGAATAGCTGGTTCTAAGTCAGCTTGGTGAGGCATTTTTGTCAAGATAGTAGGTTGATCACTATCGATGGTCTTGTATTTCATCTCAGTAATAGGTAAGACTGGTCCAGTGGTATGGGTACATTCACTGGTAAGGTGTGACAGTGGCTTCGTAGCCTTTGTGGGTTGTGATGTAGGGCGGGAGATATCATTATCTGAGTGTTCTTTGGCCTGAGCCCTTGTTGTAACACAAAATAGAGAATAGCCAGAAAAGTTGGCATAGAGGTTCTCATAGTAGGTTTGACGAGATGTCAAAAGGGGATGAGTATTGGTATCCAGGAAATTATAATAAGAATGTTGCTCTTCGTCATTAATGCTCCTATCTTTGTCAGACACTGCTATTGGGATAATGGGTTCAGCATCTGCTGGCCATTGGGTGTTATGATGACGAGATAACATATCAACTAATTTCAATTCAGTGGTGGTTGGTTTTACATAATAAATTCGATAAGGGTAATCTTGTAATTTCCAATAGAATTTTGCTATGCGAGGTATTACAAAATGACTGGAAGATTTAAGGATTTGAGCAATAGGAGCGTGGTCCGTCAGAATTGTAAACCTACCACGTCCAGCTAAAAAAAATTTAAAGGATTGGACAGCAAAGTAAATTGAGAGCATTTCCAATTCCGATATACTATAGTTATGGGTAGCAATATGACCATGTAATCGACTAGCATAACCCAATAAAACTCTCTTAGGTGGATCATCTGGATCATTAGATTGCAACTGATAAAGAGCTGCACCTGAGGCTGTCCTGGATGCATCAGACACCAGGATCATTTCACCTTCAGGTCTTGGAAATGACAAAATAGGTGGGGATGTAAGAATTTTCTTAATGGCATCCCAGGCGACCTGTTGTTCATCAGTCCAAAGGAATTCATTAGCTTTGCGCAACAAGCGCGTCAAAGGTTCAGCTGTCTTTTGATAAGATGGTATAAACGAAGAAATGAATTGAATTGAGCCCAAGAATGATTTTATCTGTTTTCTAGTTTGTGGAACCTGCAAGTTCATAATAGCATCAATGCGAGACTGTCTAATACGCAAAGTAGGTCCGTTAGGTCCCTGTAAATCAACATCAAAGCCAAGGAATTGGAAAGTAGAACTAGAAGCGAAAGAACACTTAGCCAAGTTGAGAACCAGGCCATGTTTATGAAAAAGGGCAAGAACAGCATCAATGAGAGCGAGGTGCTCCTCAGAGGATTCACTAAGAAGCAAATAATCATCATAATAGTTGTAAACACATTCTGCATAGGTTCGTGGCAATTCTGCAGTGATTAAAGTCATTATTTCAGCAAATAGTGCCCCCGAATTGATATATCCCATTGGTAATCTAGTATAGGTAATGGACTCTGCATTATAGAATGTAACGACGCCGAGGTACTGACGAGACTGAGGAGTTACTTGACATGCAAAAAATGCCTGCTTTAAATCAATGGCCGTAGCGAAACGAAAAGGACGACTGCCCATTTGCTGCTTAAAGGAATCAATATTAGCACAAGGTCTCTGCAAGAGCTGAAAGGCCTTGTTGACAGAACGCATATCTCCGACCAAGCGGGGATTTTCGTGTGAGTTCCTTCTTGAAAATTCCCAGTTGCAAAAGCTTCTGTACCTGTTTACGCACGTAGGCGATATCAGCTTGGGAAGTGATATAAGGGCGTGCTTTAAAAGAACAATCAGTGATAAGTTGTTGGGTAATATCACAAACATATCGAGTGATGGTTCCTATCTGACCATATAAGCTAAAAGCTGGAGTGTGCGATAAAATTATCTCACGGAGTTTGTCTACGTCTTTAGGCTGAAGTGCACACTTATCAAGCTTCAATTGCTGATTAACTATATCAAATTCGGTCATGCGTAGAGCAGGATCGTCAGGTTGAAGCCATGGATAATTACGTAGTCTAGTTTGAGCACGGGTGTCAGGGTCCATAGCATCATAATCTGGGTATGAAAGCTGAGAAATAGCATTAGGGCCGTTATCTATGATGACGTAATGAGTGTTATCAAGTAAATTATCATCAACAGATTTAGTATCTGGCTGTTGGACTACAGAAGGTGCCGATGTAAAAGGGATATCCATAACTAGCGCTCCTAGAATGATATCAGCAGCCAAATGTATATCCTCAGAATCTACATTATTAATCCTGATTGAACCAAAGCCACTGCGTAGATCGACAAGTGCCTTATAATTCTTTTCTGAGATAATGCGAGATATGTTAACCTCAAATGGACCATTAAAATATTGTGCCAAGTGATTAACTCGAACTGGCACATCGCACGATGTATTAGGTGTTATAGTGGTCGACTTATGTACTACAAGTAAAATTTGGTCGACAGAAATATCCATGCGTGATTCTGCTGAAGGAAAAACACATTTATATCTAATTTGAGCGTCCAAACCCATAACACAATCAATTGGTGAAGCTACATCGATAATAAAGGTCTTAATGGGAACTTTACACTCACCAAACTGTATGACAAAATAGATAAATTGAGAAATAGAAATAGAAGAGCCATTGCCGACCATAAGCTTGATTGGCTCAGCATCAAAGCGAGGAAGGCCCTGCAAAAAGGGACTACGTTTGATAAGAGACGTGCTAACCAAATTGTGTGAGCTGCCAGTATCAAACAAGGTAAAGAATTTAGTGCCATCGGGCAAAAGTGATGGGATAAAGTTGCAATCATGAATCTTGATAGATAGAGGGGTAAGAGGAATAGGAGGCTGAAGTACAGCATATAAGATATCAGGGAAGTCGTCCCCAACAATTACATCTGAATCAGGAAAATCATGAAAAATAAAAGTTTCAGAGGGAGCAGAAGTGCTAAGATCATGAGATTCGATAGGAGAAAAGTGGTGAGAGTCTAAAGTATTAGTAGATGTTGAGTTAGGACGAGACACGGCTGTATCTGAGCACAGTCAAAATGATCCGTTGCGTCGTGGTTGCTGATGTGGTGGTCCCTGTGAACGATTTTGAGGCGGTGGTCGTTGGTTGCGAGGGAAAGGGCCAGCGCTCTGAGAGCGGTAAGCAGTTCTAATGCCATTAGGGTACTGAACACGTGAGTTGTTAGGGGCATTGCTGTTATACTGCTGTTGCGCAGAGTTTGCATTGCCATGCTGCTGATTATTAAAGTTCTGGTTATTCTGGGGGAATAGTCTATTATTACCAGATCTGTTGGAGTTAGCAAATCCATTGGCTGAAAGATTTCTGTTCGAATTACCGAATCTATTAGGAAAGGGTCTGCTAGGTCGATTATACCGTTGAGTGAAGGCATTGTTTGCAGAATTATCACGATTGTATGAACGTCCGGCAGACTGGTAATCAGGAGATGTTGGTAGACTATATTGCTGGTTGGGAATGAATCTGCGACAATGAGTAGCTATATGACCTCGGAGTCCACAACGAAAGCAAGTAGGACCAGAAAAAGAAGATTGACCATAAGGCATTTGCTGAGAGACATATTGGGGTTGAGTGTCATCCATGGAAGCATCTCGAGGTCCGAGTATCTGAGGCAATTGCTGCAGAGATTGATTAAGAGCGCCCATGGATTCCTGTAAAGTGAGCAAAGTTGATTGTGAATTCCCTGTATCGAATTTCGTACTAGGGATTTTAGTAACATCAACGTGCTGAGCGATAACTTCGCGCTCCATGATACTTTGCACTATTGGAATTAATTCATCAAGAGGTTTGTTATCATAAATTAACTGAAGAGAATGCTGTAAGGTCAGGGGCAATCCCTTACGAAAGTATAAAGCCACAACTGATTCAGGTAGGCCCAAACGTGACACCAATTCCTTAATCTCATCCAAGTATTTGCCAACGTTATCGCCATAGGTGATACGTTTCTGAGACAAAGCATCGAGGATAGATGCTCGACTCCTTAGCAATGAAAATTTATCTAAGAACAACTTCTCAAGTTTAACCAAAGTCATGGGCTGCAGAGCATTACACCAATTGCGAGCGTGTCCTTCAGTGAACAACTGCAGGCGATGTAATATCTGCTGGTCATTTAAATTATGTAATTGGACATGATCCTTAAATTTAGTGATCCATGCCTGTGGTGTCAAACTATCGGACTCTCCATTAAATACTGGAGGTTTCATCTCTGAAAAATTAAGAGGCTTAGTTCTAGGCTGTGTTTCGGGCATTTGGGTATTAAATCCTGCTGCAGGAAAGGAAGAAGGCAGGGAGCCCGAATGAGATACAGGGAAGGAGGAAGAAATTGGGCGTTGAATAGATTGAGTAGCTCGATAAGACGCATCTCTGGTGTCCTGATAGGAAGGTGGGTAGTACAAAGATGTGCGCAAGCTAGTAAGGTCTTGTGGCTGAGATTGAGCCTGGGAATTAAGATTATTAAAAGTGGAATTAAAATCATGGAGGTCATGGAAGGCCTGGGTAGTTGAAGAGGCTTGGGACTGTGTAACCTGTTGGGAAAAATGCGAGGGTTGATTAGCATGTTCAAATAATAATTCATCACCAGTACGAGTTGCAGGTGCATGAGAAAAGGTGCCCGATGTGGCATTGTAATTAGAAGGATTGGAAACACCTAAGGTCTGGTTGTTTGAAGCCATATTGGAACCAGAAGGAGACTGAGCAGATAGACGATGTAGAAGTGTCTGATGGCTGGGATCGGTATAACCTATAACTGGTTTACGACTAGAATGAGGAGTATGAGAAGGGAATAGTACTTGGGTGGTGGTATTAGCTGTACGTGGTCTGGTGATAGTATTTACAGTATATGAGACTGTAGCAAACTGAACTGTATTTGTAAGAGAAGTCTGTGCAGAAGTTAGGGATGCAGGCTGGCTTCCCTGAGTAGAAGTATTAAAGGGGGCGGGGGGTACAGTGAAGGAAGAAGGTCCTGGTGCAGGCCGGGTGGTCCTGGGCGACGTATCAGTCCGCGGGGGAGGTTGTCGTGCGTGGCCCGGGGGAGACGATGGGGGGTGTTGTTGAGATGAAGGATCCTGATGAGAGTGATTGAATTGAAGGTTATTAAGAGACTGGTCGAATTCGTAGTTTTGATAGGCGTTATTAGAAACGTTATCAAGCAGAAAAGGGTCCTCAGGAGGAGGGACGTAATGGTGGTGACGAAGACCTCCCTATGAAGGAATTTGGTCGTCGCTCAATTGTGATCCAGGCACACGTGAAGGGGTATGACGTCGAGGGGAGAGTCGTGGACTGACGTCTGGGGTGTGATGGTGATAAGTATCAGAACCGTGTAGAGAATGACCAGGAGAAGCAGGGGGTGATTGGGGGTGTTCAATGTTGTCTGCAGTAGACGTAACAGGAGGGGTTTGTGCAGCAGCACCAGGCTGTTCGTCAATATCAAATGAATGTGAAACAGGCGTTTGTTGATTAGTATTAGTAGACGATGATGCACCAGGTTGTTGAGAGTCTGATTGATGTATGAGAGAGGCGTCAGAGTGACTAGCCTGAGAGGCAGAATTATCCTCACTTATTTCAGCCCTATGAGAATTTTCGAGATTATCAGCAATATTAGAATGACGCACCTGACGTTCAGATTCAGAGAGAGCTGGGGATTTATCCCTATCAAAATGCTGTTTATCGGAGTTATCACTATCAGAGGTATGGCCAGCGGAATTATCTTTATCGGAATTATCAGCTTTATCCCTAGCGACCTTAAGAGCAAGATGTGAATTTTCCTCGTCGGAATCAGAATCGTGTCGGCCAGGTGATGCTTCACGAGATTTTAAATTATCATGAGAGGGTGTGGAAACACGGGATCCGTCAGCAGTATCCCCAACTTCTACATGTAAAGGAACAGTCAATGAGGATTTATCTGGTTGTTGGGCAATGTGTTGGCCCGAGATATTAGGCTGTTCACCTGAAAGTGCTGTGTCAGTGTAAATCTCAGTCGCATCAAGATGTCCCTTAGTATTTGCAGTATCGCCCTGACTTGTACTAGCAGAGGATGAGTCAGATTCTGACATCATGAGGGTAAGAGGGTAAAGCCATACATTGGTAGGTTTTCTCAAATACGTATTATAACGAGCAAAAGAAGCCTCACGAAACAGAGCAAGCTCCGGTAAGGTAAGAGTCAAATAGCCAAGTTGGTCTAGTATTGACTCGTAGACATGCCATTGAGTGGTCTTTTTAGTGGCAGCCAACAATAACCATTCATGAAAGAGAAGTGTAGGAGTGCGATGTTTGATATAACGAGAAGCACGAGCAGACAAATATCCCCTATCAACTGCTGTCTGAGCTTCCAAACGGAATTTAAGTAACCACTGCTGAAGTGTCAGCTGTGTCAACGGGACAGACATTCAGAGCAAAAATAGAAGTAAGAAGAGTAAGCGTACCGTGCATACTAGCACTTACTAGAGCGAAAATATAACTAATTTGAGGGAGAGTACGTATGAAAAGAGAGCCCAAAGTCAAAATAAGAGCAAAGGCTACAAAATGTGCCACAGCGATTCCCTGCAATAAACGTGGGTGTAACTCATAACACTGTTAACTAATGACCCAAAAAAATAAGGAAATGAACATATAACTTGAAAGCCATATGGGATAAGAAATATCAGCAATAGGGATGGGATGAACAGGAGAAATAATGCGAGTCGAAATAAGTAATTACTTGTCTCGCTTTGAATATATATATATAGAATCCAGGAATAACTGTAAAACGTCACTGGACATGGAGAAATAAAGAAGAAATGCCTAACACACAATTCAATAAGAAAGAACACTCACTAGATTGCCTGATTAAAAGAAAACCAAAGTAACTGGCATTGGCTAGATAAAAGTAGAGCCGTAGACCCGAGATAACAAAATACAACACGATACACCATCAATAGCCAGTGTGCGCAATGTCAATAAATGAATGGGAGCGTGCATAAATAAAGAAGCGCATGCTGTTATTCAAGAAAAACAATAATGGAACGATAGTCAGAATGTGATAATCAAATTCTCCAGAATGTTCGCCGGACGGGTAATGGCGATTTAGATTTTAAAAGAAAATGAAGTGTTGCATATGTGAGTTGCAAAGTGAGGAGAGAAGAAGGCAGAATAGCGTGGCCATGGGACCAGGCTATTAAACCTTAAGTGCCGTGTATAGAAAATCGGAATAGTATGCTATGTGATTGGAAATAGACAGACATATTGTTGATGTAATGTTAAAATATAAAAATAAAGCACAGGTAGCCTAAGAAAACATTATAAAGAGAAGAAAATAATAAATTAAGGAAATAAGAATCAAGTGCCTTTCCTATTAATGTTTGCAAAATGAGCTCCTACCGTATTGGAAGATGTGCTGTGTTGCAAGCAAGGCCTAATGATGCGAGAGATGCCCCAGAGACTTGAGTGCGCTGTCTGGTCGGGGTCTGGATGAGGTGTGTGGGTAAAGTTGTGAGAAGTGTGGAAGATGAGAGGCAGGCATATTGAAGCTGAACATGAGCTAATAGGTAACCAAATAAAGATATGGGCGAAGCCCCTGAGCTACCTGGTAGGAATATTGCGCCCCCTATACTAGTGGGTGAATTAAGGCGTGATAACATAGCTAGCATACTAAAACTTGAATTTTTTGTATGTGTACGAAGAAGGAAAATCAATTATCATTGGCGACATGGCAGAACAATAGCCAATTAAGAGACGAAAACATCTATCGGTGGCATGGTATCAGTTGTATCTAAATATTTCTATTTGATTTCAAGTCGCATATTGCTCAAATGTCCTCAACTCCTCCTTCCTGCTATTCTATTACGTTCTCATTTTAATATAATGCACTATTGCAACATCACCATTACTGAGCTGCTCCAACTTCAGGAAGGAATATGCCGGGTCTCTATCCATAGCTAGCTAACCCGCTATGCATGATATGAAGTTGTGACATAATCGAATTTCTACATCAAAGTAGTGGACTTCCTTTATGCGAGGAAACCGTAGGCCCATAGCATTGCAAGGCTAGTGTTTCGGAAGGAAACGTCACTAAATTTGAATAAACATGGTAAATCAAGAGACAGTGTGACACAGCAAACAAGCGCCAAGAAGCCGCAGACCGGACTCTCCTCCATGCCATCTTCGTAAGTTTCTCTCTCTCTCAGAGGTAGCTAATTGATGATCCTGAGTAGATGGACTCATTACCGGGGATCCTGCGGGAGACACCTTAGCACTTGTCACCACGAAACACCTACTCAAGAAATACCGGAGGCTCGACAGTTTAGGTTCACTTATTCGTTTAATACTCAATTTATAGACAGTTACATCAGAGTCATTCAAAGAACAGAAGCTATTCAACTTATCAATACATTAAACAACGATCTTAACGAATTACGTATACTGTTAACTAAATGCCATCTCAATCAACCATGACCTGGGGTTCCTTTAAGAGAAACCTTTGATCATACCTCTAACAACAATACCCTTACCTGACGAATCGTCACTGCGTCAGGGAGACAGGAAGCTAAGTTCTAATGGAAGCCCCCCTGCTACCTCAGCGGGAGCGGGCTCTCTTCTGGCTGGGCAAACAAGCTTGCCCCCAGAGATTGCTACTAGGGTGTTCTGCGGCTGCGCAGAAACACCAGGGTAACTGTTGCCATGGAAACATGGGGTGAGTTCTACCCCGTTGCTATCATTGTAGCTCGTTACACAATAATATAATATATTACATTAGTTTTATACAATAATAATATAAATGACATTACAGAATTAAGATCTTGAGGTTCATGGCGATTTGAGGAAAACTTCCTACAAGAGGAAGGAATGAAGACACCTCTGAAGCTAAAAGCTCAGCGGTGACAGTACATGCATAAATTGCTTCCATTGGAATATCATATGAGCTTTACAGCATTTGCCAACTATTCACATCAAAAAATTTTGCTTACTTGCTCTCACTGCCAAGCAGTACATGCATAAATTGCTTCCATTGGAATATCATTGATTTCGCATATTTTTTTCCAATTTATGCTCTCCAAAATGTCAAAAAAGTTCTGATTCTTTTAAAAATACCTTCAAAAGTTACCTCCTGATATCAATTAAGTTCAGTTAAACTGAGAGATAAGTTGCGCTTTGGAAATTGACAAACTGTTGAATAAGGAACTGCACCCCGCAAGCAAAATGCAATTCCAGTGGCAGGTTGCAGAAATATTTTTTGATTGCTAGCCATTTCAAAGTAAGAGACGCCACTTCGGTTTCGTTTTCACACAGCTAAATAGACAGCATTAGGTGACTGCTAGAAGCATGTTTCAAGTGATTTGAACCATTTTGAGGTTTTGGGGAGCATAAATGTGAAAAAAAAAAAGCAAAATCAATGTTATTCTAATGGAGAAAAATTTTGCATATTACTTGGCAGGGACAGCAAGTAAGCAAAATATTTTGATGTGAATGGCAGCCAAATAATATGTATGTTGCACTGCAATGTGTTTTGACAGTTTCTATTCATATGCTGTAGCTCATACTTATAGCAGTGAGCATACCCCTGCAAACTCCGCTAACTTCTTTCTTTTCGAATTATATTGCCAAATTAGTGTGTGTGTATCAGGATAAAAGCATTTGGATTTCAGAAGTATTCCAATGCTATGTTGGGAGGAAATACACAACTACATGTAGTTGAATCAATATGCTTTCAAGGTGACCTTCCCAAAACATTGGTGGGTTTCTGTAAAATACAGCAATATGTACATAATACATTAGCTAAACATTCCACCAAAAGTGAGAAAGACATAGACCCAGAAGCCGTTTAATTTCAGAAAAACAGATGGCTCAAAGGTTGTTTGAATGGCTAAGCCGGCTAGCCGTTTTTGATAATGGCTGCTCATGGCTCAAACACGATGTGGCTTGAAATGGCTTAAGGTGGCTAAGTCACCATAAAATAGGTATTCAATACTACAAGCCATCATTTAGAGACCGTTCAGAATTTATGACTGGGGGGTGGGAGTTTTGGACGAGGGGGTACTAACTTTTCACATGTGTTTCAAGCGGGGGTATTCATTTTTGACAACACTTCCAAAGGGGGTAAAAAATTTTAACAAAGAAAAAATGTTAAAATATACGCATAAACTCATTTTATTTGGACTTTTTTACGTGCAAAAGTCCGGGAAATGACACGAATCCGTAAGCGTGGCCGTGTATAACAGTATATAGGGCCTATATGTGTGTATTGCTTTGTATGGCGAGGGGGGGGGGGTTCTAAAAATACGCGTGAAACCTAAGGGTGGGGTACTAAAAATCGACATGAAACTCAAGGGGGGTATCAATTTTTTACAGGAAGTTCCAGCAAAACTCCCACCCCCCCCCCCCAGTCATAAACTCTGAACGGTCCCTTACTGCACACAATAAAATAAATTTAACTTCATGAAATTGAGGCATCTAGACATAGACATAGACATAGACAAATTTTATTTCATTTCCGCTTTTACAACATTATAAAACATTATAGGACTATTGTCATCTAAATCAAAGGGTAGGGAGGTAGGCATATCCTATACATTTATGGCTTCAGAGTATAACCTAGGCAGAACCCAAGCGGTTCTTCATGTAGCCCTCCCCCCTCCACACCAGCTCCTACACCATGGATGAAATTATTTCTGAATCAAGGCTGTTGGCAATGCACACCAAGATGGTCCACTGGGGTTTGGTCACATAACGCTCATAGATATTCACATGCTACTTTTAGAATTTCCAACAAATCTTGTCATTGTACAATAATAGGCATATAAGAGAGACAATCTATTCTGGGGGTGTGGGCAGTCTGTAATTCGGTCAATGGGGCTTTCTGTCCAAATCTTTGCCTGAATGCTATGTCAATTTAAAAGGTTGTAAATGGTGCCATAATCAACTTCATCAAAAGTTGTCCGTGACATTTTATCTTCCAGTTTGGACTAGCTTTCTTCAATGTTCATGGTATGTAAACCATTGGAATCGTCTTTTCAAGTGGATTCCGTTGATACCAAATATGTCTAGGTAACGAAAAAAAACGGCTGACAAAATAAATAACTGCTTATGGCTTGAAATAGCTGAACATTTTTTCAATTGGCTCAGCCAAAAGATTAAAGTGGCTGGCGTGGCGGCTGCTGGCGGCGGCTTCAGGGACTAGAAAGACATGAAGAGGACTGAAAGACCGGCTTGAATTGCATGGAAGATTGATCACATTCATTCTGCCATCTTGTAATATTCTTTTCTCATCAAGTCACTCTGATTGTGTCTGAGCCCGACTGGCTACAGACCTGAGGATAACAAATATTTGCCAAGGTTTCTATCAGGGGAAGTACACAACAAATAGGATTCCAATTGTGTGCATAGACTTGCAGAGTTGGCACTGCCACTTCCAATAGGATTCATTTACCTCCTGATATGGAGCTCAATTCCCTGAAATTACTTCAGGAGTCTAACGATTTAGATCTAGATTTCAGATGAAAATCTCAGAATCTTGTTTTTTGTCTAATGTGTTTTCTTTTTTACTTATTCATGTTCTTTTTAAAGTGGTGTTTATGATAAATATAGGCCTATAATTCTTACATGTATGCAGCACTACATTAGGATGATGTCAGTATCTTACTAACTTTTTGATAAAAAATTCAACATCATGTACACAATATAATAAGTCTTTTTCAAGTACGAAGTTGCTACCCTCCTTCTACTTATAAATATAGGAGATTGGGGCTATTTGAAGTGCAAGGTTATATGAAACATGGCCCTAAATCAATTTTAAAATTTTTGTTTTGCCAAATTGTTACTTTTGGTAGGTACTTCAACTAACCCGGGGGACGGGGTTATTTGAAGCAAAACGAAGTTGAAAGTTTCTGTAACACAGAGTTCTATAATTATTTACAATATCTCACAAGCTGATCATTGAGTTAAACACATTCACTATTACCTGCCAATATTTTGTGTGAATATCTTTTAGGCCTACCATTAGCTCTCCAGAGAAAAAATAAAAACGAGTACTTCAAATAGCCCCAGTCTCCCCTACAATGTAAACCATTTATCTCCAAGGCACCTTCAAGCCTTGGGTTCAACTTGGGAGATGTGATTTGGAAGCAAACAGACACTTTAACAGAGCTATATTCTTCAGATAACAGGTACAGATTCACAATACCAATTTTAAAGCCATGCCATGCAGACTTTCAGACCCGAATAATAACATTAATGTAAAAGGTAAAATATCCCACAAAGAGTAAGACTGTCATTTGACATCGTCTCCAAAACCTTAACTGCCAGTGTCTGTGCAAAATTTATTGTATCAAGGCACCATAAATACATTTTGTTAATGGGCATAAATCTGATGGTCGTGACAGCATTTTCATTATTGAATTTGTGACAACCATCAAACTTGCTTAAGTCAAATTTCTTCTTAATGAAACTGAATTCATGAACCTTGCGTGATGTAATGACTAAATATCATAAAGAAGTTTTGTTTGGAAGTACAGAGACAAAAGTTTTCTTTGCTCATAAATGAAACGGAGAAGGCATGATGCAAAAACTGAAAAGATATTAAGATCCATTTTAATTAGTTGTGGTGAAAAAAGTGCAAATAAACCAAAGGAATTTGAAGCACACTTCTAAACCTTCAAAAGGAATAAGAACAAGGAAGAGACATTCATTCAAATCTTTAATTGCCATTAATTAGGGCTGATCTGAAAGGCCCACTTTAATATCGAAATGTCATGTCAGAAACAGATTAAAGCCAAAATGAAATTGACAATGATAACCATTGATAGGCTATTGCTAAAGCATTATTTGAACATAATGAGATAAAAACGATGTTTTGCCATCATGGTTGGCGAATTATGATCCTGTGAATAAAGAAATACTAAGAATGATATCACAAGCGATGAGTGAAATATTGATGTTTGTCTTATGGCAAATTCTCAAGTGAGGAATCAGCACTCTCTAGATTACATACATGTAGGCCACCATAAGGAATAGAGGGGGTAGAAGGCAGGGGCACCCTATGATCTGTTATACCAAATATCTGTTATGAAGCAGGTGCCTGACTGACTGGCAGGTTGACAAACTCCTGGAACCGATACGAAAGAAGAAAATGAAGCTACCTGCTCAATCCCCTGTTACAAGAATCGCCTCCCGCACGGCCTTCACCTACTTCACACTGAACGGACCAGAGAAGGATGAAGAGTCAGATACCAACAGAGTGCTAAACGAGTATTGCCACAGGTTGCATATAGTGCTAGGACTAGTTTCATAATGCAATAAAATATGATATTTAACAACTGACCCTGAGATTACAAAGGTGCTCTACAAGACAAGACAAGCTGGATTTCCAAGTTGGCAAAGTTGTCAACTGGGTGTACATTTTTGGCATTCACTGATGAAATTTGCAGTCAGGTAATGAGAAAGCAGTTGAGGCAGCTGACTGGAAAAAAAAAAATTAATATCAGCTGGCTGAGAGGTGCTGAATGAGGCTTGGGCTGGCTGGCAACCAGGCTGGTAGCATAACAGATATTTTCTCCCATTTGCATAAAAGAATGAATCTTAGTGTCACAAAAGATGTGCAATCACGAGCTTACGCTGATATGCATGGGCATTATAATAACACACTGTCATGAGGTTCCCCTGAAAAGGGGACAAGGTATATTGTCCGCTTCACATTTATTCACCATAGTATGATCACCCTGTTGTTACGACAAAGTCCTCCAAATTTCATACAAAAATGATGAACTGTGTTTGTTGCAGGTTGTTTACCAACAGTCAGATGACAAGAAAAAAAACCAGACACACAAAAATGCAAAAAAAGTATAAACATATTTATTAAAAGATCACAGTGTAAGAGCCATGCTGATTGGCCATAATCAATCAATGATGTCAAAAAAACTCACATTACATGATTAGATTGCAATATGAGTTTTCACTGCTGCAGAAGGACAAACAGCCAAAGCGGAACAAGTAACAATAAAGTTTTGCGTTCTTATGCGTCAGAAAAAAATCCTATTTTCATTTGTAACTTTCTAACTTCTTTAAAAATCAGTGAACTTTACTACCACTTGATTTGTTCAAAAATGCCTATTTTTCACCATTTTGGAGGTGTTTTGACAATTGAAAAAATTCATTGTCGCTTGGTAAAAATATTACACCGCGTTCCCAATTATTATGCAACCACTATTTTTCGTGATATCTCCAAGAGAAATAATACTATTTGCATATCCTTTACACATAATGCTAATTGTGTCATGGAGCCAATATCCTGTAAAGGTTGTCAAATTCTGTTCATTCACTGGGGAGTTACGCCATGTAATATGATTTTGCGGTGTTCCCAATTATTATGCAATTTCATGTTAAGGCAACCACTGCCACCCAAAATCAATCAAACTGATCTTAAAATACAATGAGTCCTTACCCCTTATTACTAAATGAAAAGTCGAACCATCATTTCAAACATTGGAGTGTTTATAATTATATGTGAGCAATTGATAATATACCCCTGCATTGAAATAACATTGAAATACTGATATTTTTGCAATGAAAGCCCAATGTCAGCTAGACAACTTATGGAATCACTATCAACCTCATATTCCACTTTCCTTAGGTTTAGAACTCTCCCCTAAACCAAAGAAAAGAAAATCAAACTGCAACAATGCAAATGAATGCTATCTTGAAATGAAGTCAGGTTGTTCCGATTTACAATGATAATCCTATGGCAGAAAATTATGTTTGCATAATAATTGGGCACGCAGTGTAGTTGTGTTACATACTTATTATCTTGCAATACAAACATTTGTTTGCACTGGTTCAAACAAGAATGTTAGAGACATTTGATCAATCTGGTTTCTGTCTGAGCTCCTCCATTTCAATTTCTTCAAATCCTCCTGCAGTCGAACTTTAAAGTGAATGTTTTGCAACACTTCACAAACAGAGAGCTCTTTTCACAAGGATTTCTTGCTTGAAATTCCTAGAACCTGCCATGAAATTTTATTCATCTCAGCCATTTGCAAATGCTTGCTTCCAGATGATTTGAGAGCTGGAGAGGCAGCTTTACAGGGTCATCTACTGGCGCTTGACAAGGCGAGTTTGAGGAAAACATCTGTAAAATGTGTGACAAGTTATGCAGCCAGCAATGAAGCAGTCAATGAAACCAACACAAAAAGCAGAGGAAGCAGGGCACGGAATAATTCCATACATGTATGATACAAAAATCTGCCCTGTTTTTTTGTGGTGTGGCTAGGTTAGGATATATGTATTCCATTCTCTACCAAAACTACCTTTAATCAAAAATTTTAAAAAAGTCAATTTTGATGTCAAAAATGTATTTGCACATTTGAGCCAACCAACAGAAACGTATTTTTTAAAGAAGAAATTCCAGTCTTTGTATTAAGACATAATGTTGTCTTTAACTCATTCACATCCATTAGGTATAATTTTGTGTTTACAGGTGGGATTACAGAGGTTTCCTCTCAGAGAACTCAGAATTCCAAGTTGTTTTTCTATCTATGGATGTAATTGTAAATACTGAACAGAAAAACTAGAACTCGTGTGAAACTGAGAACTAAACTCCATCAAAAGGTCTATTTGTTAGAAAAAAAGTTAATTTGCCAGTTATTTTCGGCTAATTGTGTTCAACATGCAATAAAGGAAATGCTTGAAAAGGAACTCATTTGCAAAAATATTGATAGATCCCCCCCCCTTCTTCTGAAAGCGTAAAATAGATATTAACACTAATCTTAATCTATGTTGGCCAAAAAGAGACACACAAGTCATTTTGTCTTTCACATGTTCATACTTGAATGCTACACATGTCCACATTATGGTCGATGCCGCATGACAACAAACATGCAGGAATCAATAGGCTGCCAACCTCCATAATCTGTTTCCTGTCCGAGAATCTCCCCAGTTTGAAGTGAAATGTGTGTTAACGATGCTTTTAACAGCCTGTCTTACTTTTTCTAAAACTTCTGCAACAAAGATCTCTGGCTCTTTGCAATTATTTCTTATCCAAATTCCCAAAACTTAACATAACATTTTATTAATCTGGACCTTTTGCAAATGCATGCAGATGCAGCAAGATGCAGCTTTTGGTCTGTGTGACATCAAAGGTTTACAGTGAAACACTTTGATATAGAATTAAAGTGGACTATGGCACTGTGAAAATGGCACTTCGTGACTTAGATAGCCGATGAAGTGTTATCTTCTCTACTTTCAACATGGGAAACATAGAGGCTGTTTGATTAGTCATGATCAAGAGTAAGCCGAATGACTTCTCATAACAGATTTTAGAGTGAAAATCAGATGCATAATCCTTTTGTTTGGCTGTAACCAATAAGTGGGATAGGTCTCCTTCAATCAAATTAACATTGAAAGTATTGGGTTTGATCATGACAAATCATCAGCATGATGACACACGAAGTGCCATTTTCACAGTGCCACAGTCCACCATAATTCTATATCAAAGTGTCTCGCTGTAACACGAGCCACATACATGTGTTTTGGTTTCAGTCAACCATTAAATTTTGTTTTGTAGAACCCAGGGGCGGATCCACGGTCACAACTTCTGAAACACCCCTCATAAATTTTTTTATTTTTGAAACCTTTGCCAGCATAGGCTACACAGCTGCATGGAAAAAAGCAGAAATGGACAAGGCTGCAACTCAGTTAATCAGCTGCCTGTCCATAAATCTCTTTGCTAGAGTTGAATTTGTTGATGACACTCTTAAAAGCATGTCTTACTCTTTCGGTGAAAGTTTTTATGACAATGAGCTGCAGCAGGGCCCAGCTCTTTATGATAATTTCTCATTAGGAAATTCCTAGAACTTGTCATTAATTTTTGTTACCCTCATCCATTTGCAAATGCACTCAGATTGCAGCTCCAGCGAGAAGCGCTTGATGGTCTAAGTGATGTCAAAAAGATTAATATGGGCGATGTAGTACACTGCTGTTGTATATCTGACAAGTTGTGCAGGAAACGAAATATGCATGAAGACCTTTTAAATCACATGTCAATTGTATAAGTTTGTAAAGTCAAGTACTCACAGAAGATATAGTACATAGCGTATCATAAAGTACTGAGCTAAATTTATATACTACATTTAACAGAACGACCTAACCGTTTACTTGCCACTTCAACTCTAATGAGCTCCAGCCAAATGTCAAATGGGTGTTGTTCCAGCAGTAACCTATGGACACCTGTGAGTCAATGTCTCTCATGGGACCGTGTGGATTGCAGATTTGCCTCAGGTTGCCTCCTTGAAGTTACTCACATCATGGATCTACACTAGCTGGCTATCTGCAAGGCTTTTTTAGTGCCTCTGTCATTGACAAATATTTTAACAACAAAATATAATTCAGGAAAAAAGTCTGATGACTGCCACGCCCTCCAATAAAGATTTGGAAATGCCAACTCCCTGGGAAATTTCTTGTTTTGGAGATGCCCTTAAGAAACTTCCATGAGATTTTGAATCAAGGTCTGGTTGGTACTCTTTTAAGATCTTATTATCAATGGCTGAAACAAGATTCTACATAACAGAGGAAGCAATATTCTACATAACAGCAGAAGGCTGCAGTGTCAATGTCTCTAATTCGATGTCATTGGCATTCTGATTAGTTTTCAGAATAAGTACATGTATAGCACTTTTTCTATGTTCCTTAGTCCTTACACTTGGCATGCCCAGATATGAGGTTTGATGCTTCTCTGACACAAATGACCAAATATGTGATGCCAACGTAATTTTTTCAATTGTCTGGCATCTGTTTAACATGATTCTATGAAAACATTGGGTCCTTGAAGAAGTAGGTGGGACTGTGGGAATAACTTTTGCTGTCAAGAAGCCATGTTATGGGCAAAAAGGCTGTCTGCAAACTCAAATTATACGTCCGGCAGAAAACAACATGATATGGCGTGATGTTATGACCTGACAAACAAGGGCACAAGGACTGCCACAGACATCCGTAGAGCTTCTGTGGAATAGCAGCATATTTTCTGTAGATCTGCAGTATTTCTCTTTGCACAACGCCTCAGATATATCATTAGATGAATTATTATGTCTTTATTCCCATTTTGCAACCATCTCATACTCTCTGTGCATCAATGGTGCTATCTGACTTATACATGTATGTAGCACTGCTCTGCGGCATGTTTTTGACAGATTCTACCATTTGTTCCTATGCTGTGGCTTCTAGCAGTGGGCACACTCTTGCAAACTTCTTGCTCCTATGCTGTGGCTTCTAGCAGTGGGCACACTCTTGCAAACTTCTTGCATTTTTAACTTATTAATACAACCAAGAAATTTTATTAAATAATTTTCAAATTTTTAATTTCTTACGAGTTTACACTTCTACTAAAAGCAAGGGGTTTCCAATCACTATACTCTTAAAGAGTCCTTGTCAATTCATATGATCATATCAGTATAGCTTCTTATATATTCATATATATGTGTCAGGATTCCAGCTGAGGATAAAATCATCATTCATTCATACTTGCAGGATATAACAACATTCATCTGTATTATCTTAGCATTCCACAAATAGTGAAAAAGGCATGAGGAGTAGTAATGAAAGTTTAGCTGAATTGCATGGAAGATTGATCACATTCATTCTGCCATCTTGCAATCTTTTTTTTCTCAGTAAGTCACTCGGATTGTGTCTCAGCCCGACTGGCAACAGACCTGAGGATAACAAATATTTGCCAAGGTTTCTATGTGGGGAGGTACACAATGAATAGGATTCCAATTGTGTACATAGGCTTGCAGAGTTGGCGCTGCCACTTCCTAGAGGTTTCATTTAACTCCTGACGAGAAACCCAATACCCTGAAAATTCTTTGGGATGATCTAATCCTCAGAATTTCAGATGAGAATCTCAGACTTTAATTTTTTGTCTAATGTATCTTAATTTTAATCATTACTCATTAGTGCTGTTCAGGATAGATGGATGGATGGATGATTGGGGCTTTACATCCCGTATTTATGCACTTGGTAGGCTAATTAGGACAGGAGGAGGACATGGCAATGAAGCGAAGGATGATTGAAACTGCCGTCCAACATAGGCTCTGGTGACAGCTGGATTCGAACCCTAGACCCAGCGATTGGCACGCAGCCCAGCACATAATTCTTATCCAGTACTACATTAGGATGATTTCGTTTTTGAAGAGGGGGAAGACGGTCATTTTACATTGTCTACAAAACCTTAACTGCCTGTGCCTGTGTGAAATTTATTATGTCATGGCACCATTACTGCGACTCAGAAATGTCATGTCATGCTATGCCTGCATCACACTGTGTATAGCATGGTGACATATTCAACCGCCCATGCACTTTTGACCTCAGCTGTAATACATTTTATTAATATGCATAAATCAGACGATCATTATAGCATACTCATTCTTGAATTTGACAACCATCCGACTTGCCTACGTCACGTTTCTCCTTAATGAAACAGAATTCGTAAACCTTTCATGACGACTAAATACCGTAAAGAAGTTTTGTTTGGAAGTACAGAAAACAAAGTTTGTTTTTTCCCATAAATGAAACCGAGAAGGCATGATGCAAAAACTGATGAGATACTAAGATTCCTTTTAATTAGTTGCGGTAAAAAACGACAAATAAACCAAAGGCATTTGAAGCACAATTTTAAAACTTCAAAAGGAAAAAGAACAAGGAACAGACATTCATTCGAATCCTTAATTGCAATTAGTTAAGGCTGATCTCAAAGGCCCGCTTTAATTTCGAAATGTCATGTCAGAAACAGCTGAAAGCAAAAGCATTATTCGCACATTATGAGATGAAAACCTTGTTTTGCCAATGTGGTTGGAGAATCTTGATCCTAAATGAGTGAATACAAAGAATGATATCACAAGCAATGAGTGAAAAATTGCTGGTTTTTTTTATAGTACGTACATTCTGAATTCAGGAGGCAACACTCTCTGGAAATACCAAGTCGAACATTAGAAATCGAGATGGGTAAAAGGGTACATGGTAGGTATATATATGCTTTACATTTCTTCACCAAAATATTATCAACTTATCGTTACGAAGACAAGAAGACAAAATGGCGCTTTGGTTTTGTTGCAGGTTGTTCACTAACACATAGATAAACATCCTGCACACATCATGCATAGAAGAACCTGAGAGACATTTGGTCAATCTGGTTTCTCTCTGACAACTTCCATTTCAATTTCTTGAAATTCACTTGCAGTTGAACTTTAAAGTGAATGTTTTGCAACACTTCACCAACAGAGAGCTCTTTTCATAAATATTCGTTGCTTGAAATTCCCAGAACCTGCCATGAAATTTAATTCACCTCATCCATTGACAAGGAAAGTTGGGGAAAAACATCTGTAAAATGTGTGACACAAGTTATGCAGCTGGCAGTGGAACAGTTCATGAAACCAAACAACAAAAGTAGGGGAAACAAGAGCACCACGAATCATAGGGCACACTGAATCAATGGACTTCCCCAGATGCTGGATAGCAATATTAAAAGAATGTTTCATTTGTTTGACATCTTTGAGGAGCACTTAGTTGAATCAGGTATGATGTTTGACTTGATACACATAGTTGCTCTTGAAAGAAAGTGCAACCAATGATTTGCAATTGAAGTCCATGTTAAAGTTGTCTCACACAAGGGTTACAACATCACAAGTTTACTGATTTTGCATGAATCATTGATACAATGCTTTTATCATACCACTGAGGTTTCCAACAACATGTACGTATACTAGTATGGCCAAAATTGGCCATTGAATTTGTATCAGTATGATTGCCCGTTTCTATGTGTCTATCAAACTCTATCAAATAATATATACTTCAAAATGAATTATAAATCATGTGAACTTACATGCACCCTGGGTGACTTTATCCCCTTCCTTCGGTAAGGTTATTGTAAAAAGAGGTAAGTACACAATAGACAGGGAGAGAAATAGAAGCTTGCTTGCAATTTGTTGTCTCCCGTCTTCTGAAAACATAACATCTTAATGAACAAGGCCAAAAAGAGACACACAAGTCATTTTGTCTTTCACATGTTCCTGCATGAAGGTTACACATGTCCAAATAATGGTCTGATGCCACAAGACAACAAACATTAAGGAATCAATAAGCTGCCAACCTCCATAATCTGTTTCCTGTCCGAGAATCTCCCCAGTTTGAAGTGCAATGTGTGTTGACGATGCTTTTAACAGCTTTTCTTACTTTTTGCTAAAAGTTTTGCAACAAAGACCTCTGGCTCTTTGCAATTATTTCTAATCCAAATTCCCAGAACTTGACATTACATTTTATTAATCTGGACCTTTTGCAAATGCATGCAGATGCAGCAAGATGCAGCTTTTGGTCTGTGTGACATGAAAGGTTTAATACGAGCCACATACATATGTTTTGGTTTCAGTCAACCATTTTTTTTGCAGAACCCAGAAGCAGAAATCAACAACTAAGTTAATCAGCTACTTGTCCATAAATCTCATTGCTTGAGTTGAATTTGTTGATGATACTCTTAAAAGCATGTCTTTTGGTGAAAGTTTTTTATGACAATGAGCTGCAGCAGGGCCCAGCTCTTTATGATAATTTCTCATTAGGAAATTCCTAGAACTTGTCATTAATTTTTGTTACCCTCATCCATTTGCAAATGTACTTAGATTGCAGCTGCTACGAGAAGTGCTTTATGGTCTAAGTGATGTCAGAAAAGATTAATATGGGCCATGTAGTACACTGCTGTGGTATATCTGACAAGTTGTGCAGGAAACGAAATGTGCATGAAGACCTTTTAAATCACATGTCAATTGTATAAGTTTGTAAAGTCAAGTACTCGCAGAAGATGCAGTACCTATCTAGTATCATAAAGTACTAAGCTCAATTTATAGACTATATTTAGCAGAACAACCTAACTGTTTACTTGCCACTTCAGCTCTAATGAGCTCCAGGCAAATGTCAAATGGACGTTGTTCCAGCAGCAACCTATGGACACCTGTGAGTCAATGTCTCTCATGGGGCGGTGTGGATTGCAGATTTGCCTCAGATTGCCTCCATATAGTTACTCACATCATGGTTCTACACTAGCTGATTATATGCTGGGCTTTTTTTGGTGTTGTTTGACATTCAAAGATATATAAACAACAAAATAAATCAGATGACTGTCACACCCTCAAATAAAAAATCAAAAGTGCCGAGTCCGTGAAATCGCTCTTGTTTGTGAGACGCTCTCAAGAAACTTCATTGAGACTTAAATTCAAGTCAACTCCTCCTTCAATGAAGGTTTGGTCATAACTCTTTTTTAAAAGATCATATCATTTAGCAGTGGCTGAAACAAGATTCTACATGAGAGCAGCAGCAATATTCTATAATATGTAGACGGCACGAAATTCACCCAGAACTTATACAGTTTTTGCAGACTATTTACTGAACTAGAAAAATGCAGAAACACAGGCATATGGAGAGACAGTGAGATTGGTAAAAAAGTGGATCAATAGATAGATAGATAGACAGTAAGATAGATAGTAAGATAGTAAGATAGTAAGATAGTAAGATAGATAGATAGATAGATAGATAGATAGATAGATAGATAGATAGATAGATAGATAGATAGATAGATAGATACACTGCATCTGACGAAATTACGCAATTAGGTTATTTCTCTCAGGCCCAGCAGTTTATCCTTTTCACATAGTCATTGGATTAGGATGAAAAATATTCCATGTGACTTTTATCAAGTTTTGTGTGGGCAAAGTTGACTTATGCCACATATTAAAATATTTTGGTGTCTGACGAAATTATGCAAAAGCAACATGGTAAGTGGAATGACAGTACAAAAGTTTAATTTTCAAATAATTGTGCTGAAAACATGAGCTTTACAACATTTGCCAACTATTCACATCAAAAAATTTTGCTTACTTGCTGTCACTGCCAAGCAGTACATGCATAAATTGCTTCCATTGGAATATCATTGATTTCGCATATTTTTTTCCAATTTATGCTCTCCAAAATGTCAAAAAAGTTCTGATTCTTTTAAAAATACCTTCAAAAGTTACCTCCTGATATCAATTAAGTTCAGTTAAACTGAGAGATAAGTTGCGCTTTGGAAATTGACAAACTGTTGAATAAGGAACTGCACCTCGCAAACACAATGCAATTCCAGTGGCAGGTTGCAGAAATATTTTTTGATTGCTAGCCATTTCAAAGTAAGAGACGCCACTTCGGTTTCGTTTTCACACAGCTAAATAGACAGCATTAGGTGACTGCTAGAAGCATGTTTCAAGTGATTTGAACCATTTTGAGGTTTTGGGGAGCATAAATGTGAAAAAAATATGCAAAATCAATGTTATTCTAATGGAGAAAAATTTTGCATATTACTTGGCAGGGACAGCAAGTAAGCAAAATATTTTGATGTGAATGGCAGCCAAATGATGCAACGCTAATGTTTTGCGCACAATTATTTGAAAATTAAACTTTAGTACTGTCTTTCCGCTGTCTATTTTGTTTTACATAATTTCGTCAGATACCAAAATATTTGAATATATGGCATAAGTCAACTTTGCCTGAACGAAACTCAATGAAACTCACATGGAATATTTCCCAGCCGCATCCAATGATTATGTTAGAAGGATACACTGCTGGGCCCAAAAGTTTTTTTATTTGCATAATTTCATCAGACGTGGTGTAGATAGATATATAGATAACACTGAAAGCTGTCAATTTTGATATCACATAATAGCACAAATTAATTACATGATTGGCATGTAAACCAATTGCTCACTATTACATAATCTTTACTAAGTTGATACTCAAATACGCGATGCCAACGTAATTATACCACATTTGGTCCTTGAAGGAGTAGTCAGGACTGTGGGAATAACTTCTGTTATCAGGAAGCCAAGTCAGGGGCAAAAAGGCTGTGTGCACACTCAAAATAAATGTCCGGCAGAAAACCAACAAGGTGTTGCATCATTTTTATATGAATTATTATGTCTTTATTTCCCTTTTTGCAAACAACTTATACTCTCTGTGCATCAGTGGTCCTGTCTGACTTATAAAATGTATGTCGCACTGCAATGTGTTTTGACAGTTTCTATTCATATGCTGTAGCTCATACTTATAGCAGTGAACATACCTCTGCAAACTCCGCTAACTTCTTTCTTTTTGAATGATATTGCCATATTAGTGTGTGTGTATCAGGATAAAAGCATTAGGATTTCAGAAGAATTCCAATGCTATGTTGGGAGGAAATACACAACTACATGTAGTTAAATCAATATGCTTTCAAGGTGACCTTCCCAAAACATTGGTGGGTTTCTGTAAAATACAGCAATATGTACATAATACATTAGCTAAACATTCCACCAAAAGTGAGAAAGACATGAAGAGGACTGAAAGACCAGCTTGAATTGCATGGAAGATTGATCACATTCATTCTGCCATCTTGCGATATTCTTTTCTCAGCAAGTCACTCTGATTGTGTCTCAGCCCGACTGGCTACAGACCTGAGGATAACAAATATTTGCCAAGGTTTCTATCAGGGGAAGTACACAACAAATAGGATTCCAATTGTGTGCATAGGCTTGCAGAGTTGGCACTGCCACTTCCAATAGGATTCATTTAACTCCTGATATGGAGCTCAATTCCCTGAAATTATTTCAGGAGTCTAATGATCTAGATCTAGATTTCAGATGAAAATATCAGAATTTTGTTTTTTGTCTAATGTGTTTTCTTTTTTACTTATTCATGTTCTTTTTAAAGTGGTGTTTATGATAGATATAGGCCTATAATTCTTACATGTATGCAGCACTACATTAGGATGATGTCAGTATCTTACTAACTTTTTGATAAAAAATTCAACATCATGTACACAATATAATAAGTACGAAGTTGCTACCCTCCTTCTACTTATAAATATAGGAGATTGGGGCTATTTGAAGTGCAAGGTTATATGAAACATGGCCCTAAATCAATTTTAAAATTTTTGTTTTGCCAAATTGTTACTTTTGGTAGGTACTTTGTTTATTGGCACACATTATCATACCCTTAATCATCCAAATTTCCAAAATGCAAATTCTTTAGACACGAAAGTTTGTTTTTTGGGTGCCCAAGTAACTTGTTTGCTCAGATTTGATTTGAGTTATTGTACAACAAAGATAGAATCAAGGTGAACTAACCCTGGTTCTAAATTAGCACACCCATTCTTAATTCACACCCAGAAGCATTTTGTTATGTGCATTTGATAAGACTGAAAATTAAGACTATATTGTGCTTGTGGTATGATGGGGTTGGTTGAATCACACATGGTGGGATGGCCAAAACATTGATTGTTTTGGTTCAAAATGCCTTGCATGGTATTGCAAGTTGGAGTATTGCAATTAAGAACACAATGCATATTTGCATTTCTGAATGGAAAATATGGAAAAACCAGCTTTTTTTAAACTTAAAATGGACATAAATTGAGTAAATTACAGTATACAATTTCTTTTAAAATGGGTATTGTGCTGAAGCTGGTATTCATCATAGGGATAGCAGTACTGCAAAAGAATATGTTATAAGTAGTTGTCTACACAATTTGTATGGTGCTTCAACTAACCCGGGGGACGGGGTTATTTGAAGCAAAACGAAGTTGAAAGTTTCTGTAACACAGAGTTCTATAATTATTTACAATATCTCACAAGCTGATCATTGAGTTAAACACATTCACTATTACCTGCCAAAATATTGTGTGAATATCTTATAGGCCTACCATTAGCTCTCCAGAGAAAAAATAAAAACGAGTACTTCAAATAGCCCCAGTCTCCCCTACAATGTAAACCATTTATCTCCAAGGCACCTTCAAGCCTTGGGTTCAACTTGGGAGATGTGATTTGGAAGCAAACAGACACTTTAACAGAGCTATATTCTTCAGATAACAGGTACAGATTCCCAATACCAATTTTAAAGCCATGCCGTGCAGACTTTCAGATCCGAATAATAACATTAATGTAAAAGGTAAAATATCCCACAAAGAGTAAGACTGTCATTTGACATCGTCTCCAAAACCTTAACTGCCAGTGTCTGTGCAAAATTTATTGTATCAAGGCACCATAAATACATTTTGTTAATGGGCATAAATCTGATGGTCGTGACAGCATTTTCATTATTGAATTTGTGACAACCATCAAACTTGCTTAAGTCAAATTTCTTCTTAATGAAACGGAATTCATGAACCTTGTGTGATGTAATGACTAAATATCATAAAGAAGTTTTGTTTGGAAGTACAGAGACAAAAGTTTTCTTTGCTCATAAATGAAACGGAGAAGGCATGATGCAAAAACTGAAAGATATTAAGATCCATTTTAATTAGTTGTGGTGAAAAAAGTGCAAATAAACCAAAGGAATTTGAAGCACACTTCTAAACCTTCAAAAGGAATAAGAACAAGGAAGAGACATTCATTCAAATCTTTAATTGCCATTAATTAGGGCTGATCTGAAAGGCCCACTTTAATATCGAAATGTCATGTCAGAAACAGATTAAAGCCAAAATGAAATTGACAATGATAACCATTGATAGGCTATTGCTAAAGCATTATTTGAACATAATGAGATAAAAACGATGTTTTGCCATCATGGTTGGCAAATTATGATCCTGTGAATAAAGAAATACTAAGAATGATATCACAAGCGATGAGTGAAATATTGATGTTTGTCTTATGGCAAATTCTCAAGCGAGGAATCAGCACTCTCTAGATTACATAGGGGAGACCGGGGTAAGTTGTGCCATGTTTTTCGTCCGAAAAACCAAAGCTTAATCATGTAATTTGAAAATCAGACATCAAAATATAATACGTTGGTCAGAATCGACCAAAGTTTCAGGGCAGTCCGACCATTGGGAAAATCATGGTAGGTGTTTGAAAAAAGTAGGTCAAGTGGCACAACTTACCCCGGTGCCGGGGTAAGTTGTGCCGCATGACGGGGTAAGTTGTGCCGCTTAATTTATTTTAAGAAAACCTTGTATTTCACCCGTTTCTTCAGATAGATCATTTGTGTCATGTTTTTAACTTATGGCTGACATGTTACATGAAACTAATCAAACATTTATAAGCCATTTTATGCAATTATTAAAAATTCTGCAAAAACTAGAATTATTTATTGTTTAGAGGGTTTTATAACACTTTTAACACATGTTCCTTTCAGCATAAGTTATTGTACAACATGTTTAGGCCTTGCGTAAAATGAAGACAAAAAAAGATGAATAAAAAATTAAATCCTATGTCATGCCATTGGCACTACTCACCCCAATCAAAACGGCACAACTTACCCCATATTGATTTTCTGGATAAAACTGGTTGTCAAAAATAAACAAACAATGCGAAATGAAATCTAACAACACAAATGTCTAGATATACCTCGTAACTCCATCCTACCAGAGGGACATCATCTTATTACCAATACCAAATGACTGAGAAACAAGAATGTCACTCCTCGGCACTTCAAGTTTTCAGCAGCAAAATTTAATTTATGAGTGTACCTTTTCATACCATAATATTTGTGAGTTTTTTTCTTGGTGCCTAATGATATTTACCAATTGGGTAAATATGGGTGGCATTGCCTCCTTTATCCTTTTCTTCATTTCACCCCAACAGTGGGCGGCACAACTTACCCCATGGCACAACTTACCCCGTCTCCCCTACATGTAGGCCACCATAAGGAATAGAGGGGGGTAGAAGGCAGGGGCACCCTATGATCTGTTATACCAAATATCTGTTATGAAGCAGGTGCCTGGCTGACTGGCAGGTTGACAAACTCCTGGAACCGATACGAAAGAAGAAAATCTCCAAAAGAAGCTACCTGCTCAATCCCGTTACAAGAATCGCCTCCCGCACGGCCTTCACCTACTTCATACTGAACGGACCAGAGAAGGATGAAGAGTCAGATACCAACAGAGTGCTCAACGAGTATTGCCACAGGTTGCATAGTGCTAGGACTAGTTTCATAATGCAATAACATATGATATTTAACAACTGACCCTGTGATTACAGGGGTGCTCTACAAGACAAGACAAGCTGGGATTTCCAAGTTGGCAAAGTTGTCAACTGGGTGTACATTTTTGGCATTCACTGATGAAATTTGCAGTCAGGTAATGAGAAAGCAGTTGAGGCAGCTGGCTGGGGAAAAAATGATTCATATCAGCTGGTTGAGAGGTGCTGAATGACGCTTGGGCTTGCTGGCAACCGGCTGGTAGCATAACAGATATTTTCTCCCAGTTGCATAAAAGAATGAATCTTAGTGTCACAAAAGATGTGCAATCAGGAGCTTACACTGATATGCATGGGCATTATAATAACACACTGTCACGATCTCGAGGTTCCCCTGAAAAGGGGACAAGGTATATTGTCCACTTCACATTTACTCACCACAGTATGATCACCCTGTTGTTACGACAAAGTCCTCCTAATTTCATACAAAAATGATGAACTGTGTTTGTTGCAGGTTGTTTACCAACAGTCAGATGACAAGAAAAAAAAAGCAGACACACAAAAATGCAAAAAAAGTATAAACATATTTATTAAAAGATCACAGTGTAAGAGCCATGCTGATTGGCCATAATCAATCAATGATGTCAAAAAAACTCACATTACATGATTAGATTGCAATATGAGTTTTTACTGCTGCAGAAGGACAAACAGCCAAAGCGGAACAAGTAACAATAAAGTTTTGCTTTCTTATGCATCAGAAAAAAATTCCATTTTCATTTGTAACTTTCTAACTTCTTTAAAAATCAGTAAACTTTACTACAGCCTGCTTTTTTCAAAAATGCCTACAGTACAACTCGAAATAAAGTATGATTACCCCAGCAGGAAGGAAGAATCAGCCACTACTCTACCCTTTCACACCTTTTGACTACCTCTGGATCACTTCCTACTTTTACCTACTTGAAACTACTTTTTAAAATTAGGCCTATATTAAAAGCAAATTTAAACCACACCAATTTACACTCAATCACCCCTATTGTGTTTGATTTACTTGATATTTTGCACCTCTGCTAATTGGAGTTACATTGGTAGCTGTCTGGCAGAGTTCTTAATGTGGACTAAGGTTGTTGTAAGGAGTCAAAGGGAGTTGTAAGGAGATTTAGGGTGGAGAGGTGAAAAGAGGGCAAAATAGGTAAACAGAGGATTTCTGACAGAAAATTTTCTTACTTTATTTTGGTTTGTACTGTATTTTTCACCATTTTGGAGGTGTTTTGACAATTGATTGTTTTGATTGTTTGATTCTTTATTATTTAAGTGACAGGTACATAAAAATTAACAATAATACAACATAAACGACCTGTGGTACCCAGCCTTCTGGGGGCTTATCTGTCACTATAAATCAATTAATATTTAAATTTACCAGAGGGTTACAAATTACAATTACATAATTGTCACAACATATTGAATTATTAAATGTAACAATTAGAACTTTCTTTCAAAATACACAAGTGAACTTTAAATGTAGAGATATTACAAAATTACACTCAATTACAATATCATATTACTGGAACTTCAATAATTTTTGTCAAAACACATGAAAGGTTTTCTTAATACATAATTTCATAAAGAAGATACATCAAATTAAGTATTGTATAAAATGTCATTTCTTGATTTCCAAGCACTAATAATAAATGTGCTAACTTTATATTGTTCATTTGTCATGATATGTATAAATGTTTCAAAATCTGTCATATGTACAAAATTATTTACAGAGATACTAGCATACAACAATTCCCTATGGTACTGGTAAACTGGGCATACACAAATAAAGGGAAACTCCTCAACTAAATTACTTTTACAAATATCGCAAGTTCTCTCTTCTAACTTAATGCCCCTAAACCGTCCAATTTCTATATTTATAGGGAGAATTCCTAATGTAATTTGTGCAATTAATGATCTCTGTTTTCTATCTTTTATATAAACATATTCTTCACATTACAATTTATCTTTAAAACTCCTATATGTTCTTAACTTTGGTTTTAACAATAGAGATTCATGCCATTCAACATTTCTTATATCAATTAACCTTTTTTCTATCAGTCTCAAATTACAGGTGTTTCTCTCATCAAAATGTGAAAGACCTACATATTTAAATATTTCTTTTATACAACTCGACCAACCCCTTACTTTACAAAGGTCCCATGTAAATACTTTTTTAGTCTGCTTTATTATGGACACCGAGATAGTACCTTATCGCTCTATACTGAATTTTATCAGCATGGGCAGAATTATTGTAACCCCATATTCCCGAAGCGTAATCCATAACTGGTATAACATTAGAAAAATATAGTTTTTGTTAAGTATTAAATCCAACATTTTTCAGGTTTTTAAATGTATTTATAACTCCACTTAAGGCTCTACCCGCTCCGCCTGCTAGTACCTCTGAGGCTATATGTAAATCTAAGTGTTCATTAAAAATTAAACCCAAGTATTTATATTTACTTTTACTTACAATTTCTAAAGTACTGTTATTAAATTTGAAATTCCAAGTTGTCCCTTTTTTCTTTCTTGGTCTGAAGTTTACTATTTTTGTTTTGTCAGTGTTAACTTCTAACCTGTACTTATTGCACCATTTTTCAGTAGTCAACAACATCTTTTCTAGATCTTCCTCGTTTTTTGCATTAAGAACGATATCATCTGCAAATGCTAATATAGCAACTCGACTCTCATTAATTTCTATTCCGACATTTAAATCATTTATTTCTTGAATCAAACTATTAATAAAAATACAGAACAAAGTTGGAGACAGGGGGTCACCTTGTCTTACTCCGCTTTTTTTTTTCAATTGAAAAAATTCATTGTCGCTTGGTAAAAATCTTAGTTGTGTTACATGCTTATTATCTTACAATACAAAAATTTGTTTGCACTAGTTCAAATAAGAATGTTAGAGACATTTGATCAATCTGGTTTCTGTCTGAGCTCCTCCATTTCAATTTCTTCAAATCCACCTGCAGTTGAACTTTAAAGTGAATGTTTTGCAACACTTCACAAACAGAGAGCTCTTTTCACAAGGATTTCTTGCTTGAAATTCCTAGAACCTGCCATGAAATTTTATTCATCTCAGCCATTTGCAAATGCTTGCTTCCAGATGATTTGAGAGCTGGAGAGGCAACTTTACAAGGCGAGTTTGGGGAAAACATCTGTAAAATGTGTGACAAGTTATGCAGCTAGCAATGAAGCAGTCAATTAAACCAACACAAAAAGTTGGGTAAGCGGGGCACGGAACAATGCCATACATGCATGATACAAAAATCTGCCCTGTGTTTTTGTGGTGTAACAAGGTAAGGATATGTATTCCATTCTCTACCAAAATTACCTTTAATGGAAAATTTTTAAAAAGTCAATTTTGATGTCAAAAATGTATTTGCACATTTGAGCCAACCAACAGAAATGTATTTTTAAAGAAGAAATTGCAGTCTTTGTATTTAGACATAATGTTGAATGTGGAGTCTTTAACTCATTCACATCCATTAGGCATAATTTTGTGTTTACAGGTGGGATTACAGAGGTTTCCTCTCAGAGAACTCAGAATTCCAAGTTGTTTTTACAGCTGCTTGCAGCCTGTAGGGGAACATGGGGACCGACGGGCCATGGGGACCGATGGGCCATGCTCGTAACTCCACATCAAAAACATTTCATAACATCTACTATGCATTTTTAGTATTGCTTATCACATCTATGAATACCATATCAACCACTGATCAATAAGTGATAGCACAAGCGTGTAGGAGGCAAAATGATATTTTCAACATCTAAAATTTTTTTTTCTGATTCAGAAAAAGTTTAATATCTCAAAAGTGTGTAGACTCGACGCAATATATTTTCTATGATGATTTGTCCTATATATTGGTGACAATTTACACATTGAATTTTAGGAACAAGAACCATATTTCACCAAAAAGAGCAGTTTAACTGTTCAGAAAGCTTTTGGGGACCGATGGGCCACTATTTCTTGAGATTTTCTACAGGTGGCGTATTGGCATGGGGCTTGATATTAAAGTCTTTTATGGGAAAAAGCACAATAGAACTTCAGCTTGCATCTTTAAATAATTAGTTTTGACTTAAATGAATGGCCTCGAATTTACTGTGATAGATTTGCCTTAGTAATGGCTTCAAACACAAACTGGTGGGAATTTAAAATATCAATAATCACAAATTTTCAATCTATGTAGTATTTGGGATAAAATAAACATAAGGACCCCGTTACAAATTGATGAAATATTGAGTATAAGTTCAATTTTCACCAAAATGTAAGCTAATGAAGTGTTATTGATGAATTTTATTGTTCTGATTCAAGATTTCTCCTGCAGGTGGCATACTAGTACAGTGTCATTGGAAAATTTTACTTTTCCCCTAAAAATCTAAATGATTGACAGAAATGATTCATTGATGGAGAAAAAATTTAAATATTCTCTTTTTTAAAATATTCATCAACAAATCTCAGGTATTAGACAAGATTCTGATGATCACGGTGGTAGCCAAACTTCTGTATTGACCAAATATCAAAATTTAATTTTTTCTTAGTGACCAATGAACCAATCGTTTTGGAATTCTCCAATATAGTTTTTAATGCATCTGTTCATGTACTGCTAAAATATCATCTCAATAGATTGACTATAACTACAAAAAAGTAACTCATGACATTTG
The DNA here is from genome assembly GCA_026936325.1 of Platynereis dumerilii. NCBI lineage: Eukaryota > Metazoa > Annelida > Polychaeta > Phyllodocida > Nereididae > Platynereis > Platynereis dumerilii. The sequence continues at coordinate 112,511,835 of JAPTHN010000001.1, forward strand.
TGAAAATTAAGCTTTTTTCAAAGTGTAAAATCTGGGCATATCTATATTCTTTCGATCTCTTATGTAAATACTGAGCAGAAAAACTAGAACTCTTGTGAAACTGAGAACTAAACTCCATCAAAAGGCCTATTTGATAGAAAAAAAGTTAATTTGCCTCTTCTTGTCCGTTAATTCTGTTCAACATGCAATAAAGGAAATGCCGCATGACAACAAACATGCAGGAATCAATAGGGTGCCAACCTCCATAATCTGTTTCCTGACCGAGAATCTCCACAGGTTGAAGTGCAATGTGTGTTAACGATGCTTTTAACAGCCTGTCTTACTTTTTCTAAAACTTCTGCAACAAAGACCTCTGGCTCTTTGCAATCATTTCTAATCCAAATTCCCAGAACTTGACATTACATTTTATTAATCTCGACCATTTGCAAATGCATGCACATGCTGCGAGAGGCAGTTTTTGGTCCATGTGACGTCAAAGATTTAATACGAGTCACACACACAATGTAGCATTTTGAAGAAAATATGCAATGTTGAGGGCCTGTGAATGCCAAAAACACAGGGATCCACATAATACCACTCTGTCTGGATCTACCTGCCAATGGAACCAAACTAAAAGAATTCTATGAAGCATATATTCGCCTATATTAGGAGAACAATTTGGCCCCTATCCTGCAGATCCATGTCTGCGTATAAAACTGCACATCAGTTTTATTATTTATATCTTGTTTGTCAAATGCCAAAATAAATGTTAAATTTTTACAAGATACCGAGACCATGCAGAAGACTATTTTCCAAGTTAACCCTATGTTATGACAACATTGAAGTCCTGAAGTGGCAACCAACCTCCACAACTCTTTGAAGTTGAAGTCCGAAATATGCCTCCATACTCTTCACATTTTAGGAAATTAATAATTTTGAGCTAAATTGTGTACTTACCAAACAGAGGGAACATGAACATTGGTCTCATTCTTTGCAGCTACATGATTGCCGCATTTGCTCCTTGTGCTTCGATTTGAATGATGAATCATAAAACCCTTTTTAATGAAGCTAATATGCATTCTAATGATTGATCAGCCATCTTAGAGGCAATCAACATGCACAATGGCACAAAGACTGATTTATAACTGAATTAAAGCACATCCATTTTCCCAAATTCAAATTAAACCAAATCTATTTCGAATGTCAGTCTGTTCATTTACAGTCATTATATTGTAAGATTTTACCTGCACAGATAGTAGAATAGTAGATACATCAAATCAAATAATAAGGAATATTATTGAACCATAGTTGCAGCTATGTTAAGTTCATTTCAACTCATAATGTGCCTGAATGCAGAGTGACTAGTTTGGATAGGAAAATAGTTTTGTGAAATCTGAAATAAGACCATAAATACACTTTTTAGGACACCAAAAGCATCAACATGATTTTTTACAGCTTTTTATTCTGCACTTATTATTTTTTGTCAGCCTGCATGTACAATGACCTAAAATTTCAGCATTGTTAATGTTGTCATTTTTGTTTGTTTGTTTGTTTGTGTTTTATGCCTCTGCAGCACCTTATGCCCCAGTCTCACGGCGGCTCCCGGAGAACTATTTAGATCGGCGTCGAAGTATTTCCTGGTAATTTGGATGAATTTGGGTGATCCGCCGTCGACTTTTAACATCCCCCCAGGGGAAGTTTTTGTTCCCCTCAGCGGTTCCTAGAAATGGGAAAACTGCGCCGTGGATGTCAAAAAAGATTCAACAGGTACAAACTTTTTTTTCATGACGGTGGAGCAGAGCCCAAAATTTTCTTAATTTTTGGATGTCCGGCGTGGATTTTTTCAGTGAGAACGCCTCAAAAACATCTCCGCCGGGATATTAGGACATCCCCTGCCCCTGAGGGGACCTCTCCTGCCCCCGCGGGGACCTTTCCTGCCCCCGCGGGGACCTTTCCTGCCCCTGGGAGGACATTTGAAGCCTCGCCGGCAGTTTTTGACATCCCGCCGCGGTGAAATAGGTTCACTGAGGGGCAGTTATAGGTTCCCTGAGGGGTACTTTTTATATCTCGGGGCGATATAAAAGTATCCCTCAGGAGGAGGAAATTCCTTTCCCCCGGCGAACTTTTGGGGACGGCGTACAAGTTTTCTTCCCCGCAGTGAACAAAAAGAACCCCGCCGTGATATGCTTTTAATTAATTATGTAATGGTTTTATAAACATTGTATGTCGCCGTGATGGTCATTTTTTTCCTAGAATTCAACTCAAGCTGCCCCTCAGTGGTAAAAAGTTCTCCGTAACGTGCCGTGAGACTGGGGCATTAGTGGGCTATATCGAGGCAGGCGATCGCCGTATGATGATGAGATGGGAAGACTGTGAGCCTGGCACATACCCTATTAATTCAGGGATGCCCAGGGTCTTTCAGTTGCCCCAGCATAGAATACTGGATACAACCCGCCTCCATTTAATGTCCCAATTATCATTGTTGTCATGGTTCTTACTAATGCAGGTTGAAATTTCATCCAGCTACTTAACAGAAAGGTCTGCCAAAGAAAATAGCATGGTCACAAAATTTGAAACACTCTTTTTATATTTTTTTTACTTTTGAAACCTTTGCTAGCATTGGCTGCATGAAAAAAATAAATCAACAAGGCAGCAACTCAGTTAATCAGCATCCTGTCCACGAATCTCCATTGCTAGAGTTCCATTTCTTGACGATATTGTTAGAAGCATGTTTGACTCTTTGCTGAAAGTTTTTACGACAATGAGCCACGGCTCTTTATGATAATTTCTCATCAGGAAATTCCCAGAACTTGTCATTAATTTTTGTTGCCCACATCCATTTGCAAAATTGATTTCTGAATTGCAGCTCCAATGAGAAGCTGCTTTATCGTCTAAGTGGTTTCAGAAAAGATTAATATGGGTCATGTGGTACACTGCTGTTATATATATCTGACAAGTTGTGGGATACAAAACATGCATGAAGAACTTTAAAGGTGCACGTCAATTTGATTAGCTTATAGAGTCAGGTATTCACAGAAGACATGTAGTACATATCTAGTATCATAAAGTACTGAGCTCAATTTATAGACTATATTCAGCAAAACGACCTAACCGTCTGCTTGCCACTTCAGCTCTAATGAGCTCCAGGCAAATGTCAAATGGATGTCGTTCCAGCAGTGACCTATGGACACCTGTGAGTCAATGTCTCTCATGGGGCGGTGTGGATTGTAAATTTGCCAGTCTCTGCATTTAGGTGTTTAATATTACCAACAGACAACTATCTATACATAAGCTAATTTGTCAGTCTTGCAGCCTAACACCATATTTTGTGTCATAAAATGCCACCGAAGAAAAAAGCAGTAACATGCATTTAGCACAGATAATGTGTCTATAATGTTGTGTCGATGACAAAATGCCTCAAAAATGGCCAATCAATCACGAAACTGTGAATCATCATTCAAATTAAGGCACTGTATGTCATTAAGCAAGTGTTGCAATTATGTGTCTTAAAGTTACTGTGACTTCTACACATTTACAAGTAATGCAGATATTATGAGGTGTTCGCATTATCATATTCAGTTGCCTACATAATTTGACTCACTCATAGAGTAGACCATCAGAGACAGTCAAGCGAAGCCATCCACAAGATTGCATGAAAGGACCTCTGCCATTTAAAGGAAACTGAAGCATCTGCAGTCCTTGAGTGGTCTATTGTGGAGGTGTCATTTCAATCTTGACCTTTCCTTCCAGGCTAAAAATATTCTCACCCCTCACAAGAAAGCTGGCACATGGAGGAGAGTGCTCTACCATGAAACTCTTCCTTTGGTGTACCAATTCCAACACATTATTTGCAAAAACTGGATCATATCCATCCAATATCTGTCTCACCATTGAATTTTCTTCAATGATACATAATGTCATGCTGGGGCTGCTTAGTTGGGGACCCCCTTGTGTTTGGCAGTTAAAGATCACTAAACCAATTTGTGATAATCAGTAACATACATGTACACTTATTATTGTACAGGCTTTATAAATTCACCCAATCACCAACAATCTTTTTAAGTCTGTAAATGTGTTATTAATTACCAGTTTTATTTTGTAATCTTCGACAATGAATTGCCAAAATAGATAGAGAAGGAGTCGTACAGTCGGCTGTGTTCATTGCCAGTAATACGAACAGATTTATAAACTGCAGTAAGATGATATATAAAGACTAATACTGTGTTTGAAATGCAACAAAAAAATATTCACATGCATTATAAGAGGGATCGTAAATGTGGCAATATATAAAGACATCATTGAATATTCTGAGCCCAAATAGGTCCATTAGTGTCCTGCACTCCAAAGGCTAAGCCGGATTATGCGCTGTTCATATTGTGCATTGTTTGCTACATCATTAAATTTATAATCCATCTTCCTCATATTTGATTCTTTTTAGAAAATCCAGAGATTTTTTGTCTACATAATGCATGGCCCACTACACAAAATATTTTATAATGTACAGATATCAGCCACACACAGCTCAGCCTCTGTCTCTTCTTTCCATAAATTGCTGTGGTAGTTTCACATTACCAAATTGCTCCTCATGATCTTTAATCTGGAAGTAGTGAAAATGTGGGAGTTATCACGACTTTCAGAAGTTAGATGGAATTGTGGGAGTCAGCGGGAGTACTGGGAGTTGTGGAAGTTATGCGTTAGTTGCACACCAATTTAGAGGGTTCTAACATACGTTTTTGTCAGTCAGATAGTATGGGATCTATAACTGACAAAAATGTGTGTTAGAACCAAAAAAGGGTGTCTAACTAGCTTAAATCTCACATGCTTCCTAAACAATATCATATATATATATTATCTGGACAGTAACTATTGCAAAATATACTATAGTTATTTGTTTTTTATGCCTGTTTATTTAATACACTGTTTGCAGCTGGTTTGCAACATGCATGCAAAACTAATGGTTAATGCCCAACTTTTCGCGGCTTAAATTATCATGGTAGCTCATGGTGAGGTCTTAGAGCTCTTTGCAAATTTCTTCTTTTAAATTTGCAAACTGGATTAGCCATGTCATCGACAGTTTTCTGTTGGTGTCCTTATCTTTCTATTTGATGAAGTACCTCAAGTCAATTAGTAATAGATAACGCCCTCGTTTGTGACGATATGCAATATATCCGAGGGCTTTAGCCCGAGGATTATTGCATATCGTCACAAACAAGGGTGTTATCTAACTTATACCACTAAGTACAAAACAATTTAATTTAAATCCCTTTGTTTGCCTTCAATCCTTCTTGTTTGACAACATTTCATTGTATTTGTTGCACATTCATGTTCCTCAGTTCATTTGAAGGTTGGCAGCCCTGAAGGCAATAGGTCAGAATTCTTTGTTCTCAGGAAATACAATACATTAATTTTGTAGATAGAAAGATAGATAGAAAGATCGATAGATACGTAGATAGAAATAACACAATACATTAATTTCATAGATTAATTTTATAGATAGAGATAGACAGATAGATTGATAGACGGATAGATAGATAGGTAGGTCGATAGTGCAGCCCTCTCAGCCAAGGTGTCTTTGGGAAGGTTGATTATTACAGCGCTTAGCAAACGTTATTTTAAAGTTATGAAAAACATTTTGAAAATAAGAGAAAGCAAGAAGCAGGGGTTCGGGGGCAGCAGCCCCCGAAATAAGAAGAAGCAGGGGTTCGGGGGCGGTAGCCCCCAAATTAAAAAGAAAAGGTAATTCTTTGAGCTTGCCAAGTTGAGCCAAAATTGTTGGTCTGCTGCTCCGTAATTTTTTTTGTGCAGCTTGCCCATTCCAAATTAACTATTTTATCAAGTGACCTTATATTTGATCGTTATTTCAGATATTGGTATAAAAAAGAGTGAATACAGCCCTTTTATTGAGACCAGTTACACTTGATACAATCTTCCTCCTTGTTTATTGTCTGTGTTGCTCAGTTTTAATCCTTTGTTGGTCAGTTTTGTTTCAGTGCTTCCTTCAATTTTGTCAACATGTGGTCAGCCAAGCATGCAATATTATAGCCAGGTATATGAGCTGTGATATGCATTATATCAGAGCGAAATCCTGCCTTCTGATTGGCCAGAAAAAGCAAACAGTAGTATAAATTAGTTTGTTTACTTGTCACACATGCTGCTACATGTGATAACTACTGAATCAACTAATTAACCATAACTGACACAAACATAACATTTTTAGGCCAGTGAAATCACACAACCAAGTTGAAAGTTAATATTGAAACTGTTTGGACCGCTAACCTGCAAACAGCTAGGATCACCCCGGGAACTCACTTTAGTCCGAGCCCATGGGACATTAAATGGAGGCGGGTTGTATCCAGTGTTCTATGCTGGGGCAACTGAACTTTTTTGAACTTTTTTTATTGTTTATAGTGGCAGGTACAGTACATTTACATTTCATAAAAAATTCATTATAGGAAAAATACCCAGCCCTAATAGGGCTTATCTACCACTTCATGACAGTTACAAAATAAAAATCCAGGCGTACAGTGCCAACAATTCACAAAGAGTCAAAATTTACAACTTTAAACAAATTAACGTAAGTGACAACTTACAATTTCAAACAAACAAATGACAGCTTATATATTGTATAACTTTAAACATCTTATTTCCCATGATTTTTCAATGTATTTACATAATTGATTCGGCTCATTTTTAAACATATATACAAATTTCTGTGCTGGTTCCAATTCAGTAAAATTATTACAGGTTATACTGTTGTATAATTGTGTTCTAATATCATTATATGCTGAACAATTCAATATAAAGTGTTTTTCATCCTCTATGGAGCTATCTTCACACATTTGACATAATCTTTCTTCTACTGGCTGGTTTCTAAATCTGCCCGTTTCTATATTTAGAGGTAGTATACCAAGGCGTATTTGGGCCATTAATGATCTCCTTTTTCTATTTTCGATAAACACATAACTTTCAGTCTTAACATTACTCTTAAATGTTCTGTACAGTGGCGTAGCTAGTGGGGGGGCAGGGGGGGCAAGTTGCCCCCCCAGACAACTTTTTGGGGAAAAATGGGGAAATGGACAAAAAAATGGGGAAATGGGCAAAATGGGGAAATTGAGAAAAAAATGTGAAATTTGGGAAAACGAAGGGGAAAGTATGGGAAAAGGGGGAAAAAGAGAGGAAAAAGAACAGAAAGGGCAAAAGACGTTTTTGGGAAATCCTGTTGAAATCTTGCGGAAAATATTTGAAACTTCGAAGTATGACAACTTGTCAAATAATTAAACTTTGAAATTTTTTTCCTGCTTATTGCTCATGCTCAAAATTTTTCTTCTTAAAAGGCCAATGGCTTTTTCAAGGATGTCTCTGCTTGCCTTGGTTTTTTTATCTGAATACAGGTCTACAGATTCCATGTTTGATGCATGATGAGTGACACAAAGGATTCTTTGTCTGACAGATCAAGCTGCAGTTTATAAGATTTGCTCCTTTTTATGAAGAAGTTTTGATTTGAGCACAGCAACATTACAAACGCACATCATTTCAAAGTGTCATGACCTTTAACTGCTGAGGTTTATGGTTTATCTTTAAGTATTAAACTTACCTAACAAAGCTTGTGTGTAAACCACTGAACTAAATTTAGACATGAAACATTTGACAGACTTCATGATTTTTTGTTGGGCCAATCTGCATTGATTGATGTAAACTAATGTCAGTGTAGAATTACATGACAATAAATAACAAGTTAGTTATTAAGCTGTTTAAAAACTTTTGTGTTTTTAATGTTACCAAGTTTCTAAAAGATCCAATCTATTTATCACATAAAATTATGTCCTACTCTATATATGGAATCAACTTTTTCTATTATTTTACAAATTTCTATAACTAGCATCATCATATATATTAAAGGTCTTTTCATTGTTTTTTATGCTTTAGTTGAGATTTCAGTAAAGTTTGTGAAAAGTTCAGAACCGCGTCGAACGTACCCCAAGTTGTCGATAACATTTTGGGGAAATCCAGGGTCATTTGCCCCCCCAGAGAAAAATCCTAGCTACGCCACTGGTTCTGTATGTTCTTAATTTTGGTTTTAACAACAGCAAATCACACCAAACACTATTATGATCCTCGTTAAGCTTCTTTTCAATTGCTTTTGCATTACAAACAGTCTTTTCATAAAATATTTCAACAGAATCACAGTCTTGAAATATTTCTAAAATTTCTTTAGACCAGCCTTTACATATTTTGAGATCCCATTCAAATACCTTTTTTGTGAGTCTATCATTTTCCATAAGTACAAGCCTATTCCAAAGTTTAATCATGTTAACATTTAGTTAACTGAAAGACCCTGGGCATCCCTGAATTAATAGGGTATGTGCCAGACTCACAGTCTTCAATTCTCATCATCATACGGTGATCGCCTGCCTCAATATAGCCCACTAAGGTGCTGCAGAGGCATAAAACACAAACAAACAAACAAAAGCTAGAAGCAGGAGTCATGGCATCACTGCTCATCTATAGACACTCATCAATTTTGATGGCTTCGCTTTTTAGATATGATGACTTTTTCTTGTCTTTTTTCAATATATAGGCTCTATATAATTACATTATATCAAAGATACCTGAGGTATTCAACCCTCAATAGCCACTCAGAAATAATATAAATGAATTCATGTTTTTGCGGCATCCACCGAGATCCCATACCTGTCTTACTTGGCATCCGACAAAGACTTTACAATGCTGTCCTCAGACTGTCTCACAGTCAGCAAATTGAAATTATTGGGTATCTATTAGACCGGAAGCTCCTTTCATCTTGGGTAGTTGTTCAGAGTTGATAAGGAAAGGCAAGGGCCTCTTTCAATTTGACAAACTCAGTTATAAAATTGGGCTAATATTTTTCAAGAGTCGTCATTTCCAGACTTAAACTGTGAAGTGCATTAATTGATAATTTCAAGAAATATCAAAAAGTAAAATTGGAAGCTTAAATCAATTATCCTACCATGAGGGTTTATCAATGATATGAATTCACTCAGCTTCGTTCTAGTACTCACTGGATATATTACATTAAAATCCTTTCATCCTCAGTAAAAGAGACATGAAAGATCAGAAATTTGAGAAGACATGACATTTCTGGTGATAAAAATGTTCAGAATATCCCAATATATCCGACAAAGTTCTCACCTACCTGTCTCTGAGAAAATTGTGTATCATGGCCTCAAATCAACTGAAATTGTTATTTTTCAAATTTTAGTCATAATTCTTTTTTTAACTGAAAGAAAGGGTAAACAGCAGTAAACACAATATTTAGGATGCTGACAAGCCTTTTTTTACCCAGCCAGCAAGTGCAATATAATGAATATTCTAATCGTTTGAAAACTATATTCCAGCCTAATAGACACATCATTATATAATTTATTTTATTTGTGGTATTCTGCAAAGAACATAATGGAATCAACAAACAGACAACAAAGAAAACAGTCAAACAGTCGTTCAATTGCTTCAAGTATTCTCAAACTGTGGATTTCATATTTTTCACAACGGAGGAGAGACAAGCTTTCAATTGTTACATCATAAATGCACATCATAAATGCACAAAAAGGTGGTGACTGTTAAAAGTGTACCCCAACACTACAGCTTGTCACACTTTACACAAAGAAGTTTTAAATATGTTCCTTTTCGCAAGTAATATCATATTTTATTGCTTCACAGCACTGCGCATTCCAAACATCTTCTTCAGAGCCGCACTTTAGGTAGACTTGATATTTTTTGCTTGACAAATCCCCAGTGACTGATCAACACAGATGTGAGCTCTCGATGATGTGGTCTTGGTACTTTCTGCCATGATGAAGAAAGCTCCTGGTGTGTCCAAATGAAATAACACATTGACCAAATTTATTAAAAAGAAAAACTACTTTTCCCAGGGCATAATTATAGTATTGTTTTAGGGCTAATGCATTGCAGAGCCAGGCACCGACAATTTTCAAGATATTTACACAAAACAAAATTATTTGTGATCCAGATATGTTAGGCCACTTGTCATTGACATACATTTAGAAACCTTGATGCTGTTTAGATTGATTTCTTTCACCATTCATCAGAAATTGTGATATTTTTTTATCATTACAGTTCATTTCACTAAAAAAATCAAGAAAAATACCATTTTTAGAGGCTTCAAATTAAGAGGATAACTTGGTTCTTGATAATTGATGTTGACATCACTTGATTTTAATATATTATTTTCTCACTCCATGGGCTAAATTCACTTAAAGGTAACGGTATCACATTTGACTCGGTTACGGAATCACACAATTCCCTTAAAAACCCATCCAAAAGGGAGCAGCACAATTTCCATCTGTGAAGACCCAAGCTCATCAAAATGGAACTACTTTGAGGATATATTCTTGGGATGAGCACTGTCAGTGCCTCTCTCCCATAGCTGGACTACTTTCCCTAAATGAGACGATGAAATTAAAAAGTGATAAAATTGGGTGTTTTTGCTTGTGATTCTGTTACCTAAAGTTTGGTTTGCTGTAAAAAAAATTGATCTGACTGATGACAGAAATTTTTGCATGTCCAAAAGTGAAGTTTACATTCACATAAATCAGATTAAATCTCAAAGTCATGATTTTTGCATCATATCTTTCAAAATCTATATACATATATAAAATTCACCTCCCCATATTCCCTTTGTAACGGGTCTTCTCAGCTATGGCCTGACTGTCAGTCATAATATTTTTCCAGCGTGTCCTGTTAAGTCCAAACTGTGTTCTGCATGCATCAGATGTATTGTAACTCCCAAATTGTTAATTATTTAGGCCTAAAACAGATACATCCCACACCCCCCCCCCCACCAATACAGAGACATGGGATGGGTTTCAGCTAAAGAATATCAACAGATAGAAATGCTGCGTTTATGGAACATTTTTATTTCTCTACCTGACCATCGTTTAACAAAGAAAATTTTCAATTGGGATTTAGCTGTTAGTCATCAAAACTGGGCATAATTATGAGATGTTACAATTGTTTAATACATGTGAATGTACCGATGTATTTACTAACAGAGAATTATGTGATATAGATTACATGAAGAATCTGCTTGAGTACAAAGAGGTATACAATTGGGATGTTGCTAGACATAACAAAGACAAGCTCAGAACTTACAATTTATTCAAATGGACTTATGGCTGTGAAGAATATGTCTGTCAAAATTTAGACAAACGAGTAAGATCACTCATTGCGCAATTTCGCTTTGGAATCCTTCCATTACAAATTGAGATTGGTAGATATCGCAACATTCCAATTGAAAACCGAACCTGTCACTCCTGTATTAATGTCATTGAGGATGAGTTTCATGTCCTTTGTGAGTGCCCTTTATACAATAATTTACGATTAATTCTATTCCAAACTATACAATCAATTGATTCTGATTTCCAAAATGCTGATTTGTTTGATAAATTTATTTGTATTTGTAGTAATTTTCAAGTGCTGATAGGTAAAATTCTTTTGAAGGCTTTAGCTTTAAGAACTGAACTATTATTTGCTTCGTCTCACTAGACTGTTGGTAACTTGTTTGTATCTAATCTACAATTTTCATTATGTTAAGTGTGTTTCGTACCGAGCTTCCTATTTTCAACAGATTTAAAATTGACTTATAAGCCTGTAAGGCTGGGTGACAATAATACAGTTTATATTTGTATGAGAACCATGTCATGTCACAAGTCAATAAAGAATATCTAATCTAATCTAATCTACAGAAGCAGCCACACACAGCGAGTGGTTTCACTTTTATTATGAACTTTAAATACTCTAGAAGAAAGGAAGAGAGTCACAATATCTGGCCAGCCTGTCCCAGTATACTTCAACTTGGACTGTGTTTGTAATTACTCAAATATGTCTAAACGGCCTGTAGATCCAGGTGCATCGGTATAGGGGGGGAGATTCAGAAGCAATTTCTCAAAATTTGCCATGAACAATTATTACACAAATCATTTTGACATAATTATTCACATGTGTCCTGATTGGGTAAAATTAACAATACTGTATCAATGCACCCGCTACCCGTCTTTAGACGGGTACTATGCTAGTGTAACAATAAAGTTCTATTTTTGTTACCCCACGGTGATTTCTATACCCATGGAATTCATGAAAAACTCATGACATACAATGTACCCACGCATTCATTTTTATAGTCACGGGCCCACCATTAGTTGAATGGCAGTGACTTGATATCATTTGTCAAGAATGACAGCTCGAAATATAATCACAAGAAAGGTTTAATCATCAAAAATGCAATTTTGCAACACCCTGGCTTTTAAGTTTCCAATAACATTTGTGATTGAATGTAATTTGAGGTTGTAAAACAGGAGAATCCGCATCATGTTGCAATTGATCGAAAGCCATTTATTATGCGCAGAGAAATTTTCTGAAAATAATATAAGAAGCACCAAGAACAGAAATTAAAAATACCTAAATGAGGCCAACGCTGCGGCATGAGTCACTATGAATATCCCTGGGTTACGTTTGGGTCGTTGCAACGCTTGAAGCAGTTTAATGTGTCAAAAATCTGGCTCTCTGATTGGTCAGATAACAGGAAGTCGGCCGTTTCACTGTGTTGACGACGACTGTCAGGATTTTAACTTATACCAAAAATTTGCAAAAAAAATAGAAAAATTTAGATGTCAGTCAAAATCGTGACATTCGTCGGCACCTTATTATCGTCCTTATATTCATAGTGTGAGTATTTCTTGCAGAGGCTCTTTGCATCACATGAAAACATTATAGCATCACTGGGGTTTGTTATGAAAGAAGTTCATCATGGAAGAAAGTACCAAGATCTTGTCATTGAATACACATGTGTTGCTCAGTCTCGGGTGATTTGTCAAGCAAAAAATGTCTGATGTACCTCTATGGTAAACACAGAAGCGTATTGCTGCATGCTACAAAGAAAAATATCTATAGATCTTTTGATTGTTCTTTGTTGACCCATATTTCCCTGCCAGCCCATATATTCCCAGGGCAATGTGTATGATGTATAGTATTGTATACGACACAATTACACTGAATATACAGGAGAAAGTTCGATGACTTCTGTTGCTTTGTCTGCATTTCAATGTCTTCATTTGATTGCGCCTTCATCTGGCAAAACAATGTAGGGGAGAGCGGGGCACAGTGAGACGGCGGGCACAGTGAGACAAAGCCCGTAGCGTCTAGCTGGTACTGTTTACAGATCAACCCTCTTTTGTATAGTACAAAAAGTAAGTAAGTGAGAGACTGTCCTATATCCTGAATGCCCACACAGCATATCAAGAGTGGAATTTCAATATTTTTGTTTTTAGCCAGTAAAAGTAAATAATTTCGCTAAACGACTTTTTGTTATAATTCTCAAGAAAAAATGTATAATGCAAATCAATTGCCAGAGATTCAAACCTTGATTATTTGTCTTCGTTTAGTAAGACAATGAACCACAATACAGGCATCCGGTCCTCAGGATTCAAAAATTTTATAAAGAGAGCTGTGTGGGGCACAGTGAGACAGTTTGAGGTGGGGCACAGTGAGACATCACAAAATACACTCAAAACGACCTGAATGTAATACATAGCTCACAATTCACTATTAAAAACAAAATGCCTGCTATAAACTACTGATTTTAGTGAGTCATATCCAAAGGGAAGCATCAGAAAGAATTTTGATTAGTATGTAACAGGTGCGGCAGGTTAAATAAGTCGTGCATGTGTCCTGTGCGATGAAGTTTCGAAACATGCTCAAAAACGGACTTAAAAAATCACCTAGCCAGCTGCTTTTATAAGAGTACAGTAGTTTCTGTAGCAACAATTGATAGAACAATTCCACAGGTCCTGAGGATTGGCGGTTATGCCAGCAGATGCCTTGTCTCACTGTGCCCCGCCTGCTGTCTCACTGTGCCCCGCCCACGGGGCACAGTGAGACACTTAACGAGCATGGATGTAACTCAAAATTTCTCCAAACCTGTATAAGGTAGGAACCTGAAACTACTGGACAATATACCCAACTTCATAATCTATAATGTGGACCTGATCTCATTTAACTCGTTACTGCCAACATTTTGCAACACTTGAAAATAAAAAAAGTGTCTCACTGTGCCCCGCTCTCCCCTATAATACATCATACCATGGTACTTATTACCAGCAGACCTGTCCAGAAATAGACTCGCTGCTCCAGACAACTTATGGCTTCTTCAACTTTCCGTGTTTGTTCCCAAGTCAATATCAATATAATGCACATATTATCGACACGATAAAAATGAATTAAGCCTATTATATTCATGATCTCTTCCTAAACTTCATTAAAGTTGTCTGGATGGTATCAATAAGTTCAGTCAGGATAAGAAGTTCCTTGAAGCTCTTCCACGTCAGGGTATAAGTTTACAAATTACATCATAGCTCCACAAAACAAAGGAAGTGATACTAGCTTGACATGCTTAATTGTTGCCAGGTTCAATTGTCTGAACGGATTGCTTCCAGAACTACGAGTACCGTCACATTTTCCTCAGAACCACACCCATGTATTATATAATCACAAACAAACATTTTAAGCCCATAAGAGTGTTATTGATTACCAGTTATATAATCACAAACAAACATTTTAAGCCCATAAGAGTGTTATTGACTACCAGTTATAATTAGTCATCTTCAACAATGAATTGCAAAAACAGATAATATAGAGGAATTTGTGCAGTCTGGCTCTCTTCATTGCCTGTAAAGGGAGCAGATTTATAAACTGCAATAAGATGATAGATAAAGACTAATACTGTAACGCAAAACATAGGCTGCGCGGCAGCATACCCTCGGCTAATCAGTGCCCTGTCAGCATGCCTCGGCGGTCCAACGTCAGTAGCATCGGACCAGCTTCGGGCCGACGTTGGACCGCCGAGGCACGCTGATAGGGTGGGTATTCTGGAGGCAGTGAAATCAAGTGGCCCTCAGGAGGGCGGGCTTTGAGGGGGCAAAGTCCCTAAAAACTTTAAATTGATGTCCGTTTCCACCAGGTCACAGCAAGTGCCATAATGAAAATCTGTAAAAATTTAAGCGAGAATCAAGGCCAAAATTTGTTTTGGCAATTTCTTGGATTTCCATCACCACAATGTTTTTCATGAGTTTCCTTGACTTTCCGTAACGACTAACGGCAGAGCAGACACTTAAATACAGTTCAAAAAAACTTAAGCAGTACTTGATTTGTAAACAAAGACAGGGTTTTGAGGGGGAGGGTTGGTCTAGTGGTAGCATGCTGGACTGCCAATCGCTGGGTCAAGGGTTCGAATCCAGCTCTTGCCGGGTCACCTGGGCCTATGTTGGATGGCTGTTTCAATCATCCTTTGCCTCATTGCCGTGATCTTTTCCTGTCCTAATTAATTAGCCTACCAAGTGCGTAAATACAGGATGTAAGCCCCAAACATCCATCCATCTTAAAAATACTGTTCTTTAATTGCATACAGAAGTTCATTTTCAAAATTTTATTAATTTTAAAACTAGAATTTATTGGATATGACTGAAATTTGTCTACATCCATTCTATGAAATATTCCAAACTCATGATTACAGTAACTGATACATCAAACTTCTAAATTATGGACCTTTTCTTATTCTGGAAGTCAAAGGACTGAATTGCAATTTGGATAGCAAACTCTAATTGCCATCATGAAAAATAAAAGCTCAGACCTTCCTCTCTTTCTTAATTGCAATTATAGAAGTCCTATTGATTCTCCTGAAAAATCGACCTCAACTGCAATTGAGAAGAGGGCTTTCATTGGCTTCAAGCTGGCTTTTCAGCTCAGCTGACTTGAAGCAAAGTCAGCTGCTAGACTGACTAACCTCAGCTCACTTCAGCTGAGAGTAAAATCAGCTCGCGGCGGCGCAAAAGGTCGGTGGTTCCGGGCTCTATTTTTGACACTAAGACAACATGTCTGAATCTCTTGGATGACATGTTGATCTATCTATCTATCTATCTATCTATCTATCTATCTATCTATCTATCTATCTATCTATCTATTTATCCATCTATGTATGTGTTTATCAATCTATCTATCTATATATCTATATATCTATCTGTCTATCTATCTATCTATCTATCTATCTATCTATCTCTCTCTATCTTTCTATCTTTCTATCTTTCTATCTATCTATCTATCTATCTATCTATTTATCTATTTATCTAGTCTCAGCTATTCTTATCATAAATTACAAATATGGAATATGGGTCTAAAAACATAAATTATAGATAAGATGTCTCCAACTAAAACCATTGTAAATAGTAAGACTAAAACAAGGTTTATGCCAGTATATATATATATATATCTTTTAAGACTAAGCAAGTTGCTAGTTAATACAAAGGTTAAGTGCTGGTCAAACTTTGATGAATAACAATAGCTGTAAAGAAAAACAAAACAAAAGAAGCATGTCCCAACTCTGTGTACAGCCTGTATGGGCTACAAAAAGTCATATCTCAGCTTCTATTTGGCCTAAATTTTTTATTCAAATTGGAAATTTCTTTATTTGTTCAATATAAAACTACAAAGTTGGTGTCAATGCAGTGTTTGGACATATTTCTAAGAAAAAAGAAAATTTGTTAAAAAGTTGAGGGTGCTGTGCACTGCTTTTGTGCTCCTTTGTTCCTAGCTTTGGTGACTGGAGAGGATTAGTGACACAATGTTACATAACATGAATGGCTGGAGGGGAGGGGTACAATGAAGCACAGACACAATGGCTCCAGGCCCATTCAACAAAAACTGGACCCCTTCCAATGATGACACTTTTACCCCCTAAACAATATTTCTTTAAAATGCTAAAAATACAATTGGAGTGAGTTTTAAAATGAATTAAGAGAAAGATTTATCCAATAATGTCTTAAAATGTAAAATTACACACTGAAATTAGCAGAAATGGGGTTTGCATGCCAAGTAATTTTCTTTAATAACCCTCTATATATGCATTGTGGTCTTATTGCCAGTCTGTCTTATATGTTCATATTTAATTTTCATTAAAGACCAAAATAAAAGTAAGCTGACAATACTTCATATGTTAAAATGTACATACCTGAGGTTAGATTTAAACCATTAAGTTAGAAATGAGAGTTTAAGATTTCTTGTCAAAGGATTAGCAACCCTGTGACATAACATTACATAATCAAGACGTCTCCAGTGCTCCATTCAACAAAAGCCAATCTGTCTGATTCATTCACATTTAATTTTCATGCAAACAACTAAATAAAAGGGGCTGACATTAATTTATCTTCTAAAATTTACATCACCGAGTTTAGATATTAACCATAAAGTTATAATAATTGGGAGTTAAAGATTTAGTGTCAACATTTTAAAATATTAACACACAAATGCATGTTTTTGAATAACTTAATTAATGCTTTGAAAGTCCACATAATTATATATGAAATTTATATATTTCCTATTGATAATATTTCATGAGGAGAGGTAGAAAAAGTCAAATTTAGACATTATTGTGGCAAATTTGATTGACCAGGGCCAATATTTACTGACATATGATTATCTGAAAATCCTTAATATTTATCTAATTTTGTTAATATTGACCTCTGCTGCGAATAAAAATTTTCATATTGTTCAAAATCAGCATCATGATGATGTGAAACATATCAGGTTTATTTTGACAAAAAAAGTCAGCAACCGGTATGACATCAGAAGGAAATGGGGAGTAAACAGACATTTTAATGATTTTTTGCATTTTTTCAATCATACATTACAATGGAAAAAATTGCAACAACTCATGCAATGGCTGTGAATATTAGTCAATAGTGTGTCTAACTACAATAAGACCTGAAGTTAACTAACTTGCCCATTACGATTTGGCTTTTCATGCAGAAATGTTGGAAAATTGGGATTTTTTTCGAATTTTTTTGGTTTTTATAAATATTCATAGGACCAACATTCCAACTGGTTAGAGACGTTTAAAGAGGCATAAGTTAGACACCTAATTGGAAAATTTCATAGATTTAACTTAAAAATTGACTGAACCATACAAGTTTAAAATAATAGTATTCTTTCATATTTTTGGTAAATTGTCGTCGGTTCAACTTTCTCAGAGCATTTAGACCCACAAAAAACACATCTTGGGTATTTAATACATACAATATGCAAATTTCAGTGTCAAAAGTACTGCAGTGTTTTAGTTCTGTCCCAGAAACAAAAAAAAACAATTTTTCACATTTTTCAATGATTGTGAGAAAAGTATTAATGTCATGGGGATTGGACCTATGAAAGGCTCAACTGGGATAAAAGATACCATATTTACCCAAAATTATAAATATACTTGCCATAGTTTCGGCTTGACACCCAATACACAAAAAAATATTTTTTCACATTTTTCAATAATTGTGAGAAAAGTATTAATCTCATGTGGATTAAACCCCTAAAAGGCACAACTAGTATAAAAGATATAATAATGTCCCAAAAATAAAAAGTATACATTCCATAGTTTTGGCATTACTCCCAATACACAAGTGGGACGCCCGTTATCCGGACGCCCGCCCGCCCGTCCGCCCGCCCGCCCGCCCGCCCGCCGGACGGACAAATTTTCCCAAAGTAACTACAATACCCGTCGGCAATGTATACATTGCCGAGGGTAAAAATCTATTCACATTATAAGAGGGATTGTAAATGTGGCAAATATATAAAGACATCATTGAATATTCTGAGCCCAAATAGGTCCATTAGTGTCCTGCATTCCAAAGGCTATAAGCCGGATTATGCTCTGTCCATATTGTGCATTGTTTGCTACATCATTAAACTCATATTCCATCTTCTTCATATTTGATTCTTTTTAAGAAAATCCAGGTTTTTTTTTGTCATTCCAATTATACATAATGCATGACCCATCGCACAAAATATTTTATAATGTACAGAAATCAGCCACACGCAGCTCAGTCTCTGTCTCTTCTTTCCAGAAATTACTGCAGTAGTTTCACATTACCAAATTGCTCCTCATAATCTTTGATCTGGGAGTTAGCAAGAGTACTGGGTGTTGTGGAAGTTATGTGTTAGTTACACTAATTTTGAGGGTTCTAATATGCATTTTTGTCAGTCAGAGAGTATGGGATCTATAACTGACAAAAATGTGTGTTAGAACCAAAAAAGGGTGTCTAACTAGCTTAAATCTCACATGCTTCCTAAACAATATCATATATATATATTATCTGGACAGTAACTATTGCAAAATATACTATAGTTATTTGTTTTTTATGCCTGTTTATTTAATACACTGTTTGCAGCTGGTTTGCAACATTCAAAACTAATGGTTAACGCCCAACTTTTTGTGGCTTAAATTATCATGGTGAGGTCTTAGAGCACTTTGCAGATTACTTATTATAAATTTGCAAACTGGATTTGCCATGTCATTGACAGTTTTCTGTTGGTGTCCTTATCTTTTTATTTGATGAAGTACCTAAAGTCAATTAATTAGTTTGTTTAATTGTCACATATGCTGCTACATGTGATAACTACTGAATCAACTAATTAACCATAACTGACACAAACATAACATTTTTAGGCCAGTGAAATCACACAACCAAGTTGAAAGTTAATATTGAAACTGTTTGGACCGCTATCCTGCAAACAGCTAGAAGCAGGAGTCATGGCATCACTGCTCATCTATAGACACTCATCAATTTTGATGGCTTCGCTTTTTAGATATGATGACTTTTTCTTGTCTTTTTTCAATATATAGGCTCTATATAATTACATTATATATCAAAGATACCTATATCAATAGCCACTCAGAAATAATATAAATGAATTCATGCTTTTGCGGCATCCATCGAGATCCCATACCTGTCTTACTTGGCATCCGACAAAGACTTTACACTGCTGTCCTCAGACTGTCTCACAGTCAGCAAATTGAAATTATTGGGGATCTATTCGACCGGAAGCTCCTTTCATCTTGGGTAGTTGTTCAGAGTTGATAAGGAAAGGCAAGGGCCTCTTTCAATTTGACAAACTCAGTTATAAAATTGGGCTAATATTTTTCAAGAGTCGTCATTTCCAGACTCAAACTGTGAAGTGCATTAATTGATAATTTCAAGAAATATCAAAAAGTAAAATGGGAAGCTTTTAAAAATCAATTATCCTACTATGAGGATTCATCAATGATATGAATTCACTCAGCTTCGTTCTAGTACTCACTGTATATTACATTAAAATCCTTTCATCCTCAGTAAAAGAGACATGAAAGATCAGAAATTTGAGAAGACATGACATTTCTGGTGATAAAAATGTTCAGAATATCCCGATATATCCAGCAAATTCTCATCAAACTGTCTCTGAAAAATTGTGTATCATGGCCTCAAATCAACTGAAATTGTTATTTTTCAAATTTTAGTCATAATTCTTTTTTTAACTGAGAGAAAGGGTAAACAGCAGTAAACACAATATTTAGGATGCTGACAAGCCTTTTTTTACCCAGCTGACAAGTGCAATATAATGAATATTCTAATCGTTTGACAGCTATTTTCCAGCCTAACAGAAACATCATTAAAGAATTGACTTTACTTGTGGTATTCCGCAAAGAAAATAATGGAAACAATAAACAGACAATAAAGAAACAGTCAAACAGTTGTTCAATTGCTTAATTGCTTCAAGTATTCTCAAACTTGGGATTTTATATTAATCACACCAGAGGAGACATAAGCTTTCAATTGTTACTGTCGTTGTCAAAAATCGGGCCAAAACGACAGCAAAACATCACAAACATGTGATAAGCAAAGAAGTGGTAGTTGGCGCACATTTACGCGCAGCCAGGCAGGCCCTATCTATCGTAACGTCACCACAGCAGGTCAGCTCTGCTGTCATCTTTTTTCAATTCTGAGCATTTCAAATTTCGGCCGCTTCGTTTGCAAATTGCGCCACTTCTATTGGGGTTAGAGACTTCCCGTTTAGAGCATTAGATGCGCTATGAAGAGTACTACAAGCAGCCGGACTTTCAGCTTGATACTCAGAATAGAACATTTTTACAGGCGATTTTACTCAAGCAGGTCTAATTTCTCAAAAATGACTTGGTAATAAAAAATAAATTGTATATCAATTTCAAGTGTGGTAGGAAGGGTTGTCTGTATTATCATATTGTTCCCCACTATTTTTGGAAGTAAATGACAAAGAATTAAAAAATCCTATCTAGTCAATTTTTTTTAGCACTATGGTTTATAAAAAAAGTTAAAATAGTCAAAACCAAAACTTTTATTCCGAGACCCTTGGAAAGTCTGTAAACTAAATATATCTCTTTGAAATTGCAATCAGCTTTTCCCTTCAAGTGTTTTCTTTAATTTCATGCTTCATTGCATAATATGGGATGCATGACCACGGAATAGCAGGGAAAACTTCACAGTAAAAAATTTAAGAAAAAAATTCAGTTTTTCAGGTTTGGGTGAACTGACTTTCTCATGCATAATCTCAAATATTTTTTTTAAAAGGCTGGTAGCGACCACTTTTTTTTCCATATCTTTGATATAAACTATATTTTGGATCATTCTAAACTATTTTTGAGAAATCCTATCTCGGAAAGTTCACAAGTATCGAGCCACCTTATTAAGGTACACTTGACATTTTTGCTTGACAAATCCCAAGAGACTGAGCAACACAGATGTGAGCTCTCGGTGATGCTATCTTGGTACTTTCTGCCACGATGAAGAAAGCTCCTTGTGTGTCCAAAAACAGACAAAACACTGCACTAGACGGTGCACTATTATCCTAGCACCAAATTGTGTGATTTCGATGATAATTACCTGAAATATACTGCATTTCTGTAACTACACTTTAACTAGTATCCACTCTTGGAATAATACCTGAGAATTAAATTTTCAAGAAACGTTGACATCTAAAACCAACTTTTCTTGTCCCATTGATTCAAAAATGATAATATAATCAATAAAAACACTTATACCATTCGACACCTCTGACATCCAATCACATGCCAGTATTGCAGGGGAATAATTCCCATATTCTTTGTTGTCCATTTATCCTCTCATGTTTGACTGTTTGTCTCATGGTATAAGCCGGTTATTCACCATGGGATCAGGAATATGTGTTTATCACACCTCGGCCTAAAGGCCTCGGGTGATAAATCACATATTCCCTCTCCCGCGGTGAATAACCTTTACTAAATTTGCCATATCTCGGTTATTTTGGAGCTAGAGACATGCAAATCAAAATTTCCGGAATACACCTTTTCCTATTCAACTTCAATACAATGTTTTGGCCTAAGACCAATAGTTTTTGAGTTATTTGAGAAAATGTGTTTTTTCGAATAAAATTAAACATACAATTTTCAAGTTAAGATTTACCAAGCTAAACATCCTTCAATTTCAATTTGAATGGTACCAATGGACTCCCCGGACCATAGTCATCCTTTTGGAGGGACTTTTTTTGCGATTTCAAACTTTTTCCAAAATTGACATGCCCTAGCAGCACAATTTCCATCTGTGAAGACCCAAGTTCATCAAAATGGAACTACTTTGAGAACATATTCTTGGGATGAGCACTGTCAGTGCCTCTCTAGCTGGACTACTTTCCTTAAATGAGATGATAAGATTAAAAGGTCATAAAATTGGGTGTTTTTGCCTGTGATTCGGTTTCTAAAGTTTGGTTTGCTGTAAAAAAATTGATCGGGCTGATGACAGAAAGTCCAAAAGTGAAGTTTACATTCACATAAATCAGATTAAATCTCAAAGTCATTGTTTTCCATCATATCTTCGGAAATGTATCAATAAAGTACTATTTTCGTTACCCCGCGGTGATCTTAATACCCATGGAATTCATGAAATGCTCATGACATACAATGTACCCACACATACATTTTTATAGTCACGAGCCCACCATTAGTTGAATGGCAGTGACTTGATATCACTGGTCAAGAATGACGGCTCGAAATACGATCACGCGAAAGGTTTAATCATCAGAAACACCCTGGCTTTTAAGTTTCAAATAACTGCTGCAGTTTCATATAGATAATATTTGTGATTGAATGTAATTTGAGGTTACAGGAGAATCCGCATCATGTAACAATTGATCGAAAGCCATTTATTTTTGCGCAGAGAGAATTTTCTGAAAATAATATAAGAAGCTCATACCAAGAATAGAAATTAAAAATACCTAAATGAGGCCAACACTGCGGCATGAGTATTTCTTGCAGATTTGCTCTTGCATTACATGAAAACATTAGCATCACTTGGGTCTGTTATGAAAGGTCTAAAATTTTCATGACAAAGGGAAAAGCTCATCATGGAAGAAAGTACCAAGATCGCGTCATTGAGAGCTTACACATGTGTTGCTCAGTCTCGGGTGATTTGTCAACCAAAAATTGTCTGATGTACCTATGGTAAACACAGAAGCGTATTGCTGCATGCCACAAAGAAAAATAAAGATCTTTTGATTGTTCTTTGTTGACCCATATTTCCCTGCCAGCCCATATATTCCAGGGCTAATATGTGTATGATGTATAAGACACAATTACACTGAATATACAGGAGAAAGTTCGATGACTTCTGTTGCTTTGTCTGCATTTGAATGTCTTCATTTGATTGCGCCTTCATCTGGCAAAACAATGTATAATACATCATACCATGGTACTTATTACCAGCAGACCTGTCCAGAAATAGACTCGCTGCTCCAGACAACTTATGGCTTCTTCAACTTTCCGTGTTTGTTCCCATGTCAATATCAATATAATGCACATATTATCGACACGATAAAAATGAATTAAGCCTATTATATTCATGATCTCTTCCTAAACTTCATTAAAGTTGTCTGGATGGTATCAATAAGTTCAGTCAGGATAAGAAGTTCCTTGAAGCTCTTCCACGTCAGGGTATAAGTTTACCAATTACATCATAGCTCCACAAGGCAGAGGAAGTGATACTAGCTTGACATGCTTAATTGTTTCCAGGTTCAATTGTCTGAAAGCTCACTATGAAATCTGTCCTTAAAGTATCATTCATGGTAAAATTTGATCCATTATCACCCAAAAGTGAGCTACATAACGTTCACTGATCAGACCCACACCAAAAAATTCCTTACAAAATTTAGATTAATATGAGACTTGTCTGATGAGTGAACCCCATGTACACGTAGCTTGAAGTGAAAACAGGCCTTAAAAGTTTGAATCAGGGAAATTTCAAAATGGCCACCATTTGTTATTATTCTCTGCACATGCTCAATAGGTCTGAGCATGCTCAGTGGAATCAGGTCACTCCCGGGCATGCTCAGTGCCAAATTAGGTCAGAGCAAATTTTCCATTGCATTTCTATCGAAAGTCATTCAATGGATTGCTTCCAGAACTACCTCACATTTCCTCAAAACCACACAGGTATGCATCACTTCCATTAGACCAGCAGAGCTACACTTCCATGCCCAGTGAAGTATAGCCTACATTCATTGTCCAAAAGAATGGAAGGATCTATCAATTTGTTCAATTAATATATAGAGTTACAGCATCATAACATTGTTTAGCTTTTGAATAAATCATTTAAAACCAAAGTTACAAATTTCATTTGACCTTCACAATCCATGCACAGTTATAAGATTATGACAGCTTGGGGGAATTTGCAATTTGACCGCTTGCTTGCCAGGCAATCTCATTCAAACATATTTGACATAACGTATACAGCTCCATCAATATTGTAACTTGCGTTGAAAAGATTTTGGTGGCCAACTGTAACTGGATACAAACAATAAAGAAAGTAAATGGGCTGACTTTCACGGGTCAAGCTTATCCTACAGAGTAGGCGCAGAGCCAATAATTTAACTACGTGCACTTTCAACTGTGTGGAGCATTGGCACTTTGATGCGTCAGTGAAAAATTTTACAAAATAAAGTGCTGCAAAAGTGCTTGCACATTATTTACTGCTCCACCACTGAGTACAGTAAGACCAGGCGTCCACTAGGGCCATGGACAAGACCAGGAACCATCAGGAAAGTACAATTGACTATTCCCCATGTTGTCCTAGTCTTCCTGAAGCCTTCCTCACGATGTCCTCGTCTTTCCTGAACGCTTCTTGGTGCTTCAGCGCCTTCAGCAAAGGCAAACATTTCAGCGTCCAAATTTTGCTCCAGAGCCCAATGCCCCCCCCCCCAAAAAAATACGCCACTGGGCCTCCAGAACACAACTAATTCAGAGATAATATAATAAACAATGAGGTCTAGATTTGTTAATGATCTAGGGAGTACATAAAAATACTGGGCAGCTGAGTACAGGGTGAAGGTGCCAAGGTGGTCACCTTTATTGGCTTTAAGATAATGCTTGCAATGTAGCAGTTTGCTAAAATTCACTTTACTGTCGGAATAGGGACAGTAATGGTGTGACCTCATTCTTCCAATGCACTTAAATTCAATATTCTGTTAATCTCTCCAGATTTGGATGGAAATTGAAATGTCAATCAAGAGCAGGCGAACAAGCCGAACATATATACAGATATTCTGGGATGGGAGGGGGATTAAAGTATTCCTCAATGGGAATTTATCATTTTCATGGAAACACCGAACAAAATTATGTATTTTGAGCATGCGTTATCCTGAATAATAAATGTGTAACATGTTGAGGTCTCCCGCTCTCTCTCCCATCTCATCAATCAACCCTTGTGAGTGCCCAGAACTGAGCCTAGAGGGCTACACTTAAAATATCTATCTATCTATTTGTCTGCTGAATGACCAGAGTTTGCTTCTGCTCAGCTTGTATGTTTCCATTTTATTTTCAAATTTATTTTTTCCCAAATCAGCTGCTGCCAAAATTGTTTTCCCTATTTGGGTGTAAAATATAGGGGATGTTAAGTCGACCAATATTTTTATCAGTTTTATGAGCTTCTGGTATTATTGGTCTTGTTTGGGATGATTAAAATTGTCAACCAAGATGTGTACATGGCCTGCCCTTTTGGGAGGATTTGGCAGCCCTTACAAGGACTTTTTAAGTATTTTAAATTGATTGATGGACTGCTGCACAAATGTTCAGAACTCTTCAAAGTCATCATATTCTTCTCCTGTGAGTTCTTTCAACTTCTCCTGGAGGTCATCCATGTCTTCACACTGCCTCTTGGCGTATTCATAGAACATGTTTCTCACTCCTTTTAGACATCACCAAGATACTTATACCATTGGAAAAACTAGTATCTAACTGACAATATTGCATGTTAGCGACCTGCTAAGGATTAACATCGTTTACAACAGCAAACAAACATTGAGATTATGGTTTATTTTGCTAAAATTATAAGTTAAAACAAATAATAGAAGAAGCATATGATGTCTAAGTCAGTTAGACACCTCTTTGTCGGGTCCTAACATGCATTTTTGTCAGTTAGATCCCTCCCTTCGGTCGGGATCTAACTGACAAAAATGCATGTTAGAACCCTCCAAATCGGTGTCTAACTAATACCTACGGTGGCCACTTGCATCCTTGTAGCATAGCGGAAGGACTTCCTTCTCTGTTGAGTAGACCTGTCATATCTGACGATCAGGGACTCAATTCTGTTAATGAGGACAATGATCTGTTTTCTAGCCCTCCTGAACTTCCTGTCAACATGGCGGATCTTTAGGATGAGGTCATAGGCAGCTTGTGTGGTCTTCTGGCTGTTGTTGCTGTAAGAAGGCATCTTCAATTCAAAAAATAATGAAGCTGATGAGAAATAAACACAAGAGACTGGATCAGTTGCTTGATCAGGATCAAATATGCATAATGACTGCAATCATAAGCCTCCAGCTTAAATAGCAGCCAACCAGCTTCACCAATTGCAGAAGCATTCCTGTCATCTTGGCTACCAAGAGAAGCAATCTGTCAGATCCTGTCACTTCAATAATTGCTGAGTCAACATGCAACTTGTGATCCAATTGAACACTCATTGAAAATCCAGCTCCGAGATCCAAATTGCAATTGAATCAACAAATATTTCTGTCAAAGAAACTTGTGATCAATACAATTGTTCTTTAAACATCAGCTCAAAATTCCCAATTGCAATTGGAGCCTCAAAGAAGTTGTGAAAGCTGTCGTGAACTTGTGAAAGATGTCAATTACAACTGCCTCCCAAACAATCGCGTTTCAAATTGCAATTAATTTGTGTCACAGGAGAAATTGCAAATGTATGGACAATATTGCATGTACTGATATCAAAATTGGAACACTTACGGATGATTATGAAGGCAAAATAACTGTACAGTCAGCTGTCCTAATTTGGGAAGGATATAGCTCATTTGTGTTTCACATCGTAAAAATGTCCTGACCAAACAGACCAAAAATAAAATTCATCAAGGTAAGTGATAAAAGTTTGTGTTAAATGTTTTTAAATTATCACGGGAAAGTCATTATCCCCATATCTATATAGATCGACAGAGTGGTCCAAAATTGCACGACAAGTCTTAATATGATTCCTCATTTCGAATCCTCAAACTACGGAAATTATTATTATCAATCTCAACAAATGTCAACCCAATTACCTTTTTCTTTTATCATACCCAAGATATTATACAGTTATCGCACAGCACCGAGTGCAATATCAGTTTTTATGGCACCGAGGTGCCATAAAAACTGATATTGCACGAGGTGATGTGCAATAACTGTTATATCATATGGTTTTTTGTGTCAAATGCCAAGGAAAGGACTACGATTCTGATGTCGAAACTCTTTTTGTGTTTCTTTTGACCTGCATGTTTAAAATGTATCTCGTCGAAATTCAATAACTATTTTACCCACAAAAAAAAAGTTTCATGCCCCTGGAATCCAAAGATAATACACTTGATGATGGGTCTTCTTTATATGGTTTTTTTTAACTTTGTAGCAGACTTAAAAGACCTGCAAACACAACAAAGTCACTGGAAAATGGGAGAAAAATGTTGTTTTTCGGCCAATTAATGCTTTATTCTGACTAAATAAATAACATAAACAGTAAAAAAAAGTTGATATAAACTTAGCCCTTTAAAATACGCATCTTTTTGCCACCACAGTAATTTTTCTATCAATTTCCAGTGCTGTGCAGTGACTTTTTTCTAAAACTAACAACAACGCTGTGTTGCTGCAAGACTGAATTTGTGTTTCTTTTTAACCACATACTTAAAATGTATCTCATCAGAAATCGATAACTATTTCACTCACCAAAAAAATTTTCACACTTTCGGATTCCAAAAATGATATACTTGATGATGGATTTAATTTTCGATTAAAAAAAACAACTTTATAGCAGATTTTTTACCTCTAAACACAACAAAGTCACTAAAAAATCAGCGAAAATGCCGTTTTTTGGCCACTCAATGCTTTATCCTGATCAAACAAATATTATAAATATAGGACAAAAAGTTGATATCTTACTAGCCTGGAAATAAGCGCATCTTTTGCCACAAAAACCAGCTTTCTATCTGCCTCCGTTGCTGTGCAATTGATTTTTTAGTAAAATTGAGAAACACAAAAGTTTTGTCTGCTTGTGGCTGCAGCAGCACTCAAACGGGGTGCTTCCTCTCTGGTCTGTCCAATCTCTTACATGTTAAAATAAGCTGTCAGCCAATGAGGAGCGAGTATTTCGGCTAGCCATATGATATTATACAATTATGGACTTCGGTTGAGGTCAATATCAGGTTTTACAGACCTGACCGGTGATATTCACCGAGGCGGAAGGTCGAGGTGAATATCACTAGGTCAGGTCCGTAAAACCTGATATTGACCGAGACTGAAGTCAACAATTGTTTTGTTGCATGACAATTTTTTTGGGGAAAATTATTTTTTCTGGAAAAAATTTTTTTTTTCAGGAAAAAATGTTTTTGTGGAAATTTTCTTTTTTACGGAAGCCATTTTAGGACATGAAAAAAAAAAAAGTTAAATTGTACAAACGATTTACTATATTGTACAAACGATTTACTATATTGTACAAACGATTTACTATATTGTACAAACGATTTACTACATTGTACAAACAGTTTACTAAACTGTACAAACCATTTACTACATTGTACAAACAACATACTATATTGTACAAACAATCTAGTAAATTGTACAAACAATATAGTACATTGTACAAACAATGTACTATATTGTACAAACGATTTAAATTGCTATATTGTACAAACGATATACTACATTGTACAAACGATTTACTACATTGTACAAACGATTTACTACATTGTACAAACAATTTGCTACATTGTACAAACAGTTTAAATTGCTATATTTTACAAATGATTTACTACCCTGTACAGACAATCTATCTATCTGTCTCAATCGGTTTATCAGCGTTTCCTCATCCAAAGATAGATAGAGAGATAGATAGATGGATGATTGGGGCTTTACGTCCTGTATTTATGCACTTGGTAGACTAATTAGGACAGGAGGAGGACTTGGCAATGAGATGAAGGATGACTGAAACAGCTGTCCAACATAGGCCCAGGTGACATGGCAAGAGCTGGATGCGAACCCTGGAACCAGCGATTGATAGCTAGATAGATAGATAGATGGATGGATGGATGGATGGATGGATGGATGGATGGATGGATGGATGGATAAATTGTTTGTACAATGTAGTAAACCGTTTGTACGATATAGTAAATCGTTTGTACGATGTAGCAAATCGTTTGTACGATGTAGCAAATCGTTTGTACAATATAAGTGATATAAGTGACTGAATTGTCATTTGCAAGATTGAGGTTTGTGAGCCAACCAGTGGTCCGATTGACTTCAAATAAATTGCATTTTGAAGCTATTGACTTCAGCTATATGTTGATATGTTCTGTTTTGCCAAGAATTAACAAAAAGTTGGTCAAAATAAAACGCGAAGATGAGGTACGGAGAATTCTGTTTTTTTTTTTTGCACTTGTCTCCTAGTTCAGCAGTGTTCAGCCTTGTTCAATCTGATGGGTATTTATCAATGTCTTATTTCATTATCTATTCTATATACATATATAAAATTCCACAGATAATAGATAGATAGATAGATAGATAGATAGATAGATAGATAGATAGATAGATAGACAGATAGACAGATAGACAGATAGATAGATAGATCAACTCTTGCAAGATGAGCTTTGAACACATATTACCAATTCATCAATCATTCTATTTCTATCTATTTATCCAGCTATCCATCTACATGCATCTATTTATAGGCCTAGATGTCTATCCATCTATTGAATCTAGCCTATCCATCTATCTATTTATATGAATTGACATCAATTCCAATGAAAGTATGTGAGGGGGGTCAGTGATTGCTAAATAAGTGTCACTGGGAGACCAACTTTTTCCAGAAGCTCTCATTATTGCGCATTTGGTTGTCTTAATTTTATGTTGTTGGCACCCTTTCTGTATCAAAAAAAATTCTCGAGTGTCCATTTCTGATTTTTCATTTTCATTAATTAAAATTTGTGAAATTCCTTTGATGAACACCAGTTCAATTTCTAAATCAGTTCAATTTCTAAATCAGATCAGTTCAATTTCTAAATCAGATAAGTTCAATATCTAAATCAGATCCAAAGTTCAAACTCCCATTTGCATGCATATCGGGAGCCATAATTATAAATCTAAGTGATATTCAGTTGATCTTTAAATGTCGCACATCTAAGCTGCTCACACTTAAAAACGCACAACTATTAACAAAGCTTAAAAACTAATTTCTATTTGAGGTATGAACTTGAAATTTGGCACCGATGCAGCTGAATATACTCAAAAACGTTGAGAACTGGCTGCATCAGGCCACATTTTGTGAGACTGCTTCAAAAGCCCAATTCACAACCAATGCAAATCGAGGCAGAAAACCTTTTTTTCATTAAATCCATCAGAGTCCAATTTTTCAAGTTTACAGATAATGAGAGTTGTTCCCTTGACCCTTTCATGCATTATCACTGCATGTTGTTGGCTTTGGTGTTTTTCACATTTTTGTTTGTCTCATCTTCTTCAAAACTGTTGTGTCATAAGTTTGGATAATTACCCCAATGTGACAATTTTTTGCAATGCAATCTGGTTAGACTTCTTTGCTGACAATATATGAAATCATTAACATGTGGATGGGGAGGGTATTCTCCGCATTACAGCCTCATTCAACTTTGCACATCTCAAATTTGAAACAACCATACAAAATTGTGCCTGGTTCTTCAGAAAACCAATGGATTTTCTTCAAACTTTTCAAATCTCTGGCCAAACAGTTAATGAGCATGCTTGGAAGGTAACAAAGAATTATCTTGAGTAGTTTACAAGTTCTGCCTCTTTTAATAGGTGTGCGTTTTAAGTCTGAGCAGTTTATGAATAACGGTTTAAGGTTGTTCTATCGGTGTCCCAGTCAAAAATCGTTAAAAAATGCTCTGCTTCATCTACATTTGTTATATCGTTTGTACAATATAAGAAACCGTTTGTAAAATGTAGTAAACCGTTTGTACAATGTAGTAAACCGTTTGTACAATGTAGTAAACCGTTTGTACAATGTAGTAAACCGTTTGTACAATGTAGTAAACCGTTTGTACAATTTACAGTAAACTGTTTGTACAATGTATTAAACCGTTTGTATGATGTAGTAAATCGTTTGTACAATGTAGTAAATCGTTTGTACAATTTGCTATAGTGTTTGTACAATATACTATATTGTTTGTACAATGTAGTAAATCGTTTGTACAATGTAGTAAATTGTTTGTACAATGTAGTAAATCGTTTGTACAATGTAGTAAATCGTTTGTACAATGTAGTAAATCGTTTGTACAATATAGCAATTTAAATTGTTTGTACAATATAGTACATTGTTTGTACAATGTACTAGATCGTTTGCACAATATAGTATATTGTTTGTACAATATACTACATTGTTTGTACAATGTAGTACATCGTTTGTACAATGTAGTAAACCGTTTGTACAATTTACTATATTGTTTGTACAATTTACTAGATTGTTTGTACAATGTAGTAAATCGTTTGTACAATGTAGTAAATTGTTTGTACAATGTAGTAAATCGTTTGTACAATGTAGTAAATCGTTTGTACAATGTAGTAAATCGTTTGTACAATGTAGTAAATCGTTTGTACAATATAGCAATTTAAATTGTTTGTACAATATAGTACATTGTTTGTACAATGTACTAGATCGTTTGTACAATATAGTATATTGTTTGTACAATATAGTACATTGTTTGTACAATGTAGTAAACTGTTTGTACAGTTTAGTAAACTGTTTGTACAATTTACTAGATTGTTTGTACAATATAGTAAATCGTTTGTACAATTTAACTTGTTTTTTTTTTTTCATGTCCTAAAATGGCTTCCGTATCTTTTTTCAGAATTTTATTTTTTTTTCGGAAATTTTTTTTTTTTTGGAAATTTTTTTTTTTTTCGGAAAATTTTTTTTTTGGAAATTTTTTTCCAGTGAGGTCAATAACAAATGTTATATTCACTGATCAGTGAATAACACTTTTGTTATTGACCTGCCTGTCACACACCACTGCACACAGGTGAACATCACATTATGCAGGTGGGTTGTTGGCCAATCAGGGGGCTTGTTACATAGGGGTCATGGAACAAACTGGTATCTTTATCTCACATAAACATTTCCTTGCACTCTCTTTGTACAGTTGCATATTTCAAATGGCAGTTATATCAATTGTTTTTCATTCTTTTGATGGAAAAAAATCCTGTGGGATCCAAAAAAATCTCTGACTGACACATCGCAGGTTTCCATCTGTTGTAGGTTTGCCATGTATAAAAGTGGAATTGTCTCAATCTCCTTTAATATGGCCAGTAATGTAACAGTTGAACCACATTTCTGCACATTGCACACATCGACATCTACAAGTAGAGCCGCAGCAATGCACTCGAAATTTGCTGTGGATGAAGAAGTTTGTTCATTCAACACATTTGGTCTAAAAGGCAAATTTCTTAAGATACGTGTGGGCTATTTCTTTTAAAGTGAAAATAAATATTTGTTCACATGCTGTATATCAATGTTTTTAAATAATTATAATCATTACTGCACATCTGCCTATAAGCACTAGACGAGAAAGGCCTGATATGGTGTGGTCGCATATTTAAAAGGTGCTTTAATCAGAAATATACCACTGTACCACCACCATGAATTAATTTTAGGCAAAGGACTTTTTATTTTGCACCTGAACTGCAGAAGGAAGCAAAAACTTGAGTTGTTAAACCAACCAATCAACATTTCACTAGATTGTTTGTCTTTTTTCTGCCTCATTTACGACTAATTGAATGCATAATGAGTTATTAACAATCCCCTAATTGTAATGTATGCCCCTCAAAAATATGCACAAAGAAAGAGGTGTCAGTTTAAAACGGTACCGTGAATGGCAATTGTGATTTTTCCCTTTACTTCCTGTAGCTCTTCATGTTAAATACCCAACACAGCAATTCTGGTCCAGAATTCTATCTTTATCAGTGTATTATGGTGCTTTCACTTCTTTACAACAAAATTCCCTTGATCAGGAACAATGTAATGTATACATTATCAGCAATATATAATAAATAAAAGGGTTCTATAATGTCATAAAAGCAGTAAAATACATAAGAAAAAACACTGCACAGTAAAATTAAATGTTACAGAATTAATTGAGTGTGTGGATGTTTTACAAAAGCAAATATTCAAATTCCAATGGTTGATATAATTTTTGTGTTAGATATTTCTTGACACTGATTCTGACTATAGCTTCTATATTCAAATTCAATTTTAATCCCATCACAGCAAGAAGGGGTAAGACCTTGCAAATGAAGTGTGCATCCATGGATCTATCACATACATACTCTATCGTATATACTGTGCCATTATGCGTTTGCCTTTCTAGAGGTGAAAATAAAATATTCTGAACTAATTCAGTCTGCCATAGTTCTACAGAATAATTTAAGAAAAATAAAGCCAGATGTTATTCTTTTTTTTAAAAGGATTTTCTTGTTCCCCATTTAAAGACCTGAGCATTATGCATGGTATGCATAAATGTAGAATATCCTGTTGTCACAAAAAAAGGTTCTAAAAGAGAGCGTATATTCGGGGAATATGTGGCATCCACATCTATATACGTCTAGTCATTTACAGCGACTATAAGAACCCTCAATGGCTCATACAATCTGTCACCCATACAGCAATTTGCAGAGCTGTAACTTTAATGATGGTCCTGCTCGTGGCAGTATGAAGTGTCATTTATTTGAAAAATGGATTCATTAAGTTGCCTTCCTGCTGAGCAATGTCATTTTATGGCCACGAGGAGATGGCATTTTGTCATCTTAATACATCATCTGCGGCACTGACTGCACATATATATGCGGCAGAGTGGTTATATATAAGATTCCCGCCTGCTCTGCCTAGTCTTTACCTGCATGGGTTCGAACCAGGGCTTTGGAGTCGGAGTCGGGAGTCGTGGAGTCGGAGGTTTTTGGGTGGAGTCGGAGTCGAACTTTGATTTTCAGGTGGAGTCGGAGTCGAAAATTAATTTGGTTACTCCTGACTCCTTAAAAAATAATGAATATAATTTACAAAAACCCAGTTACAACAACGTGAAATGTATCTTGAATTTTAAGCAAAACTTCCTAAACAAGTATTCAAGAACAAAAGCCAATGGAAAATTTGTGGAAGTACTTTTTGCCCCCTGTTAATCATGTAATATTTGTGTGAAATAATGCCAATAAGCGGAGTTGGGAGTCGCGAGTCGGAGTCGGAATTTAGGAGACCTAAGGAGTCGGAGTTGGAGTCGCTTTTCAGAAAGCCAAAGGAGTGGTGAGTTGGAGTCAGTTCACTTTCTACCCAACTCCAAAGCCCTGGTTCGCACCCCACTTGGAGAACCCGAAATTTCAGTCGTCCTTCACCCTCGTGAGCACCCAGAACTGGGCTTATATTTCTAGAGGGCTGCACTTAGTCTATAATATATCTATATGTGTATATTGTATAATCCTGGACCAATCTGGAGGTTGGCTGGTGAAACACCACAATAAAAATATTTTTAAAAATTCACAAGAGTACAAAGGTACAGAAGGCATAATTCAGATTTAAGACCACATATTTTCTCATAAAATGCAAAGATGTATCATTGAATGTACATGTACCATGTGTACGTATGGTTATAGTAGACTCTACCATCCCCAGACTGACAAATACTTGCTCTTATCATTGAGCGTCAATTTCACAAGATCAATATCTGGAATCAACCACAGGACCATCACAATCACAGAAACAAGTTCCAATGCATGTGGACTCTCTGTAGCCTGAGAAAGAACAGAACCTCTTACAAATTTTTGTCAAAGACACTTTCATCACACTGTGTTGTTGCAAGGATATTGATCACATGATCACACGTACCACAATCCAATAAGTGCCATTCCACTACACACTTATTTCCAATACTTCAGCCTGAAGAACCTGTTTTGGTTCCCAGCAGGTAGATGTAAATGATGTTTATGTAGAACTAAAAAATCAAAGTCTATACTTTTCAACTTACTTTTAGAAAACTCATAAATCAAAACTCATAAATCTATTATGCCAGCAGTTATTTCTTTGATCATACTGATGTGTTTATTTGCCTTACATTCACTGATGGAGCTTGATAGTGACTGATAAATACTCTACCTTTCCAATGCAGACAGCATCTTTTCATTTTTAAATTGCAAATAGGGTCTCACAACATTTTTAAACTCCTAAATTTGGTCTTAGTGATGCTAGCTATTCCCACCATCATCACAGGTAAAAACAAAAACATCTTTCAATCCAGCTATCTTTGTTCTAGATGCAGTTTTTTCTGGAAGCTGATCAGGACATCTTTGAGGTATGCAACACATCATACTATCAATTAACTTCTTTATTGGGATATGCACAAAGAACCACACAAAGGTATAAAATATAAAGTGCCAATCTACAGTGAGTAAAGTGACATGGAATGACTAATGATCTCTTTCATACACTCTAGAAAATGTGGGGACAAAATTGGTTTTTTAGATTCAAAATGGTTTTTTGAAAAACCAAATTTCAATGCAAAACCAACATGGATTTTTAAAAAAATCCATGTTGGTTTTTTTGCATTGAAATTTGGTTTTTCAAAAAACCATTTTGAATCTAAAAAACCGATTTTGTCTGAAATTTTTTAGAGTGTACTGCTGTGGAGGTAAGTGTAACCTTGAGTTATAGCCTTTCCAAAAATGATATCCTCAATCCTCATACCCTCCTGCATATAAGTTAGTTAATTACCAAAGGTGTCTCCTTCACAAATAGCTGGCTACAACAGTACAATGGTATAGAAAGCATAATTCAGATTCAGACGTGTTTCTTTGATCAGGACGATCATCGATGTGTTTATCGCACATATTTTATGATGATGACTTGCCACATTTTCACTTATTTCACTTTCCAACAGTGAATGTTCTGCAACTGAAGATTAATATTTTCTCATTAATATCTATTACATTAAATTACCTTTACCAAATTTACCATCTTCATATACCTCCATTTCAACATGAAAAGGAGAGCGTGATAAACAAAAACACTTAAAATTTACATTACTCAAAATTCTCCTGATAAAATGTTCTCTTCAGTAAAGACTTTACCTTACTCTACAATCTTGCACTATAGTTTTTGGGTTCATTTGGAAAATCCTAAACATTTTTCAAGGGAAACTGGAAACTGTGGCAAAAAGGCATGCACTGTGTGCCAATTTAAACTGAGATAAGAGATATGGAATTACTAGTGATCTTATTGGCACTGCTGTGAGAGGATCAGTGAGCATAACCTTGGGGTAAAAATAGCCTTTCCAAAAACATCCAACATAACTCTCCCTTCACTCTGCTAATTACCTCAGGTGTCTCCTTCAAGGCTCAATTAATATGACAATGAGTTTTTTCATAAAAACATATAACAATGATTTTAAAAAGCATAAAAGGAAAGAAATATCACAAAATTATGCTAATTATATTGTAACCAGTATGACTTCCAAGTAAGATTAACACAAATACCACATATTTTAAAAAGTGTCAAAAATGAAGGAAGCAAAAAGAAATAAATTTACAAGATTTGGCCCTTCAAATTAATTGAAGGGAAACTATTATGTTTATTAAAATATGAGTCTTTTTAAAATTTTTGCTTAAGCATGACAGACTGAACCACACAGGATGTCGACACACAAATAATACATTTGACCAACTGCATTCGTTACTTATGAATCCCGATATAGGAGTCACAATCACACGAAAGAGGGTATAGTTTGTAGACTGTGAACTTGGACGCTGTCATTGAGTGTCAATTTCACCAGATCAATTTTTGGAATCAACCACATGACCATCACCATCATAGAAACATATTACAATGCATGTCAGGGACGGACGCAGGGGGGATGGGGGGGATACATCCCCCCCACCAGACCAAAATTTTAATACTTTTACATGTTAATCTTATTACTGCGCAGTCACAATATGTTGCGAGCTATGCCCTCCGCATCGCGATATCCCGATAGACCCCCCACCGTAATTTTCTGGATCCCCCCCTGATGCACGTGGACTCTCTGTAGCCTGAGAAAGAACAGAGCCACTTACAAATTTTTCATCAAAGACACTTTCATCACACTGTGTTGTTGCAAGGATATTGATCACATGATCACACGTACCACAATCCAATAAGTGCCATTCCACTACACAGTATATACACTTATTTCCAATACTTCAGCCTGAAGAACCTGTTTGGTTCCCAACAGCTAGATGGAAAACATGTTTATGTAGAACTAAAAAAAACTTGATACTTTTCAACTTGCCACTTCTTAAAACTTAGATATCATGCCAGCAGTTATTTCTTTGATCATACTGATGTGTTTGTTTACCTTATATTCAGTGATGGAGCTTGAAAAGGACTGATAAATATAATTATCTACTCTACTTTTCCAACACAGACCAGCATCTTTTCATTTCTAAATTGCAAGAAGGGTTTCACAACATTTTGAAACTCCTAGATCAGCTAGATTCGGTCTTAGTTATGCTTGCTATTCACGGAGTGCTGCCTAAAATGAAAACCTTTTTTTTTTAAGGTGTAAACATAGACATCTTTCAATCTCCAGCTATTTTTTTTCTAGACGCAGTTTTTTTGTGGAAGCTGATCTGGACAGCCTTGAAGTATTCAACATACCATGCTATCAATTAACTTTGTTATTGGGACATGCACCGAGAACAATACAAAGGCATAAAACATAAAGCGACAATCATTAATTATCTACACTGAGTAAAGAGATATGGAATGACTAATGATCTCATTTGTACTGCTGTGAAGGTAAGTGTAACCTTGAGGAATAGCCTTTCCAAAATGATATCCTCATATCATCCAATAGATATAAGTTAGCTAATTACCTAAGCTGCTAAGGTGTCTCTGAGCTACCAATCAGTGCTCATTGAAACGATAGTACTTTGTACAATAAAAAAATAATACAGATTCAAAGACGTCATATTTTCTCACGAAATGCATACAATGTACACAGATTTGTTGGAGGGATCATGATTCATATCTAAGCCAGTCAAATCAGTCTTATGACCAAATAATAACTTTAATCTGACAAAATTGCACTAAAATATTCACCTTTCTGGCATTAAATTAAGAGAAAAATTTGTATATAATCCAATCCTTACTCCCCAGGCATCTCTACCCAGATTAAAGGATGGATGGATGGATGATTGGGGCTTCACATCCTGTATTTATGCACTTGGTAGGCTAATCAGGACAGGGGGAGGACACGGCAATGAGGTGAAGGATGTTTGAAACAGCCGTCCAACATAAGCCCAGATGACCTGGCAAAAACAAACATAATATGCTTCTTATTGAAGAAAAATTGCCACACAAATCCTCTTAGATGAGATTCACATGCCATTTAACAAGCATTTTAATATTATAGGAGCGGCCTCATAATTAGGTTAAGCCAATGACAACAGAATTGAACAGTAAATCTTATGATTATATCCTGTCGATGATCACAGAATCGGCAGTTCATCTTGTCTCATAATATCTGAATTATAACCCCAGGTGAAAGAAGTAGAAAAAGGCCGGCTACAAGAAACTAGAACTGTCCTAAAAACCCTTTGCATTATTTTAAGGCAAAAGGTTGGGCATAAACAACCTTTTGTAGCACAGGTGTCATGACCTTACCCTTTCTTTTCCGATGAAAATAGTCCTATTGTGACCAAATCAACAGTGGACACACTGAACTGGACAGTCACATCACAATTTGTACAGAAAGACTACATTGTCAACAGTACATTGTACTGGTTTGAAACACACTTCCACATCTGCTTTTGTTTGTATGGCCAGCCACACGAAAGGCAGACATTACAGGATATGTCATATGACCATAACTAAATTTGCTGCAAGGCACATATACCACATACCAATGTTATATAAGGACATCTTAGCATTACTATGCACTCGTATACAACAACAAGCAACACAGAATACACTCTCACTAAAGACCAATAAAGACCAATGTAACCCCTATTAGTGTGTTGCTTCACAACGGACAGCAACTGCATAACACTTGTCATCTGGAATCAGTGTTAATTGGCACTTGCTCTCCAAGATGACTCAGTTGACAGAAGGAGCGCACAATGGTCACCAAATACAGCAGGGACTTCTTCAGTCTTTCTGCCAAGTTATGACATTCAGTTGCCTCCGTGACCTCCACAGCACAATAGGCCAATACTGGCAATTAAGCATGCCTGCCACAATAACATCACATTCATACATTTGCCCAATTTATTGCAATATCTACTGATGTAAGATAGTTGCCCATGATGTCATACTGTACCAATTCAGTTTCAAAAATAAATAAATATAATGTTGCAGAACATTAGACAAATCATAAATCTTCACAAATAATGTGACTTCATTTGTTCAATGGCAAGTTGGCAATACATTGCACGAGTTGCATATTATATAGCAAATTATATATCTTATCAATGCAGCCTTTAAACAAAAGGACAGAACAAAGAAAAATATTTGACATCAATGAGACCCTTGAATGAAAAGTAAACAACAGGATTATGAATCCAATATTTTATCTATAAAAATACACCCATTGTATTCAAAAACACAATCATGAAGATAATCTGAAATGACAAATAAGTGAGAATTCACGGAAGTATAAATAATTAAACCTTATCCCACAACAACAAAACCCTAATAATTTATGAAAACAATAATTTCATAGATGTGAATGATTAACATTTGAACATAAGAAATCATAGAATGACTAGACATCATTAAATACTCTTTTACAAACCCAACCTGAGGTATATAAATCAGATTTCTCAACATTTGACCGAGATTGGTTATAAATTAAGAAAATAAACAGAAAAGATTCCATGTGGAGGGATTACAAAAGTCATAGAGTAAAGAGCTTACGCGCAGAGGCAGATTGACCACTGGGAAAGATGGGGGAGTTAAGCCGGTGGGCTGCTTAATTTTACATTTTCTTCAGCAAAAGGGGACCCAAGCGAGAGCCTCGTTATATAAAATTGTTTTAATAACACTGGAGGTCAACCCAATGTTCAAAAGATAGATTTCCAGAAGAAGATTTTTTTAATTGTTTCAATCTGCCCCAGTAAAAATGATTGAGGTGGGTTGTGACTTTACAGGAGTCTAATTCACTGTAGAATGTATGGAATAAGACTACAAGTTCACCAACATTATGAAACATGCATATTCTCACTTTATATACAAAACTTGTTCTATTATCGATTGGAATGCTGCAGATGTGCCTCAGATGGCTACAGAAATTAACAATATATACAAATGACATGCAAGAGATGATTTAAGGGTGCACCAGCGCTACACATTACGTTATAGTGTAAACCAACAACAAAGCAGTCTGTAGACATTTAAACTACTCACTGCATTACGTGGCAGCCCAGGCTATGGAATCCAATACTGCATTATAAGCATCAAATATAATTAATTAATATGCATACACTCTCTTTTAAGAATAAGTTGGATTGAAGCCACACACAGATTAATCAAATTGCAAAGTAACTAATTAACTCAACCATGACAATAAAATTAACAAACAAAGTATTGCAGTTTCAGTAGTCCTATGATTAATCATAAATCACATGTAAATAAATAACTACAAACTGAAAAAGAAAAATCATGAAAATGACAAATAAAATTTCTACAGCCCCATACCATGGACGTATATCAGTTGGGCCTAATCGACTGCCCATCTGCTTCACCTCAAAAGAAAATGCAAACAAAACTAGCAAATACTATTACCAGGACTCTATGACCTTAATACTTAACAATGAAAAGTATCACAGATTCATGTAAGATATTCTGATAATACCAAATGAGAATCAACTGCATCGATATTTGGACAAACATCAATTGGCAATTAACACTAGAGGACACAGACATCTATTAGATTACATTCCAGCATCCTGGTGTATACTTGAGGAACTATTACTCATCGGTTTATACTGAACAAATATTGGCATTGTATCATTCATAACTATATATACAGTATTGGCACGAGAATCATAACAATCATTTTAATATATCTTAAGCAGATCCTAACAGATCAAAATAACTGAATTCAAACAATCAGATTGTCACACTTTCACATATTTGCATCCCTTATAATAATGGAGCATACAAATAGCTACCAATCCAGGGATCTAAATTGACTTCACATGTTAGCCATCTGCGAACCAAAAATCCTATAATTTACAAATCTGGCAGTTGCAGACGCATGGACTAATACCTGTTTTGCAAGCACTCTAATCCCCTTCTTCTAAAAATACCGTTGAGATACTAAATTGGAATGATTTAACAATTTTCATCAGAAAAGGTTATGTACATACATGTAAGCACAGTTCATTGAATACATTTAGCTGCTTATGCCAACATGCTCTCATTAATTTATTTAATTTCATTAAGACATTAAACATCTCATTCTAAACATTTTCTTGTATCCCCTCACTATCCCGCTACAATGTAAGTTGTTTGGAATCAAAAACGTTCCATTTGAGCATTGAGTGAGAAGAAGCTTTGGTGGGCTGAATTACACAAAGGCAACTTTTCACATTGACTATTACT
The DNA here is from genome assembly GCA_026936325.1 of Platynereis dumerilii. Lineage (NCBI taxonomy): Eukaryota > Metazoa > Annelida > Polychaeta > Phyllodocida > Nereididae > Platynereis > Platynereis dumerilii. The sequence goes on from JAPTHN010000001.1 coordinate 112,553,840, forward strand.
AACACAATTGAAATCATTATCCCACGTCTTAAAGACTGGCAATGCATTTTGGCACCTTACCTTGCCCAAATGCAAATAGCATGAATACATATATATAGTACAAAAGACCAGAAATTCCCCAAACATAATATGTTACAAGCAAGTAAAAATCCACGACTTACCAATTACAAATTTTACACTGCATTTTGTAGAAATACAAAGCAATCTATAAAAGACATTATTTGTGACTAGCCTTTTGATTTGGCTTTCAGGTCCTCGGCACTCTTCTCCAATGATTTCAAAAAGGTATCGTGATCATTAGCTGTAGCCAAAAGACCCAGACCGTTGAGAGGACTGCCTTTGTCTGAATAGTCAATCTGTTCACCCCCTAAAGTGGTCATTTTCCCTCCGACTGTATTTAACACAGCGTTTCCAGCACAAATGTCCCACTTCTTAATGGCTGTTGTGTGCACGTATGCATTTGCATTGCCCTTGATAACCTCCAGTGTTTTGTAGCCTAAAAAAAAATCAACAAAAATTTTAGCTGTGCATAATGAAATATAAATACATGAACATTGTACAACCTATATAATATTGAAGTAAACAAACATGCCACTTTTAGTTGTCGCACTGAGAGAGTGACTGAGAGTATCAGAACAAGCATACAGAATCAATTCAAATAGTATAATCACTTTCATGCATACTGAAACAGTCGATTTTATAAATTAAGTTCACTGTTGATTCGTGTTGAGCTTATAAGTTTTTTCTTTCAATGCAAAGTCATTAGAGTTTTAATGGAGATGAACATTACACCTGTCAAAACGACAATGAGAGTATTATTACACAAATTGGAATGTTTTCACTAACCTAATTGTCACAGGATGGCAAGTAATGTAGCAAAAAAAATCTTCAAAATATCTTTTTTTTCAGTGTGAGAAAACATTATTGATAACAGAAATAATTTACTCACCAGCTCCCCCAGCTTCGATGATTTCTGTATCAGCCCCAATCTCTTTCTTGATAACTTCATCAACACCTCCTGCATGAGAGCGGGACCGGATAACCTTGAAAGGCTTTTTGGCCACACCATTCACACGTCCAAGGTTCCCAGAGTGGCCATGGTTGACCCATCCCCATGCTGAATAAAAATTTGACATTTGCATAAATTTGTGTATAACCCAAGGAAACAGTGCTACATCTTGAATTTGAAGTGGAATTTTACTTTTTAATGAATGGGAAATTATGAGATGTATAACTACTGGAATAAAATTGTATCTACATTATGGACCGGATCTCATCCAAGGAGTATCCCGAGGAGCATCTCTTTATACGTAGATCTAATTACTTTCTCTTTTTTTTAAAGATTAATTATCGTTAAACTCTACTTCAAAATTAAGATCTTGTTTAGACGGTAAATGTGCTTTATATGAAGATATCATTCAGCTATAAATACCTGTTTCATCTGAAAAAGGTTTGTGAATAACTCCAATGACAGGCTTTCCCTTAACTGCCACACAAACCATGACAGTCACATATTGTAAAAGGTTTTCTGAAAAGATGAAAACAAATTTTAAAGAAGAGAAATAATCACATCTTTTTTAAGTAAGTTAGTTAAGTAATATTTATTCAGCTAACAACATATGTGTAAACAAATATGCATCAGAAATTGATTGCATAGTTTGGTATCAGAAAATCAGACAGTCCGCATCATGTACAAGCTTCTGAGAGTGAAAGGGGCAAATAGCAGTGGGCCACAATGTAAAAGACTTAGAGATGCAAAAATTAAATTGGTTCTTACAAAGAATGAGAAACAAATTAATACGATTAATAATAATAACAGCACCAGCCATCGAGAACAAAGCACCTGATGCGAAGCTGTTTATTGATCAGTTTTCACAATACTAGGGATTAAATTTGATGCTGAATAGCTCTTTTGCTCGGTTTTTTAAGTAGGGAGAGCCAACTGGTCAAAAAATTAATAAAATTTTGGCCAAAAATAAGTTTTCTTTCCAAATTTTTTTTCATCCCCCCCCCTATTTTTCTTTTCCAAATTCCCTCCCAGCCAATTTTTTCAAAATTTTTCTATTACTTTTTGTTTCCAAATCAGTTTTTTCCAAAAGTACAGTGGTTCTAAAATAAGCAACCCTCTTTACTCAAAATCAATTACCTGTGTATTCTTGAGTCGCATCAAGAGGGTCAATCCACACCGTGATGTCAGAAGCAGGAACAGACTCATCCATAGTAATAGTACCATCAACTTCAGCTTCATACTTAGAGGGCATTTCAAACTTGGAGGAATCCACACCTTGCTCTCCGTGTTCTTCGGATATTAACTGAAAATGAAGAACAATGTCACAATGAGTAATCACACAATGAGTAATCACACAATGAGTAATCACAAAATCATTGATTCAGTTAACTATTCACATTTAAAATACCATTTCCTCCTCCTTCTTGCCTCCTTCTTATCGGATCCAACTCCTGTATCTCAATCTCCTCCCTCCTCGTCCTTCCCTTCCCTAAAGACGACAACAATCTTTTCCATCAATGAAAGTTTTGTCTTTGCTTCCTCATTCTTGGATTCATTCCCACCTCCCAGCCACCTTCTTCCCTCACTCATTGTCTTAACCCCCTTCCTCAATGCCTCCTCATTCATCACAGGTCTATCCTTCCCAGGGGCGTATCTAGAAATGGCCTGAGGGGGCGCTCACCGGCGTTTCCAATCTCTTCCATGTTGACTCTGCGCCTGAAGGGGGGGATGCATGGCCCAATGCTCCCGCATAATACGACACTCATCCTTCTTGTGAGCCCCTGACTCCTGAGACCCTGCTTTCCCGTCCAAATGGCCTCCAGCCAGCAGTATTCCCCCTCCCCACTATACTTCATTAGCCATCTCTCACTAATTAACGCATTGTCCTATCCATTTTGCCAGCTTTGCACCTCCTTTAAAATTTCCCTTTCTTCCTCCTCTCTTATTCAGCTCTTCTGTTCTCAATCCTCTCTCCAACCACTTATATGACTCTTCATTCTTGGCTGCTTCCTCCCCAAGACTTGGTAGGCTAATAAAGACAGAAGGCAGACATGGCAATGAGGTGAAGGATCATTGAAACAACTGTCCAATATAGGCCAAGGTGACCTGGCAAGAGCTGGATTCGGTCCCTACTAGACCCAGCGATTGGCAGCCTAGCATGCTTCCACTAGACCAACCCTCCCCCCCAATAAGCATATATATGGTCCTATGTTTACCTATAGATATTCTGTGAAAGCTGGCTATATCACGGTTTCCAAATATGATGTTTCCTTCTGTAACCCACTGGATCACTAGGAACCAAGTGTTGTTAAACACTGAATCATGAAAGTATGTAAGGGACCGTTCAGAATTTATGACTGGTGGGAGGGGGACGGGTGTAGGAGTTTGCCCGAGGGGGTACTAATTTGTCACATGAAATTCAATGGGGTACTTTTTCACATGGAAACTCATAAGCAAAAAAGGTTAAGCTACCCCATCCCCCGCTCGACCAACTACATTGTAGTCATAAATTCTGCAGGAACAGTTCCTAAATTGCCTATTTTAAGTATAGACCGAAGATAAATAGAACCAAATTAAAAACGCAAAACTATTTCCAAGGCTCTATTTCGGTTGAATTAGTTGGGAATGGCAATTGAGTGTATGCCTCAGTTAAATTACCTGCTAAAGGACAGTGTTGCATAAAATCACTCAAGTATGACTTTTTTTTTTTACATGTATGGCCAAGTTTATCACTTCAGGGTATGCCTGCTGGACAGTGGCATTACGCACCCCATAGGGCAAATCTAATTAATGACTTCTTGTGAAAGCTTGAAGAAAATGATGGAAAAGGCCATACAATTCAATTCAGTCGGTGTCATGTAACTGGTTAAAAAATTGCTTGATAGAGAAGTCAGGTGCGAGTTTTTCACACACAATTAATGTTATTCCAATTGATGCAACTATGGAAACAGGTCCTCAAATAGCCTGTATGAAAGCTGCAGAGTGAAAAATGCCTAGGGTCTATCAAAAATACCTCACACAATCTGTGTAACAGCTGCACAGGTAAACATCAGTATTGTGTGTGCCCTCCTTGTGATATTGTCACAACCACTCAGCTGCCCATGTAAGAAAAGCATGAGGAGGGCATACATGTTACTGTGATTTATCCTGTGGGTGCTATTCAGGTTGTGTGATGTCTTTTTGGAAGACCCTAAGAATTTTTCATTCTGCAGCTCTTGCACAGGATGTCTAAGGACGTCATTCCATAGTTGCATTGTTGTGAAAAACTCTGACCTGACTTCTCAAACAACAATTTTTTAACAAGTTAGGGGTCACAGACTGAAATGAATTGTATGGCTTTTTGCATCATTTTCTTCAAGCTTTCACATGGAATCAGTAGATTTGCTCTACGCCTACGGGGTGCCTGATGCCCCGTTTCAGCAGCCACACCCCAATGTGATAAACTCAGTCGCAGATGTGTAAACACTTGTCACACTTGAATGATTTTGTGGAAGTGTGCCCTTTGATGCCTGGTTACACAATCATATGCATGCATTCAATTTCCCATCGGAAGTATTTTATAAAATTACAGCCCTGTAAATAGTTTTTCGTTTTTAATTTGGTTTAGTGTAATGGTAATGTTGAGAGGAGGAGGCCCCGATCGGGAGTTGAACCCGGGCCGGCTGTGCAGGAGGCAGGGACCTTGACCACTTAAGACCAAAGAGTCACTCAGTGATCTAAGCGTCAGAATCACCACACTCCCTTCCTCTCAAGACCCTTCCTCCTCCTCTGAATAGTCCATTGCGCTCTCACCGCCGCGGCCGGGGTTCAATTCCCTGTCTGGGAACCAATGTAATGTTTTGAGGGGGAAGCCCAGCCTGGAATCAAACCCGGTCCCCCGGCGTAAGGCAAGCATGTTAACCATTAGACCAAAGAGTTACTCGTTGGTCCCAGGGCCAACATCTCTACATTAGTTCATATGCAGAGCCGGGCTCTGCGAATAGCGAGGTCAGTCTATTGGTAGAGCCGGCTGGTTCTGTGAGTGAATGGGCTGACCTGTCTATTGGCAGAGCCGGGCTCTGCATATAGCCATTTCTGTCTATGCCGGGCTCCAGGGGCCGGGCTCTGCCAATAGACGGCTTTCTAATAGACATTACCTTAATTATAAGTTTAATTAACAAGCTCCACCTGGAATAGGTGTTTTTTTTCATTTATTGACAATTATTATTGGATGTGTCTCTCTGACGTCACTCACCTTAACTTCTGGAAATGCCTTGAGAAAGCCATACTTGATGGCAATGTGCGACTTCATGTCTCCTTCAGTTTTCAACTCATCTTTTCCCTCTTGGGTTTTCCCTTTCACTTCACCATGGAGATTGTGACTTTCATGAACTGCCTTGACTTGGGCACCTCCAGTTTTTGCCACGTTTATGCTCGTGCTTAGGAGGTCTTTGAGGCTGACATAGCGGGTTGTAAAAGGGGATCTTAAGTAACCTGTCGTGTAGGCAACAACTAGAACAACTGTCATTAAAAGCACAAGCAACCCTAAAGGGTTTAGTCGCACGCTAACAGCAGACATTCCCCTTTTCTTGTTGACGATCACTTCAGCACTCATCGTGGCAAACAGAGCTAGAATAATTGATTACGAAAACAAAAATGTCAAACACAAGACAAACGTTTATTCCAAGAAATATCATTTAAACTTCTATCATACAGGTTCGATCATTTTGCATGCCAACTAAATCTGTGAATAACCTGTATGATATTTTCACAACCAATTATGACAGCTTTTCATGGGACGAGGAAAAATAACAAACATGGCGTCAATGGAGGTAAATTTTGGGGGATTTTCTTATGCAATATATACATTGTCACGTCAGTGATCAACGTTAAAAGGCATCTTACCAATTTTTAAACACCGAAAGTTCAAATGTGTTTTATAAAATTCCATTTTGTGTGTATGTCATTGTAAGTAAAGCTCTTGACAACTGTGATAGTAAACTGTCAGTGTCATTGCCAGACCTGTCATTTTCAAGTTTGACAGTTCATCATGCTTTCACTTTGCCCTGCCACAATCATTCAAGCAATCCATATCACTGCTTGTTATACATTTGTTAGTTTTCGTTGCGTTAATTGTTGTTTCATGATCATCATTCATTAGCTTTCATTCTCATTAGCCTACTATTAATTCATGGATGAAGTTGAACATTGAATCAATTAAAGTTCCTGTTTCAATAAGAATCAATTCCTTGGCAAGTGATTACAATACTGTAAAAGATAGTGAACAATTTGGTTATATTTGCAGTCTAGTCCATCCGACCAGAACAATCTTATCATCTAATCAGCTTATCGGTGGGGTTGAGTAGTATTGCAGCAATTCTGAATTTCTGATATCACAGAATTTTATATGAAAATGCCCTCTTAAGTTCAATGAAACAAATTCTAGGTAAAATATTTGTTGAATATATTTCATTAGGGTATATCCGTGACTCAACATGTGGAACAAATGCATTGTGTCCAAATAAACATGATAATTGATAAATGCCGGAGTTCGAGCATGATATACCAGATATCCTAGCATCCCTTTGCTGGCCAGTCAGTCTTGAACTACACTGAGTCAATCTATAATATTTATATCGAATGTTTAGTAAATCTTGAAAAAAATGTATTTGTTAATCTGTGCTATGCTGATTATTAACAATCATTCGCTCTATATTTTCAATATCAACTTAAAGCTTCATTTAAATTATATAGTTTTTATTTTTGTTTTTCAGAAGCGCCTACAGAAAGAGCTTGCAGCACTTTTAAAAGATCCTCCAGTTGGTGTTAGTCTTGATGGTGATAAACTTAGCAAGAATTTCTCAGAGTAAGTTATATGAAATCACTGAAATGTTTATATGAGCATGTGCCCTTTTGTTAAAGACTGTGACTTATAGGAAGTTTAATAGCCATTAACTTTTGATAAAATATCTATGTTTGTCATGTTGCAGGTGGTTAGTAGATTTAGAAGGTGCTCCAGGGACCATATATGAGGGTGAAAAGTTCCAGTTACATTTTAAATTCGGTCCTCGATATCCCTTTGATTCACCACAAGTAAGTAAAACAAGTAATGAATTTGCTACATTTTATAATTTCATTGGTTTTTGATTGAATACTCTAAAGAGTGTTGAAAATATCTCAGCTATTTGAGCCATTTGCATTATTTTTCAGGTTGTTTTTGTCGGCAGTAACATTCCAGTACACCCACATGTCTACAGTAATGGTCATATTTGTCTATCTATATTGACGGAAGATTGGTCTCCTGCTCTGTCTGTCCAGTCTGTCTGTCTAAGTGTAGTTAGCATGTTAAGCAGTTGTAAAGAAAAGGTGGGTAGTTTCATTCTTTTTAAAACTGTTGTATCATATTAAACTATTGTTTGACTATTTTTCTGTTAGAAACTTTCATGCGAAGCTTAAAAGTGTTTATATATGGTTTAAATTAAAAATTCAAGGCTCTCAGTACTGAACTGATATATAAAAGCTAGAAAGTTTTTATATAGGCTACAAGTCATTTAGTTGATAACAATGTCTTGATCCTCAAGCCATTCGCTTGTTTCTTCACAAGTCGAAGAAATTTGGTAGATTTTTTTTTTTGACATTATAAAAAATTTTTTTTGTCCTACCAACCGACCCTAGAAAAAGTGCCTTGAGAAGAGCCGAGAAGCTAAAGATCAATTATGTGTGGCCTTATCATAAAGAAAGGCATGATAGCAATTTTCAATATAATTTCAAATTCCACTTTCAGAAACGCCCGCCTGACAATGCATTATATGTTAAGACATGTAGCAAAAATCCAAAGAAAACCAAATGGTGGTATCATGGTGAGTAAATATGATAATGGCCTGGATCTGATTTAATTTTTCATGCATATTTAGATTTTTAAATGTAGATACTAATATTTCATTTCATCTCAACTTATTTATAAAAAATTTCTTAATTTATTGCTATACCTTTCATTTCAGATGACTCGGTATGACACGAAAATATTTTAGAATGTGATGCTCACCGGACAATCTATTCTTGAGGACTGTTAACTTAAGATTTACAAAATATTGACAAAGTGCGAATGTGTTTGTAGAAAAGACCAATTGACTGATATATATGTATCAAGAGTATGCTATCACAGTCAATATTTGATTTGATTCTTTAATTTATGAATGAATTAATTTTTGTTTTCTACTTGTGTATACAGTAACTGTTGAAGGCTGTGAATTGGGTTCCTTCGGCATATGGATTAATATATTATTGTATAGCTAATTACATTGCTGTGAATGTACAGTTTTACATTGCATACATCCAGATGTATTATTGTATGGATGTATCTTCTTGCTATGTAAATTATTCTATCAATTCTTTGTTCTTCCACTAAATAGTAACTATTTGTGCTACTATTTGAACCTGTACTTGTGCTATATGATAATATTGTTACTTATTTCTTTCTTTTTGCGGAGGCTGGGGAAATTGTTTCTTTATACCTGGCTATCAAGTGCATGTACAACTTTCAATGTATGTTATAATGAAGTTATTGTCATGTTTATAAATCACAAAGCATATTCATGAAATTATCATTTGTATTTTCAGGTGATCGTATGAATGTGTGTTTTAGTATTTAAAATGCAATGGTTATTTAGTTACAATTGTTTGCTCTCCGTTTGGATCGGCATTGATTTGTACTTAATACAAAAATTAAATAATTCTTCAATATATTTATCCAGATCAGTATATGACTGGCACATGATTAATGCAATGCACAATATAATCATTCTCATCTTAATGTATTTAAATTCTTTGTATGTCTCTTTAGACATATAAGTTTTAATGTGACAATTCCACAGTATTAATTATATAATAACATTGACTCAATTAATTTATTCAATTCTTAAAATGTCACACAGGCCAATTCAATAATTACTCTTCTTGGTGGCATTTCAGTGTGAAATTTATTTGAGATAAATTGCAAGGTCTGCTATTCAACTGACATTTTCTTGATTTGGAAAGTGTCACTGCACACAGTGTTAAGATGATCAGTGCCGTTTCTTTAATAGAACTGGTTACAGGTCATGTTTGTGTATAATATTGAATATAGCTAGATTGGACAGAAACAAGCAGGTCTTGTGTGAAAGTACAATTAATTGTTGATAGTAAAATTATATGACGTCTTAATTTAGAACTCTTATTCTTTTATAAATGTGGAAATTACTCCCTACAGTGAAGTTCTACATGGTTGTTTTGTCATTGGATGATATGCCAATTAAAAAACTTTGAAAGGATAATTAATGTGTTTTAATTTTGGTGATCAAATTGATAACTGCAGAACAACATGATATGCCCTGATCTGCTGGAGCCTGTATACATGTAGGTCTCACATTTCTATTACAGGCAGACACAGACATTCACTCAGTCAGAGCTACTATAAGCTACCATCAGACCACTGGCCATGGTTAGGTCAAGGTCCTATATATATATAAGGTCCTTTCTAAGTCCCTTTGCAGTTCTGCTGATGCAGGTCCTTCAAGAAGAGAGTCAAGAGACCCATGTGCTTAGGCCCTTTGCTGAATTCATCTTGCACCATGGTCAACCAGCATGTAGGTCTACACATTGCAGCTACAGTCATTTGTTAAAATAAAATTATCTATGCACCAGGATAAGTATTTGAGAAGCTTTGAGGCAATTTATTAAGTTGCAATTAATTTTTGTGGACCTGACAGGTGGCTCAGCTGTATACCTCTGACCAAAGCGCCCTCTGTACTGAGCAGTTGATATTTTCATGAACGGAGTCATTGCACAACTGACTGAACTGGAGGCACGTGTAAACATTTCTCTCCTCATTTTGGGAAGTTTTAACCTCATTGGAACCCAGGAATTGCAAAAATGGACCAAGAAGATCACGATGGGGACTCCGGGCTCCCTCCCCCAAACATTTCAAGCATCAAAAACAAGCAACGAAGGGCTGAGATGTACAGGAAAATGAAGATTGAAAAGAGAAAGGTAACAACATGCAGAACCAGATCAACAAATTGTCAACATCATGAATTTCATGATGGCCAATCACCCCAACCAAAATCTGAGATGAGTGTGAATAGACTCATTCATCTCAGCAACCCTCAATTATAAAACTACTCAATCGAACCCTGAACATAGTGTTAGCCTACCACTGTACCAGGTGAATACAAGAATACTTGACCGGTACCCTCAGATAAACATTATTAGCCCAGAAGTGGCTATAGTCAATAGTGGCACGTACCGAGGCCCGAGTATGTGATTAACAATTAATCACGATTGCCGGTCAACTAGGCGACAGACAACTACAACTAGGCTACAACACTACCAACTAGGTGACAACCAACTACACTGCTCAAAAAAATTAAAGGAACAGCTCTTTCAAGTAAAATTTTAGGAATTTGGAAAGATGCAACTGAACTTCAATGCAAAGTTGATCTTCTTTATCATTTTGAAGGGTTCATCAAATCACAGCTGAATGGATTGAATGAATATTGTCTGTACAGGGACACTGAAACTTTGGTGACCCCCAAAACTGAAGTGAAAACACGATATGACCAAATCCAAAATTGTGTTAAATTCACTCTCTGTTGGTGCCAAATGTTTTCCAATAGTGTGTTAGGCCAAGGTGAGCATGAACACACTGTTTGAATGAGATTGCAATGCTTTTGATGAACCTGCGGGTGGTCAATTGGGGGATCCTGGGCAACTCTCGAATGTTTGCTTGTTCATGTTCCCGCATGGTCCATGGAGGCGGTGGCCGACAGAAAACACACTGTAAAGGATGTCCTACACATGTTCTATGGAATTGAGGTCTGATGACCTTCTTGGACAGACCATCACTGCAACACCTTCCAATTTAAGATGAGCCGTGGTCACCTAAGCAGGTTGCAGATGTGCATTTTCATGCATGAGCAGAATTGTTCCTTCCACTGACCCATCATTAGGCTTCAGTGTGATTTCCACAAGACCATTGTTGCACATTATGCCATTCATTTGTCCTGTATGCACTCCGTACACTCCGTGTACCCCTCCATTGACAAGGCATCTTTGACCATCAAGAAAGCTCCCTAAAATCTTCATGTTTGAAAATGTTACACTCACAAAAACATCACCATGGGTTTCTTCTGACACAGACATGATGCCCGAATGTCAAAAATGAGACCTGCTTGCACCAACAGACAATAGAGGTCACTGCAGACACAACTGCTAAAACAGGGGCTCCCTGTTGAACTCCAATATTGATATAGCGTTGTGGGGCAATTGGAGGAGCAAAAAAACACTTTCTGCATCTCAAGTGTTCTTCATACAGTAGGTTTCTAATTTTACAGTTCAAGATTACAAAATTTGATGCATCATCACAGTCATTTTTCAGTCGCATGATGATGCCAATGCCGAAGTTGCTGGTGATAATGGTCCTGTTGCTGCATAATGGACCAATGTCTGCCCTTTCCAGGTCTTCTGTCATACCGTTCAGTGCACCTGTGCCTCTGTCAGACCCAAGAGACCACATTTGGTGACACACCAACCCTTTAGTCCCCCTTCTCACTTCAGCACCTTTCTGTGGGAGTTACCCATCCCTGACAACCTCAATTTGCGACAAAAACTGTATGGAACACTTTGCCTTGACCTGCAGTGGTCAGACAAACCAGAGGAATGAACAATTTTTTCATCCTCTCTTGATAATCCTTTTTTTCAGATCAGCAAATCAACAGAAATCACTTTGCTTTTTTGGGTCGCGCAGGAAAATTGCTCCTGACAAGGCAATTACAGATTTCCCAGTTTCAGAAAAATGGCCTGAAAGATGTGTTCCTTTGATTTTTTTGACCAGTGTAGGTGACATACCACTATACTACCAACTAGGCTACACTTTTTGGACAACTAGGTGACAGCAGATACCCCCCAGATACCATCCAGGTGACACATATTTTATTTGGGATACCAACCAGGTGACAGATCACCTTCAATGGTGGTCAATTAGGAAATGTATTGTCACCTACTGTCAGCTAGTTGGATGTGTTTTGTGAACTTGTGTCACCTATTTGGAAGTGCTGTGTAAATTTGTGTCACCTAGTTGGAACTGTTTGTCACCTATAGTTTGCACTGGTATGAAATTTCCAAATTTCTTGTCACCTAGTTGGTGCTGATGGGTGTTGCCTAGTTGGTTTGTCGCCTAGTTGACCGTACACCGATTAACAACAAGTAACATTAAAAATAATTGGAAAAATATTAATTAGTCTATCTTCCCAGCCGGGAGGTGCAAACATCCTATGTGATATAAATTTCCACGAAAGCTAATTTTAGTGACAAGTCACTTGTATCATTAAAATTTACAGGCCTTCACTAAATTACATGTTAATTAATTTTACAGATGAAACTGAAGGAAAAGAAGAGGAAGAAGAAGGAGAACGAGGAACTCGGAGAAGATGTAAGAACTCGCTAAGTAGGGGAAAAAAATTAACCTGATTTACTTGGCTCAGAATGGGTGTTCCAGCACTTCAATTATAAAACTACTCAATTGAACCCTGAACTTACCAGATGAATGTGGGAAAAGGCTGATATTTGATAAAAAAATATTGTATATATTATTTATTAAAAGCATATTTTGTTGCAGGCACCACCTAAAAAAGTCCCGAAGACCCTTGATAACATGCGTGTCTATGACGAAACAATGGTTAACCCCCAAGATGAAGAAGTCCTGGCAGATGAAGCAACAGATGAAGTGTCCACCTACTTCAACAGAGAAATTACACCCAAGATTTTACTTACCACATCTGACAGACCCTGTCCTGTAAGACATTTGCAGCAATAATTGACAGAATTAAATTGTTGGGTAACTTGGGTGGTTTTGGAAAAAGGCAATAATACACACAGTATTTTGAGAAATTAAATTTTCAGTGACATTTTCGCTTATATTTGGATATTGGCAAGTGGCAATCTTTGCTTTTACAATGTCATGACATTCCTGCATTTAAATATATTCTCTCTATTTCAGCGGACAAATAGATTTTGTAAACAGTTGAGGAAAATCATACCAAATGTTGACCTGAAGTACAGGAGGGGACTGGACCTAAAAGACATCATTGCCAGTGCAGTTGCCAGAGACTTCACCCACCTAATAGTTGTAAATGAAGATGGAAAAGAACCAAGTATCCTTGCAGTGCCTGCTATTATAAATTATTAATGTATAGTCGAGATGAAATTTCTAATATAAAAAGATATTTAAAAGTCAAATTAAAATGATAATTTTTTTCGCTGAGAGGTAAGCATCAGAAAAGATAATAATTAAAGACTACCTGGTAAAGTACAATAATGAATCCTTTATTGTTATAATACTCAAATCTGAAATAAATGTATTCCTTAACAATCTTGAGATGGAATGCTAATATCATATCTGCCAGATGGACCTACGGCTCACTTCAAACTATCCTCAGTGCGATTTGGGAAAAAGGAGATTAGAGTAAGTATAAGGCAAGAACTCCATTCTAGTTTATCATTGATCAATTCATGTTCAGCTATTTCTTCAGATTATTGAAAAGCAAATGAGACTTAAAATGGCTTGGTGTCATATTTAGCTGTTTAATGGACATCCAAAACCACAACTCCTTTTACATTTATGAAGATTTGCCTCTAAATAGCCCACACCGGTGCTGATGGGGTGTAAACACAAACTCACTCACTCACTACATAATGAAGATTTCAGGAGTTCTTTATAACATTAAAGTATAAACAACAAATCAAATTTGCTTCTGATTTGCATGATTATGGTTTGTGTAAATAAATTCTGAAGCGTAAATCTATTCTAAATTTCAAATGCATCTACATGTCACCTTTGACAAATTTATACATAAAACTATACAGATTGATTGTATGAGTTTCTGTACTTCCAGAGATGTGGAGAAAGCACAGGTCACATGCCCGAGTTAATAATGAACAACTTCAACACCAGACTGGGACACTCAATCGGCCGAGTCATGGCCTCCCTCTTTCCCCACGATCCCGAGTTCCATGGGAGGAGAGTGATCACACTGCACAACCAGCGAGACTTCATCTTCTTTAGACACCACAGGTGAGTCTTCCGACTTAATTGATTGTTGAACTTTGTCCTTCAAAGGTAATTTAAAATTTTGTCCATCTTGGACCTAAGGAATATTATGGTACACTAGAGGACCCCCGTGCTTCTTGGAATAAAGAGTAGTGTTGGGACGATACTATAACTATCGCGATACTTCATCGGCAATGCAGTCGCAATACAACTATCGTGAGGAAAAGTTATGCATGATATATCACGATACACTATTGCCAAAGGCAGCAAGTATCACGATAATCGCGATAGTAATTGTCTGCTTAAAAGCATAGTTCCGCTGATTTCTGACATGCATTTTAATGCGCATCACACCTCTATCTTGTGAGAAATCCATGAAAATCGCAACTTCTTTGCTTCAGTTTTGTAAAATAGAGAAAATTTATTTGCCCAACTTTCCTAAAACTAACTTCATACAGCAATAATGTTGAATTGATACCATAATAAATGATATTTTTCAAGCTTTTTCTGGTAATTTACCTATCGCAATAGTATTGTATCGTGCACCTCAATTGTTGGCAATATATTGAATCGTTTCCTCACTTGATAGTATGTATCGTTCAGGTATTGTATCGCTAACTAAGTATCGTTTAAACTATTGTATCGCAAAATCCTCACGATACCCAACACTAATAAAGAGATAGGCCTACAAATGAGTAGCAGTGTGCAGTATTGTGGTTTATCATTGTGGCGCTGACATGGAAAGGTGTTGCCGTCTGGCGAGTGGAGGATTCCAAGAACTACTGTAGGTGAAGAACTCATAGATGTTTTAAAGTACTGTGAAGGTAAAAATCCGTAAAGGAAGAGTAAAGAGGAAGATTGATGTATGACATGGCCTGATCCAAGGATAATTGAGGATTCCTATGCAGAAAGAAAAATGAGGGAAAAAGCGTAATTTCTAATATGGATTAGGATATATAGAATTAGCCAGTCGATAGGGGAAAGTAGAAAGGATTGAAATTGTGTAGTTTTGTTAAGTTGGTTTTTAGTGTCCTGATTTGTAACAAAGAACCTGTTTTGTATTGTTTATTTGATGCCTCCCTCTTCTGAGCCGAGGGAGAACAACCAACTACCACCATGGCAGGCACGTGAATAGAGCTGTGTGGATAGCATACATGTGTGGATGGGGTGTTAGAAGTAACAGATAGTTCTGTAAAGATAAAAATCTGTAGAGCTTTTGAAAAGATGAAGATTGATGTATAGCATGGCCAGATTCATCAAGAAAAGGCAATTTGTATACAAAAAGAAAATCTGAGCAAACAACAAAAATATAAGATAGGATGTGATTGCATAGATTATGATTTCTGAATGCTGTTCATTAATTTGGATTTATTGATTGATGACTTTTACTCTTATTATATGAAGTTATTTCAAACCTGTATGTTCTGTCTTTCAGGTATCAATTCAGAAATCAGAAGAGGGTTGGACTGCAGGAATTGGGGCCACGCTTCACTCTAAAACTGAGAACTTTACAAAAAGGAGCTTTCGATTCTAAATTTGGAGAATACGAGTGGGTCCACAAGAGACATGAGATGGAAACGAGCAGACGGAAATTTTTCTTGTAAATTGTCAATTACCAAAGTGTTTATGAGTTGTAATAAATTTGTTGTTTATATTCTAGTACCCAAATACAGCATATTTTCTTTTTTACAACCATGATATTAAAAAGTATTTTAACTTACTGAAAATCCAAACTGGTGAGGTCGTACTCGGTGATCGCCGACCAAGTTCTTCATGATTCTCTATCTTGTGAATTGTGGATATTTCAAAGGAGGCACATCTTGTATAATATATACTTAATTCTATTTGTGTCATGTTGCCTATTGGTGAAGGCTCAACCCTTGCGACAATTTTCAAAGTAGTCTTTGGCCGCTGTTAGAACATCAACTTGGTCATTGTCAGATCTTTTAAAATTGTTGGTCACAAGTTTGCGATCTGGGTTGGAAGCGGCAAGTGGATGTCCTTGAATCATCAGCTATATCTCCAGTTGGGTTGTGAGAATCTATTTGGTGTCTTTCCAATCTCTTGAAGTGTTATACTTGATTGAATGTCGTCACAGTGAAGTGTCCAGAGAATTCATAATTTTCTTTATAGCTCAAGCTTGAAGTCTACTATACCAATTGCATATTTTAGCAAGAGTTGGAAAGTTCATATGGGGGGCACCTGGAGAGGCAGAGGTCAATATGAGGGGGGCACGTACCCCCCCCCCCCATAGGGAGACCACTGTTGGTACCTTAGCTTAGTATGAAGGTAAAAATTCAGGTTATAAAATCAATTCACAAGAGAAGGTTCACTCTCCAGTAAATCACCCATGGCCTATCAGGCCTACAGTCAGTCAACTTCCTCTGTCTGATGCAGACTGGCAAGTCACAGTGACAAACTTCCATTGTCTTTCGCAATAAGGCTGGAGGTTGAATGCTCAAATGAGCAGGGTGTAGCGACATTTAAATGAATAAATCATAACATACAGCTAAATACATTGAGAACTAACAGCAAGTAGTTGCAATTTATTAAATTGAAAAGATAGCAACAGCCAAAATATCACAAATAAACGCTATAAAGTATGGACGGTACACTAACAAACATCTTTGATCATTTACAAGATTACATAAACACATATATGATAAAATTAATTGTAAGTGTCAAAATACAACAACTCACAGATGAATAAATAAAATGAGTAATGATATAATGTTAAAACATAATTCATGTATAAAAGTTTCCACTTAAGTAGATAAAACATATGAATGGCAGGAAGTATTTGGACGGAAATACAATAAGTTATAACACAAATAAACAATTTTAAGTTCAATGTGTAGGTTATATTTAACCAGATCTAAGTACATGTACAACCACAACTGAACAATAACAAACATTTAGAGTATAAAACACAATTGTCGATGATCACAACAATGGATTTGTAAAAGTCCTGCATGTTATCAAAAGCATGTAATAAGTTATTTGATAAAATACTGTTTGTAATTGTGATTAACAGATCTATTTCACCCGCGTAAGAGAGGCAACATAGATCCACACAGACAAGACATACGCAGGGTACGGATGAACATACACTGCTAAGGCAAATTCAACCTCGTTAGTTTCGTGGTTGTGCACTCCAGTCGCATACACAGTCTCTATAATTGGTTCAATATCCGTGTACTGGACGTTAATTGGAAATCCAGACAGCTGAAAAGCAAAATCCTCATTTTTATTCTCATTATTTTTTGTTTAGAAAATTTGCATTGTGATGCATGCCAATAGACAAGACCGTACACAAGTATATCTAACAGCAATGCTGTGACAGCTTGAAAAAAAAATTACCTTCTATGATGATTCATACATGCACATTTTATCGAGTGCTCTTACCTTGTTATTTCCCAGCAAAGTTTGTAGTTCTGTCATCTGTTCCACAGGTGCACTTTTGCCCAAATTTTCTTCAAGCCTGGAAGAACAAAGCATGATAAGTAAATTGAATTTCCATATAAATCTAAAATATTATCTTTTGTAAACATGTTGATTCATCTTAGGGCTATTCCATTTAAAAACCTGGGAGGGGGGTGGTCAGGTTGATTTATTTTTCGTAAGATGGATGTAGGGATCGGCGGAAATTCGCTTCAGATGTATGGTGGGATGCAAAAGAAATCGCTTTAGATGCACGGGGGTGCATTATCGCTCCATGAAGGCTTACGCATTGTAATAATAAAATTTTTATTTGATGCATGTGGGGTGGGTAAAAAATTTGCATTTAATGCATGGGGGGGGGGGGGTTGAAAATAATTCACTTTAGATGCATGAGGGGGGTCAAAATTTAACCTGACCACCCCACCCCCAGGTTTTTAAATGGAATAGCCATTAAGGAGTGAATATATATGCAACACATGAGCAATGAGTATCATAGAGAAATCGAGGAGTCTTACTTCGGCAGGATTCTCCTGAATGCCTGGATGCAATTTCTGTTCCAGCGGGTAATATGTCTCGGTCGCCAGGCCATGATTTTCTCTTTCAAAATTCTCTCTAATCTGTCTTGCAAGTCCAGGGCATACTCCTTGTCGGGATCAGCATAGTTGAAGATTTCAGGCTGTAATTAGCAATAAGTAGTTTTTTTTGTCATAATTTTGAATTTGCCACAGAATGCTATGCAGCATGGCTAAAATAATATATAAGGGACCGTTCAGAATTTATGACTGGGGGGGGGGGTGGTAGTTTTGCCAGAACATCCCGTCAAAAATTGATACCCCCCCTTGAGATTCATGCGGATTTTTAGTACCCCACCCCTAGGTTTCATGCATATTTTTAGTACCCCCCCCCCTCGACACATAAACGAATACACACATATTTAGTGTTATACATGGTCATGCGTACAGATTCGCGGACTTTTGCACATAACAAGAATCCGTGGATTCAAAACCGACCTAACGCAATGAAATTGAAGATGCCATTGCTTAAACCACTGAGCAACTGATATTGGAAGATAGGAGAAATAGTTGATTGGAAGATGCTAGAGTATTAGTATAGAATCAATGCAGTTTCTAAAAAAAAGGAAAGATGGCCAGACTGCCAAAATGGCTGCCATATTCGATTTCTTAACATGTTCCTCATCCATACCCACAGGCCAATACCTGTACCAAATTTCATAACTGTAAGTGAAATATTAAGGTCACAATGGGCAGTGCCAGAATGACGAAAGATGGCTGCCAAAATGGCTGCCACATAGTGGCTGCCATCTTGGATTTCTCAACATGTTTCCGATCGATACCCATCGGCCAATACCTGTACCAAATTTCATAACTCTAAGCGAAATAATGAGGTCACTATGAGCAGTTCAATAAATGAAAAAAGATGACTGCCAAAATGGCCACCACAAAATGGCCGCCATCTTGGATTTCTCGACATGTTCCCAATCCATACCCAGAGTCCCTTACCTATACCAAATTTCATAACTGTAGGTGAAATATTAAGGTCATAGTAGGCAATTCAAGAATGAAGAAAGATGGTAGCCAAAATGGCCACTACAAAATGGCCACTATCTTGGATTTCTAGACATGGTCCCAATCCATACCCAGAGTACTATACCTGTACCAAATTTCATAACTGCAACTGAAATATTAAGGTCACAATGGGCAGTTCAAGAATGAAGAAAGATGACTGACAAAATGGCCGCCATCTTGGATTTATCGACATATTCCCAATCCATACCCAGAGTCCCATACCTGTACCAAATTTCATAACTGCAAGTGAAATATTAAGGTCACAATGGGCAGTTCAAGAATGAAGAAAGATGGCTGCCAAAATGGCCACCACAAAATGGCCACCATCTTGGATTTCACGACATGTTCCCAATCCATACCAAGAGTCCCATACCTGTACCAAATTTCATAACTGCAAGTGAAATATTAAGGTCACAATGGGCAGTTCAAGAATGAAGAAAGATGGCTGACAAAATGGCCACCACAAAATGGCCGCCATCTTGGATTTCTCGACATGTTCCCAATCCATACCCAGAGTCCCATACCTGTACCAAATTTCATAACTGTAGGTGAAATATTAAGGTCACAATGGGCAGTTCAAAAATGAAGAAAGATGGCTGACAAAATGGCCACCACAAAATGGCCGCCATCTTGGATTTCTCGACATGTTCCCAATCCATACCCAGAGTCCCATACCTGTACCAAATTTCATAACTGCAAGTGAAATATTAAGGTCACAATGGGCAGTTCAAGAATGAAGAAAGATGACTGCCAAAATGGCCACCACAAAATGGCCGCCATCTTGGATTTCTCGACATGTTCCCAATCCATACCCAGAGTCCCATACCTGTACCAAATTTCATAACTGTAAGTGAAATATTAAGGTCACAATGGGGAAAAACTTTGTCTGTCATCGCCAAACGTGGTTTACATCTGGTTTGTGGTTGCAGTTTATGCCTACTGTTTATGGTTTCACCTGATCCATTTACAGCTCCTGTATTAACCGGCCTCCGCTGTTAGGCCGGTTAAAAATGCGCGGATAAAGTTAGTTTATGCGGGATTTATAAAAAATTTTCTTTGTTGAAATTTATTACCCCCCCCCTTGGAAGTGTTGTCAAAAATTAAAACCCCCCCCTTGAAACACGTGTGAAAAGTTAATACCCCCTCGGGCAAAGCTCCCATCCACTCCCCCCCAGTCATATAAATTGTGAACGGTCCCTAAATATAGAAAATATTTCCGTGATAAACAATAATCTAAGTGAGAAGACACAATTTACCTGAATGGTAGACAGGCCAGGATTTGAATAGCCTTTGTGGAAAAACGGTTTCCAGTTTCTGGGATTTGTGAGATCAAAAGACATCCTGGCCGGTTGGTCAAACGGCTGGATATTGGCGTAGATCTGGAAAAAAGTAACACAAATATTTTTGAGTTATTTTGTGTCTGATCATTTCAGTCTGGTTGCAAGGTCTTTGATACACTGCAAATCTGAAACATATCTAATTGAAGACACATCGTTTAGTTCTTGCACACTTACATTGTCAGAACTGACGAGGCAGCCCACACTGGTGACAGGACAGTAATTATCTCGGTAGCTGTAGTGTTCTCCGGTACTGGCATTCCAGATCCAGTAATCTTTGACTTCCCTTGTCAGAACATAAGCGGTAGGACCCTCAGGAATAGCAACACCTGTAATAATAAATGAGCAGTTTTAACGGAGAAGAAATAAAAAAATATTTAAAAAAAAAAACTCGATGGCTGAATGCAAAAGAAAGTACCCAACAAACAAATAAGAGTAGAAAATATTGAAATGGTCCTACCTATGAGGAGGTAAGCTGTCTTGCCCATGAATGCAAAATAATTAACCAACAAGACAGCATGCTCTTCTTCGTCTCCTTGTAACATTTGAAGAAATTGCTGCAATAAAAACATAATCACATGTACACTATTAATGAATGCACATTCCAATTAGTGCAATTAACATGTGATGAAATTCTATCAGACATTACCATTAACAATGTGTTAATTTACTTACATCACAGGTGCTCCATATTTCACAAATCCCTGGAAACACAACATTGTCCGAGACAAATGGAATGAGAGAGACAAAGCGAGCTACTCTTTCCTGAAAATTAAATAGAGATCAATTTCAGTAAGACTTACGAGAAGGATGGATGATTGAACTTTATGCCCTTTATTTATGCACCTTGTAGGCTGATTAGGGCAGGAGGATAGCATTGCAATAAGGCAAGGATGATAAACACTACTGCCCAACATAATTGCAAGAAGGAAAAAATATAGAAACAGATGGTTTGTCTTTGTGACAGAAGCCAAGGCGGCATAGTGTGGCCAAAAATAGGCCTAGTCCATTCAGACCAGTCAGGTTACTGCCTAAAGATATTTTTAACGTAACAATATTACTTACAGCAGCTATCAGTTCATTTGGCTGGTCATTAATGAGTTGCTCAGGGGGTCGCAGCTTGTTGATGTATCTGGTGATGAACACAGCTTTTCCGTTGATGTCTGTGACACTCGTCTTCACTTCTATTTTGGGGAATTTCTTTGAAATTTCTGCCATCCATTTCTCGCAGTCCAGAAGTAACTTGGTGTCTTCATTGCTCTCAAACTGTTCAACAGGAATATTTCAATTATGAATCAAAATACAACATTAAGAAATCTGAATACTGCAGAAAGTTGAATTTACATGGCTTGAATAATGAATATATAGGTTCAAAGATGTTGATTCGAAGTTGTAAAGCGCAACTTAATGAAGCATGGAGACTGGATTACTGAAGTATATGATGCATGTACAATTTGTAAATATGGACAAAAGGAAAATTCATAAAATATCGCAGATTTCTACAGCAAGGCACTCCTTCAAGCAAAGCGGATGGTTATAATTTTATGGGAATCAATGAAGCAGAAGGAACAACTACAACATACGTACAATTTTATTCTCTCAAGAATGCTATATACAAAAATATTTCTCTTAAATAATAATTCAGAATAATCAAATAAATAATGCAAGTATTACAGCTACTACATGTACGGGGCAGTTGATGAAGCATCTGTGGTGATCTGAGGACCGCAGTTCCATAAGCAACAAGCCTTAATGTGTGGGATGCATTCGAAATTGCAATTACTGATCTAAATGAACTGATTCTGATAGAAGCTGAAGCATATTATTACAAGGAATATCTGGCAAAGCAGTTATTAGTTATTGGACATGCCAGAGGAAACCTGCATTACCAGCATAATAATACCTACCACCGGGTAATCCTTATGCAGGGTAAAATATGGAAATTAATTTATATTATCAAGACTACAGTTATATAGGGGGGCCTAGATGGAAAAACAGCAATCTTAAAAATACACTTGTTATCAAAGGCACAAAAAATATTCTGTCAAAACCCACTCCTCATTAATTTTTGCAGTAAACACAACTGTGACAAAGCGTTTCCGGGTTAACCATCACATAAATTGAAATTAAGACTTTCGCATTCCAATGGGGATGGATGGATGATTGGGGCTTTACATATTGTATTTATGCACTTGGTAGGCTAACTAGGACAGGGGGAGGACACGGCAATGAGGCGAAGGATGATTGAAACAGCCATCCAACATTCGAACCATGGACTCAGCGATTGGCAGCCCAGCACGCTACCACTAGACCAACCCATCCCCCACATTCCAATGGGGGTAAAGTTAGATATGGTGAATCAAACTTGCAGAAAAAATGAAATATAAAGATTTAAGAATCATTACCTTTTCACGGATAGGTTCGGGAGGCATAAGTGCTGGCTCCACAGTGATGAAGAGAGTGATGTAGGTGCTCCCAGATTCCCCAACAACCTGCAAACCAGTGTCAGGGTCTCGGTCTCCCAAAACTTGAGTGTTGTCAGTTTGATATCCAAGGAGAACACGAGGTTTGTTGATGCGGAAAGTGCCGTCAATCTGACAAAAGCAAGACAAAACAAATTAGCCATGATAAAACGTCAGATAAATTGCACAAACTATCCATTTTGGTGGAAATACAGACAGATTTACAAAGTCAATAGCATGAGCATAGATATTTCCTTCAACTGAGTAAAAAAAAATTCTGTTTTAGGCCACTTGTAAGAGCATTCACTCAAATTGCCAATTTGCCATGCTTTTATATTGCAATACATTTATATGTAAAATTCGTAAATAAAAAATCATATAAAGACACAGCTAGTCCACTCACCCTAGAATTAAAGTACACCGTAGAAAATGGAATCTTCAAGCTACCAAGCCATTTTCTTTCAATTCTGCGCTGAATGTTTCTACCCTCATTATCATCCTGGAACATCAAAGAAAACTTAAGAAATGAACTTGAAACCAAACATTTTTACTTTGCTGCAAATTCTTAATCGAAAGAAAGCCTGATAGAGAATGTGCAAATGGTAAATCCCGATTATTCCTCACCCGCATGATATCGATGATGATCTCATCAAACAAATTAATGTAAATCATGTCCTTGACCTTTTGAAGATTGGTAGAAGAGTAGTCATTATTGGGTGCCCTGAAGTTAAAAAATAAAGGTTGTAGATGAACCTAAGTTCAAGCAATACTGAAGTGCAATACAACATCACTCGCAACACAGGATCAACATTTGATCTTTTTATTAAAATTATTTGCAACTAAGATGTGGGATCTTCACAAGCTATAATAATTTACTTAATTGATGGATGGAAGGATGATTGGGGCTTTATGTCCTGTATTTATGCACTTGGTAGGCTAATTAGGACAGGGGGAGGACAAATAACTTACTTAAAGGGAAGGCCTAATTCTTCGTTCCAACTTGGATTTGGTCCTTCAGCGACTGATGTATTTTTGGAATTTCGTTGGAAGCTCACTTCAACAAATGGTCTAACTTGGATCTGAAACAAGGAAGAGCAAAATGACTATTCCAAAGGCTTCGAGGATTTAGTAATCAGCATATTAGCTTGAACAGTGGACACCCTGTCAGGCAACAATAGCTACACACAAATAGTGTTGCAATACAGACAGATTTGAAATCTTCAAGAATAGGGCTGCAACGGTTCATTACCTCACGGTTCGGTACGGTTTTCGGTTTGAGAACCACGGTTCGGTTTTTTGACGGTTTTTTTTTTATCGGCAAATCCATGAATTTCCCAAGTTATATTTTCTTAGGTAGACTTAAATCAATAAAAGTAAATTTGGGCTTTTAAGGAAATAAATACTAAAAAGAATTAATTTCACATTAAAACTTTACCTCAAAGGCTATGAGCAGTATGGACTACATAATATATATATGGCTTATAGTTCTGCTAATTTAAACCAGGTATAATTGTAGGTTTATGCATAAATTAGCTAAATAATGTTACTATGCTTTTAAAGCATGTTCAGTTTTGAGCAAATACCTGTCATAATTATGGGATCTAATATGCCTACATTGTAAATTGCACTTCAGTCTTCACACCTTTGGCACCTTTGATTGGCCTAGGGGGTAAAATATTGATTGCCATTAACTGATTCCTAATGTGTAGATCATAGGCCTATTAGTACATCTAGGCCAGTACCAATTGCTTACCCCAGCAATTAGCTGATTGCTCTACACCCTCAGTAGGTCAGCAGCTTCTGCTCAGCTGTTGCTCTGTGAGCAGATTAAACTTGCGTGGTGGGGGCGCCTCTAGCGGCGGAAATTGGAACTACGGCACACCGAATTATTCGTTAGCCTCACGGTGCGGTGAACCGTGACAGCTAATACCGCGGTTTATTCATACCGCAATAAACCGTTGCAGCCCTATTCAAGAATCTGTTCTATAACTGCTCCATTTCTAATTGTGATCAAAGAATTACAAAATATTGTCCATCAACACACCTGAGTAGTGATCTCCTTGAGTCGCATGCTTCCCCTTAGACTTTGATTTGGCTGCAAAGTGCTCTGAGACTGAATTCCTTGATGTGATGGCTCACTAGCTCTGACAGGGACATCAATTGCTCTCACAATATTCACAAGTAACTTGACATCTGACTGTTGCAGATTTTGAGGCATCATCTTCTTCCTTTCTCTGTGTTTTGGTCTCAGGGGCCTGCGGGGTTCTGCCAACTTCATCAGGTTGGGTAACAATGTCCTGCAGTGAAAAGAAAATTTAAGAATTAGAAATGATTGCAAGTTTGCAGCTTTAGAATACAACACTTGACAACAACTTGAATAAAGAAATCAAAATTAGATTTAATTTTCTTACCCAATGTTAGGCACTTGCTCTTCAAAAATGACGTCTTCCAGCACCTTCTGATGAGCTATGATTTGGAATCTCATCATAACCTCTTCTCGCACCTACAGACACAACATAAAAGAACAACCACATGGAACAAGCATGGTTCTACTCTTTTAAAAGCAACAACATTCCAGAAAAAATAATTAAAAGGTCGACGGCAACATCAAAATAAGTAGACACATGTAAAAACGTGATACATAATACAATCGGTTATGGTCACACAAGATCAGATAAAATTTAAGTTAGAATTTTACCTTTTGCATAAACTGAGCAACAGCAGCCCTGTGTGAAGCTCTGTCTTTCATATTTCTAATCTGTTCTTGTTCAGCAACGGCTTTCTCATATTCCTGAAATTGACAAAATAGATACTCCTCAGTAAGAAAGATAGAGAATACGTGTAATTAGGAGAGAAGGAGGACTGATAGATTTTATGAGGTGAAGGATGATTGAAATTGTCGTCCAACATTGGTCCGACTTCAAGTTACCCGGCAAGAGCTGGATTCGAAACCTGGACCCAGGTATAGACAGCCCAGCACTCTACCACTGAGCTAAATTAATTATGAGTAAGAAATCGTGAAGGTAAAAGAGCATATTAATATAATTTGATCCACATTACATCTATTTCATCCATTCCATTCATTCCATGTAATAAAACAGTTTTCTTACCAAAAAGGCATCTCGGGGCACTTCTCTGTCAAAAGCAGGCACCATTCTGTAGTTCTTGAACTCCTCCACTTCTTTACTCCTCAGTTGAAGAAGTCGGAACCTTGTCGATTCCTCGATGTCCTCATCTTTGGCAAAGTTGAACTCTTCCTGAAGTTGTTCCAATCGGAAATAGTCCGGCATTCTAAGAGCAGTTCCCATGACGTCACCCTCACCGACAGGCTGGAAAATTACACCAGTTTCCAATTTAAGAGTGTCATTAAAAGTTAATGAGAAGTTTGGATTATTGAGCAAGCAACAAATTCAAATAACTCTATATTTCAAAACTGACTGAAGTATCTTCTTCATCACACAGATCTATAAGCTTCAATTTTAGACTCAAAATTAGAGGTAGTCCGACAATAAAACGTAAATCAGCAATAGTCTATAATATCACTAAAACATTGGCTGGTCCTCGACAGAATAAAGAAAATCTGAGCAGCATGTTATAAATTCGAATCAAAATCTCCCAAAATATCAAATTCATCAGTAGCATACCCTTAGCAAGTACATGAGATCAACATTGGCTGGATCATTAGGATCCAAGTGGGATTTTGAGATCCAGATTGACAACTTCTCCATATCAGCCATTCCAGCAGCACCAATGGCAGCCACAGCATCAAATCCCCGCAACGCACTTTGAGAAATTAGACAAAATTGTAGTTAGTATTATTAGACCATGATAAATTGATAATGAAAGTAATAGTAGATTAATTACATTATATAGAATCAATAAACCACAGTTTCAACAGAGATTCATGAAATAATGAAACACTCAAGACATTATCCTGGTTGATTGTTTAAAAAAATAACACAGCACTATTCTAAATTTCTCATATTCAATTTAAACGCACTTGTAATAGCTGTTGCTGTGGGATGCTATGGGAGGGATGAGGACATTTCCTTGGTCATCAGTAGCCCAGCACGCACTTGAGGACAATAATCCTGTCGTATTTTCAAACACTGAATCCCGGTTGTCTCCTGATATGCTTATTTCAACACTAGACCCAACACCTTCGTGATTGTGCGTCACTTTGTAATCGGTGCTGAAACTCAGCTCATCTAATTGGACAGTGTCGGAAGTAACTGAAGGATCAGGGATGGGAATGTACAAGCGAGCCATCAAGGTTGTGCTGGCGATTCCCGCTGTTTCATAAATCTCCAATTCAATCTTTTCTGGCCATTGAAGAATCTGGATGCTTATGATCTGCGCAAAACGGACAATGAAGTCTTGTCCTAAAGGCCTGAAAGATAAGCAGATACCTATTAATATACACAATTTCCAATATATATTTGTCAAAAATTTAACAAAAACCAACAAAAGCACGAGAAAATACAAAGAACGGTTATTTTGCAAAAGACTTAAAATTTGTCAAGCTTTGCACTTACTTGGATGGGGTTTGTGACACTTCTTTCCCATTGAAGATGACCTTGACAAATACCTTGCTCCTGTTGACTTCATTCCGTCTCATTTGCTCTGCCCTGAAAAAAAAATAGAAATATATTCACCTGAAGTTGTGAATCTCATATTCTTAGTTTATCTAATTTACTATGCAGAAATTGAATGATTCATTTGAACTTTGCACACAGCTTCAAAAATTTTGAAGAAATAGAAATATTGAAATATGTCATAATTCTTACTTGGCACATGTGGAGTTTTGGCTTATAGATGCTCCATGAGTCAGCTCTGGGTGTAACATGACTTCTCCTGAAAAGATTAGCAATTAATAAATTGCAATCACATTTGTATAGTTACCTCAAATATGTCAATAATCAATTTCTTCATCATATAAAAAGCCTGATATCAAAAATTTACCCGGCTTCCTTCTGAACTGCTCCAATTTTGCCTGCACCGCCTGTCGAATATTTTTTTCAAGTGGAGCAATTGGTTTCTCTGGTTTTTCTAAATCAAACTCAGAGAGAATTTTCTGGTCTTTTAACTCATCCTCCTGTAATATAAAAAGAGACATCCAACAATACTGTGAGCATGAAATACTAATTCATAAAGAGAACAGCAACAGGCTACGTCTATAATTAAAGCAAACTAGAAACCATGAGGCACTCACAATGTCATCATCTGTAGCACCATCGACACTTTGGACTGAACGACCTTGTCTTTTCTCTCTTCTCTTTTGGCGTTTCTGAGCATCTTTCTGAAGTGAAATGAAAAGAAACACTCATTTGCATTACTCAAAATATTTACAAAATATTCACAATCAGTTTCATCTGCAGAAGAAAGCATTAACACAGGCAGAACATCACATATGGCAGGGTCAATCAAAATAGAAATATAATTTTATCATGTCGCCATCCTACCTTAGCCAGTTTCTGCTGCTTCCACTTGGCCAGCCTGTCCTTGTAAGTCGCCAATTCCTTCTCAAAAGTTATCCTTGCATCCGCTAGTATTTCATCAACTTCATCCTTCACGTCAATATCCCATTCTGCCTGGTCCTTAGCTCTGTCACTTTCCTCTCTATAAGTATTTATGTATACAACAAATGAATATCGGGTATGTAAAGGAGTCAATAACACATAACCCATTTATCAAAAGTATGGTATTTGTGTTTGCCTCGCATAGACATAGAGACAAGGGCGATTTAAAACGCACTCTTACAGCATTAGCAATCAACAATTATTTAGCGTAAAAGAATGTACTCCAAGCCTCACCTGCGTAACTTCAGCTTAACAGGAGTGTTGGTGTAGTTTTGAAGTCTTCGAATGTCTTTGATTGCCTTCCAAGTTGAGATGATATTCTTCAGAAGACTACGGTCAGTCTCCATCTCCATGTCTCTCTTTCTCCTTGTTACTCTGCATGACAACAGACAGAAACACTCAATCAACAGTTTTTTGTTTTTTTTTCACATCTGTAAATCTTCCTTTATGTGCAATGGTATCAAAATGAAGCTACATGTATATCCGTTTGGTAACAGGAGGCAGGGAATAAGTATATCTTTAATTGGGATACTCCATTAGTAAAAGAAAAGGAAATTACTAGATGTTTTTCCTGTTCTACCATGACAAAATCCTTCACATGCTCATCCACAAAAAGACATGTATTCAATTTATAGTATATGATTGATTTACATATGGTATTTCTGAGTACAAAATATATCTTCAAGGCATATAACTGAGTGAATGCATACAATAATTTTATCAAAACAAAAACTAACTGTATTTCTTGTTGGTACTCATGGAGAAGTCTCTCTTGATCTCTGGTGCTGACCTCTTTATCGGAATCCTGGATTGAAAAAAACATTTTGCCAAATTAAATTAAATTCAAGAACACATGTTACAGCAGTTTTAATAAGCATGCAATTCTGGGGTCTCTTTGTCAACTTGCTACTTAGTATTTTGCTTGATCTGATTCGTTCAAAAGCACCAGAACGACATAC
The DNA here is from genome assembly GCA_026936325.1 of Platynereis dumerilii. NCBI lineage: Eukaryota > Metazoa > Annelida > Polychaeta > Phyllodocida > Nereididae > Platynereis > Platynereis dumerilii. The sequence continues at coordinate 112,583,276 of JAPTHN010000001.1, forward strand.
AGCTGATAGATTGAACGCAACAAACACTTGCTTTACATTGCAATGTCCCAGACAGTTCTCTGTGAATGACCAGGATCACATGCCAATTAAAACTGCTGTAATGTCAAAAAGAATCTCAACAAACAGCGCAGAGGCAAATATAACAAACCTTCATGATTTGAATATTTTCCTGCATGTGCAAACTCGCAGACTTCAGAGCTTTCAGCTGCAAAAAATAGTTCATAATTCTTAGTGTTTTCAAATATTCATGACATAAACGAACTTGACAATGGAAATATCCATAACATGGCTGGACAAGAAAATCTAACAGTGTTACCTTATCAGTGAGATATAAAGTGATCTTCCTTTGATGCCTAAATTGATACATCTGGAATAGCTGGGTGAGTTGTGACGCAAGGACATGCTCGCGACTGAACAGATGGTGATGCTGGAAGATCAATGTGTTGATGTCCACGTCCAATTGATAAGGTCCTTGGCCCTCAAAGGAACCAGCAATGAGCCTGCTGTCAATGTCCTGGTAGAATGCCTTGGCGTAATACGTGCTCAAGTGAGATTGCAGCTCTTCAGGGATTGGAGGTCGACTTGGGACAGTTTTGAGAGGATCTGGTAAAGACAGCACTTCTCCGTCTTCTCCAAACCATTCCCGAGCCTGAAAGAAGGACATAAATGAATAATAATTGAATGTGAAAACTCAACACTTTAAACAAAGGTCACTTCATAGGGAGTCTTGATGCTATCTCCCTTCCAGGTTTTTTGTTTTCTCAACTTTTATACATAGTTTTTGTCCTGTTCTTCCTAGGTTTACTATAATTAGCAGAGAAGCCAACAATGGCCCAACATTTTATATTATCTGTCTTGGTCTTGTCAAATGCTCGAACAGTCCAGCCTATCAGACATTGTTTTTTTTTAAGAATTACAACTGCAGTCATCAGAAGATTGTTGCATCTACTACTTTTTACACACTGACAAAACTCTGTCCATCATTGGTCCAAATATATATTTTTTCAATATTCTAATTGTCCATTACATGTGTGGCAATCATGATTATTGGAGGCTGGTATCATGAGAATGAATGAAATAAGAACCAACCTCGTGTTTCAGCAACCTATTTTCAAGTCGGTACAGATTTGTTCTTGGCACAGCAGGTTTTGTCCCAACATAAAATCCCTCTTCTTCCAAGTACCGAGGTGCATCTTGATCAAAGATCCTTTTATCTATTGGAGCTGATGATAATAGAAGACAAAATTTATAGAATTCAATTTGATGTGATTGACTTGAAGTGAAAAACTAAATCCGGCAAACTAATGTTTTATCCATTTGCCCATAAAAAAAACCACCATTCAGTGGATAACTGAACTGGTACAAACAACTGTGAACAATTAAAAGCGTCACCTCACTCCATTGGTCACAGAAATCAGCTTCATGCATAAAAATCAGTCTAACACAAATCTGTTTCAAAAAATTATCCTTGTCAAGTTTAATGGAAGGCAACTTAGCCAAGCACTATAGACATTTCAAAATATTCCCTATTATCTTACCTCTTCTGACACTTGGGGAAAAAAGAACATTCTGTTCTTCCTCAATTCTTTCTCTGAACGGAGTGTAGTCAGTTCTCGGGATATCATAAAACAAATACGGCTCCAGGATGTCCAAGTCTTCTGAACTGATTAAAGGTTCCTCATCTGTAATGAGTTTGTAAAATAATCAAATTAATATGCTATTTTTAAATTGAAGGTGCAAGATACTTTGCAAATTAAAAACAAAATGTCTAAAACTTGAACATGACACAAATGAATACTCTACCTTCAGGAACTTCCTTCTTCTTCCCTCCTTTTTTCTTTTTCTTCTTCTTGTCTTTTGGGTCTTCTTCTTCCTCTCCTTCTTCTTCTTCCTACAGTCAAACAAGAACCCGCGGGTTGCATAATGCAGGTGGAATGTTCTAAAATAGGACTGCGTTTTGCAAATCTCTCGAGTCATGGTCAAATCTGACAGTTCATTTGAAAGTCTACAGCTACATACAAATTAAAAATACAATCAAAAAAATTAATGTAGGTGACATCGAGACATTGAATGGTTATAATTGACAATAGCTTGCTCTGGTTACGTTACAACATGATGAAGTACCCACCTGATCTGCTTGCTCTGACGTTCCGGGTTCGGCATCTTCGACCCCGTCTTCTTCACTCTCAGATTTCTTTGGCTTTTCTTCTTCTTTCTCTTTCTCTTCCTCAGGTCCTGGTTTCACCTCTGGCTCCGGTTCCCAATTCCGAGAAAAGAAGTCAAATGACTCTTCCTGGGTCGGCATTCTTGACTGTAACAGCAGTTGCAGAAGGGATCAATTAACTCTCTATCTTTTACAGAACAATACTATTCACACACAATTTGTCCAACATATTTTTGAAGCACTGTTTGTCTTTTCTACATCCATGCATACGCACAGATTGGGTAGAGTCAAGCCTTGACTAATGACTGCAGGAGGGTTGCTGGAACTGACTTTTGCTGCCCTAATAATACAATGCAAATATTCAGACACATTTGCCATCAACCAAAACACTATAGGCCTAATGTGGTTTCTCAACAATGAGCAGATAAAAACAATACTTACCGTCCAGTGTAGAATATTTTTAATAAAGACTTTTGTTCAAAAGATTTCCATATTACACATAAGTCATTTGTATATAATTTCGATTTTGATTATGAATTTTTTAAATGCCAACCTTCTTGGATTTGGTGCTATCCTTTCTTTTCGCTCGTAGGGTGAGAGATTTTTCCAGTTGCTCTTCTGCTTCATAGTCCTCTTTGGTCATCTGTGAAGTCATGAATAAAAACGCAAAAGTAAGCATCATTTCTCTAGTGCATGGCAACTATAGTATAGTGGATCAAAATAGAAAATTTCTCGAATGAAGACCAAGTCTATACTCACAGGATCATCAAATCGAGTGGACCTGTTCGCTCCTCTGAGGCCCGACAGTCGGCCCCGAGGCTCCTCATCCTGATACAGTTCATCTCTGGCTTCAGACTAAAAACAAAAAGAAACAGCTGTGTCAAAATATTTCAGAGATACACAAATGACAAGACAGAGGAGTACAAAAAAAAATTTAACCAACCTTTGCCCTCTTTATCTTTTCAGTTAATCTCTGTCGAATTGACAAACCCAGTGACTTAGAAATAGCAACACTGCCTCGTTCTGAAAAACAAAGAAATCAATTCTGAAGGCGTTAAGATATAGTACAAAGAATATATAGTCTAGAAAGGATCATAGGACTCCAAAGCTCTTGTGTCTATAATTCAGCTAATAATGAAACAGAAACCAGATTGCACAAATTCAGTTTTCTGTTATTTTCAAAAATCAAGCATGCTAAGTAATTGTGTCACTGAATAAGCATAATCTGTGTAAATGTAAATGCATAACTGGAAAACAAGATCTAGGATTTAATAATAAAACTTGACTCTTACTGTCTGATCTACCCCTGGATCTGGGTCTGTCTGAGCTAGCTGTGTCTTCCAAGGGTCCCACTGTACTTTCCCTGTCACTTTCCGTTGCTGTTCTGCGATCGTCATCCTGACCACTGCCATCTTTGTCTTCTTCTTCATCTGCCGATTTTTCCGCAATCCTCTGCTGTGCCGCCTTTTTTATCCTCTCCTTGGCTCTCCGCCTTGCACTCTGCATCCCATCTTCTTCATCCTCAACTTTTTGAACTTCATCTGTCAACTATAATAATGAAAACATTCCGAAAATTTTAGTTATTGTTCACAAAAATATCTTGGCTGTGTGGAATAATATTCAGGAGAATTCACATTTTTAATTTATGGATTTTAACCACACAAACCTTCTCTTTGTTTTTTCGTCTTCGCCTGTTGATATTTCGCATCATCTTTTTCGATTCCATGATATCTTCCTGAAAACAATACCATTTTTTTTAAACAGCAATTAAAATAAGACGACTGTGCTAATATAAGCCATTGGAATACCAAGCAACTTCACATATTATATCCTAATAATTATTTTCTTTGAATAACAATACTGATATTTATTACCTCACTGAGGGCATCAGTTGACTCATGCCCAGACACCTGGAAAGAGCAGAATAAAATAACAATATCAAAAAGGAAACATATTTATGGAAACATGAGATTTCTCAATTACAAGATAAATGTGGATATTTATCATCTTATTGTATATCAAAACTTACAGGAGCATTATCAGCTTCTTCATCTTGATCCTGGGTATCATTTAGGGTTTCCTTCATGCGCTGCCGCCGAGCACGAAGTCGTTCTCTTAGTGTTCTGAAAAAATTGGCAGTGCAGAGATCAGTCTACAACTCTATATAATATCTATATAATATATGGGCATGAGCACAGGGCTCGCACCAGTTTGATCCTGGGAATCTTGCAAATCAGCATCGATATCTATTTGTTTAAGTGACATTTGATTGGAAAAATTGGAAGTGTGTGTTGGTGATTGCAACACAGGGTGCACGGAGGTAACCAGTGGACTGGAGTACCTCAGGGAGAACTGTTTGCAGAGGACAGAAAAGTATAATCAAAGCTCCCTGGAGGAGATACAGAATCTGCCACAAAATAACCTTGACCTGCAGCTACTAAGTGTCCGGTCCAAAAAATAGCTCCAGACTTTCAATGTTTGAAATGCTAGATGATAGACTTCATCATTCTGGAGATGATACTCCATCCAGAAAATGCAAAAGGCTGCACCTTGGCAGAAACAACATTTATTTGTTAAGTTTGATTATACAATGGAAAATTACAGGTATCATCACGTCAATCGCGAACACTCGTTTTCATCAATTCCACGGCAACCAGGCCACATAGAACAAAGATTTCTTCACTTACTTACTTGTCTGGGCTGTTTATAACTTCCTATCACACTTTTGCGATGTATTCGCAATCTTTTTCTGTTTTTGAAAATGACGGAAAATTTCATCCGTTTTCAGTCAATTTCAGTCGTGACGTAACCAAAGAATTTAGTTGTGCGTGGCTATGACGTCACCACAAGTAGACAGTGCCGCCACCACCATTTAGTTCATAGTACACGACTGACGCGATGACGACTGTAAGATGATGTGACGGAAGCTTGAGAACAACAGTGGAAAAAGACCTGGGCTTGTAAATAAATAATGCGCCATAGCTATTCCCCGAAACGGGCTGGGTGAATAGCAACAAGATTGCTATTGGCCATGCCAGTTGGGCTCGGTAAATATCTTGACAATTTCTTGCTATTAGCCGATCACAGCTTGGTAAATAGCCTCGGCCTAGTTTTATACACAGCACTGGCCCCAGAGCTCTGAGACTGAACGGTCCCCAAAATGGCAAAAAGCTCCAAAATTATATCATTTTCAGCCAGAATTAGTAGGCCTAAGCAAGAAAGTAGAAGCAACTGACAAAATACTTACGACTCGCTCATGCTCCCGTATCTGTTTACCCTCACAACGACCTCAAATATCGCCCGATTGGGTTTCTTCGCCGACTTCGGCAATTTCCTCAGAATTTCATGGCGTTTTAAAGGTCAAAATACTATAGATGTATCTATAGTATTAATTAAACACGTTAACACGAAGCATTGCCCTCTTTAACGACCATAACTGGAGCAAAATAGGTGATTACTGAGGACGCTCTAATCCGGTGTTATTGGAATTTCGTGAACGGCGTCATTTCTTCTTCTTCTGCATCGCGCTTCCGTCCTGGGACAAAGCGCGGCGCACTATGGTTTGCCTAATAAATCTATTTTTAACTAACACTATACTGTGAATAAAACATTCATAATATGAGAGATAAAATATTATACAGTTATCGCACAGCACCGAGTGCAATATCAGTTTTTATGGCACCGAGGTGACTAATATTGCACGAGGGCGCAGCCCGAGTGCAATATTAGTCACCTCGGTGCCATAAAAACTGATATTGCACGAGGTGATGTGCAATAACTGTTATATCATATGGTTTTTTTGTGTCAAATGCAAAGAAAAGGGCTGGAATTCCTTGTCCAAACTGTTTTTGTGTTTCTTTTGATTCGCCTTTTTATAATGTGTCTCGTCAAAAGGCAATACATATTTCACTCACAAAAAAATTTTTCACACTTTTGGAATGGAAAAATGATTTACTTGATGATGGATTTTATTTCAGATTTTTTTCTGAAACTTTATAGCAGACTTTACACCTCTAAACACAAAAAAAATCGGCAAAAATGCTATTTTTCGGTCACTTATTGCTTTATTCTGGAAATAAAAATAATATAATCAGTACAAAAAATAGATATCCTGATAGCCCTTAAAAAGACGCATCTTTTGCTGCAAAAACGAGCTTTCTAACTGCCTCCGTTGCTGTACAGTGCACTTTTTACTAAAATCAGAAAACACAAATTGTTTGCCAGCCTGTGGCTGCAGCAGCACTGAAACGTGGTGCTTCCTCTCAGGTCCGTCCAATCTTTTACATGTTAAAATGACCGTGCAATAATTGATAATTAATTGATAATTGTTTATTCATAAAAACATGTACAAAAATAAAAACATAAGGGGGCGAGTGTTAAAATTAACAATAGTAGCTCCCCCTACCTGGGAAATGATACAAGCCAATTTTCTTCTTAAAACAGTTTACAGAATTACTATTAACAATTTCATGGTCGAGATAGTTCCAATTATTATAAATTCCCCCGTTAGGGGAATTTATATTGTTTTTGTTCGTTTTTTTTTTTTCATCATCTTTTTTCCTCCTCCTCCTCTTCTTATTTTTCATCACCACTTTTGAGAGCTCATATTTCTGGAACTATTTATGATATCTTCAAAAAAAATACATACCTATAATGCACTTGCAAAGTACTATAACATCCTGGAATTACAAAGCGTAATTACTAGTACTCTGGAAATTACGTCCAAAATTCAAAAAAAATTTGTGTCAACGGTTCTGAAATAACCGCAATACGAAATTACACCAAATTTTAATACAATAATCTCTAAAGGTATACGCAGTGCGGAAAGGAGGCTTTTGGCAATATCTTAAAAAGTTTTTTTTATATGAATTTTTCAAATAAGGGAATTCCCGAAATTGCCACTAAAATTTTCCAAAAACTAGGAAGATATGCTCCAATCAAAGTGACACTGCATGCAGTTACAGACATACTATAGTGTAACAATCCACTAGAATTTCAACTTTCTAGCGTTAACGGTATCGACGCTATAGTACCACAAAAGGCCTATTTTTCAAACGCCGATAACTCGGCCCCTATTAAAGGTACAGAAAAATAAAAAATACCACTAGAAAGCTCTGTTTCTTAGCTTTCACATGGTATATAGCATTCTACTGTAGCGCCGTCCGTTCAAAATCGCGGTGAACCCTGAAAATTTTATCTCACTTTTTTTCTCTCCAAATGCTTCTTATGGCTGGAAACACTTTTTCCTGGCCATATGCCAATTTCATCGCTACTCATACTTCACTGGCTGCAAATTTTCTTTGTTGAAATAAATGCTGACCCAATTACATTTCTGTGTGAATCATCGGATGGGGAAGGTAGAAGGGAAGGGGCAGGGGGATGTAAGGGGGCAGGGGAGAGGAAGGGAAGGGGGGAATTTATATTTGTAATTGTGCACAATTACAGGTGTACTAGTTAACAATTCTATTTATCCAAAACATTTTTCTTTTTTCGGTGCGACAAAAATGTGTATATAAATTCTGTTATGACCTCTAAGCCTATTGTTAAATTTATAAGAATCATTTACATCTATTATAGTTACATCATTAATTAATTAATAAAATAAGATAATATCAGTTCTTAGCCTTCTTTCTTCTAGAGTATTCATTTTACATATTTCCAGCCTATCCGAATATTGCAAATTTTGAGAGTAAAATAATCTTCTTGTAAAATATTTCTGCACTCTTTCGATCTTATCAATATTACCTTTAAGTATTGGCGACCAGACTTGACTAGTGTGTTCCAGAATAGGACGTACATATCTCTTATACATAGTAACATAAAAATCAGTATCATGGTTTCTAAAAGTAGTGAAGATATTTCTAATAATGAAATAACTTTTTTTGATAACAGATGAACAATGTTTAGTAAATTTTAAGTCTGACTGGATTGTAACACCAACATCTTTGATCGAATTAACTTTTTCAATTACATTTCCATTTAACAAGTATAATTACATAAAGAGGTCCCTTAACATAGATGTTTCGTCTTATCAGGATTCAATTTCATTTGCCACTTATTGGCCCATTCAAAAATTCTATTTAAATCTTCCTGCAAGAGTTGACAATCAGCCCTACTTCTTATGGCTTTAAAGACTTTCGTGTCATCCGCGTACATACTAAGGTTACTATGATATACAACATTAGGTAAGTCTGCTGAATATAGGATAAATAATAAGGGGCCGAGTACCGTCCCTTGTGGCACACCAGATATTACATTGGCACTAGATGACAAGGAATTATTAACTTTAACAAACTGTAACCTGTCTGTGAGAAAGTTGCACAACCATTCATGAGCTGTCCCAGATAAACCATATTTCGACAATTTAAACAACAGCTTACTATGACATACAGTATCGAAACATTTCGAATAATCTAAATAAACAATATCTGTATTTAACTTTCTATCAAAATTTAAAGTCCACTTGTCCATGCACTCTAATAAATTAGTCACTGTTGACTTTTTAGGAATAAACCCATGTTGGTCTTTTGGTATTAAATTGTTACTGTACATAAACTCCAAAAGTTGGGGTCTAATAATTCTTTCCAGAATTTTACAAAAAACAGAAGTAAGACTGACTGGTCTATACTGACAAGTTTCTTGTGGGTCACCCTTTTTAAATATGGGAATTATATGTGCAACCTTCCAATCAGTAGGTACAGTTCCGTCTGACAATGACTTATTATAAACTTTACATAATGGATCAGCGATATTTGCAAGTATATTTTTAATAAAACCGGCAGTAAACCCATCTGGACCAGGAGAAGAGTTGGGTTTAAGCAATATAATGCAGTGCAATATCGTAGTGCAATATCGTAGAATATTGCACGGCTGTCAGCCAATAAGAAGCGAGTATTTCCGCTAGGCATATGATATACATAGATAGATAGATAGATAGATAGATAAATAGGCCTAATATTGGCGGTGGGTCGTTATAGAGAAACCAAGCGAAAACGAGCGAAACCAGGCGAAACCATTGTTAAAATAACAATTATGTTTATATTTCCTGAGTCATAACAATCTCAACTATTGGCAGATATTGAAGAGAATTGTTTTTGTTGTGATTTGCACAATCAGACTCCATTCAAAGGCACTGTGATTTGTTTATGTTATCCAATCAAGATGAAAGAGAAACCATTCGTCAACATTCACGCAGAGCGACCCACTATACAATAGGCAATGTTGACAGGCAGATAGATAAGTACATGTAGCTAATAATCAACATATCTTTTTCAAAAGATAAATAAAAATCTTTTTAAAATTACCTTTGTGTGATTAAAACTGCTGCTTGGAAGACAAAACATGTTTGCTTTGGTTATACTTGTTATTAGAGAAGAGACGTCTCAAGATATACAAACAATCTATAGTATTAAACTATATTCAAACAATTAGGCCTATGTATTACAAATACTTGATAGCCCTGTACTTGTCTTTAGACAGTAGCCCTGTCAACCTATCGATCTACATGTATCTAGCTGAAAGCTGATCAATGCTGCATACGGTGGGTCGTTATAGAGAAACCAAGCGAAAATGAGCGAAACCAGGCGAAACCATTGTTAAAGTAACAATTATGTTTATATTTCCTGAGTCATAACAATCTCAACTATTGGCAGATATTGAAGAGAATTGTTTTTGTTGTTAGACTGATCAATAATCATCTCGACAATACCGAAGGCTGCCAAATTTAACAGTGTTTAAGTCTAGGTTAGATTGTTGACATCAATTACATAATAGCATGATAGTAATAAAAGACAATAATATGATTTGCTTGTAGATTAATTGCTCACTGTTATATAATCATCAGTTTATAATGATTATGTAACTTTAATTTTGTTATGTTTCCTTGTTGTCTGTTTTGAAATTAAATGAATCACTTGTTAATAATTCAATTTAGCTTGTCCAGGCTAATAATTAACTATTCCATAAAAATTATAGGTACAGGGAATATTACTGGAGAAAATATAATTTCTAAGACACTTCTGAAGATGAATTATGTTGATTTTTGATATACCAAACTAAATCATTGATAAGAAGCTGGGCCCACTTGACCTAATTTCCAACAGTGGACTGTTGATGTTGAGACCATCACTGCACAGATTTTTGAAACCTCTCCTCTGCTCAATTTCGCTTCGCGGCCATTTCGCTGCGCTAATATAATCATTATAATATGTAAATGGCACAGCCATGAAATTCGCGCAGCACTTAAACATTTTTTTTAGGACTTATGGTTTTACCATAACTTTCATTAAATTTGTTTAATATTCAATGTATGAAAGGCAGTTATGCTACTGTTTCAAAGAAATTGAAAGACGGATATATTAAAAAATAGACAGAAATTTACCTATACTAGAAACTATTAGAAAGATAAAATAGATTAAAAAAAGAATACATACATAGATAGATACATACATACATAGTACATACATACATACATAGGATAGGAAATAAATAGGATTAAGGATAAATTAAATTGATATAGATAATAAGCTAAATAGTAAAAAGGAAGACAACACTGAAAGCTGTCAAATTTAAGTCTATGCTAGATTGTTGATATTACATAATAGTGATAACAAAAACAATAACATGATCTGCATGCAGATTAATTGCTCACTGTTACATAATCATCAGTTGACAAAAATTATGTAACTTTAATTTTGTTATATTTTCTTGTTGTCTGTTTTGAAGTGAAATGAATCACATGTTAATAATATAATTTAGCTTTTAAGGCTTATAATTAACTATTCCATAAAAATTATAGATACAGGGAATATTACTGGAGAATATTGAATTTTTAAGACACTTTTAAATATGAATATGTCATGTTTTGTTAAATTCGAAACTAAATCATTGATAAGAAGCTGGTCCCACTTGACCTAATTTCCTGCTGTCGACCATTGATGTTGAGACCATCACTGCACAGAATTTTGAAACCTTTCTTGTGCTAAGTTTCGCTTCGCGAAACGGCCTGCGGCCGTTTCGCTGCGCGAATATAATATGTAAATGGCACAGCCATGAAATTTGTGCAGCACTTAAAAGTTTTTTTAGGACTTATGGTTTTACCATAACTTTCATTAAATGTATTTCATATTCAATGTATGAAAGGCAGTCATGTTACTGTTTCAAAGAAATTGAAAGACTGATATAAAAAATATAGAGAAATTTAGACTAGAAACTACCTATAAGAAAAATAAAATAGATCAAAATAGATAGATAGATAGATAGATAGATAGATAGATAGATAGATAGATAGATAGATAGATAGATAGATAGGATAGCAACTAAATAGGATAAAGAATAAATAGAATTGATAGATAATCAGCTAAATAGTAAAAAGGAAGACTACACTGAAAGCTGCCAAATTAAAGTCTATGCTAGATTGTTGATATTACATAATAGTGATAACAAAAACAATAATGTGATCTGCATGTAGATTAATTGCTCACTGTTACATAATCATCAGTTGACAAAGATTATGTAACCTTAATTTTGTTGTTTTCTTGTTGTCTGTTTTGAAATGAAATGAATCACATGTTAATAATTTAATTTAGCTTGTCAAGGCTTATCATGAACTATTCCATAAAAATAGTAGATACAGGAATATTAATGGAGAAAATTGAATTTTTAAGACACTTGAGAATATGAAGTATATGAATATGTCATGTTTTGTTAAATTTCGAAATTAAATCATTGATAAGAAGCCGCTCCCATTTGACCTTATTTCCGGCTGTCGACCATTGATGTTGAGACCAGATTAATGAAACCTTTCTTGTGCTAAATTTCGCTTCGCGACACGGCCTTCAGCCGTTTCGCTGCGCGAATATAAGCTTATTCAGCAAATTTAGTTTAATTGTTTCTGTCAACCCTGTTTTGTGAATTCTCTATCTAGCTCCTTTTTGGGGGTGACCATTTAATATCAATGCAGGCCAGGGGCTAAGCCCCGGGGGGGGGGGGGGGTAACTAAATAAGAAAGAGTGTATTATGTATATAGTCGGGCAGATCAGAGGGGTCCCCCTGCACCCGTCTGTATATTTAACGGGACCAAGGTTTTTGGTGCCCTAATAATGTCCTTTTAACAAAAAGCCAATGTTAACAGGACTATCAATGTTTTTACGGTGGCCATTCTGAATTGAAGTTGACGGCAGAAAAACGACTCTCAGAAATTACAAGTGTAATTATCTCAGGAACTATTCAAGCTACGAGGGGCGTTCAGAAATTCAGAAAGTTCACGGCTTTTTTTTATATGGACACTTATTTTTTATCTAGAACTATGAATTTTTTACAGGATAAAATTCAGCAGTTTTGGAATGGATTTCCAAAATTTTGGATAATTTGGACATTTTTAAGTCATTCTGTGGTTGCCATGGAAACAGAAAGTTTGTCTAGGTGGAGCAGGTAGTACGGAGATCAAGAAAATCAATGAATTGCGGCTGAGAGAGACCTCACTCTGGCACTTGTATTAGTAAGATTGACAATAATTAACCCAAGAAATATAATATAAACTTTTAAAAATATTTGTAAGTACTACAAAAGCATTAATTCATACACATAACGCGTTGAAATAAATGTTCCTTGAAGCCCTCCAGGAAAGGTTTTTGTGAAAGCATTTCGGTCATCCAAAGCCTTTTCTCCTCCAGTGCCTGAAACTATTGCCCCCAGTGAATAAGGTAATGGAAAACCAGGTATATTTAGAAGCTAATATCACATTTCTTGTGTCAAATATTGTCAATCTTACTAATACAAGTGACAGAGAGAAGTCTTTCTCAGCCGCAATTCACTGATTTTCTTGATCTCCGTACTACCTGCTCCACCTAGCCAAACTTTCTGTTTCCATGGCAACCACAGAATGACTTAAAAATATCCAAATTGTCCAAATTTGGGAATCCATTCCAAAACTGCTGAATTTTATCCTGTAAAAAATTCATAGTTCTAGATTGAAAATAAGTGTCCATATAAAAAAAAGCCGTGAACTTTCTGAACGCCCCTCGTACATTCACAAATGGCACATCTATTTTTATGTTTTCAGACATGCAGAATTTGAAAATGACATTAATTTCTTTCTAAATTTTAAATATAAACCCATTATGGCCAAATATTTACAATTTGCATTTATTAAATTTTTCCACCTTAGTTCAGTTTATTCTACATCAGCCAGTTAACCAGTAGCTCTGTGTGATGATCATATTTGACAAGCACAGAATATAAGCTTTCAAATGAGCTATAATATGTCTAAAAGAGATGATTATTTGATGAGCTGTGGTATTTCAAAGATTTCCATTTGTGATTCTTTTATCATTTAGCAGCGAGGTAGAAAGTTCTACTAGTCAGGTTGCAAGAGAGTTGCCTTGCACCCTCTAGTTAATGGCACCCAATTTTTTATAGGCCAAATATTGTCTGGAAACATATTTTAGATGCTCTCATTGCCAATTATTGTTCCATGGGGTTTTTCTGGTGGCTACTTTGATTAACATCTACATTTTTTTAATTAAATGGGTGTGGATGGTCAGCACTTTATGTCAGCTTTCATTCGGCACCTTGGTTTCCTTGTTGCAAGAACTGTCAACCCTCCTAAAGCTTAATCAATGTTACTGTAAGTATCAAAAATTTCCTTTGAAACACAAAATCCTTCCATTTATTTTTAATTCTACCTATCCTGATCAGTAGATGACTTATTCCAAACCAACCAAATGGATGAGGATGGATAGCCCTTAATGTCAGCTTTCATTTGGCACCTTGGTTTTCTTGTAACGACAATTGCCATCCATCCAAAAGCAAACTAAAAGTTTTGTCTTGGTCAAAACACAAAAACCTCCCTTGCATTTTAATTTCCACCTATCCTACTCACCATATAACTCATCCCTAACCAATCCAATGGATGTTGATATACAGCCCTTGATGGCAGCTTTCATTTGACACCTTGGTTTCCTTGTCGTTAGAACTGTCAACCCTTCAAAAGCAAAAGTAATGTTTTGTCCGGGTAAAAAATCTTCTCCTAAACACAAAATACTCCCATGTATTTTGATTTTCACATAACCAAACACATAGCCCTGGATATCAGCTTTCGGGGGCTATCCATCTAGTAATGAGTGATCTATTGATTAGCATAGGTAGAACTGAAGATAAATGGGAGGATTCTAGGTTTCCGAGGAGATTTTTGACACAAATTGCAGCATTTTATTTAGCTTTGGGAGGGTTGACATTTGTAGCAAGCAGGAAACCAAGGTGCCAGATGAAAGCACATATCAAGGGCTACCCATCTACATCCACTTGGTTGGTAGGCACTAAGTTATCTAGCAATTAGGATAGGCAGAAATTAAAATACATGGGATTATTTTGTGTTTCCGAGGAGCTTTTTTTGAACAGGACATAACATTTATTTTGCTTTTAGAGGGCTGGCAATTGTATTAAGAAAACCAAGATGCCAAATTAAAGCTTCCATCACGAGCAATCAAACCACATCCATTTGGATGGTTCATTATAAGTTGTCTGGTGATTAGGATAGGTGAAAATTAAAATACAAGGGAGGATTTTGTGTTTCCGACGAGATTTTCTTGACTAGAACATATCATTTATTTTACTTACGGAGCGCTGGAAATTGTATTAATAAGGAAACCAAGGTGCCAAATGCAAGCTGCAATCAAGGGCAATGCATCCAGATCCATTTGGATGGTTCATTATACGTTAACTGGTGATTAGGATGGTTGGAAATTCAAATACAAGGGATTATTTTGTGTTTCCGACGAGATTTTTTTGACCAGGACATAACATTTAGTTTCCTTTTGGAGGGCTGGCAATTGTAGTAACAAGGAAACCAAGGTGCCAAATGAAAGCTGACATTAAGGGCTATCCATCCTCATCCATTTGGTTGGTTGGGAATAAGTCATCTACTGATCAGGATAGGTAGAATTAAAAATAAATGGAAGGATTTGGTGTTTCTGGGGGAGATTTTTGATACTGACAGCAACATTAAATTAGTTTTTGGTAAGGTTTAGAGTTCTGGTTACAAGGAAACCAAGGTGCCAAATGAAGGCTGACATAAAGTGCTATCCATCCACATCCATTTAATTGTTTAGGAATGAGTTATCAGGTGATTAGGATAGTTGGAAATGAAAATCTGTGCGGGATTTTGGTGTTTCACAGGAGATTTTCGACCCGGACAGAAACATTTATTTTGCTTTGGGAGGGCAGACATTTGTAGTAACAAGGAAACCAAGGTGCCAAGAGAAAGGTTACATCAAGGGCTATCCATTTGGTAGGTTAGGGATGAGTCATCTAATGATTAGGATAGGTAAAATTGAAAATACATGGGAGGATTTTACGTTTCTGAGGAGATTTATGACATCGACAGCAACATTCCTTTAGCTTTGGAAGGGTTGACCATTCTAGTAACAAGAAAATAAATGTGCCAGATGGTAGTTGACATCAAGGGCTAGCCACCTTTGGGTTTGAGATGATTTTCATTGGCTACTCATTAAAAAAAAGAAGTTAAATTAATTATGAGACACGTTTATGCTCATGAAGAAATTTGCTACTAAGGGAGGAAGAGTTTAATTATTTTTATGACATCCAGCACAAGCATCTACAGGCATACTATTTACACCATTTGAAAGAGTAACTCCCTGGCTTTTAAAGTTTAATTTGATGTTTAATTTTCTTCACTGGCATAAACTATGATGGAGCAATTACTGCTTTAACACAGAAAGCGACAATAATGCTAAAACCACACTTTGAAAAATTTTAGATGTTAATCAAAAGTAGCCACCAGAAAAACCCCAAGGAACAATAATTGGCAATAGGAGCATCTAAAATATGTTTCCAGACAATATTTGGCATTCAAAAAATGGGGTGCCATTAACTGTACCAGAGGGTGCAAGGCAACTCTCTTGCAACCTGACTACTAGTGACTAGTAGAACTTTCTACCTCGCCCATGCTGCTAAATGATCAAAAAATCACAAATGGAAATCTTTGAAAAACCACAGCTCATCAAATAATCATCTCTTTTAAATATATTATACCTCATTTGAAAGCTTATATTGTGCTTGTCAAATATGATCATCACACAGAGCTACTGGTTAACTGGCTGATGTAGAATAGACTGAACTAAGGTGGAAAAATTTAATAAATGCAATTTTTTGTAAATATTTGGCCACAATGGGGTGATATTTAAAATTTAGAAAGAAATTAATTTCATTTTCAGATTCTGCATGTCTGAAAACATATAAATAGATGTGCCATTTGTGAATGTAGCTTGAATAGTTCCTGAGATAATTAAACTTTAATTTCTGAGAGACGTTTTTCTGCTGTCAACTTCAATTCAAAGTGGCCGTCGTAAAAACCCCATGGGACATTGATAGTCCTGTTAACATTGGCTCTTTGTTAAAAGGACATTATTAGGGCACCAAAAAACTTGGTCTCGTTAAATATTCACACGGGTGCAGAGGGACCCCTCTGATCTGCCCTACTATGTGGGTCATAGCAAAAAGTTGAGACAAAAATGTGAACTGATGCAATGTGCAGCCACAGGGACAAATTACTTGAGTTGGGATGCCTAGGATATGGTCTGAGTTGTTAATCACTGTGCATGATAATCTTTGTTTCTTAATTTTTGGATGAGAAATCAAGGGGAAATTGGATTTCCTGCATTGCGTATAGACCTGTACGCCGCCGCCAATTTGCGGCTACGCAGCCACAAAATATCATAGCCAGCCGCCGTTGTCAATTAGGAGCAGCCAGCCAGCCGCAGCCACCAAGCATTGCGCCGATTTCCGCCAGGTGGGGCATAAAGCGCCAGCGTTTTTATGGTGCTGCCCTCTGCCGATTTTCTTCGAAATCGATGTTTTTTGGTTTTTCCTTGCAGACGACATTATTGGCATTCAGTCTTTTTTCTCAAAATTAGGTTCTAAAGCCATGGAATTTGGTTACCAATACACACAATCAAGTGTTTGCCTTGATTGAAGATCTGCTAAACACATCGTTACAATGAACCAGTAAGTATGGATTTAAATTAAATAGTGATGATTGATTGATGAAGTTGATCATGATCGCGCTTGTTTAGCAGACAACTGCTGTCAGTGAAGCATATCACAATATCACTCAAGCTCGATAATGATATGACATTGTCATTGATGTTTATGTCATTGATGTGCAACTGCAATTTACAATCACCTGTTAATTTTCAGGGGGGGGGGGGTGGGGCAGGGGCTTGTAGTGCTTTTCAAATTTATAAGTTATTTCTTGCTTGCTCAGTTTTGGACCAATAAGTACCATAGCCTAAATTCTTTTTACTCTTTTTGGCAGTCTTGAAATAAATAATTTCAAGTCTTGTGAAGTATTTCTAAATAGGGTGGAGCAGGAGCACTGTTGCTTGACTTCTCGCTTGAAATTAATAAATATTGCTGCCGTCACCGCTGACGAATACTCCAAGCCCCCCTGGAAAATAAATGGTCGCCCCTTATTTAATTTAATTTGTATCTGATGATTTAGCCTTTGCAACTGTATTTAATTGCTTCATTCTTCTTCTTTTCAGGTTGCTTGTTCGTAGAGCCAGGCCCAATGCAAATGTGTCAGTAGACTTGGCACCTGAAAATCGTATTTTGAATGACCTCAGAATCATTCCCAGATGGAAGCTAATGAAAGTGACTGCTGACACAAGCAAGTCCTGGAGACATTATGGGCATTTGTACACAACTACTGAAGAAATCCTAGACGATACAAAATGGTACTGCCAGCCCTGTCTGGACACTCAAATTAAAAATTTGGAGGCTCAGGGGGCCAGGTCTGGTCATCTTTCAAAAGTGCACAAGGTGGCAATCGGCACTGGTACTGGCAACTTAAAAGTCCACCTTTTGAAGTTTCATGATATCAATGTTGATGGTACAAAAGAAGTTGAGAAGCAGAGAAAAATTATGAAAAATTGGGTATCTACCAGCACTGCCAAGCCAGCAATGAGCCTGTACGAGATCAATAGAGAACTGATGTTAATGTTTCGTAGTGACTTAAAGCCATTCAGCACGGTGGAAGATGATGGCTTCGTTCGGTTTTTCAAGAAGTATGTTGGAGTTGACCCGCCAACAAGAGCAGGAATCTCAAGGGCTCCTTTATGTGACATGTACAGCAGTTTGAAAGACCAGGTTATAAAGGAACTCCAGGAATGTAATGCGGCTTCGTTTATGTTTGACGGCTGGACGGACCGCCACAAAAGGATCCCGTATCTTGGACTAAAGACATGCGTTATTTCTCCTAGTTGGGAGAGGAAAATCTTCACTTTGAGTTGCACTCCACTGGATATACACTCGGGAAAGAACATGAAAGATTACGTGAAAACACAGATTTCCAAATTTTTTGACAAACGACCAGGCCAACTGTGAATACATACAGTGCATGATGGAGCAAGAAACATGTTTTGCGCTTCTCGTTTGTTGAATGTCGATGATGCACTGCATTGCTTGGCACACTGCCTGCATCTTCTTATCACAACTGATGGATTTGACAAGTGCCCGGGGATATCTAACTTACTTGAAAGGGTGAAATCTGTAGTATCAGCCTTACATTTCAAGGCCTTCATGCTATCTGATGAAGCATCATTTGTTGATGACAAGGCAGAATATGACAGGATCATGAAAATTGCAGCAGCAAAACAAGTGATTGACTTAGATGAACAGTTTGCATTAGTTAATGACACTAACGAAGATGATTTTGTGGAAGCTCGCGATGGTGGTATGCACAGAAGCTTGAAAAATCAGATGCCGACACGCTGGAATAGCTGTCTGTCGATGTTAGAGTCCATGGATGACATGCATGAGGCAGCCATGAACTTGTTGAAAAAAATTGGTCGATCAGACTTAGTTCTAGATAACGATGATCTGCATTTGGTTAAGCAGTCGAGAAAATTTCTTGCCACATTTCGTGAGTTGACGGAAATTGTTAGTGACACTGAAAATTGCATTGCAGTAATGCCCATCATTGTTGCTAAAATTGAGAAAATATGTCGACTGAACCCTGAGGACGCCCCTGAACTAAGAGATCTGAAATCAAAGATAAGTGAAAAGATTCAAGCAAGACTCAAGCTGTCTCAGACATCAAAGCTGGCGACAGCTTTGCATCCTGCCGTCCGTGCGATGCTCCCAAGACAAGAAGTCACAGACTTATTGTGTGAAAAATGTGATGAAGTACAAGTGCCTGCCCAAAACGAGAATGATATGGGTCAGGAGAATCAAGAGCCACCTTCGAAAATGATGAAACTCCTAAATGACCTCAAGCCTGCTCAAGAATTAAACGCTGCTCTCGAGACAGATGAAGAAGTGCGGCGATACATGTCCCACGTTCCTGCCAATGACGAAATGGACAGTGCCCTTCTATTTTGGAAGAGACACATGCATTTGTACCCAACATTGGCAAAGTTGGCCAGAGAGTATTTAACCATACCTGCTTCAAGTGTATGTGTTGAATCAATGTTCAGCACAACGGGATTGATTGTCAATGCAAAGAGGAGCAGTATGGACCCGTACACGTTGAACATGATAACCTTCATCCACGATAATCTGAACAAAGTTAATTTTGAGGATCAGTAAATAGTGATATTCCATACTGCTCCTCTTTGCATTTACAATTAATCCCTTTTGTGCTGAACATTGATTACATTACATGTTCTAAACAGTTGTGAAAAATTCAGAAATTTAGCAAGTTATATATTCAATCAAGGCTAATGATAAATACAATGTATATGAAGGAAGTGAAGGACTCGAATTTATTGTGAATAATATTTTATGGTTTAGCGGTCAATTACTCTATGTTATTGGAAAGTTTTTGTTACATGTTCTCAACAGATGTGAGCAATTATGAAATTAAGGCCCAACTATCCCAATGAATTCTTGTGTTACTTTATTCCATACTGCTCCTCTTTGCATTCACAATTGAATTAATCCCTTTTGTGCTGAACATCGATTACACTACATGTTCTCAACAGTAGTGAAAAAATCAGAAATTTAGAAAATTATATATTCAAGCAAGACTCTTGATAAATGTATGAAAGAAGTGAAGGACTTGGAATTTTATTGTGAATAATATTTTATGGTTTAACGGTCAATTACTCAATGTTATTGGAAAGTTCAATTGATTTTGTTAATGTTATACAGTTGTGAGCAATTATGAAATTAAGGCCTAATTATCCCAATTAATGCTTACGATATATGTTCTCAACAGTAGTGAAAAATTCAGAAATTTAGAAAATTATATATTCAGGCAAGACTCATGATAAATGTATGAAAGAAGTGAAGGACTCGAATTTATTGTGAATAATATTCTATGGTTTAACGGTCAATTACTCAATGTTATTGGAAAGTTCAATTGATTTTGTTAACGTTATACAGTTGTGAGAAATGATGAAATTAAGGCCTAATTATCCCAATGAATGCTAATAAAATTGTCAAAGCTTGTTTCTTGGATTGATTCGCTTATTAATTTTTCATAGTAGCCACCAGCCAGCCGTTTCTGTTTTCCAGCCAGCCACCTCCGCCAAGGTCTGTGGCTGAGCAGCTATTAGCAGCTAGCCACCAGCTGTATCCAACAGCCAGCCGATCTTTGAGCCAGTGGCTGGCTTACAGGTCTAATTGCGT
Source organism: Platynereis dumerilii (assembly GCA_026936325.1). Taxonomy (NCBI): domain Eukaryota; kingdom Metazoa; phylum Annelida; class Polychaeta; order Phyllodocida; family Nereididae; genus Platynereis; species Platynereis dumerilii. The sequence continues at coordinate 112,604,091 of JAPTHN010000001.1, forward strand.
AACATAATTCCATTTATCCCTAATAAAAATTCTGGCATGGATTTTTCGAAAGATTTGTGATTTGATGTTTTTAGTTCCTTATGTCTCGGTCAACTTGCAGTATTGCATCTCATTATTCATTAAAAAATAAATATTTGGGAGGGAAGTTAAAAAGAAGCACGCATAACATGGACATCACTTTTGTTTTCTGATTTTTCTGAATGTCAATTAGAGGAAGTGTCCAATTTTGGTAGAACTGGAGTTTGACAGCTAGGAGGATGTTTTTCAATGCATTTCCTTGGTCCCACCTTCATTTGGTTTTAAAGTAAGGTGAGCATCATGAACCTTATAACATGGACGCACACACAAATATAGCTCCACAATATTTATACAGCACCCCAAAAACAATATTCACTGTGCACTAACGAGAGGGGTACCCTCGCCATCAGAGCAGCCATTACAACACTCGATTCAAAGTAATTTTCTGTCATCCTGATCTTATTTCATCAAATCCAAAGCCCATATTTGTCAAGCATGTAGTTCAGATGTTAAACTTTTCCCAGGACTCACCTTCCATGTGTGATTAGTCACATAATTATCAGATTTTGCAGTTGAAATATGTCGTCATGGCGAGGGTAACAAAAAAAGCTTCTCGAGGGTAACACCATTTTCAAATATTGTCATGGCGAGGGTACCACCCAAAATGACTGTTATGGAATTGTGTCTTTTTCCTGTTTTTAAACCATTGCTACAGTGTGATATAAACAGCAATGGTGATGTGATGAGATTAACTAGAACAATTAGATAAGATTAGATAGATAGATAGATAGATAGATAGATAGATAGATAGATAGATAGATAGATAGATAGATAGATAGATAGATAGATAGATACACTGCTAGGAAACGGTGCTCATCATTGAATTAGTGTAATGCAAATCTTTTTGTGGAAACATTAATTATTATCTCGTCAGAAAAAAAATAAATCATGATAGGAAGAGAGATGTTATAAGTCATATGCAGTTTCTGTAAAAAATAAAAAGGCACTGAAATTAGTCTTTTTGCTTTTAAAAATACGTATGAGTCAAAACAAGTGGGCGCCCATCTCAGTTAAATGGCATTGACCAAGATTTACTCAATTTGATTCATGAATTTTTTTTAGCAACCTTAAGAAAGTAATACCATTTTCTGTAATTTACCTCTAATTTTCCCTTTCACATAGGTCTATCTCAATATAGTCAAGTAAGAATCCAAGCACCCAGAAGATGTCTCGTGTTATATTAGAGCCTTCCACTTTGATAAAGAAAATATGAGGACCAGGTCATTGTGAAAAATGCACTTCGTGACTCATGATAGCTGATGAAGTGTCATCTTCTCTGCTTTCAACATGGGAAACACAGAGGCAGTTTGATTAGTCATGATTAAGAAAAGGCCATTTGACTTGTCCTGTTTTTTTTTTAAATTTAAAATCAGATGCATAATCCTTTCGTCTGGCCAACAAGAGGGATAAATCTCTTTAAATCAAATTAATATTGACAGTATTAGGTGTGATCATGACAAATCATCAGTATGATGACACACGAAATGCAATTTTCACAGTGAACTGGTCCTCATTGTTTCTTTATCAAAGTGGAAGACTGTAATAAAAATGGCGAGCAACGCACTGTTTCCAAACTTTAGGCCTGCAGTGTAGAAGGATAGATAGATAGATAGATAGATAGATAGATATATAGATAAATAGATAGATAGATGGATAGAATGGTAAGTAACATTTAGAAAAGTTCAATTTCTCGAGGACATGACAAGTGCATGCATCGCATGCTATTCTTACTTGTTGAATATTTATTCTTTTTTTTTTAATCAACAAATGAAATAAGTGTCTACGAGTTTGTTAGCAGCAAAAATACTGTGTCTACAACTTGATAATATTATATACTAAACCAAAAAGTCTGTTTCAACGACTTGGCCATCCCAGTAAATTTGTGGTCTACCAGTTGGTAGTCCCTCCCTGTTGCGTTGAAGTTAAACATGTTTGATTTTTCTGCTCTCAGTGCATAGCCATACTCATTTCCATGCATTTGACTGCAGTCCCTTGCATATGGCTACGTAGCATTGCATGCTGTAGCATTGCATAACCATTACAGCTTTATAAGTCAAAAGGACATATAATTATTCAAAAGTGGTTGAGTATATGTCATCACGATATACAGTTTGATACAGACAATGCATGACATGTTCAGTGGCTCAAATACCCGTGGTCAAACACTTAGTCTGAATGAGTATGTCGTTATAACTTCTAATTATCATTATGACAATTACATGGCTTCTTGACAGTAGAACTAGTCAGCTACGTAAAGCATCATAGCATCAAAACATGTAATGGTGAATCTCAGATTAAAAGCTTGATAAAAGGCATAACAATTATTTTTAGAAAGTTTCACTGTGGATGGTATTGTTTTGGCAGAAAGCAATTTGTGGAACATTCTTACTTATTACAAGCTACAATCCCTTTCCCACCAAATGCAAGGACTGTGTTTGAACACATTGTCCGAAAACATGGAAGAAGCGCAACTGGTTACAGGGATCTATAGACTCAGGAGGGTATCAAGTCAAGTCGTAGACTGGTAGACGACCAACTTGTAGACACCCTGCGTTTTGTACTGGTTTGCTGAGCAATGCAAGTCCATTTGTAGGCCAATGTCAAGGAATGCAGTCTCATGGTAGACACCCTGCATATGCACCATTATGTATGAATTTAAACTGGAATTTCAAAACAAATTAGTTGAGTTTTTGAGTATTGTATTAGGCTGCATAGCTCTGTAAATCACTACATATGCAAGTACATGCGAGGTATGCTTTTAAGTCACAAAATCTGTATTACCCTTTGTTATACATGTATATATTTTACCTACTTTTACATTGTTTTATGCCTTTAAATTGTTAAATTCGTTCTTACATGTATGTTTTAGTATTTCCCGTATGGGAGTTTAAATAAAGGAATAAAATTTTTTTAAACATTCCAATACGCAGGTTTTTCCATGTCTTGGTGCATTTCTTCCCTGATACAGACATTTTTCCCTGGTGAATACAAACACATGAGGGAAAATGCCAGGGGAAATACGGCTTTAATATTGTCTAAATGAATTTATAGTTTCTTGCCAAAACAGATTGTTCAGGCCAATCACACAACCTTGACACTTTTCATTGCAACTACGTTCTTTATTGGAATTCTTGATTGCTTACTTCAGAATTGCAATCATGACAATGCCATTTGTGTCAGCACATGCTCTGATCTTGCACAACAAAGAAAACATTGTCTACATGTCTTGTGTTACCCTCGCCAACGTTTATGGAGGTTACCCTCGCCAACCGGAAGTGACCCTCGCCCAAATCTTGCAGTACCCTCGCCACTTCCGGGTTGGTACCCTCGCCATTTAGGTTGGTACCCTCGCCATTTAGGTTGGTACCCTCGCCATTTTAGGTTGGTACCCTCGCCAAAATGCTGGTACCCTCGCCCTGCCATTTTTCGTTTTTTGTGGTACCCTCACCTCGAGTGAATTAGAATTTTGGAAATATCTTACTTCATCTTGCATGCTTGAGTCTGGCACTTGGCTCTGATTCATTCCACATGCCATTTAACCTGTCTAAACAATTTGAAGACCTCATTCCCCCTACATTTTTTGCAATTTCTCTTTGAAATCACGAAGTGAGAGTTGTCATGGCCACCCTGATGGCGAGGGTACCCCCCTCGTTAGTGCACAGTGATATTGATATTTCCAAAGCAAAATAATCATTGATACGTTCTTGTAAGCTATAAGGTTTTTCTGACTAACTTTATGCAGTTGAATTTACTGTCAATTCTGTGACTGTAACTTACAAGTAACAGGACATCTATCCTGCGCTAATTGAAGAATTATGTTGTAAATTTGAATGCAAAGTTTTTTATGTACTTAACTACCAGCTTTACAGATAGTTATGTCTCACTTATTGCCTTTTTAGCTTCTTTTAATCCACTTTGTTGCGTAAACCTTGTGCGTCATAACAAGGACGTCCTGTTACAATATACACAATTCAGTGCCTGAGTGAGTGCAATAACTGTGAGTCCTCCATTTAAATTTCTTATTATCCCAAAGTTAGCACTGTTCAGCTCATATGAGCAAAAATGAAATGAATCCATAAATACATAGCTGAAATATTCAGATTCCATGAAATGATGAAACATGTTATTGGGCCCAGATTGACAAAACAGCTGAATGGTGTGCAGAAATTAACCTTGCACTTAATGTCTCAAAAACTAAGGAAATCGTTGTTGATTTTTGTCGAAAAGAATAAGAATAGAATACTATTTTATTCTATAGGGATGCATGCTATTATCTTTCAGTTGCCCCAGCATAGTACACTGGAAACAACTCACCTCTTATATGTAAATGGCACAGCCATGAAAAGTTTTTTTAGGACTTATGGTTTTACCATAACTTTCATTAAATTTATTTCATATTCAAAAGGCAGTTATGTTACTGTTTCAAAAAAATTGAAAGACGGATATATAGAAAAATAGAGAGAAATTTAGACTAGAAACTATTAGAAAGATAAAATAGATCAAAAATACAATATATAGATAGATAGATAGATAGATAGATAGATAGATAGATAGATAGATAGATAGATAGATAGATAGATAGATAGATAGATAGATAGATAGATAGATAGATAGATAGATAGATAGATAGATTGATAGATAGATAGATTGATAGATACATAGATAGATCTATAGGATAGCAAATAAATAGGATTAAGAATAAATAGACTTGATAGGTAATCAGCTAAATGATAAAAACTTACTAAAAAGGAAGAGAAAACTGAAAGCTGCCAAATTTAAGTCTATAGATGCTAGATTGTTGATATTACATAATAGTGATAACAAAAACAATAACATGATCTGCACGTAGATTAATTGCTCACTGTTACATAATCATCAGTTGACAAAGATTATGTAACCTTAATTTTGTTATGTTTTCTTGTTGTCTGTTTTGAAATGAAATGAATCACATGTTAATAATTTAATTTAGCTTGTCAAGGCTTATAATTAACTATTCCATTAAAATAATAGATACAGGGAATATTAATGGAGAAAATTGAATTTTTAAGACACTTTTGAATATGAATATGTCATGTTTTGTTAAATTTGAAACTAAATCATTGATAAGAAGCTGGTCCCACTTGACCTAATTTCCTGCTGTCGACAATTGATGTTGAGACCATCACTGCACAGATTTTTGAAACCTTTCTTGTGCTAAGTTTTGCTTCACGAAACGGCCTTTGGCCGTTTCGCTGCGCGAATATTAATATCCCATGGGCTTGGACTTAAATATGTCAAATCCATGGTAAGATAAGATTCCTGGAGACATATTTTGCTATCCCAGGCAGACGGCAGTGGTATAGATCTTGCTTCAGGGTCAATCCATGTCAGATCAACAAGTGGCTTCCACCACCCCGTCAGCGAATTGGCTGAAAAAATTATATGTTGTTTGATGTCTCCAAAGATGAACTTTCAGCTCAATCGGTCAATTTTTCATGATTTGAAAATTGCTCAATTTACCAGGTTTTCAGGCATTGTTTTGACCACAATTACATTGTTTGCTCAATAAATCACTTAATACTCAACCTTGAGCTTGGAAATTCGTGATCTACACTGACTGGACAATGGAAAAGAATCTTTGGTAGACATTTATTGTTTTGCTAAAACGATTTATGCAACTATTATATGGTCTTGTTAAATTCCCCCCTCAAAAATCAATGTTCACCACAAAAAAATTAAAAGCTAGATCCCAAGAGGTACACGTGACACATCCCTGACAGTTTCCTATTATCTTTCACATATATAGGATATAATACAGAAAATAATTCAGGAATATGTTCAGCTTACTTTAGATTCCTCGGAATTTTGAATATTATTCTGTCCGTAACAGCAGTGCAACTGTTGAGTAGACCTTAGTAGACCTTCTGCAAAAGGTATCATAGACACAGCTTTTAAACTTCTTAGGTATATTTTAAATGTGTATGGTCAAATAATAGTGGAAAATTGGAGATGTGTTCAGCCACGTTTTTTAATATAATTTTTTGAAAAATCTGATATATTTTTCAGTATTTAAAAAACAACACTAGCTAAATTGCAAGAGGTATAGGTGGCACATCCCTGAAACTTTCCCATTATCTTTCATATCTATAGAATATGATACAGAAAATAATTCAGGACTATATTCAGCTTACTTTAGGTTCCTCTGAATTTTGAATATTATTACAGACAGAATAATATTCAAAATTTTGCAGAACCTAAAGTAAGCTGAACTTATTCCTGAATTATTTTCTGTATTATACCGTATATATGGGAAAGATAATAGGAAAGTTTCAGAGATGTGCCACCTATACCTCTTACAATCCAGCTAATTTTGTTTTTGACATGCCACAAATATATATTTTTCGAAAATTTATTTTTAAGAAACGAAGCTGAACACATCTCCAATTTGCCACTATTATTTGACAATACATATGTAGAATATACCTGAGAAGTTTGGAAGCTGTGTCTTAGATACCTTTTGCAGAAGGTCTACTCAACAGTTGCATTGATGTGCAGACGAAATTCAGAGGAACCAAAAATAAGCTGAATATATTCCTGAATTATTTTCTTTATTATACCGTATAGATGTGAAAGATAATTTGAAACTTTCAGGGATTTGTCAAGTGTACCTCTGGAGTTCCAGTTAGTTTTGTTTTTTACATACTGAAAAATATACAATATTTTTCAAAAATTTATATTAAAAAAACGAGGCTGAACACATCTCCAATTTTCAACTATTATTTGACCATACATATATGTAGAACAGTGCACATGCACATTTAACTAATTTACTAGGTCTCTTGAGACATACATTTTTGCTCTTGAATGCAAGATATAATTAGTTATGGTGCATCCATTGAACCCATGTTTTTTTCGTGTTCACTTTTCACACTGAATTTGACCTTGTTTTGGAGTTTACTTTGCTTGTCTTTTGCTAAAAAACAATGACTGAGCTCAAAGAAGGAGTTCATACTGTGAGAAAATTAGCATAGATTTGATATATTGTTACTTTCATGGGGTTGTGTGGTGTTGGTGTTGGCACAGTTGCACTTCCTCAAGTGGACATGAAATTACGAAATACGACCCCAACTTTTTGCTATGACCCATATAGAGGCACCGCTGGATGGTTAAGGTTTTTTGGCCTTTTTGGATTAGAATGGTTTTGGTTTTGTGACAATTCAGATTAATTTGGTACTGGTTTTTGCACCCAATCGTGTTTGAATCGTTAGAATCGGCTTGAAAAGACAATTAAAATGGTTTATTGAGCATAAAGATTAAAATGGTTCCGAAAACATTTCGCTGAAACATTAAAATGGTTTCTGGTTTTGGCGTAGATTCCGGACTAGAATGGTTCTGGTTTTCAAAATTGCCGTGGCGCATCGGTATATAAAAGTCCGCGAAGTACCCCCCCCCCCCCCGGCGAGTCGGCGACTAAGCTTGGAGTTATTTTTAAATGAAGAATTTCTTGCTCAGTTTCGGTAATAGGCTAAATACATTTTTTTAGAAGTTTTATAGACGGGACAGAGCCACCGGCTCACCGTGCGAAGCGAGGTGTCTCGTTCCTTAACATGTGAGTGGAGGGATCCAGATGGTTCAATCAAAAATTTTGATTCAGACATCCCATAATATGATCCTGGCATTTGCTTCTCTTCAAGCGTGACTACAACGTGACTACCTTCTTCTTCTTCTGTTTGACATTCAACCTTTATGAGGTGAACCCAACATTTTTTCGGGAAAAAAAAAATCGTTGGGAAAAAAAAAATCCGGAAAAATTTGTTGTTTTCGGAAAAAAAAAAAATTTGAATTTTTAAAATGCCTCATATGTCTTGGAAGTAGGCCTACATGCAAGAAAGTAAGTCCTATATAAAATGGCTCATAAATGTTTGATTAGTTTCATTTAACAAGTCAGTTATACGTTAAAAACATTATACAAATGATCTATCTGAAGAAACAGGTGAAATACAAGGTTTTTTGGAATAAATTAAGCGGAACAATTTACCCTGTAACACGGCACAACTTACCCCGGCACCGGGGCAAGTTGTGCCACTTGACCAATTTTTTCAAATGCTTAGCATGTATGACCTTCCCAATGGTCGGACTGCCCTGAAATTTTGGTTGATTTTGGTCAACGTATTATATTTTGATGTCTGATTTTCAGATTACATGATTAAGCTTCGGTTTTTCGGAAAATCAGCCTGATGCAAAAAATGGCACAACTTACCCCGGTCTCCCCTACAATGCCATTTAAGGGCTTCTGTGGATGTAAGCAGCATCAGACCGTAAGTTTAGACCACCTGAAATTTTTGTTTATCACTCATATTCCAGTAAGTGATAAAAATAGATGAAGTTTTCTCTATTGTAGGACTTCCCTGATGTACATAGGCAAGTAAGAAATGTAAATGCTAGGTTCCAATATTTTCAAAATGATTGTAAAAGTGCCTGAAATGTGTTATGTAAAAATTTCATTCAGCTACTTCAAAGGAAAAGCCTGCCAGAAAAATTGGTCACAATTTTCTGATTTTCCCTGATATATTTTGCAATGAAAATTGGAAATTTAAAGACATGAAATTAATAAACTCTTCTTGCTGCATTATCCAAAATATATGAATATGACTCAAGGTCAGGGTCAGTGCCCCTCTCCTACATGTGGGAGTCAGCACCCCCTCCTGCAGATGGGGGTCAGTGTCTCTCCTACAAGTGGTGGTCAGTGCCCCCAACTTTTGGATGAGTGCCCTCCTTATAAGTTGGGCCCAGTGCCCCCTCCTACACTTGGGGGTCAGCACACCCAGTGGGGGCCACCACATCCAGTGGGTGATGTGCCCTGCTCAATTGTTACAATGTTCACTATATTCCTTTTGTCAACACCAGTCAATGCCTTTCTTTGGTGTCCACATTTTTATATCTTCATCTTATATTGCATATTTTCAAATGTAGGCCTATAGGCCTACAAATGTACATTGGCCAACAATGTATCACATTGTGACTCCCGTTCGTAGAACGGGTATTATGCTAGTACTATTAATAGAGCGGCATATTTTCTGATTCCTCTATAACGTGCATGGCAAAAAATTGGCTGTGACAATTAATGACCTTTGAGGATCATACTTTCCCATTCCTCATTGGTCTCCTGATAAAATCTTTCAAGAATCACTTGCACGTGCCTAATTTCTAAGTGCTCTTCAGCATGCTAAAATTGTGACGCCTTACAACCGGAAATCTATTGATGATGATCGAATACCTTGCAAGGCAATGAAAATAAATGGTGTCAGTCATTATTGTGGCAATGTCAAGGTCCCTATTCTATTTCAATCTAAAATCAGTAATTTTCTACTTGAATACCACCATCATTACCTTTTTCAACATCAACTAACAATCCACTGCACCTAATAATAATAATATAATGACAATATGGATTTATATAGCGCTAATTTCAGTAAACTGCCCGTCAGCGCTTTTTCAGATCAAATCACTTGTAGGAATTCTGGAACAAATGGGTATTTAGATTCTTCTTGTTCTAAGCTTTCTAATGTTTGTGCAGTTCTCACTTTTTCAGGCAAACTGTTCCAGAGTTTTGGTGTTTCATAGGAAAGTGCTCGACCTTCATACTTATTTTTGTTGCATGGAGCAGGTTCTGCTAACAGCAGCTTGTGGTTGCTACTTAGGTTATGTTCCTGTTGAGATTTGACTTGAACAAGTTCTTGGAAGTATTGTGGTGCCTGATCATTCATTGCCTTCCATGTATAGTTGTCATCAATTTGAACTCAATTCTTGCTGTGATTGGTAACCAGTGCAGTTGTTTCTTACTATTGCTGACACTGCATGTTTCTCCAACAAACCTGAAGTTTATATTTAACAATCGGGTAGCAGTGCCATACAACAGCCCATTTCCGTAGTCCAAATTAGGGGTGAAAAGTGCATTGACAGCAGTTTTGACTATTTCCTTGGAGATTTTTTCGAAGTTTCGACCTGTTTCACAAATTTATTGAAATATGAGTTACGACAAATTTTGTTGATCTGCTTCTCCATGGTCATATTTTTGTCAAAGAGCACTCCTAAATTGCGGACATGGTGGGCTGTTTTGATTTCAACATTGTCTACATAGATCTATCATTTGAAGTTTCCTCTGTTAGTTTGGTGCTCAGAAGAAGTTCAGTTTTATATCCATTATTGCTCAGCTTGTTGTCACGCAAGAAATTTCCGATTTCAGCAATACAATTTTCCATTTTCTGTTTTGCATGTTCTTCACCCACAAAGGTTGGTTCAAATGATAGGATAAGTTGCTCATCATCACTAGTTCTGTTTCATTGATGTGATGGGGAAGAGGCAGGTCTTGTTTTCTGTTGAGAAAAAAATTTAGAAGTTCGAACATCGCCCTTGAATTTCCCTTTGTGGCTTGAATTTACACCTGATATCGTCTGATTTAAGCTGATTTAGCTTTTCATTCAGAGCATTTCGTTTTTCTTTGAAGATATTCCATGCAGTCTTTTTCTGGACCGGTTCTTCCTATAATTGTTCTGCTTTTCTCTTTTCCTTATTAAGTGGCTTTATTTCTTGATTTGTGAATGAGTTAGGTTTGTGCACTGTCACAAGTTTAGTCTTAATAGGGAAGTGTCTGTCAAAAATCTAAAGCTTAAGGTGATTTGTAGAGTGCATCAGATTTTTTTTAAACAAATTAGTATTTACTTTTAGCCAGAAATTCAGCAGTAAAGCATATGTTCCGAACCTTTCACTTGAATTACCATAATTTTGAGAGATAAATTTACTTATTTTTTAAGCTGACAGATGAGTTCAAATCATTTAAAAACCTGAAAAATGAATTTCCAATTGAAATTTTACTGGAATAAGATGTATTGCACTCCTTTCTTGGCAAAAAATTAAGAAAATTAGACACGTTTTGGTGGCTATTTTGAATTTGCCATTTTCTCAAAATTCTCAAGGATACGCTCTCATTACCCGCCATGTATGTTTTATGGAGGCCGTAAGGATCCCGAATCGAAAAAAAAGTTTTATCCATCGGTGCAGAGTTAGGGTCTGGAATCAAGTTTATCGGCCAGACTAATTCAGGTTTGTCCAATAAAAAGTGCAGAGAAAAAAACCAGCAGCCTAGGATAAACTGGAGTTTTAAATATGTATAGGCCTATATTTTGAAAAGCGAAAGATACAAAAACTCATTGCAGGAAAAGAAATATTCATTGAAAAAAGACGTTTCGCAGGAAAAGAAATGTTGGGGGGGGGGATTGGAAAAAAATATTTTGGAAAAAAAAGTGGGAAAAAAGATTTTGAAAAGAAAAAATTAAAATGTGGACTTCTGGTGTGCTGGAATCGTTTCGGTGGGTCTTCATAGCAATTTACACTGCCCAAGACTCTGGTCGGTAAAAATGTAAATTGCATCTGATTCCTTTTCGACATTATGTGTCATGCTGTACGGTGTGCCAGTAAATTAGAGATTGACAGAGTACCATCAAAGGTCAGGGGACAGGGGACTCTATGGACTGTGGGCCTAATAACCATAAAATGTTCTAAAACATTTAGGAATGATAAATACATTTTTTTTCGTCCTATGTCTAGTTTAAAAAATATGTTTCTGCCTTTTAAAACACGTCCCAGGCCTTGGTCCTCTATGATAATAAGACAATAGATGACATAGGAAAACATTTTTGTATTGCCGAATGTTAATCAATAGACAGAAGTTTTGAAGGAGCTTGCCAGTGATTAACGATCAAAATGCAATATCATTGAGGTGATTTGCAATGGTATAAAAAGCCGAGGAGGCCACTGAAGAATGTGCACTAATCAAGCAGGCAGGTAAGAGCATTTCGTCATTTTCACATTCAGACAGTCATCAATGGCACATTTAGCATCAACTGGGACTTCTCTAATTTCGAAAATATTTAATTTTTGAAATTCGTATTGGCTAATTTAACACACTTGAGCACTTGGTTTTGATAATATTGTTAAATTCTGTTTGAAGAAAATTGGATGAAGGTTCTGTTACAAGTATCTTCATATTCATATATTTTGGAAAATGTACCAAGAAGAGTTTATTACAGCGAAACACTTTGATATAGAATTAGAGTGGACTGTGGCACTGTGAAAATGGCACTTCGTGACTCATGATAGCCGATGAAGTGTTATCTTCTCTACTTTCAACATGGGAAACATAGAGGCTGTTTGATTAGTCATGATCAAGAGAAAGCCATTTGACTTCTCATAATGGATTTAGAATGAAAATCAGATGCATAATCCTTTCGTTTGGCTGTCACCAACAAGTGGGATAATTAAGTCTCCTTCAATCAAATTAACATTGAAAGTATTGGGTTTGATCATGACAAATCATCAGCATGATGACACACGAAGTGCCATTTTCAAAGTGCCATAGTCCACTCTAATTCTATATCAAAGTGTTTCGCTGTAATTTCATTTCTTTAAATTTCCAAATTGCAAAATATATCAGGGGAGTTCAGAAAGTTGTGACCAATTTTTCTGGCAGACTTTTCCTTTGAAGTAGCTGAATGAAACAAATTTCAGGCACTTTTACCATTCATTTTGAAAATATCATAACAACAAAACCTAAGTGCATGCAATACAACTTAACTTTTGCTTCGATGTCTTTACCTGAAACAAAAAACACTCTTAACAATACAAGATACAATAAGGTAAAGGGGGTCCTTTCACGCCAGTCTGAACGCGTGGAACGTCATCAGAAGTTGTGTAGCAGAGGACTGAGACAACACTGAAAACCTTTTTTACTCATTGGTCTTGCCGATAATTTCATGTAGACATAAGGACTGAATGTGAATTTTTTTATGGGACACTGCATCCTATGGGGAAAAGTGATGTCATAAGTTTTTTGATGTCATTTTTCCCCTTAGAATACATGTCCTAGAAAAAAATTCACATTCAGTTTTTGTCTACAAATATGAAATCATCTGTAATTAGTCAAATTTTTCAATACAGTGTGCGGAAGCAAATTTTTCAAAATTTTGCAGTTTTCGAACTTCAGTCGAAATGAAAGGCTTTGCTAATTCATGACAAATTCATATTTGCAGGCCTAAGAAACAAAACAAAAAAGATTTTCTTTGTGAAGTTTGACTTGTATTATCTCCAGTCAAAAATGCAATATGGCCATCTAAACTTGGTGGTGCTTTGAAAAAAAGTTTTTTTCATATTTTAAGCCCATGAGCTCTGAAAACAGTAAGGAGGACCAGAACATCGTTGAGGCAGGTCTTGTTGACCAACTATTCTAAGATGCCCTAGACGGAAAAGTCCAGGAAATTAAGATCCGAGCTGGATGAGGGCCAGAAGTTGGCTGCCCGGAAGTTTCCGAAATTTCTTTAAGTTGGCCGTGTGGCATGGGGAACCATCCTATCTGGCCTATTTAGGTCTTTTTCCCTCTTGTTTTTGTTTGCGAAGATGTCGTCAGGTGTATCTTATTTTGTTTTAGGCCGGGAACATGGCTGTGGTACAGACTCTCAACGTTGTCTTTGGATGGGCTGTCTTCGCTTATTCAGTCTTCAAGGCAGTGTATGAATACATCAAGTATGATAAGGTGAGAGATCCACATTTCTTTATCTTGTTATAGGTGCTTTGGCACCATATAATGCTCAACTTCTGACAGTGTTGTTCTACTTTTCGGGGGTCAAAAATTTGCATTCTCCATTTATCCTATCATCAAGGACTGCTCAGAATTTATGACAACGGGAGATCGATTGGAGTTCTCTCGGAAGTCGCCATTAAAAATTGATACTCCCTTAGTTTTCATACAGATTCTTTGTACCTCCCCCTCCCCTTGGGATCTATGCAGATTTTAGGGGTTGACCAGACGATAGTTGGGGGGGCTATGGACTTTACCCCCGGTACAAACTTTTTTTTTCGTTCGCGGCACGTTGACAATAAACTTTTTTTTTTCGCATGCGCACTGGCAAACAAACTTTTTTATCGGAATTTTAACATTACGGTACCCTAGCTACATGTGGAAACAAACTTTTTTTTTTTCCATGTGCTGAAAAAACTTTTTTTCAATGTCAAGTGAGAAGCAATCTTTTTTTTTAACCAAATATCCATAGCGACCCCCCCCCCTCTAAGATCATCTGGTCGGCCCCTTAGTACCCCCAAGACGTACTATAGTTTAATGCACTTCTTTGGACGAGTTCACATGGATAAATGTGTGCATGTTTTTTGACGTTTTTCTTATGTTAAAATCTCGTACCCCTCCCCCCACTTAAATTAGTTGTAAATTAGTACTCCTCCCCTTGAAACATGTATGAAATGTTAGTACCCGCTCAGGCAAGTACCCATCAGGCAAAACTCCCAACCTAAAGTCGTAAATTCTGCACGGTCCCTAGTAATGTCATGCAATTTCCTTTTGACAAATAGACTTTCGCACTCACAGCGAGCTTGAACAAACTTTGGGGTTAAAAAAATTTACCAAGAAAACGATTAGCACAGTGATGTAGAGGAAGATCAGGCGAACATTTTGATGTCTATCAAACGAAAATATTTGTTGGGAATTTTTTGAGATATTTGAGTTTTAAACTTTTTATTTATCACACCCTATTGCTAGCATGGAATCTCCATCTAAAAATGATCAAAACTGCTCATTTTTCCTGTTAGGTAATATCTAAGATAAAAGTCATTATTCAGAAGTAAAAATATGCAGTCACTGCCACAAGAGCAAGTACATACCACCTCATTCAGACTGACAGAGTGTGATAAACCTATAACAGTAAACATTTCTCAGAAAATTTATGAAATATGTTTATTTGCCAGCTTGTCCTCAGTTTCATCATTGTGGTGAATAATTGTAGTAGAATCTACCTCACTTTTGATCACTATGGTGTATTATTGAGGTTTTTATGTGTTTTTTAAGAAATTTCATCACTGTAAAACAAGTACTTTTGCAACCATGTAAAGTGTAGCCAATGTTGAGTGAATCAGCAGAAAATGCATAGATAGAATGTTTGGAAGCATTTAGTTAAGTATGGAGTAAAATACTTTGACATTGCAGTCTTAATGTGCAATAGTTGTACTTGTTTGTATTAACTACATTTTCACATAATTTACTGAATTTATGCTATTTTAAATACATTAAGCATGAATATTAGTGTTTATCTTTAGCTTTTAATCTTATTTTTGTCTTTTTGTCCAATTGCAAAGACTTTTCATGTAATATCAGGGGATTCAACTTCATTGTGAAGCAGATACTTACAAATATTCTAAGCATGCGTTGTCTGATAATTTACTCAACTTTGTCTATCCTTTTACATTGTTATGAAATGCTTGTTTCACAGTGGCAAAATTTGGAACTCAACAAAGCCTGTTACAATGAGATGAGACCAAATTTGCTAAAATTATTAACCAGAATTATGTAACTAACACAACCTGGTATTACAAACATTTTCTCAGGCCTTTAGCCAGAAATAGTTAGCTGTTATAGGTTTATCACACCGTGTCAGTCTGGATGAAGTGGTACATGTATACTCTCTGCAGAGACAATGATGGCTTATTTTTATTTCTGAATAATGACTTTTATCTTAGATATTATCTAACAGGAAAAATGGACAGGTTTGATCACTTTTTCATGGAAATTACATGCTTAGAATAGGGTGTGATAAATAAAAAATCTAAAACTCAAATATCTCAAAAAATTCGTAACAGATTTTTTTGTTTGATACATCAAAATGTTCGTCTGACCTTCCTCTAATCATGGCGCTAATTGTTCTCTTGGTCAATTTTTTTAACCCCAAAGTTTGTTCAAGATCGCTGTGCGCTCCAACATCATAACCTGCAGTATATTGTAGACCTTCAATAAGTACTGTAGAACGGGATGACTTTGAACACTTTTCGCCTTAATTCTCTTATGTTTAAAAATATATAAGATCCATGTAGTATTTCATGGGATAAAATGTTGGACACTGGCATGTTGTTAACCTGTGCATTAGCTTGTTGAGATATACATCATGTATGCCTGTGTCAGTGGATAAATGAACGTTCAAACTCGCCCCGAGATCCGTGGTGACTTTGAACAAAGTGAGTTTCAATGAAAGAAAACCATCAATTCACAGAAAACAAATGTTTATCTCTATTTATGAATTTTGTAGGGCTTGAGTGCCTTTCCCTTAAAAAAATGTTACTGGTTTTTTTTATACTTTGTGGCTTTTTTATTCTTGATCTACTTCCATGCCTTTGGTGCTAAATGACCGCTTAATACGTATCAGTGAGATATGTGTTCACATGCTGAATTATATGCATAGTATATATTATGAAATATGATACATCACTGAATATAGTATACCGGAAAATGTGATTTTCTCTGCGCTCATCATCACAATGTGCAGGGCCGTATCAGTACATTTTTGGGCCCGGGGCAAACCGTTTCTATTGGGCCCCTATTATCGCAATAGCGTCGTCTTCAATCCAGCATTTCGATGAATTAATTTGTACCTCGATATAAAAAGAAAATCAGCAGGGGGCCGTTGGACTACTGCTTCATACACTTAATTGAAGGGGCAGACTTTTGCGGATTCAGGTGAGGTGTAGGGGCTCCGGCCTCTGGGGCCCATGCCCTTTTAGGTCCGAAAAGAAAAGTGACATATTGAAGCAAAATATAAGTAGCATGAGGATTGAAGAGGGCCCACAAATTTCAAAACACATCTGGGTCCCTCCCAGTCTACCGTATCTGGAGATTAAATTTTGACTTCTAAGTCTTTTACATAATTTTTTACAATTCTGGTTTTTTCAAAGGTTGCTGGTGGGCCCCCTCAGGCTGTGGGCCCCAAGGATTGCCCTCCTGCCCATAGGGCCAGTCCGCCCCTGGACCTCCCTTGCACTACAAAAGCTCTCTAAATTCTGAAAAATACTTCTCGCGTTAGTTACCCGACGCACTTTCTTTACTTTCGCAACCCTATTCAGCTTCATCATGGGCCCCCCTGAGGTCTTGGGCCCGGGGCAACTGCCCCGTTTGCCCTATGGTTAATACAATGTGATGTTCAAAGTCACCCCTAAGTATGTTACAATTCAACTTCCTTCATTTATATTATTTGTTGTCAGTCTTTCTGAATAGCCTCCAACAAGTTTCTGGTGGATTTGGGAAGTTTTTGAGTGACATTGCAATAAGGCAGGTATTTATGTGGACAGGGTCATTCAGTACTGTTGTCAGCACAGAAGTTTACAGGCTATGGTGTCTTGCAAAAAGAAGTACACATAATTATGCTGAGTTTATTTCATCAAATCGAGAAAAAAAATTCTGGTCACAATGACTTCATGCAGAAAGAAACTATACTTTAGTAGAATATAATCAGAAGTGAAACCCTTCCAGTATCTCATCTAACATTGCATTCACAGAGGATCAATCTTTTTCAGAAAAGTGTTCAAAGTCACCCCGTTCTACGGTACATCAGGAGAGAGCTTTTTTACAAATCAAGAGATTTGAATCTGGTTGTGTTATTCATTTTTTTAATTGTCTTTTAAATTTGGTGTTAGCATGTTCATCTGACAATTCTGTTTTATAACTTGAAGAAATACGAAGTGCAGCAATTAGTTTAAGTGATTGACAAACAAAACATCAATAATATTAGTAAAAAATCATGATATTCTTGTATTCTTGACCCATGTAGATCACAATATGGTGACTTTGTCATGTCATTTGGTCTCGTACTACTTTAATTACCAACTTATCATGTCCAAAGACAAAAAAAAACAATTGTATAAATTCAATCAATTGGAGAAATGCAATCCCAACAAGTAGAACAATATGTGGTATTTTTTATGTGGCACTTCTGAGATCACAAAATGACCCACAGCACTGACTTCGATTGATTTGGACCACTCTAAATTCCCCTTATCCTCAAAGTTAAACAGGTGCATAATTAATGCAGAGAGGGCATAGGCCTATATGGCCATGACTGTTAAATGCAAGTTTTCAATATTTTCCATACGCAGCCATTTAAGACTATCAATTTGAGTAATCATAAGAAAATAAATACTTGGTCAATCTTAGCCAAAATGTCAATTTTTTGGGAACAAACTGTATCGTGTTCTGGCTACTACACCTGACATTTTGGTCAAGATTGAGCGAGTATTTATATTCTTGCAATGACTCAAACTAATAGTCCGACAGTGACATGTATGGCAATTATTGAAAACTTACCGCCTTGGCTGTAGTTCAAAGTATCCAAGGGAATGTTATGCATATAGGGACCAGTTTGGCAGTATTGAAACAAAGAATGTTTTCTTTTAATGTAATAATAATCTATGATGGTGTTTTGCTGTTGAGACCATAGTATATATCACCAGCCTGCAGGTTACACCTCGAAAGTTACAACCGAAGTATTAATCAATCGGGCATGATTTGCAAAATGGTTTGTCCCGTTAAGATTTATGTGAGAAATTATGTATGGATATAAGTAAAATAAATTTACTGTAGTGATACTATCACCAATTTAGGTAAAAGTCCTAATTAAAAATTGTATTAAAAATATATGTAAATATGAAATATTACAGTGACAAAGATAGTGCTAGGAAATTTTTATGCTGCCACATCCATTTTGTCTGGAATTTTTGACATTTTATTTTGTCTCTTATTGATATCCATGTTCAAGTAAAATGAAAATGAACCACAAGAGGTTAAAATACTGGTCGTTGTAGACAAGGATTATTTTTTTAATTTCTAGAACTCTCATTTTTTACGTCTTGCCCAGTAATTAACAGAAAGAATACTTGTGCACTTTGCAAAAAGATATATGTTACCTTTGAACAAAATGTAGTTCATCGCTACCATATTAAAATGGAACTATGGTCTGTCATCGCGATGACTGTTTCAAGAGTGCTGTGGATCCTTCAAAGGAGTATAATTGTTGCCAACAAATCATCATGGTCGCATCTGGGGCTACATATGAAACATTTCTTAGATAGTGTCCAAATGTTTAAATGAAGACTCTATCTTCCAGGTGCCTTTGAAAGGAGGTCGCAGTGGGGTCGGTATACACAGTCCAGATCATCTTCCCAAGAAATTGCCATCAGCCGTAGACATCAAAAAGAAACTGCCAAAAGAATGCTTCCAGGCCAGTGTCACCATCTCCATGTACTATGTGGTCAAGGACTTATTCCTTGCTGCTTCTGCTTACTACCTGGTCCAGTTTGCCCATACTTATGACAATGTGTTTGTGTGGTGGTCCTCTCTGTTGGCCTACTGGGCATTTCAAGGCACTCTCTTCATGTCCATTTTCCTCGTTGGCCATGACTGCGGACACGACTCCTTCTCCAAGTATCGCTGGCTGAACGAGTTGGTTGGGAACATCCTACATTCAACACTGATGGTGCCCTACTACATGTGGAAGTTGTCCCACAGGCATCACCACAAGCACACTGGCAACTTCGACAGAGATGAGCTTTTCTACCCAGTCAAGGAATCAGAAAACAGCCCAAGACCAGTATGTACATATATTATTATTCACTGACCCACAGGATGGGTCCAGTGAATCAACAGTTCGTCCGAGATTTCTTACACACCTCCAATATTTATAGACTCTGTCCCAGTATCCTGAGGGCATGTCCAGTCTTCTCCTTTACACACAGATTACTTACCATGCTTTCCTAAGGTGTAACATCTTTAGATTTTTCATTTAACCCCCAGTTTTGACATTAGGAGCAAAACATCTCACTGGGCCTCTTATCTCAGCATCTGTCAATTTCGTCCTGTGGGTTTTTGCTACCCCCCTCTTTTTGAGCCACCCCCTCTTTTTCAGGGCACCCTGTTGCCATAGCAACCTATGTAGCAGGGGGTCAACCTGGAATAATAATTGGCCATGCAGGCTCTGGGCTGTGTGTGCACTCAACCATGGCAGGCCAGTTACTGCTGATTGTTTACCAATTTTAAAAGTGTTTCAATCTTCTAAATACTTTAGGCTTAGAAATTACTTGCAAATAAGCATTAAAGTAGTTAAAATTATGCAAAATAAAGTGATTTTGATACCAAGCACACCTTTCCAATGCCTGATTGGACCCTATGAAGGATCAAGGTGAACCACTGGCCAGAGGTTTGGGGCAGCACACCAGCAGCATGCAGCTGGCCACTGGCCACTGTGCTGCCCTGCTGAGGACAGTGGATAGAGGTAGTGTTGCATTGCTTATGAATGAGAGTACAGAAGCATTTTAGATAGATATTGATATGTAGATCTGGGCCAACAATTTTTACTTCACATTTGTAAAATTGTCACATTTGTAACATTGTCAAAGAATCCATGTCATTGGCTTTTGCTGAATTCTTTGTGAGAGTCACATGGTTTGCAGCATGCAGGGTACTCTGCTGTATGAGTGCACCAAAGAGAGTATGGATATCCAAAGCTCATTGAGAGTCAAACCAAATTTATTGTCTGTGTAGGCTCACATATTTCAATGCCTACATTGTACCCACTTGAAATACAGAATTAATTTGATCATGTTGATTCATCTAGCAGAATCAGACCTCCTCTGATACCAGATTGTTAACTGCAGTGCTACAAGGTATTTAGGTATACATATACCTTACTGACTTGAACCAGCTGAAAGAACAATTGACCTGTTATCTCTTCAGCAGTTGAGCAACCTAACCTCTGTTGATCACAGACCAGTGGGCAAAGAAAGAAAACAAGTCACATTAACTATACTTTTTAATTGAAGATTAATCATGACTCTTTCTATCTGTTAAATTTATTAAATGGAAATAAAACTTTGATTTTCTGCAATATAGCAGCTTTATGTCAGTCACGATTGAAGAAAGTGTATCACGATACTGTATCGGTATCGTTTCAGAAATATCGCGATAGTATCGTATCCTTAAGAATCAAACAATATCCAGTCCTATTTAATAATCACTTTCATGTAGGCTAATCATCACAGAACATGTGCTAATTGGACGCATATGTGGAAACAATAACTTTGACACTGAAGTCTATAATCTACATACATGTATACAAAAACTGCGAAGTGGCGTTTGAAATAACGATCTTGAATTGCAAGGATATTTCAGTAATTGTCAGCTATCATATTATTTAGATAGTCTATCTTTGTATCTTTCTATCTTATCTTTCTATCTTATCTTTCTGTCTTATCTGTATTTCAAGAAAAATCATAATTTTTTTATTTTTTTTTCTTTTTGAGAGAAAAAAAGTTTAATGCAGTAATACTATAGTCTGTTGTCTGAAAAGGTGTGAAGTTGAATTGGATGACACTGTTGTTTTAATTGAGTCATTCATTACATCATTAAAGAAAATGTGTCAGGATAAATTGTACAGGTAAACGTCTAAGTCTGTATACATAGCAATTAACAAAATAAAAGGATAGGCTTATTATATTTTATATAGAAGTAAATTTTATTTCAGTTTAAATTATTTCCGTTCAGAAAGGGATAATATGTTTGTCATAAAAATAAATTGAAATGATGAATTTCAATGTACTATTTTTCATTGGTCGGCATTTTCCCCCTGATCATTAATAGGGAATTGATTAATGCTTCTGAATGTAATTTCATTATCTTTATCCAAATTTAACTTTAAAAATTTAAGAAATAGGCTACTTCACATTGTCAAATCAACATTTAACTATGATTGTTAAGTTTATCTAATGCCACAGTATAAAGCTTGTAAAAAGCATCGTTCTTACATCAGGTAGGTAGACAAAAGACAGCTCTGACCAGATAGATAGATAGATGACAGACAGATAGATAGGGTCAGTGAATCACACACTGCAAGCAGTTTGTATAAGTAGCACTGCACCTAGATTGCTGCATTGTATCCCGTAGCCATCAGTGTTATATAAACCTTTCCTATGCCCCTATCATGTTGACCTCTAGTTCTCTTAATCATCATCACACCAATTCCATCGTGACGGAGTCACCCCCAGAACACAAAATTGTGAATATCTATGGACCCAGTGCAGAGTAAAACAAGTTCAGACGGAAAATGAATATTACTCTGTGTTAACCTCATTACATATGATGTATATTAATTTACACCATTTATCTTGAAGTAATATTTTGGATTTGCATAGCCTCAACATTTCGCGTGACGGAGTCACCTTTATTTTACCCTAATTCTCACAATACATGCTTTCTCCTCAAATTGCTGGCCCAACTTGGCTGGCAGAGTGTAAACTCCTAAAGAATACAAATATTTAGACTGTTCTCTATTGTTAATAATAATAATAAAGTCCCAAAGTGCCTAATATATTTTCGTCATGGCTCCTCAAAAAAAGTGACGGAGTCACTGGATAATGTGACGGAGTCACATTCAGCAATTTTGTGAGTTTAAATTGGTAGCTAGGCATCAAAAATGAAAAATTTTCAAAAATTCTTGAAAAATTGTAAATTTGAAAAGTAATAACATCTGATGGATTAAATATCCTTAGTGCAGATACACTGTTTCATTTATAGGTAGACCTCCAAAAAAGACCATTTTTAGCCATTTTTCAGCAATTACAACCCAAAAAACCACAATTTCCATCAATGTCTAAAAGATAACAATCTAACCAACATTAAAGTCTACAAATGAATAAAAGTAAAAAATGACCAAAATTAACAATATTAAAAACAATTTTATTTCATGTAAATATTTTGAAAATTGTGTTCGCTAGGTCGCTTTCTATAAAAAAAGGTGATATTCCTCAAAAGTTCCACTTTTTCATGGAATTCATCATCAAAAGAATGTTAAATAAAGAGACCTCCAAAATATGTGGATCTGAAAAAGTGTATTAACTTTCTTGCTCCTTTTTGAGATGGACATTTGGCTTTGCAAAATAAAGTTCCACTGATTTGGTTTAATGCCGTCATGGCTTGTAATCTTTTGAAACGTGATATCAAAATAGTCATTTATCGCAACTGAATTTCTAAATCTTTGAGGTACATTGATTACAATTTGTATAGGTTATTCACCTAGGGAGAGGCAATATGTGATTTATCCAGCGAGGGCGTTAGCCCAAGCTGTGATAAACACATATTGTCGATCCCGCGGTGAATAACTGGCTTATACCATAAGACAAAACTGAAACTTGTCATTTGTTGCTGTTGTTTTTTCACAGCTTCGCTTATTATTCTCCCATGGGAGGATAACTGGACAACAAAGAATAAGGGTTTTGTTGCAGTGAAATACTGGCTCATGATTGGCTGACAGAGGTGTCGAATGGTATAACTATCATTATACCATTCGACACCTCTGTCAGCCAATCACAAGCCAGTATTCCACTGCAATAAAACCCATATTCTTGTTGTCCAGTTATCCTCCCATGGGAGAATAATAAGTGAAGCTGTGAAAACAGCACTGCAACAAAGGTCTTAATTTTGGCCACCAATGAATGCACAACATAAATAAACAAAACTTATCAATGATCAACACAATGTCTCACTTCAGCAATCAACAAAGACACACATCTTCAAATAGTCACTGCTTTTCGAAATTCCAAGTAAAGCAACTTGAACTTCAACTTTAACAATTTTTGATGTCACAAAAAATTGTGTATCTATTTAGAAAAAAATTAAAAGAAGGAAAACCGGAAGAACCCAAAGTACATGAAATGTAAAAGTTAGCGCCTATAATTATATACTGTATGACACTTTGTTCCCCAATAAAGCATTTTAAAAGCCAAACAATGTGGGCAGGTAGCTATGGGTACGTGTACAGTGTATATAGTGCAGCCCTCTAATGCTGAATCTGTTTTGCTCCCTAGAGTTTGCTGACAACATTTGTAAAAGGGAGAGCACACAACAAAAATAACGTGCAAGCACTTTAAGCAGCACCTGTACAATTTCTCACAATGCATGTATGCATAGATGTATCTATCTTTCTTTCTTTCTATTTAGCTATTTCTGTGTTTGTTTCTTTCTAGCTTTCTATCTTGCGATTTATTATTTTAATGAACTATCTATCTACCTGGTTGTTTGTCTATTTATGTATATTTATTTGTGTGTCTGTCTGTTAATTTTTTTGTCGGTCTATCTATTTATAATCAATAGTAAGTGGATTTGTGTCACAATTAAGTGTAATCTGATTATTGTAGTTACTTGGCTCTTGATTGGTATTGAACTATCAAGTGCCATTCTGAAGTGCAATTAGTGAATTACCCTTCAGTTATTGATAAGATGTAATTCTGCCTCAACTGATCCCCGAAACAGAATTGCTATTGAACATCCCCTGTTTAAACTTCAATTATATCAATTTATATGGTTCAATTGAGGGCGCTCCCAACAAAGAGTGGATGTGCCAGCTGGAAGAAGAAGAAGATGCGGGCGCATCTCTGATAGCTTGACCCTTGACCCCCAAAGCAACAGTTCATTTATTTTCTTTATCAATTTTTTTGTTACGGTGGGCCACTAAAATCGACTGGGCTTTAGGAAAAAATCCATTGAGAGTGTATTTCAAGTTTGAGTGAGACTTGTGAGAAAGGGCGATCTCAGCAGTGCTAACAAGATTAGCCAAAATTCTTGGGGTTAGAGCAGAAACGCATACAGGACGGCGAACTCCTATAGGTGGCGCTAGCAGACTTGCGTTTTTTTGCAGCGCCACAGCGGGGGTGACAGAAAGAGCATGCTGCTCAGCTGCACAGTGCAGAAGCAGCAATGTGGATTGACTGTGCTTGGCCTGTGTAGGCTGTATAGCTCAGTGACATCGTAGATTGCAATTATTTATGGCATAAAGACTTTGTATACATCATGTACAGGTGCTAATTGCTATTTAGTGCTGATTCAGGCCTTGATTGGGCATTTAGCAATCGTGGTTTCCCACATCAATAGCACTGTCAAATCCAATTGAGTTGCATGACCTAAAGCTAACAGGGCCTAATACATCATTACACTTTGCATTTAACATGTTTAGCCTAAAACCCTTATATTTTGTATAAAAGTTAACTAAATTCAATTCATTTACACTATAAATAGTTCTCATTATGAATAAATAAATCAAATTAAGGGTTTTAAACATGTCAACTGGCCCTATAGTTAATGTGACATATATGTTCTGAAAAAGCAGGCTTTGACAATTCAGAATTAATCACTAATATTTATAGACCTAAAGTAAAATTGTGTATTATGCATACAAAATAAAATAGGCCTATAAAAGCATGGTTCTGTAGATGCAGATGATAGATATAGAGAAAAAAGATAGATAGATAGAATCTGATTATACCTATATAGATTGATAGACAAAGATTTAGATAAATAGATAGATCAATAGTATTGCCACCGATAAATAAATAACTAGATCCCAACACAGGTCGCATAACAGGACAAATATGTCAATGGAGCAAGGGAAAATATTGTTCAAATATCATTGGAAGGAGAGATGATTCACTACTTTTTCAAAATACAGCTCAGAATTTTTCCCACACAGTAGGCCTACAGGACTTGTTAAGTATCACTTATTTCTGGTAGTTTTCTACAACTGTGGAAAACTTCCTAACAAGATTCTGAGGATTTAGAGCCTTCAATTGATCATTATCCAGAATTTACGATAAGAATTGGTGGTTTGTCCGAGGAGATACCTACTAACTTTTCGCATGCATTTGAAGAGGGGCAGTTGCGCATCCGGGGCTAGAATTAATTACTAATATTTATGCCCCCCCTGGACCACCAAGGTAAATACATGAAATAGTAGTATTTCAAAGCAAAACATGTGATTCATGTTACTGCGGATGCCAAAAGACGTCTGGGTGCTATATGAAAAAGGCAGAATTTCTTTGCAGGATTTTTCAAGTGTGTATTCATGAAACTAATGGAGGTAGGTAATAAATTCTGAACGCTCCCGGAATGAAGTAGCCACCTTGATATTTTACTCCATTCTCATGAAAATAACAGCATTAGCATCACTAAATCATGCAAGGTCCCACCACTCACAGGCATATATACTCACAGATCTGGGAAGTTTGGGGGTACATGTAGCCACAGTCTTTTTTGCAAAATCCCAAATCTCATGCCACAAATTGAAACATGCATCTAAATACACTTTTTCTTTGCCTTTGACGGTCGGCAGTGATGGAAATGGAGGGGAGGGGAGCTTGGGGGAGCTGAACTCCCTTGATCACAAAACTGGGGGAGCTCTGCCCTGCTATAGCACCCCCAATGAACATTGGTGAAAGTATAATATTATCCTCACTTTTCAATCCTCCAGGTATTTTGAGCTAAAATTACACTATGGTGGCAGGTTTTTTTTCACTTGCAAAAATTTGAAATGGCTCACTGCACCGCAGCCACACCGGCCAAAAGCTCCCCCGACGAAAATTTTCCATTTCCATCACTGACGGTCGGTCTGGATGATAGTAATCTACCAGACATCTTTGCACGGGCGACACATGCACCCATTGAAGGCTACTGATTCAGGTGCCCCCTTTATGAAAATCAAGGATTAACAGATGAAGGGGGGGGGGGAGTTGTACACTGTTTCCCCCCTCCCCCACCTGCATGTATCTATGCAATGAAATAATACCACTCCCCGTCTGATAGTGGCATCCCTATTAAGGGGGAGGGCGGGCACAACCCCCCTCATATTGGGCCTGTGCCCCCCTTATGAAAATTTTGACAACTTAAGGTCAAGATATACAGAGGGGTCCCCCTCCTGCTCCAGGAATTGTACCCTCCAGTAGGCCTAACAGCACTGCTGTCCGAAGGTCATTTATTAAGACAAAGCGATGGATAATTGGCCCACCAGACCCTTCAAAAGGAAAGATTTGCTGCACCAGTAAGTGCCCTTTAATTAGAAATTTCACATAAAATTGCTGACTGTAGCAATTTGCAGCACCACTGGAGGTATTAAAATCCGTGAAATTTAAAAATTACCCAGTTTGAATTATTTGTGAGAATGGAGTCAACTTAATCTCTGCAACCGGACACACATCATGTCCATTTCTGTGACATGATAATAAAATTAATTGTCCTCTTTGAGCAAATTCCGAACCATTGAAATTTATTCAAAAATGCTCTAGAGCTGGCTGTCTGAGGATCCCTTGCTGCATTAAATTTCAATTAATCAGACATCATAAAGTCAACACAATACAAAAATTATTAATTACTTTTGATTTATTCAAACAAATATCAATCTTTCACTACAATTAAGTGAACAATGCAGGAATCAATATAAAAACATAGGCTGCATGGCAGCGTACCCTCGGCTTTCACCAGCTATTCTTCCACCGGTTGAATCTGTGTTTTATAAACAAGCAATTTCTCCATGCATCTCAAGTACAACACAGTAATGCATGAAATTGTGTAATACACTCTCCATGGTATTTCTCCACTTAATAGCAAAACATAACATTAGAAAAGAAAACGAAAAGAAAATGATGAGAAAATGGGTATTTTCACATGTTTGTGCATTTTAAACTTGCTATATCAACGCAATAATTAGCATAAAACTATTAAATGGCCATAAAAGTTACTTCCTAATATGTTTAACTATAATATTGGTTGAAGTTAACCAATTTATTCATTACCATTAATTTGTGAGTAATCACAATTTCAGAAAAATTTCAGAAATTCAAAGTTTTTTCAGTTTTACTATGTTATGGTCAAAATTTCTTAAGATTGGCCCTCCAAATGAGTTAAATCATTTAAATAGCTATAACTGAGATGTCTAACTCCAAAATTTATGAAAGCACCGAGCATTGAAAAATACGATTTTTCAACATTTTTAGGATTTGCTGTTTTCGATTTTGTAAGAGTATTTAGACCCCCCAAAGGCACATCTAGGGTATTTAACCAATTATATGGTAAATTTTCATAACCGTGACTCTATTTCCAAGTTCTGCCCCGGAAACTAAATTTTTATTATTTTTTTTATTTAGCAAACACTATAGGCCTTCATGTTACGCTAATATGAAGCCTGATGGCCCAAATATGCTACGACACCCACTCATGATCTAAATATCATAAATGAATATGCTATAATTTCAGAGTTGCAGCCCAAAAAGCTGCATGACCCCGCCCATCCGCAGAGCCGCCTGCCCACCGGAAAAAACACCCGAGAACAATATTATACATTGCCGAGGGTAAAAATAGATAAGCCATTTTTCATTTTTTGTTATCATGCACTGAACATGCAGCACAATGAAGGCGAATCATTGCCGCAAATGAACAGTCAGCCGAGTCTTAGTCACAATCAGAACATCTTGATTGGAAAAGATTTTTAAAGAATTGCTTGTTTCCTCCAGATATCAACATTCCACAAAATTTGAATACAATCTGTTATCTCCATAGGGCAATGGATGCATGCTATTAGTATTAGATGTGTACCCATCTTCAAAATGTCACGTTGTGTCAGCGCTCAGGTGACTTTTCCAGCAGGAGTATGTGTACCATCCAGAGCCTCAGGTAAGGTGGTGCAATACAGACAACTAATATATATATGCATTTAGAATTGATTATCACAGGTAATTAACTTGATCAATATACATATATAAGTTCAAATTAAACCATAGCAAAAACTTTCTGGTGGCCATTAAAAGCATTTAATAACCATTCAATTCTTAGTCGTTCATACTTACCTAAGCCCTGTCTACTATAACTATAGGATTCCTCTAACTACCTCCGAATATTCACTGCTCCCTCAAAATAATGGACGCTCCCTGCGCTCCCCTCACATCCGGGTCATCGCGCATGCGTCGTCAGTTTCTTCTAAGCACGCTTAGCGTGCTGACACGCCTCCGAATTTGTGCCAATTGGCACTCTTATAATATGTTTTTAATGTTGTTAAAGGCATTGACAACGCCTGGATAACAGCGGCGAACATTCGCGCTGTTTCAGCGGTCTTTTGTCCACGTTTCCAGGTAGTTTTCTTCAATTTATTTCCGATTTTGCGATTGACCATTGTCAGGCACATGTTGACAGGTTTGACATGTATCTCTGGTTCTATTGGTCGTACAGACTTCGTTCACCTACCATTTTGCTCGGCTACTCATTTCTGGTTGATTACAGCTGGTTTTATGGTTCATTATGGTGTTTTGGCGGATTTGTGATACTTTTCATGCAACTTGGTCATACACCCTTGACTTTTTCTGTCATTGGTGTCATGCCGCATTCAAGTTTGCACTGGGCAATATGGCGGCTGCTGGCGCAGTCTACCTTGCCTTTTGGAGCTCTGGTATATTCCTGGGAATGATACTTATCCTCCTTTACTTCTACACACTGTATATACTGAGTATACTGCAGGAGTTGTAGATTGCAATTTTTGTGAAAGTGGGGCAATTTGGTGGCTACTGTGGTGGTTGCCCCTTGCCTTTACTAGCTGTTTGGTTTGGCGTTCTGGTCCATTGGTGGCAATGGTACATAGCCTCCTTGCATCTTCACACTGTGTGTACCTGGGTACAACCAGTGTTGTTGATTGTACAAGACTTCGTGTTGGCCAGCCCTACTGTTGTGGCCGGCACCTCTGGTGTTCTGGTGCATTCCGGGGAGTGTTCCTTCACCTCCTGTTGCCTGGTCTAAGCATGCGTCTCTGTGCTATACTGGGGCATACCACTAGAGTATTTTGAAATGCTTGTCTTTCTTGACCTGATGACTTGCCTTTGGGGTCAATGTCACTTTGTGTCCTGTGCTTTGGCGTAATGTTGATTACATCCACTCGTCCACTGCACCAGCCGTGTGCTGTGTGCATCTTGGTTGTTCAGTTCTGTGGCCTGCTTAACCGTTTTGGAACCGGCTGGTGTTTCCCAACTTGCGGGTTTGGGAATCATGCAGGGGTTTCATTCGCAGTGCTTTCTGCTCATGCCGTTCTGCAGTACTAACACTTCCGGTTTGTTTTACTGCAGTGATTTATGTGCCCATGGGGGTTGCTTTATCACTGATGTTCTGTGATTGTGTGCTCCTGTACCATGCTGTTATGGCATTCAGGTTCACACCTTTTCTTGTCTGCTGTCCCGCATCATCACGATGTGCTCTGCCAGCCTGTTGGACAACTTTAAAGTTGCTCTGCTGCTCATCTTCACCCATGCCCCTCGGCTGCCTGGTGACTATGCCATTTAGGTGTTGGTTTCTATTGGTCCTCTCTCAAGATGGCGTGGCCTCTTAGTCGTCCAATAACTTTCATTTCTGTGGCCAGCAGTTCCACTGCCTGGCCCCTCCAGCCTGTCCACTGGCAGTGTCTACTCCAGTTGGGTGGCCTTTCATTTCAACTTATGATGCTTGTCATCGTAGTTGTTTCTACTTGTTTGCATGCATTCCATCTTCACATGATCCCAGTTGTCTGTATCATTGTGTTCTGGTTGCAATTCCAATGTCGGTTTTTGTCTGCACTGTAATGGTCTTTTCCATGTGCACCCTTGTCTTACACCCCTCTTGCGGGGCTTGACTCTAGCTTGGTTTGTTTGCGGTGCATGCGTTGCGCAACCTCTCTGGGCGCGATGTTGCATCCGTCCGCATCCGATGTGGCTCTTTACTTGCTATGCCATTGGCATGTCGCACTGTTTCTCAGACATTTTATGTCTGATCCCGCTCATGCCTCCATCCACCTCTCTCACCCAAACCTGTACGGCTCTGTCGGTGGTTTTATCTTCCTTTGGTCCGCTGTATCTTATAGTGTACCAAATTGTGACATTTCCAGTGTGCCGGTTCCGCTTCTCATGGGCCTTACTGTCTGAAAGTCGCACATGATGCTCTTGCCAATGAGGGTATGTCTCCTCTCTTCTTGGCACTTTTGCCGGCTGACAGTGAACTTCTCAACCCAGTATTCTGGGCTTGTGCTGTTTCACCGTCTGGCAGCGGTATTGCCATTCTTGCAGTGTCACCGCCAGCAGCTGCGACACTCCTTTGTGGGTGGTCCCCTCTGGCTTTTCTTTCTTTGGCCCTTTTGTGCCACCCATCTGCATATTACATTTAACAATACACACTATATGTCTTGTATTGTCCTTAGTATATATTCCCGATGCACCTCTTTGGCCTGCCTCAGGAATGTGTCACTCGGCTTACCATGGGCATATCAGCCCATCAGTTGCCTCTTTATGTTTATCCTAGACGATACCCAAGGGTGCGGGTGTACATTTCTTGGGGTTTTGCTGTCCGTGTGCAATCCTTGCTTCGGACCGGTTTTCCTTCCCCAGTGGACTATACCATTTGTCCACCTGCAGATGTGGCCTCTTGGGTGTCACTGAGGTTTTCTGTTGAACATGGCTAACGGCATCATGTTCCAACACTTCTCTTATTTTCTTCCATTTTGCTGGCTGTGTGAAGCAGCCCAGCATGGACATTATTGCATCTGCACAGTTTCCAGGCTTCCTGCTCTTGCGGTTGTGCACTTGCCCATTCTCTTTCCTTTGATCCCAGTGGCATTGCCCTTGCTAGACCTCGAGGACAGATTTTTCAGGCACCATTTATGCATCAATTGCCATGCCAAGCTCCATGTATGTCATTTGGGCGGTCAACGGACATACTTGGTGATTCATGTTCTGCGCATGCCTTGCTGTGTACATGATTGCGATGCTTCAACTGCAATGGTGCCCCATGTCTCCTGATGTGTTTCGGGCTTTCTCCTGGCACCAATGGTCGTTCCTGCCATGGTTCTCCCAGGTGTCTTTTTGCTTTCCCTTCCCAGACGGTGGCCTGTCTTTGGCCTTTCCGGTTCCTGGTCACCTGGACTTGGTTGTGTCTTCCTGGTTTGTCATTGACCCAGGGCTCCCACCAGTCTCCTGTGCTCCGCCTTCCCGCTGCCATGCCTCCACTCCTGGTGATATTTCGGGCTGACACTCTGGTTGTTGTCTCCTCTTCACCTAGTCTTGGCAGCCAGTCACCCATGCCCAATTGGCATGTTTTGACTCTTACTTCTAGTCCCTGATCATTCTTCCTGGCATCGCTGGCGCTGTGGTCAGCTCTGTCCTGGAGCCTTTCTTTGTAGTCTCCCATTGTTGGGTGACTCTCTTCATTCTCCGTTACCTGATGAAGCTTGGTCTTCCTTGTGCAGCCGATCCGTGGTCGGTCCGGCTTTCCATATGCACTGATCAGTCTCTCTCCCCTCGAGGAGCGTATTTTTTGCATTTCCTCAGAGTGGTCCATCTTATGTGCCTTGTCGCTTTTCTGCCCTCCTGACGACCCCTTTGGCCTGGGTTCTCAGCCTTTCAGGATCCTGCAGTGGTAGACCTGTAAGCCAGCCACTGGCTCAAAGATCGGCTGGCTGTTGGATACAGCTGGTGGCTAGCTGCTAATAGCTGCTCAGCCACAGACCTTGGCGGAGGTGGCTGGCTGGAAAACAGAAACGGCTGGCTGGTGGCTACTATGAAAAATTAATAAGCGAATCAATCCAAGAAACAAGCTTTGACAATTTTATTAGCATTCATTGGGATAATTAGGCCTTAATTTCATCATTTCTCACAACTGTATAACGTTAACAAAATCAATTGAACTTTCCAATAACATTGAGTAATTGACCGTTAAACCATAGAATATTATTCACAATAAATTCGAGTCCTTCACTTCTTTCATACATTTATCATGAGTCTTGCCTGAATATATAATTTTCTAAATTTCTGAATTTTTCACTACTGTTGAGAACATATATCGTAAGCATTAATTGGGATAATTAGGCCTTAATTTCATAATTGCTCACAACTGTATAACATTAACAAAATCAATTGAACTTTCCAATAACATTGAGTAATTGACCGTTAAACCATAAAATATTATTCACAATAAAATTCCAAGTCCTTCACTTCTTTCATACATTTATCAAGAGTCTTGCTTGAATATATAATTTTCTAAATTTCTGATTTTTTCACTACTGTTGAGAACATGTAGTGTAATCGATGTTCAGCACAAAAGGGATTAATTCAATTGTGAATGCAAAGAGGAGCAGTATGGAATAAAGTAACACAAGAATTCATTGGGATAGTTGGGCCTTAATTTCATAATTGCTCACATCTGTTGAGAACATGTAACAAAAACTTTCCAATAACATAGAGTAATTGACCGCTAAACCATAAAATATTATTCACAATAAATTCGAGTCCTTCACTTCCTTCATATACATTGTATTCATCATTAGCCTTGATTGAATATATAACTTGCTAAATTTCTGAATTTTTCACAACTGTTTAGAACATGTAATGTAATCAATGTTCAGCACAAAAGGGATTAATTTTAAATGCAAAGAGGAGCAGTATGGAATATCACTATTTACTGATCCTCAAAATTAACTTTGTTCAGATTATCGTGGATGAAGGTTATCATGTTCAACGTGTACGGGTCCATACTGCTCCTCTTTGCATTGACAATCAATCCCGTTGTGCTGAACATTGATTCAACACATACACTTGAAGCAGGTATGGTTAAATACTCTCTGGCCAACTTTGCCAATGTTGGGTACAAATGCATGTGTCTCTTCCAAAATAGAAGGGCACTGTCCATTTCGTCATTGGCAGGAACGTGGGACATGTATCGCCGCACTTCTTCATCTGTCTCGAGAGCAGCGTTTAATTCTTGAGCAGGCTTGAGGTCATTTAGGAGTTTCATCATTTTCGAAGGTGGCTCTTGATTCTCCTGACCCATATCATTCTCGTTTTGGGCAGGCACTTGTACTTCATCACATTTTTCACACAATAAGTCTGTGACTTCTTGTCTTGGGAGCATCGCACGGACGGCAGGATGCAAAGCTGTCGCCAGCTTTGATGTCTGAGACAGCTTGAGTCTTGCTTGAATCTTTTCACTTATCTTTGATTTCAGATCTCTTAGTTCAGGGGCGTCCTCAGGGTTCAGTCGACATATTTTCTCAATTTCAGCAACAATGATGGGCATTACTGCAATGCAATTTTCAGTGTCACTAACAATTTCCGTCAACTCACGAAATGTGGCAAGAAATTTTCTCAACTGCTTAACCAAATGCAGATCATCGTTATCTAGAACTAAGTCTGATCGACCAATTTTTTTCAACAAGTTCATGGCTGCCTCATGCATGTCATCCATGGACTCTAACATCGACAGACAGCTATTCCAGCGTGTCGGCATCTGATTTTTCAAGCTTCTGTGCATACCACCATCGCGAGCTTCCACAAAATCATCTTCGTTAGTGTCATCAACTAATGCAAACTGTTCATCTAAGTCAATCACTTGTTTTGCTGCTGCAATTTTCATGATCCTGTCATATTCTGCCTTGTCATCAACAAATGATGCTTCATCAGATAGCATGAAGGCCTTGAAATGTAAGGCTGATACTACAGATTTCACCCTTTCAAGTAAGTTAGATATCCCCGGGCACTTGTCAAATCCATCAGTTGTGATAAGAAGATGCAGGCAGTGTGCCAAGCAATGCAGTGCATCATCGACATTCAACAAACGAGAAGCGCAAAACATGTTTCTTGCTCCATCATGCACTGTATGTATTCGCAGTTGGCCTGGTCGTTTGTCAAAAAATTTGGAAATCTGTGTTTTCACGTAATCTTTCATGTTCTTTCCCGAGTGTATATCCAGTGGAGTGCAACTCAAAGTGAAGATTTTCCTCTCCCAACTAGGAGAAATAACGCATGTCTTTAGTCCAAGATACGGGATCCTTTTGTGGCGGTCCGTCCAGCCGTCAAACATAAACGAAGCCGCATTACATTCCTGGAGTTCCTTTATAACCTGGTCTTTCAAACTGCTGTACATGTCACATAAAGGAGCCCTTGAGATTCCTGCTCTTGTTGGCGGGTCAACTCCAACATACTTCTTGAAAAACCGAACGAAGCCATCATCTTCCACCGTGCTGAATGGCTTTAAGTCACTACGAAACATTAACATCAGTTCTCTATTGATCTCGTACAGGCTCATTGCTGGCTTGGCAGTGCTGGTAGATACCCAATTTTTCATAATTTTTCTCTGCTTCTCAACTTCTTTTGTACCATCAACATTGATATCATGAAACTTCAAAAGGTGGACTTTTAAGTTGCCAGTACCAGTGCCGATTGCCACCTTGTGCACTTTTGAAAGATGACCAGACCTGGCCCCCTGAGCCTCCAAATTTTTAATTTGAGTGTCCAGACAGGGCTGGCAGTACCATTTTGTATCGTCTAGGATTTCTTCAGTAGTTGTGTACAAATGCCCATAATGTCTCCAGGACTTGCTTGTGTCAGCAGTCACTTTCATTAGCTTCCGTCTGGGAATGATTCTGAGGTCATTCAAAATACGATTTTCAGGTGCCAAGTCTACTGACACATTTGCATTGGGCCTGGCTCTACGAACAAGCAACCTGAAAAGAAGAAGAATGAAGCAATTAAATACAGTTGCAAAGGCTAAATCATCAGATACAAATTAAATTAAATAAGGGGCGACCATTTATTTTCCAGGGGGGCTTGGAGTATTCGTCAGCGGTGACGGCAGCAATATTTATTAATTTCAAGCGAGAAGTCAAGCAACAGTGCTCCTGCTCCACCCTGTTTAGAAATACTTCACAAGACTTGAAATTATTTATTTCAAGACTGCCAAAAAGAGTAAAAAGAATTTAGGCTATGGTACTTATTGGTCCAAAACTGAGCAAGCAAGAAATAACTTATAAATTTGAAAAGCACTACAAGCCCCTGCCCCACCCCCCCCCCCTGAAAATTAACAGGTGATTGTAAATTGCAGTTGCACATCAATGACATAAACATCAATGACAATGTCATATCATTATCGAGCTTGAGTGATATTGTGATATGCTTCACTGACAGCAGTTGTCTGCTAAACAAGCTCGATCATGATCAACTTCATCAATCAATCATCACTATTTAATTTAAATCCATACTTACTGGTTCATTGTAACGATGTGTTTAGCAGATCTTCAATCAAGGCAAACACTTGATTGTGTGTATTGGTAACCAAATTCCATGGCTTTAGAACTTAATTTTGAGAAAAAAGACTGAATGCCAATAATGTCGTCTGCAAGGAAAAACCAAAAAACATCGATTTCGAAGAAAATCGGCAGAGGGCAGCACCATAAAAACGCTGGCGCTTTATGCCCCACCTGGCGGAAATCGGCGCAATGCTTGGTGGCTGCGGCTGGCTGGCTGCTCCTAATTGACAACGGCGGCTGGCTATGATATTTTGTGGCTGCGTAGCCGCAAATTGGCGGCGGCGTACAGGTCTATGCAGTGGCTCTCAACATTCTTGCAGATGCCATTGCTTTTTCCCTGTGGATGGCTCCGTCCCTGCTTGGATGTCGCCTTTCCCATCGTCGGGGCTCCGGCCTTTCAGTTGCCCTGCTTGCCTGCAGTTGCACTGACAAATCGGTCTCTTTCCTATCTTGTCTTTCTCAGCAGGGTTCCTTGTTGGTCACCTGTCTGAAAATCTCAGCCTTTGCTTAGGCCCCTATGTTGTCACAGGGACCTGTTATGCTCATTGTCCCCTGGTTGTGTATGGCTCAGTCGTCCATCCCTCTACCTGAATGTGTCATTCCTCAGCGTGATTCGCTTGCTTCGGCCTGGTTTTCTTTTGTGTGACTCTGGTTGTTTCACACAAGGTCCCCTCATTGACCTCTTGTTCCCCGTCACCTTCAAGCACTTGACGTGCTCTGTTGGTGCGGCCTCGGTCCTTCGCTTCTCATGCTTGACCCGGCTTATGTGCCCTTGGTCATTGCTCATGGATCCCTTCATTGTTGGGATACCTTCTCCTGCGGTTCCACCTTGCTCAGCAGGCTTCTCCGCAATCTTACATCTCTGTCACACTGGGTTGTCCAGTTGTTTTCCGGGGTGACTTGTTTTCCCATTCTTTAGCGAATGTCACTGATTCTTCTTATTTGGTCTAGGCCTCTTCGTCAAGGTTAATTTCCTTGCATGGCCGTTGATCTCTGCATAGCTTGATTGCTCAAGGCAGCTTCACCTATGGTTTGGTCGTACATTCGCCCCTCCCTTGGTCTCTGTCCATGTGGCCTCAGCCTACTGCTAGTGCTGTGCTTCCACGTGTTTTCAGTTCTCTCTGTTCTGATAACAATCGGCTTGTTCTACTTTTACTCGCTCTGGTGTCTTTCCAAGATCACCTTGCCAGCAAGTCTGGTTCAGAAGTGTGTTTCTGGCTTTGGGCCATCTATCTAAGCAGTGAGGTAAGGACCTCAAATTTCCTTTGATGGTGGTCTAGGTTTCTGTGTCACTCACCCACCTCTCTGAGGTAAGGACCTCAAATTTGGAAGTGAACTGACTTTGTCTTGGGTTTCCCACCCACCTCCCTGAGGTAAGGACCTCAACTTTGGGCTGAATTGACTTTGTCTTGGGTTTCCCACCCACCTCCCTGAGGTAAGGACCTCAAATTTGGGTTGGAATCCTTATAGGATTGGATTTTACCTGAACTAGTGTATGATCCACCCTCCTGAGTACTGCTTTGGGAGTCTATCCTATAGTTATAGTAGACAGGGCTTAGGTAAGTATGAACGACTAAGAATTCAAGATTATCCCGATAGTCGGGATTCTTGAAGAGAATACTTACCTAAGCCCTGAGCATTGCCCCTCCCTTCCACCCTGCACACTAGTTCTATCTGTTAGGACAGGTGCTTAGGAAGAAACTGACGACGCATGCGCGATGACCCGGATGTGAGGGGAGCGCAGGGAGCGTCCATTATTTTGAGGGAGCAGTGAATATTCGGAGGTAGTTAGAGGAATCCTATAGTTATAGTAGACAGGGCTTAGGTAAGTATTCTCTTCAAGAATCCCGACTATCGGGATAATCTTGAATTGGTTCTGTTTACAAGTCCTGAACTCCCGATACCTCATGGTACGTGTAGTTCACTTATTTTCCACATAATTATAAAGCTGGCAAAGAGCAATCAAATGAATTTACTTGTGCTTAATTACAGATTTTCAGAGTTTTATGACAGTCTTACATATGTATGATAATCTGATATTTACCATTGACTAGAAATGCTGATTGTCAAATTCAAGTTCAAGAATGTATGACATCACAGGTGCATAAAACCAGAATTTGTTAGAGCGGGTGTTGAAAAAACTTTGACTGGTCACAGTTTCACTGTCAAAGCAAGTCTTGTGCTGTTCCGAAGCCTGTTCGGCCCGAAAGTAGCATGAGTCACAATTGATGTTCACGACACTAAGTTATTAGGCCTTCACCTTCAAGCGGAACTTGTTTCTCATCCAGACTGCCAAGCCAGTCTGCAATGCAATGAGCTGGCATTAAGACCCAGGAGTTCAGAATAATGAATTCTTGTCATTTGAACTGAACTGAATCTATTAAAGGTCAGTTCTTGTACTGCCAATCAGCTCTGCGTTTGGCCAGCAGCGAATTGTCCCGCTCAGTTTTCAAAATGTCAAATGTGTTTAGGCCGGCTGTGTGTATAGTCCGCAGTCTACTCTACCTGTAAAAAAAAAAAAGAATCACTTCACATCTTAAAGCAGAGTATATCATATTTGAAGTCTTATTTGCTGAATCGGCCTATCCTAAATTCTAAATCTGAAACTGTACATTGTTTCATTGCCTTTCATGGGTTATTAATTCATCGTGCTAGTATGATGCTTCAATGTAACATAATAATTATCTCATTAGTCTCTAAAACTGTTTAAATCCATGATTTAATAGCATGGATCCAATAGAATTACGACAAGGTAAGCTTTTAAAAATGGTTTAAAAATTAGACATACCAATATTAATAAAGCAACTTCACACCATATATTTACAATTGGAAATTGCTAACTGTTGCTCCATGACTACCTGAGGCACCTAATGTTCACTGAAAATTCCAATTTCCCCTCTGGCCCTCCTCCAGGGAAATTGAGATGTTTTAATACTATTATACATGTAGTTCTATCACTTCTATGCCTCTGATTTAGTATTAACAAGTTGCATGAATTGAGTATATATATACGTATTATATTCACCATCAGCTAAAGCCAAATCAATGTTTAAAAGTATTTGATGCAGTTCACCTGATACAATGAATAACATTGTCTTTGTGTGCAGTTGCTTTGGTGTGTATTTTAATAAAAAAATATTTAGTAACTTTATCCCCAAAAAATTGCATTGTGTCAGATGTTGGGCCTAATTTTGAAATATTTAAAAGAAACTCAATAAATAAATGAATATTGCAAGTTTAGCACACACGTAGGCTATTGGCCTATTGCTCATAGTTCATAAATTCACATGCATGACTATATACCATATGTCATGAGACTAATAGCCACTGATAACAGCACAGGTGTAGGCCTACATGGTAATATCACTATCACCAGGGCCTTAAGTTCTAGGCCTAAATTTATTTTGGTCATTTGTCCATGGGTAAAGCACCCCTATAGAAACCAATGGAGGCTGGCCATGATAGACAAGGTGTTGATGTTCTTGTAGGACCCACAAAAGAAGTGGTATCCAATTAACCAGCCAAGCAGCTAACTTCAATGGAGTTATGAACTGTCAAAATGTCAACAATGGCCCCATGACACTGGTGTAATCGGCCTGAATTGCAATTGACAGGCAGCAAGATACACCCAAATTGCAACTACTGTTCACTTTCATCAGAAACAATAGCATTCCAACACATTCACAACAATTACTCACCTTTAAACCACCACTGAAGCTGATTCATGCAGCAATCTGCACTGTTATGCTGTTGTTGACATGCTTCATTGTCATCCCCGCAAGCGGCGCCACTAGTCGGTATAGACTGTTATAACGTCATGACGTGAAGTCCGCCGTCCTGTATGCGTTTCTGGTTAGAGCAGCTGCTAAGAACCATAATTTTTCCCCAGCATATATCACCGATAAAAGGTATGTATAGGGTCAACTGAATGAAATCCAGTTGGAATATTGCATATGGCCAATCTCAAGATATTCATCTACATCAATGTCAAATTTCAGTGAATAGTAAGAAACGGATGAATTCTATTCTATTCTATACAAATCTAAGATCCAAAGTTTGAAAACTCTACTTACGATCTTTTCTATTGAATTATTATTATTTTTGTCTTGACTAAAGTGTTCAGCATCACTCACCTTTTCAGCTATTTTTGTTGGTTGGTGGTTTGACATGGCCAGTTGTGGAATATCTCAATAGTATAAGTATGAATTGATCAATATTCCCAGAATCATTCACATGTTCATGCTGCTAACACACACAATTCATCTGATAAACTCAGGCTTGTTCTTCACACATGGGATTTTTAAAGCGTTTGACTGTTTCATTGTTTGATATTTGTTGTTTGTGGATAACATGTTTCAGTTTTCTCTCATGGTAGGCCTATAAGCCGGTTATTCACCACGGGATCGGCAATATGTGTTTATCACAGCTCGGGCTAACGCCCTCGCTGGATAAATCACATATTGCCTCTCCCTAGGTGAATAACCTATACTTATACCATTCGACACCTCTGTCAGCCAATCACAAGCCAGTATTTCACTGCAATAAAACCCATATTCTTGTTGTCCAGTTATCCTCCCATGGGAGAATAATAAGTGAAGCTGTGAAAACAGCACTGCAACAAAGGTCTTAATTTTGGCCACCAATGAATGCACAACATAAATAAACAAAACTTATCAATGATCAACACAATGTCTCACTTCAGCAATCAACAAAGACACACATCTTCAAATAGTCACTGCTTTTCGAAATTCCAAGTAAAGCAACTTGAACTTCAACTTTAACAATTTTTGATGTCACAAAAAATTGTGTATCTATTTAGAAAAAAATTAAAAGAAGGAAAACCGGAAGAACCCAAAGTACATGAAATGTAAAAGTTAGCGCCTATAATTATATACTGTATGACACTTTGTTCCCCAATAAAGCATTTTAAAAGCCAAACAATGTGGGCAGGTAGCTATGGGTACGTGTACAGTGTATATAGTGCAGCCCTCTAATGCTGAATCTGTTTTGCTCCCTAGAGTTTGCTGACAACATTTGTAAAAGGGAGAGCACACAACAAAAATAACGTGCAAGCACTTTAAGCAGCACCTGTACAATTTCTCACAATGCATGTATGCATAGATGTATCTATCTTTCTTTCTTTCTATTTAGCTATTTCTGTGTTTGTTTCTTTCTAGCTTTCTATCTTGCGATTTATTATTTTAATGAACTATCTATCTACCTGGTTGTTTGTCTATTTATGTATATTTATTTGTGTGTCTGTCTGTTAATTTTTTTGTCGGTCTATCTATTTATAATCAATAGTAAGTGGATTTGTGTCACAATTAAGTGTAATCTGATTATTGTAGTTACTTGGCTCTTGATTGGTATTGAACTATCAAGTGCCATTCTGAAGTGCAATTAGTGAATTACCCTTCAGTTATTGATAAGATGTAATTCTGCCTCAACTGATCCCTGAAACAGAATTGCTATTGAACATCCCCTGTTTAAACTTCAATTATATCAATTTATATGGTTCAATTGAGGGCGCTCCCAACAAAGAGTGGATGTGCCAGCTGGAAGAAGAAGAAGATGCGGGCGCATCTCTGATAGCTTGACCCTTGACCCCCAAAGCAACAGTTCATTTATTTTCTTTATCAATTTTTTTGTTACGGTGGGCCACTAAAATCGACTGGGCTTTAGGAAAAAATCCATTGAGAGTGTATTTCAAGTTTGAGTGAGACT
Organism: Platynereis dumerilii; assembly: GCA_026936325.1. NCBI lineage: Eukaryota > Metazoa > Annelida > Polychaeta > Phyllodocida > Nereididae > Platynereis > Platynereis dumerilii. The sequence goes on from JAPTHN010000001.1 coordinate 112,645,652, forward strand.
TGTGAGAAAGGGCGATCTCAGCAGTGCTAACAAGATTAGCCAAAATTCTTGGGGTTAGAGCAGAAACGCATACAGGACGGCGAACTCCTATAGGTGGCGCTAGCAGACTTGCGTTTTTTTGCAGCGCCACAGCGGGGGTGACAGAAAGAGCATGCTGCTCAGCTGCACAGTGCAGAAGCAGCAATGTGGATTGACTGTGCTTGGCCTGTGTAGGCTGTATAGCTCAGTGACATCGTAGATTGCAATTATTTATGGCATAAAGACTTTGTATACATCATGTACAGGTGCTAATTGCTATTTAGTGCTGATTCAGGCCTTGATTGGGCATTTAGCAATCGTGGTTTCCCACATCAATAGCACTGTCAAATCCAATTGAGTTGCATGACCTAAAGCTAACAGGGCCTAATACATCATTACACTTTGCATTTAACATGTTTAGCCTAAAACCCTTATATTTTGTATAAAAGTTAACTAAATTCAATTCATTTACACTATAAATAGTTCTCATTATGAATAAATAAATCAAATTAAGGGTTTTAAACATGTCAACTGGCCCTATAGTTAATGTGACATATATGTTCTGAAAAAGCAGGCTTTGACAATTCAGAATTAATCACTAATATTTATAGACCTAAAGTAAAATTGTGTATTATGCATACAAAATAAAATAGGCCTATAAAAGCATGGTTCTGTAGATGCAGATGATAGATATAGAGAAAAAAGATAGATAGATAGAATCTGATTATACCTATATAGATTGATAGACAAAGATTTAGATAAATAGATAGATCAATAGTATTGCCACCGATAAATAAATAACTAGATCCCAACACAGGTCGCATAACAGGACAAATATGTCAATGGAGCAAGGGAAAATATTGTTCAAATATCATTGGAAGGAGAGATGATTCACTACTTTTTCAAAATACAGCTCAGAATTTTTCCCACACAGTAGGCCTACAGGACTTGTTAAGTATCACTTATTTCTGGTAGTTTTCTACAACTGTGGAAAACTTCCTAACAAGATTCTGAGGATTTAGAGCCTTCAATTGATCATTATCCAGAATTTACGATAAGAATTGGTGGTTTGTCCGAGGAGATACCTACTAACTTTTCGCATGCATTTGAAGAGGGGCAGTTGCGCATCCGGGGCTAGAATTAATTACTAATATTTATGCCCCCCCTGGACCACCAAGGTAAATACATGAAATAGTAGTATTTCAAAGCAAAACATGTGATTCATGTTACTGCGGATGCCAAAAGACGTCTGGGTGCTATATGAAAAAGGCAGAATTTCTTTGCAGGATTTTTCAAGTGTGTATTCATGAAACTAATGGAGGTAGGTAATAAATTCTGAACGCTCCCGGAATGAAGTAGCCACCTTGATATTTTACTCCATTCTCATGAAAATAACAGCATTAGCATCACTAAATCATGCAAGGTCCCACCACTCACAGGCATATATACTCACAGATCTGGGAAGTTTGGGGGTACATGTAGCCACAGTCTTTTTTGCAAAATCCCAAATCTCATGCCACAAATTGAAACATGCATCTAAATACACTTTTTCTTTGCCTTTGACGGTCGGCAGTGATGGAAATGGAGGGGAGGGGAGCTTGGGGGAGCTGAACTCCCTTGATCACAAAACTGGGGGAGCTCTGCCCTGCTATAGCACCCCCAATGAACATTGGTGAAAGTATAATATTATCCTCACTTTTCAATCCTCCAGGTATTTTGAGCTAAAATTACACTATGGTGGCAGGTTTTTTTTCACTTGCAAAAATTTGAAATGGCTCACTGCACCGCAGCCACACCGGCCAAAAGCTCCCCCGACGAAAATTTTCCATTTCCATCACTGACGGTCGGTCTGGATGATAGTAATCTACCAGACATCTTTGCACGGGCGACACATGCACCCATTGAAGGCTACTGATTCAGGTGCCCCCTTTATGAAAATCAAGGATTAACAGATGAAGGGGGGGGGGGAGTTGTACACTGTTTCCCCCCTCCCCCACCTGCATGTATCTATGCAATGAAATAATACCACTCCCCGTCTGATAGTGGCATCCCTATTAAGGGGGAGGGCGGGCACAACCCCCCTCATATTGGGCCTGTGCCCCCCTTATGAAAATTTTGACAACTTAAGGTCAAGATATACAGAGGGGTCCCCCTCCTGCTCCAGGAATTGTACCCTCCAGTAGGCCTAACAGCACTGCTGTCCGAAGGTCATTTATTAAGACAAAGCGATGGATAATTGGCCCACCAGACCCTTCAAAAGGAAAGATTTGCTGCACCAGTAAGTGCCCTTTAATTAGAAATTTCACATAAAATTGCTGACTGTAGCAATTTGCAGCACCACTGGAGGTATTAAAATCCGTGAAATTTAAAAATTACCCAGTTTGAATTATTTGTGAGAATGGAGTCAACTTAATCTCTGCAACCGGACACACATCATGTCCATTTCTGTGACATGATAATAAAATTAATTGTCCTCTTTGAGCAAATTCCGAACCATTGAAATTTATTCAAAAATGCTCTAGAGCTGGCTGTCTGAGGATCCCTTGCTGCATTAAATTTCAATTAATCAGACATCATAAAGTCAACACAATACAAAAATTATTAATTACTTTTGATTTATTCAAACAAATATCAATCTTTCACTACAATTAAGTGAACAATGCAGGAATCAATATAAAAACATAGGCTGCATGGCAGCGTACCCTCGGCTTTCACCAGCTATTCTTCCACCGGTTGAATCTGTGTTTTATAAACAAGCAATTTCTCCATGCATCTCAAGTACAACACAGTAATGCATGAAATTGTGTAATACACTCTCCATGGTATTTCTCCACTTAATAGCAAAACATAACATTAGAAAAGAAAACGAAAAGAAAATGATGAGAAAATGGGTATTTTCACATGTTTGTGCATTTTAAACTTGCTATATCAACGCAATAATTAGCATAAAACTATTAAATGGCCATAAAAGTTACTTCCTAATATGTTTAACTATAATATTGGTTGAAGTTAACCAATTTATTCATTACCATTAATTTGTGAGTAATCACAATTCCAGAAAAATTTCAGAAATTCAAAGTTTTTTCAGTTTTACTATGTTATGGTCAAAATTTCTTAAGATTGGCCCTCCAAATGAGTTAAATCATTTAAATAGCTATAACTGAGATGTCTAACTCCAAAATTTATGAAAGCACCGAGCATTGAAAAATACGATTTTTCAACATTTTTAGGATTTGCTGTTTTCGATTTTGTAAGAGTATTTAGACCCCCCAAAGGCACATCTAGGGTATTTAACCAATTATATGGTAAATTTTCATAACCGTGACTCTATTTCCAAGTTCTGCCCCGGAAACTAAATTTTTATTATTTTTTTTATTTAGCAAACACTATAGGCCTTCATGTTACGCTAATATGAAGCCTGATGGCCCAAATATGCTACGACACCCACTCATGATCTAAATATCATAAATGAATATGCTATAATTTCAGAGTTGCAGCCCAAAAAGCTGCATGACCCCGCCCATCCGCAGAGCCGCCTGCCCACCGGAAAAAACACCCGAGAACAATATTATACATTGCCGAGGGTAAAAATAGATAAGCCATTTTTCATTTTTTGTTATCATGCACTGAACATGCAGCACAATGAAGGCGAATCATTGCCGCAAATGAACAGTCAGCCGAGTCTTAGTCACAATCAGAACATCTTGATTGGAAAAGATTTTTAAAGAATTGCTTGTTTCCTCCAGATATCAACATTCCACAAAATTTGAATACAATCTGTTATCTCCATAGGGCAATGGATGCATGCTATTAGTATTAGATGTGTACCCATCTTCAAAATGTCACGTTGTGTCAGCGCTCAGGTGACTTTTCCAGCAGGAGTATGTGTACCATCCAGAGCCTCAGGTAAGGTGGTGCAATACAGACAACTAATATATATATGCATTTAGAATTGATTATCACAGGTAATTAACTTGATCAATATACATATATAAGTTCAAATTAAACCATAGCAAAAACTTTCTGGTGGCCATTAAAAGCATTTAATAACCATTCAATTCTTAGTCGTTCATACTTACCTAAGCCCTGTCTACTATAACTATAGGATTCCTCTAACTACCTCCGAATATTCACTGCTCCCTCAAAATAATGGACGCTCCCTGCGCTCCCCTCACATCCGGGTCATCGCGCATGCGTCGTCAGTTTCTTCTAAGCACGCTTAGCGTGCTGACACGCCTCCGAATTTGTGCCAATTGGCACTCTTATAATATGTTTTTAATGTTGTTAAAGGCATTGACAACGCCTGGATAACAGCGGCGAACATTCGCGCTGTTTCAGCGGTCTTTTGTCCACGTTTCCAGGTAGTTTTCTTCAATTTATTTCCGATTTTGCGATTGACCATTGTCAGGCACATGTTGACAGGTTTGACATGTATCTCTGGTTCTATTGGTCGTACAGACTTCGTTCACCTACCATTTTGCTCGGCTACTCATTTCTGGTTGATTACAGCTGGTTTTATGGTTCATTATGGTGTTTTGGCGGATTTGTGATACTTTTCATGCAACTTGGTCATACACCCTTGACTTTTTCTGTCATTGGTGTCATGCCGCATTCAAGTTTGCACTGGGCAATATGGCGGCTGCTGGCGCAGTCTACCTTGCCTTTTGGAGCTCTGGTATATTCCTGGGAATGATACTTATCCTCCTTTACTTCTACACACTGTATATACTGAGTATACTGCAGGAGTTGTAGATTGCAATTTTTGTGAAAGTGGGGCAATTTGGTGGCTACTGTGGTGGTTGCCCCTTGCCTTTACTAGCTGTTTGGTTTGGCGTTCTGGTCCATTGGTGGCAATGGTACATAGCCTCCTTGCATCTTCACACTGTGTGTACCTGGGTACAACCAGTGTTGTTGATTGTACAAGACTTCGTGTTGGCCAGCCCTACTGTTGTGGCCGGCACCTCTGGTGTTCTGGTGCATTCCGGGGAGTGTTCCTTCACCTCCTGTTGCCTGGTCTAAGCATGCGTCTCTGTGCTATACTGGGGCATACTACTAGAGTATTTTGACATGCTTGTCTTTCTTGACCTGATGACTTGCCTTTGGGGTCAATGTCACTTTGTGTCCTGTGCTTTGGCGTAATGTTGATTACATCCACTCGTCCACTGCACCAGCCGTGTGCTGTGTGCATCTTGGTTGTTCAGTTCTGTGGCCTGCTTAACCGTTTTGGAACCGGCTGGTGTTTCCCAACTTGCGGGTTTGGGAATCATGCAGGGGTTTCATTCGCAGTGCTTTCTGCTCATGCCGTTCTGCAGTACTAACACTTCCGGTTTGTTTTACTGCAGTGATTTATGTGCCCATGGGGGTTGCTTTATCACTGATGTTCTGTGATTGTGTGCTCCTGTACCATGCTGTTATGGCATTCAGGTTCACACCTTTTCTTGTCTGCTGTCCCGCATCATCACGATGTGCTCTGCCAGCCTGTTGGACAACTTTAAAGTTGCTCTGCTGCTCATCTTCACCCATGCCCCTCGGCTGCCTGGTGACTATGCCATTTAGGTGTTGGTTTCTATTGGTCCTCTCTCAAGATGGCGTGGCCTCTTAGTCGTCCAATAACTTTCATTTCTGTGGCCAGCAGTTCCACTGCCTGGCCCCTCCAGCCTGTCCACTGGCAGTGTCTACTCCAGTTGGGTGGCCTTTCATTTCAACTTATGATGCTTGTCATCGTAGTTGTTTCTACTTGTTTGCATGCATTCCATCTTCACATGATCCCAGTTGTCTGTATCATTGTGTTCTGGTTGCAATTCCAATGTCGGTTTTTGTCTGCACTGTAATGGTCTTTTCCATGTGCACCCTTGTCTTACACCCCTCTTGCGGGGCTTGACTCTAGCTTGGTTTGTTTGCGGTGCATGCGTTGCGCAACCTCTCTGGGCGCGATGTTGCATCCGTCCGCATCCGATGTGGCTCTTTACTTGCTATGCCATTGGCATGTCGCACTGTTTCTCAGACATTTTATGTCTGATCCCGCTCATGCCTCCATCCACCTCTCTCACCCAAACCTGTACGGCTTTGTCGGTGGTTTTATCTTCCTTTGGTCCGCTGTATCTTATAGTGTACAATATTGTGACATTTCCAGTGTGCCGGTTCCGCTTCTCATGGGCCTTACTGTCTGAAAGTCGCACATGATGCTCTTGCCAACGAGGGTATGTCTCCTCTCTTCTTGGCACTTTTGCCGGCTGACAGTGAACTTCTCAACCCAGTATTCTGGGCTTGTGCTGTTTCACCGTCTGGCAGCGGTATTGCCATTCTTGCAGTGTCACCGCCAGCAGCTGCGACACTCCTTTGTGGGTGGTCCCCTCTGGCTTTTCTTTCTGTGGCCCTTTTGTGCCACCCATCTGCATATTACATTTAACAATACACACTATATGTCTTGTATTGTCCTTAGTATATATTCCCGATGCACCTCTTTGGCCTGCCTCAGGAATGTGTCACTCGGCTTACCATGGGCATATCAGCCCATCAGTTGCCTCTTTATGTTTATCCTAGACGATACCCAAGGGTGCGGGTGTACATTTCTTGGGGTTTTGCTGTCCGTGTGCAATCCTTGCTTCGGACCGGTTTTCCTTCCCCAGTGGACTATACCATTTGTCCACCTGCAGATGTCGCCTCTTGAGTGTCACTGAGGTTTTCTGTTGAACATGGCTACCGGCATCATGTTCCAACACTTCTCTTATTTTCTTCCATTTTGCTGGCTGTGTGAAGCAGCCCAGCATGGACATTATTGCATCTTCACAGTTTCCAGGCTTCCTGCTCTTGCGGTTGTGCACTTGCCCATTCTCTTTCCTTTGATCCCAGTGGCATTGCCCTTGCTAGACCTCGAGGACAGATTTTTCAGGCACCATTTATGCATCAATTGCCATGCCAAGCTCCATGTATGTCATTTGGGCGGTCAACGGACATACTTGGTGATTCATGTTCTGCGCATGCCTTGCTGTGTACATGATTGCGATGCTTCAACTGCAATGGTGCCCCATGTCTCCTGATGTGTTTCGGGCTTTCCCCTGGCACCACTGGTCGTTCCTACCGTGGTTCTCCCAGGTGTCTTTTTGCTTTCCCTTCCCAGACGGTGGCCTGTCTTTGGCCTTTCCGGTTCCTGGTCACCTGGACTTGGTTGTGTCTTCCTGGTTTGTCCTTGACCCAGGGCTCTCACCAGTCTCCTGTGCTCCGCCTTCCCGCTGCCATGCCTCCACTCCTGGTGATATTTCGGGCTGACACTCTGGTTGTTGTCTCCTCTTCACCTAGTCTTGGCAGCCAGTCACCCATGCCCAATTGGCATGTTTTGACTCTTACTTCTAGTCCCTGATCATTCTTCCTGGCATCGCTGGCGCTGTGGTCAGCTCTGTCCTGGAGCCTTTCTTTGTAGTCTCCCATTGTTGGGTGACTCTCTTCATTCTCCGTTACCTGATGAAGCTTGGTCTTCCTTGTGCAGCCGATCCGTGGTCGGTCCGGCTTTCCATATGCACTGATCAGTCTCTCTCCCCTCGAGGAGCGTATTTTTTGCATTTCCTCAGAGTGGTCCATCTTATGTGCCTTGTCGCTTTTCTGCCCTCCTGACGACCCCTTTGGCCTGGGTTCTCAGCCTTTCAGGATCCTGCAGTGGTAGACCTGTAAGCCAGCCACTGGCTCAAAGATCGGCTGGCTGTTGGATACAGCTGGTGGCTAGCTGCTAATAGCTGCTCAGCCACAGACCTTGGCGGAGGTGGCTGGCTGGAAAACAGAAACGGCTGGCTGGTGGCTACTATGAAAAATTAATAAGCGAATCAATCCAAGAAACAAGCTTTGACAATTTTATTAGCATTCATTGGGATAATTAGGCCTTAATTTCATCATTTCTCACAACTGTATAACGTTAACAAAATCAATTGAACTTTCCAATAACATTGAGTAATTGACCGTTAAACCATAGAATATTATTCACAATAAATTCGAGTCCTTCACTTCTTTCATACATTTATCATGAGTCTTGCCTGAATATATAATTTTCTAAATTTCTGAATTTTTCACTACTGTTGAGAACATATATCGTAAGCATTAATTGGGATAATTAGGCCTTAATTTCATAATTGCTCACAACTGTATAACATTAACAAAATCAATTGAACTTTCCAATAACATTGAGTAATTGACCGTTAAACCATAAAATATTATTCACAATAAAATTCCAAGTCCTTCACTTCTTTCATACATTTATCAAGAGTCTTGCTTGAATATATAATTTTCTAAATTTCTGATTTTTTCACTACTGTTGAGAACATGTAGTGTAATCGATGTTCAGCACAAAAGGGATTAATTCAATTGTGAATGCAAAGAGGAGCAGTATGGAATAAAGTAACACAAGAATTCATTGGGATAGTTGGGCCTTAATTTCATAATTGCTCACATCTGTTGAGAACATGTAACAAAAACTTTCCAATAACATAGAGTAATTGACCGCTAAACCATAAAATATTATTCACAATAAATTCGAGTCCTTCACTTCCTTCATATACATTGTATTCATCATTAGCCTTGATTGAATATATAACTTGCTAAATTTCTGAATTTTTCACAACTGTTTAGAACATGTAATGTAATCAATGTTCAGCACAAAAGGGATTAATTTTAAATGCAAAGAGGAGCAGTATGGAATATCACTATTTACTGATCCTCAAAATTAACTTTGTTCAGATTATCGTGGATGAAGGTTATCATGTTCAACGTGTACGGGTCCATACTGCTCCTCTTTGCATTGACAATCAATCCCGTTGTGCTGAACATTGATTCAACACATACACTTGAAGCAGGTATGGTTAAATACTCTCTGGCCAACTTTGCCAATGTTGGGTACAAATGCATGTGTCTCTTCCAAAATAGAAGGGCACTGTCCATTTCGTCATTGGCAGGAACGTGGGACATGTATCGCCGCACTTCTTCATCTGTCTCGAGAGCAGCGTTTAATTCTTGAGCAGGCTTGAGGTCATTTAGGAGTTTCATCATTTTCGAAGGTGGCTCTTGATTCTCCTGACCCATATCATTCTCGTTTTGGGCAGGCACTTGTACTTCATCACATTTTTCACACAATAAGTCTGTGACTTCTTGTCTTGGGAGCATCGCACGGACGGCAGGATGCAAAGCTGTCGCCAGCTTTGATGTCTGAGACAGCTTGAGTCTTGCTTGAATCTTTTCACTTATCTTTGATTTCAGATCTCTTAGTTCAGGGGCGTCCTCAGGGTTCAGTCGACATATTTTCTCAATTTCAGCAACAATGATGGGCATTACTGCAATGCAATTTTCAGTGTCACTAACAATTTCCGTCAACTCACGAAATGTGGCAAGAAATTTTCTCAACTGCTTAACCAAATGCAGATCATCGTTATCTAGAACTAAGTCTGATCGACCAATTTTTTTCAACAAGTTCATGGCTGCCTCATGCATGTCATCCATGGACTCTAACATCGACAGACAGCTATTCCAGCGTGTCGGCATCTGATTTTTCAAGCTTCTGTGCATACCACCATCGCGAGCTTCCACAAAATCATCTTCGTTAGTGTCATCAACTAATGCAAACTGTTCATCTAAGTCAATCACTTGTTTTGCTGCTGCAATTTTCATGATCCTGTCATATTCTGCCTTGTCATCAACAAATGATGCTTCATCAGATAGCATGAAGGCCTTGAAATGTAAGGCTGATACTACAGATTTCACCCTTTCAAGTAAGTTAGATATCCCCGGGCACTTGTCAAATCCATCAGTTGTGATAAGAAGATGCAGGCAGTGTGCCAAGCAATGCAGTGCATCATCGACATTCAACAAACGAGAAGCGCAAAACATGTTTCTTGCTCCATCATGCACTGTATGTATTCGCAGTTGGCCTGGTCGTTTGTCAAAAAATTTGGAAATCTGTGTTTTCACGTAATCTTTCATGTTCTTTCCCGAGTGTATATCCAGTGGAGTGCAACTCAAAGTGAAGATTTTCCTCTCCCAACTAGGAGAAATAACGCATGTCTTTAGTCCAAGATACGGGATCCTTTTGTGGCGGTCCGTCCAGCCGTCAAACATAAACGAAGCCGCATTACATTCCTGGAGTTCCTTTATAACCTGGTCTTTCAAACTGCTGTACATGTCACATAAAGGAGCCCTTGAGATTCCTGCTCTTGTTGGCGGGTCAACTCCAACATACTTCTTGAAAAACCGAACGAAGCCATCATCTTCCACCGTGCTGAATGGCTTTAAGTCACTACGAAACATTAACATCAGTTCTCTATTGATCTCGTACAGGCTCATTGCTGGCTTGGCAGTGCTGGTAGATACCCAATTTTTCATAATTTTTCTCTGCTTCTCAACTTCTTTTGTACCATCAACATTGATATCATGAAACTTCAAAAGGTGGACTTTTAAGTTGCCAGTACCAGTGCCGATTGCCACCTTGTGCACTTTTGAAAGATGACCAGACCTGGCCCCCTGAGCCTCCAAATTTTTAATTTGAGTGTCCAGACAGGGCTGGCAGTACCATTTTGTATCGTCTAGGATTTCTTCAGTAGTTGTGTACAAATGCCCATAATGTCTCCAGGACTTGCTTGTGTCAGCAGTCACTTTCATTAGCTTCCGTCTGGGAATGATTCTGAGGTCATTCAAAATACGATTTTCAGGTGCCAAGTCTACTGACACATTTGCATTGGGCCTGGCTCTACGAACAAGCAACCTGAAAAGAAGAAGAATGAAGCAATTAAATACAGTTGCAAAGGCTAAATCATCAGATACAAATTAAATTAAATAAGGGGCGACCATTTATTTTCCAGGGGGGCTTGGAGTATTCGTCAGCGGTGACGGCAGCAATATTTATTAATTTCAAGCGAGAAGTCAAGCAACAGTGCTCCTGCTCCACCCTGTTTAGAAATACTTCACAAGACTTGAAATTATTTATTTCAAGACTGCCAAAAAGAGTAAAAAGAATTTAGGCTATGGTACTTATTGGTCCAAAACTGAGCAAGCAAGAAATAACTTATAAATTTGAAAAGCACTACAAGCCCCTGCCCCACCCCCCCCCCCTGAAAATTAACAGGTGATTGTAAATTGCAGTTGCACATCAATGACATAAACATCAATGACAATGTCATATCATTATCGAGCTTGAGTGATATTGTGATATGCTTCACTGACAGCAGTTGTCTGCTAAACAAGCTCGATCATGATCAACTTCATCAATCAATCATCACTATTTAATTTAAATCCATACTTACTGGTTCATTGTAACGATGTGTTTAGCAGATCTTCAATCAAGGCAAACACTTGATTGTGTGTATTGGTAACCAAATTCCATGGCTTTAGAACTTAATTTTGAGAAAAAAGACTGAATGCCAATAATGTCGTCTGCAAGGAAAAACCAAAAAACATCGATTTCGAAGAAAATCGGCAGAGGGCAGCACCATAAAAACGCTGGCGCTTTATGCCCCACCTGGCGGAAATCGGCGCAATGCTTGGTGGCTGCGGCTGGCTGGCTGCTCCTAATTGACAACGGCGGCTGGCTATGATATTTTGTGGCTGCGTAGCCGCAAATTGGCGGCGGCGTACAGGTCTATGCAGTGGCTCTCAACATTCTTGCAGATGCCATTGCTTTTTCCCTGTGGATGGCTCCGTCCCTGCTTGGATGTCGCCTTTCCCATCGTCGGGGCTCCGGCCTTTCAGTTGCCCTGCTTGCCTGCAGTTGCACTGACAAATCGGTCTCTTTCCTATCTTGTCTTTCTCAGCAGGGTTCCTTGTTGGTCACCTGTCTGAAAATCTCAGCCTTTGCTTAGGCCCCTATGTTGTCACAGGGACCTGTTATGCTCATTGTCCCCTGGTTGTGTATGGCTCAGTCGTCCATCCCTCTACCTGAATGTGTCATTCCTCAGCGTGATTCGCTTGCTTCGGCCTGGTTTTCTTTTGTGTGACTCTGGTTGTTTCACACAAGGTCCCCTCATTGACCTCTTGTTCCCCGTCACCTTCAAGCACTTGACGTGCTCTGTTGGTGCGGCCTCGGTCCTTCGCTTCTCATGCTTGACCCGGCTTATGTGCCCTTGGTCATTGCTCATGGATCCCTTCATTGTTGGGATACCTTCTCCTGCGGTTCCACCTTGCTCAGCAGGCTTCTCCGCAATCTTACATCTCTGTCACACTGGGTTGTCCAGTTGTTTTCCGGGGTGACTTGTTTTCCCATTCTTTAGCGAATGTCACTGATTCTTCTTATTTGGTCTAGGCCTCTTCGTCAAGGTTAATTTCCTTGCATGGCCCTTGATGTCTGCATAGCTTGATTGCTCAAGGCAGCTTCACCTATGGTTTGGTCGTACATTCGCCCCTCCCTTGGTCTCTGTCCATGTGGCCTCAGCCTACTGCTAGTGCTGTGCTTCCACGTGTTTTCAGTTCTCTCTGTTCTGATAACAATCGGCTTGTTCTACTTTTACTCGCTCTGGTGTCTTTCCAAGATCACCTTGCCAGCAAGTCTGGTTCAGAAGTGTGTTTCTGGCTTTGGGCCATCTATCTAAGCAGTGAGGTAAGGACCTCAAATTTCCTTTGATGGTGGTCTAGGTTTCTGTGTCACTCACCCACCTCTCTGAGGTAAGGACCTCAAATTTGGAAGTGAACTGACTTTGTCTTGGGTTTCCCACCCACCTCCCTGAGGTAAGGACCTCAACTTTGGGCTGAATTGACTTTGTCTTGGGTTTCCCACCCACCTCCCTGAGGTAAGGACCTCAAATTTGGGTTGGAATCCTTATAGGATTGGATTTTACCTGAACTAGTGTATGATCCACCCTCCTGAGTACTGCTTTGGGAGTCTATCCTATAGTTATAGTAGACAGGGCTTAGGTAAGTATGAACGACTAAGAATTCAAGATTATCCCGATAGTCGGGATTCTTGAAGAGAATACTTACCTAAGCCCTGAGCATTGCCCCTCCCTTCCACCCTGCACACTAGTTCTATCTGTTAGGACAGGTGCTTAGGAAGAAACTGACGACGCATGCGCGATGACCCGGATGTGAGGGGAGCGCAGGGAGCGTCCATTATTTTGAGGGAGCAGTGAATATTCGGAGGTAGTTAGAGGAATCCTATAGTTATAGTAGACAGGGCTTAGGTAAGTATTCTCTTCAAGAATCCCGACTATCGGGATAATCTTGAATTGGTTCTGTTTACAAGTCCTGAACTCCCGATACCTCATGGTACGTGTAGTTCACTTATTTTCCACATAATTATAAAGCTGGCAAAGAGCAATCAAATGAATTTACTTGTGCTTAATTACAGATTTTCAGAGTTTTATGACAGTCTTACATATGTATGATAATCTGATATTTACCATTGACTAGAAATGCTGATTGTCAAATTCAAGTTCAAGAATGTATGACATCACAGGTGCATAAAACCAGAATTTGTTAGAGCGGGTGTTGAAAAAACTTTGACTGGTCACAGTTTCACTGTCAAAGCAAGTCTTGTGCTGTTCCGAAGCCTGTTCGGCCCGAAAGTAGCATGAGTCACAATTGATGTTCACGACACTAAGTTATTAGGCCTTCACCTTCAAGCGGAACTTGTTTCTCATCCAGACTGCCAAGCCAGTCTGCAATGCAATGAGCTGGCATTAAGACCCAGGAGTTCAGAATAATGAATTCTTGTCATTTGAACTGAACTGAATCTATTAAAGGTCAGTTCTTGTACTGCCAATCAGCTCTGCGTTTGGCCAGCAGCGAATTGTCCCGCTCAGTTTTCAAAATGTCAAATGTGTTTAGGCCGGCTGTGTGTATAGTCCGCAGTCTACTCTACCTGTAAAAAAAAAAAAGAATCACTTCACATCTTAAAGCAGAGTATATCATATTTGAAGTCTTATTTGCTGAATCGGCCTATCCTAAATTCTAAATCTGAAACTGTACATTGTTTCATTGCCTTTCATGGGTTATTAATTCATCGTGCTAGTATGATGCTTCAATGTAACATAATAATTATCTCATTAGTCTCTAAAACTGTTTAAATCCATGATTTAATAGCATGGATCCAATAGAATTACGACAAGGTAAGCTTTTAAAAATGGTTTAAAAATTAGACATACCAATATTAATAAAGCAACTTCACACCATATATTTACAATTGGAAATTGCTAACTGTTGCTCCATGACTACCTGAGGCACCTAATGTTCACTGAAAATTCCAATTTCCCCTCTGGCCCTCCTCCAGGGAAATTGAGATGTTTTAATACTATTATACATGTAGTTCTATCACTTCTATGCCTCTGATTTAGTATTAACAAGTTGCATGAATTGAGTATATATATACGTATTATATTCACCATCAGCTAAAGCCAAATCAATGTTTAAAAGTATTTGATGCAGTTCACCTGATACAATGAATAACATTGTCTTTGTGTGCAGTTGCTTTGGTGTGTATTTTAATAAAAAAATATTTAGTAACTTTATCCCCAAAAAATTGCATTGTGTCAGATGTTGGGCCTAATTTTGAAATATTTAAAAGAAACTCAATAAATAAATGAATATTGCAAGTTTAGCACACACGTAGGCTATTGGCCTATTGCTCATAGTTCATAAATTCACATGCATGACTATATACCATATGTCATGAGACTAATAGCCACTGATAACAGCACAGGTGTAGGCCTACATGGTAATATCACTATCACCAGGGCCTTAAGTTCTAGGCCTAAATTTATTTTGGTCATTTGTCCATGGGTAAAGCACCCCTATAGAAACCAATGGAGGCTGGCCATGATAGACAAGGTGTTGATGTTCTTGTAGGACCCACAAAAGAAGTGGTATCCAATTAACCAGCCAAGCAGCTAACTTCAATGGAGTTATGAACTGTCAAAATGTCAACAATGGCCCCATGACACTGGTGTAATCGGCCTGAATTGCAATTGACAGGCAGCAAGATACACCCAAATTGCAACTACTGTTCACTTTCATCAGAAACAATAGCATTCCAACACATTCACAACAATTACTCACCTTTAAACCACCACTGAAGCTGATTCATGCAGCAATCTGCACTGTTATGCTGTTGTTGACATGCTTCATTGTCATCCCCGCAAGCGGCGCCACTAGTCGGTATAGACTGTTATAACGTCATGACGTGAAGTCCGCCGTCCTGTATGCGTTTCTGGTTAGAGCAGCTGCTAAGAACCATAATTTTTCCCCAGCATATATCACCGATAAAAGGTATGTATAGGGTCAACTGAATGAAATCCAGTTGGAATATTGCATATGGCCAATCTCAAGATATTCATCTACATCAATGTCAAATTTCAGTGAATAGTAAGAAACGGATGAATTCTATTCTATTCTATACAAATCGAAGATACAAAGTTTAAAAAGTTCAACTTTGTCTTTTCTATTGAATTATTATTATTTTTGTCTTGACAAAAATGTTCAGCAGCACTCACCTTTTTAGCTACTTTTGTTGGTTGGTGGTTTGACATGGCCAGTTGTGGAATATCTCAATAGTATAAGTATGAATTGATCAATATTCCCAGAATCATTCACATGTTCATGCTGCTAACACACACAATTCATCTGATAAACTCAGGCTTGTTCTTCACACATGGGATTTTTAAAGCGTTTGACTGTTTCATTGTTTGATATTTGTTGTTTGTGGATAACATGTTTCAGTTTTCTCTCATGGTAGGCCTATAAGCCTGTTATTCACCACGGGATCGGCAATATGTGTTTATCACAGCTCGGGCTAACGCCCTCGCTGGATAAATCACATATTGCCTCTCCCTAGGTGAATAACCTATACTTATCCATTGCAGATGCTGCCTGGTTTTGGCTTTGGTCTCACATGGTTTGCTTACCTCTTTTACGGCTACGGGCCAGTGGACAGACGGGTGAACCACTTCAACCCAAACCACCCCATGTTCCGAAAACACTTCTGGTCCTGCATCTGGTCTTTGATTTGTGAGTAAATGTAAAAAACCTATTGTAAACTTCTGATAAACTATCACAGTCTGGAAATAGGCAATGTCAGGCATGCATCAACTGCATCATCATTGCCTTATGTTTCAGGAACAAATTGTGGTAAAAGTATTTGATGACAAGACTGGTGCAAAACTGGGAAAAGTATGAAGTAGGACAGGTGTAAGTCCCAAGTGCCACATGGTGATTATATTTTAGGAAAACTTAGGCAGCACACGATTGACAGGTGAATTTCACCGTCGGTGCCCTGCCGATTCGCCGAAACCAATCGTGTGTTTTAGGCGAAAACCTGGCGGATGTAGCACTTGCAAGTGGCGCCGCCTCCCGAATTGCAGACGACCTGAGGGAATTCCAGGAAATCCCAATACTTTAACATAGTGTGACGTTATTTTCGCAATTTCCGAGTTGGCCTTGCTGCTTTCGCCGGGCTTTTCAGTTCGGCAGGTCGGCAAGTGCCTTCGGTGCCGAATGCACAATCGGCAGTCAATCGAGGACAAACGGCTAGCCGGGGCAGATTCAGCAACGCCAATCGTGTGCTGCCTACATCAAGTGATGTCTAAAAGACCATAAATGGCTCTCTTGGATCCCATTTTGTCAAGTGTCATGTCAAATGCTACCATATAAGCCTCCTGACACCTCTTGATTCATTAATGCACATTAAAGACATTTAATCTAAACATTGCTACAGCTAATTTTCTTACCAAATTGAACTGTCAAACGACTTTGTATTTCCCTTTACATCAATGACATCAAATCAAACTTCCTAATCTTGACCATATTGATCACTGATTGGCTGTTACCTTCAAGTCTCCTTCTTCTGCTAAAGTTGTCTTCTTGAGTAATTGCAATTTCATACACAAGGTGGCACTTTAGCCTTACACCGATTGGATCTATGCAATCACTGCTATCTCACACCTGTGGTAAAACTAATACAACAGCTTGCATAAATGAGTATCTCTGTATTATGTAGTCATAATATTTTTATGTAGGCCTAGATTCATCTGAGTTGGTTTAATCTTAGTGAAAGTTTAAACTTTTGTTCTCAAACAAAAAAAGAAGAAAATTCTTACCTGGAATTTTTGACTGCACACTGCACCTTTGTCAAAAGGATGTTTGGCTTTCTCACTTTACTGTTTGTGACGATGTTTTACAAATGAGAAGGCTGTGATCACCGTTACTTTGAATGCAACGCCGGGAGATACCAGCTTTCTCAAGTGTGCAACACAATCGTACACAGCAAAGTGAGAAAGCTAACAAAAACTGAGAATTCAACTTCCACCCTCATTCTGATGACAACGATTCCAGTGTGCAGTTGATAATTCCATGTTAGAATTTTTTTTTGTGATGAGAACAAACATTTTAACTTCACTTATAGTCATATTTTAAAATAATAACTCACTGTTATTGAAATATCTGTTAATGTTTATCCATTTCAGGTTTATCTGCATGGTTGTGTGTTGTGCACTCCTACACCGTAAGCCATGGATTCGAAGCATTGCTCAACTACTACCTGGTGCCTCTCTTCATCTTTGGTTCCTACCTGTGCGTTATTTCATTCCTGCACCACACTGAGGAGAACATCCCCTGGTACGCAAATTCAGAATGGGATTTTGTCAAAGGCCAGTTGTCCACCATCGACAGAGACTACGGCATTGTTCACCATATGCTCCACTCCATTGGAACCCATCAGGTGTGTATTGCAACAGCCTCATCTGTATTGCAACAGCCTCATCTGTATTGCAACAGCCTCATCTGTATTGCAACAGCCTCATCTGTATTGCAACAGCCTTGCATGTATGTCAATGAACTCATAACTTGTACCTAATTGCAACACAGCTGAAATGCAATGATAAAATTGATCGTATCTCAGATCTGCCAAATATCAAGGATCATATCAATGAGAGAGGCGAATTTCAACAGTTTTATAATGTTACTGAATGCCGAGACATCCGAGTACAATTAGTGCATTACTTACCAAATACGTTTTCTGACCAAACAAGTGTTTTTAAGAAAATGCCTTTTCTTTGTTACAGATGCATCATATGTTCACGCGCATCCCCCATTACCGCCTGGAGGAGGCAACCAGCCGTTTCAGAAAGAACTTTCCTGAACTGGTCAGAATCTGCAATGAACCAATTCTTCCTTCTTTCATGAGGATGTTCAAGAAATTTGAAGCGCAAAGTGTCATTCCAGATGACACAAAACGACATGTTTACAAATAAACAATTGGCTTGTACACATGCAGTTTGACAATTTTTGACCTGCAATGGACTGATTTACTTGAAGTTGTCACTTACTTCATATGTTGTCAAACATATAATTGCAAGCTCGTGGCTCCTATTTATATCATCAAATATGGCCACGTGTTCAACAACTTCATATCCACTAATTATTATGTTCTTCAACAAAATTGCCCCTATCTTTGAATTGAGTCCTGTCTCAAAGTTTAATATGACTTCACAAATTGCATATTTGGCCAATCATGAGAATAGCTCTTCTGCTATATATTTGATTCTGTCTGAGTAGTGCAATTAGTAGATGCAATTCCAATGGAAACATATTTATTTATTTATTTTATTTATTCATCTGAACAATTTGCGCGCGGCTATTGATTTGTGAATTGATATAAAAGATTTCCTAATCAGGAAAATTTGTCTTTAAAAATCATACTCTTTCAAATAAAAAGATTTCTCAACAGACTTGTTTATGTTATCAATTAATGTGGTGCATATTTATGAGTAATTATGAGAAATTGAACTGGCATAATTTTATCTTGCCTGGAAAAACTTTTGGTACACTTCCATAACATTAATTTTTTTATTTACGAAACTAAAATGTTAGTTTTTGGCGCGAATTTCAAATGTCATGCTGCAGTGATACACAGCCTAGTGCCAGCCAGACCAGGTACGTTTCAGAAATTCAACAGAATGTGGAAAGGAAGGAATGAAGGAAGGAAGGAACGAAGGAAGGAATGAAAGAAGGAATGAAGGGAAGCATGAAGTGGGGGAAGGAAGGGGGGAGAAACAGAGGGTGGAAGGAAGAGAGGGAGAAAGGAAGGGAGATAGACAGACAGATAGACAGACAGATAGACAGATAGACAGACAGCTAGACAGATAGATAGATAGATAGATAGATAGATAGATAGATAGATAGATAGATAGATAGATAGATAGATAGATAGATCCTTAAGAAAAATAAATAAGCGAATAGGAGATCTCTATAGATAGACATTCCATAGACTCTACAGGCAACTCAGACCGAAATTCAACAATAAAATGTTTGCCCAAAATGTCACAAATATCTGACTCAAATCTTGAACCTTGTCTTATTTTGACGACATCATCACTGGGTACTCACCAAGTGACCTAATTAAGGATTTTTTGTTTACATTTTGCTAGTTCTGATATATAGAGCAAACAACAAACTTTGCCGAATAGCCAGTCTGCTGTCTTATAATACACAAGTAATACACATAAAAAATGTGGGAACAAACACTTAATGTTTCTGAGAGATTAGGCAGTTTTAGTAAATTTTAGTGCATTTTTTACTAGAATCGCCAAATCTTTTGATTGCTACTAATGCTAGACACCTAGGCCGTTTTCACCAACATGGTATTAAAAGTTAAGCCTGGCGTTAACTCCTTTAAACCTGGTATAACTAAGTCCATTTCACCAAGAGTGTGCTAAGCATGTTAACCTGTCAAGGTTCAGTGAATCATACACATTGAGGTTTATTCACGATTGACCATATGGTCAAGACACAGATTCACAGCTTCAGGTGTTATCAACTGCCAGTTCACTCCACAGCTTCAATTCTTCTTTTGTATTTGACCACTTCTGGTTCAGTTTTGTTTCAGTCAGAGAACAATGACAAACAACAAATTTCTTACAATGGGATGGTGTGCATTGATTGGAATGGACCTGAACATCCGGATTTTCAGGGGGAGGGCCTTCGAATTTTTCCTCAATGGGAAATTATATTTTATTTTGTGGCAACAGCGACATTAATTATTTATTTTTCAAGCATCCCATATCCCAAAATTTTCATTTCTAAATCAAGCAACACCCCGTTAATTAAAACCCCACCAGAAATATTTATCTTAAGACTGCCAAGAAAGAGTTTATTCATTTAAAAAAAAAAAAATCCAAACCAGAGCTTGTCACAAAAAAAATTCATGTGAACTGATTCTCTCTTTTCATAATCACAGATCATAATATATTTTCATTCAGTAGCTGGGACTTGCCAAAAATTACTCAAAGTTCATGTGAGGCAAAATGAGCAATGATTAAAATTAAATTTTCTCATATTATGCCCTGTATGTTAGAAACAATTAAGAGACCTCATGGTAGGATAGGCCTACACCGCCACACACTCGCCAATCCACAAATTCCTTAACCTAAACCCCTCTTATCCTCACCTAGCCTCAAATTCCCTCATCTTACTTAAATTCCCTCACCTGGCCTCAAATTCCATCAACTGCCCTCACTCAACTAAACTCAGCTCAACTCAACTACCCCCAGCTTTACCCTCTGTATCCCTCAACGACCGTTGGTTACCCGTTCATCACAGTGGTTACCCTGTTGGACTATGTCGGCACGAGGGTGAATTCTGCCAGGAGGGCTGTTGAGAGGGGTCGGGGCAGGATGGGTGATAGACTGATAGGCCTTGACATCCGGTACTACTTGATTTTATTGGACCAGCAGGGTGCAGTACACAGTAGTAAGATGTTATGTACCACTCTTGGTACCGATGGAACTTTTATAGATCGATCATTGGTTGTCCAGACAGGACACAAAAACTGAACAGAAATTATTTATTTAAAAAAAAAAACAACTCCCAAGCCCCCCAACCCTTGGTATGAAATGTGCTCCCTGAATGTTGAATGCAAGCAAGTTCTAATCCTTGAGATTTGGCAATCACACAAATCAGGCTGTTATTCATGCTGTCTCTTGGTTATACCTTTAAAGTAACCAGGCATGACTGTTCACCAAACTGCTAGTGGTCAAAAATAAAAGAGAGTTTTCAAACAGTGGTCAAATACAATAAAATTGCAATAACTGTGACACAACTTAAAAAGGTGTCTGGCCATATGGTCAATCGTGAATAAACCTCATTGTCACCAAACTCAAGGATCAGCCATCTCAAACTGATTTGGTGTCAAAAAGTGATTAGGCCAATGAAAACAGAACATATGTTTCTTATGAGATGGCATGACAAATCAGTATTATAGGCCTTTGTCTATTATATTCGCATGTTTCTCTAATTTAACAGTCACCAAAGATTTTTTCAAGAAAGATATGTCACATCATGAGATATAAAGTTTGCAAACCAAGAACACACACTTACCTAGAAAATATATTTGTTGAAGTAACTGTTGCAAATATACTGGCCATACAGCATTAAGCAAACGATTTAAAAGTATTTCATGTATGAAACTATGTTTTTATAGCATTTGCCTATGATAGTCATGACACCAAATAGAGGCAATTCTTCTGTGCTGAGTTGTACAAAACCTCTGCACTTGTTGTTGGTCTTAGCACAGGGGTACTTTCAAAGGGCAGGAAATTCGGACGTGGGTGCAATCCATGCGTCCTATAACCCAACCGGAAATCGGGCGATTTCGGAAAATTCCAATTTAGCCTCCCGTGTGACTGGTCCACTGGGCATACGTACATATATGGGTTTTAATGAAGCGATTGCATGACTAACACGCTTCACAATCCTTGAAACTGAGGCGACACTAATACCACTCAAGTCACCAACGACTTCTTGGTAGCTGCCGGTAGCAAAAAATCGCAGGCACGTCAGCCATTCTGGGTACATCAGATTTTGAGGACTCTTATCATTAGATATTCAAAGGGATTCAACCATTATTCCATTATTGTAGTTTCATTGCGCAAAAATGCATGGACAGCTGATTTGTATTAATTTATTGTTTGAGGGGAGGGGGCTAAAGAAAAATGCATTTCTGTCACCAACACTGGACAGACAACTAATTAATTTTCTTTTTTATAAATTTCCAAGCCCACCCCTCTTTTTCTCTTACCTTGTCATGTGGCCATGTTTGGGAACTTCAGAGATTAATTGTGTTTGTAGCAGTTGAGTTGTTTAAATACTATGTGCAGACTTTTACTCAGTTACTGTTCCTTGATCCTGCTCCGCTTGAGTGATTGGCTTAGCCAGACCAGGTCTTAGCTAAGACCTGGCATAACTCTTAATACCATGTTGGTGAAAACGGGCCCTAATGCTTGTAATTTCACATCAGGATGTCTAATACATAAATGTAGCATACTGGCAATGTTATATATATATTGTAACTGGATTGGTTTCTAGTCCAAAATTTAAGATTTTATGATTAACGAGGTCACTTCGTATAGAGCAAATGGTGCACAAATAATTTTCTATATTCCAGTATTTGCGTATATTAAAGAAATACATTTCTGTTAGGAGCCTGCTCCAAAATTTCATGTCAAATTCCAATTAATATTCTTCAACAGAGGTGATCCTGTTTACAAGTTGCCCGCTATATCGATGCCAGTGCTTTTTCCAGCCTTGACAAAACATAATATTATGCTGACATGTGTTGCCACCTAGTGACTAGTGTGTTATTCCGCAAGCTCCAGGATGCGAGCGGTCCACACCATTTGAGTGTGGGGAAGTCACACAATTTTGTCTGAAGAGAATGTCATTGCCTATAGTCTGACTCTGGTATTCATCAATGTTGAATAGAAATTTTGTGAATGTGCAATGACATTGGAACTATTTCTTGGGACAGCAATGCTGTAGCATAGAAAATCAACTTTTGTGCCAGGTGGCAGCAGCATGCAATTTCATTTTCACTAGACTGGAGGTGATCACAAACTGTTATACTTTGATTCTTTTACTGGGTGGGATTTTTATGGAGCTTTTCAAAAGTCTTGGGGATTAGTTACATGTGCTTCATTTTGCAATTATACACCCCATTTTGTGTGAAAATTACTTTTTTTATAACCCTTACCAAGTTGAGTTTTCCATCAGTTTTTTTTTTTCAGCTTTGTTGTTGTATTGTGCAGGTGCTGTATTAGATGTTTATGTGTTTAAGCTGATTACAGTGTTTCGCCTGTTCAACCGCAACAAAACAATCATTGTGTGTCTTTAATGCCAATATTTATTGTCATCTGGCCTGGCTGAATTGAATTCTGGAGCCATCAATATCACAACACAGGACCAGACAGGAGTTGCATTCATTTACCAGAGGTAGGTATATGATTTCAATATTTCCAATTTTATTGCACATGGGTAGCTATATATAGTCTGGGCCAGGTGAAAAACGCAATTTGTGGGGATCCTGTTACCCAGCCTAATTATTTTTTTAAATGAAAAAAGAAAACACAGGCTGCTTGACAGCAAACCTTAGGAGCTCTTAGGGAACAACTTGATGTTCCGGCTAGGGGGGCGAAGGTGATCAAAAGTCAAGACTACTTCCAGGGGGGGGGGGAATTTTTTTCACGTCTCACAGCTAAACTGGCAGCACTGTACATTTAGAATTTGGCTGTTAGCTAGTTTGAAAGTTCCATGATAAGATCACTTTTTGACATTTTAACAAAGTGTCATCCACTGTTTGCATGACAAATACATAGAACTAGACCAACTTGACTTATCTAACACAGTTAAAAGTTTAAAATGTCATTAAATGAGAGAGTAATGATCTTATTTAGACTTCTGTTTACTGCAGCCATAGGTGTATCGGAGGTGAGGCAGGGGGGGGGCGCCCCCAAAAAAGTTTGGGAAACAGTAAGATTTGGCCAAAAAGGGTAAAAAAGTTGGGCAGATAATTAAATAAACACTATTGAAAATCAATGATTTCCAACCAATTTTAATATTGAAATGGTATTAAATCTAGATCTTGAAATTTGGGCAGATGTCGCTCGCCCCCCCCCCAAAAAAAATTGTGCGCGCCGTATAGTGTCGCGTACACATGTATGCATGTGTTGGCCTATATAAAATTTCATGGAGCTGACCTTATGTCCTTCATTCCATAGATAATGGCATCATAATGTAAAGATAAACGTTGCATCTTTTCTTTTTTTACTCACAGCCAGGAATAGATAGCATCCATGACTAAGGTCCTAAATACATAGGGCCTAATATTATGAAATAAAAGATTCAGTATCTGGCATGATTAAAGTGAGAACAGTTCCCAGGCAGTGCACTTTCACCAGATCACAAGAGGTAAGCAGTAACATCGCTAAGATTTTTATGCCTCAAAAACACAATGCTATGTGTACATATATATATATACTGAAAAAAATAGATTATTCAAAGCAATTAAACAAAATTTTGCATTGAAAAAAAAAATGGAAGCTTCACTCTCAACTCCCTGCCATTGGATATACAGATCTATAAAATACTGATGGTTTGTTGCTTGAGAACACATGTAGGCTTACACTTTCTTTTAATTTCTTTCCCCAGCTAAGATTTCTTTAAATATGCGCATCTTCAATTTATGAAACTTGTATTCCTGCATGAAGAGATAGGCCTATATAGTTTGCTGCGATTCCCATCGTTTATCATTATTCCATTGGAAAAATAAATTTAATTTTCAAACTGAAGGTAAACATTGTCAATCGACTGGATAATAGGGGGAATTCATGCTAAACATTCCATTTAAGAATCGGCAATGCCTGCTCCATTGACCCGGGGGGGGGGGGGTTACTCACTAAGAGAGGCTGTATATAGAGGCGCCGCTGGATGGTATTGGTTTTTTGGCCTTTTTGGATTAAATTGGTTTTGGTTTTTTGACAATTCTGATTAATTTGGTTCTGGTTTTTGCAACCCCAACATGTTTGGTATCGTTAGAATCGACTTGAAAAGAGGATTAAAATGGTTTAAAAACCATGGAAGATTAAATTGGTTGCCAAAAATTTTATTGAAGGATTAAAATGGTTTGTGGTTTTGGCGTATTTTCCGGATTAAAATGGTTCTGGTTTTCAAAATTGCCGTGGCGCATCCGTATGCAAAAGTCCGCGAAGTACCCCCCCCCCCCACCCGGGTCCATTGACTCGGCAATGGTACAAAATGGCGGCGTGAGTTTTTTTGGTGAGTGGGGCATCGGAGCTGTAAAAAGGAGAGTTCCACTAACGGGGCCTATTCCCCACAACTTTGATCAATACCTAAAAAATGGCCTAGTGTAGTGATGCAGACCGGACCACCTTTCAGAGGGTGGTCCAGAAGAGGTACATCGGCATTTCGAAAATTATGATAAGAATAAGGGTTTGAAGAGCTATATAGGCCTATAGATATGAATTTAATTTTTAAAATCATTTATTATGACAATAATTGTGCGATACCCTTCATGACATGAAAAATCACTGAAGCTATGGAACGGTCTGGCCCAGCACTTGACCGGTTCAGTCTGGCACTGGTCCGGTTTTTTGTTGGTGGTCTGGCATTTTTGCAGTCCAGGGCAGTGCACCGCAGACCGGACCGGTCCAAGCGGTCCGGTCTGCATCACTAGCCTGGTGCTATCTAGATATATATCTAGGTCGCATGATGATAATATTAAAAGGGCACAATGATGAACAGAATAACGATCAATAACTTTGCTTTGCCCCGTGGACATTAGAAAAGAAAGTAGGCCTACCGATTAATATTTTTAGGCCTTTTAAAACATTGCAGGCTAAAAAGACAATAACATTTTATCAGTGTTCCCTTGCTGCCTCGGACGTGTCTGTGAACAGCCTCTGTCCAAAAGAGCCTTTTTTTCTAAAGTCATTTCATGACGTCACTCCATGACGTCATTTTCCTGACGTCACTCACCGATTTTGACTGACTAGATCAACTTCACTGGCTGCTCTGGAGATCGACTTTTATCGCGATAGAGGCGAAAAAATCTCAAGCCAATTACATACATAGGTTGCAAAAGGCCAAATTATTAAGGTAGGCCTATTACGTCTTTTATATTTTATAATTTATGAAATCAATCATTTTTTATAAATGCCTGCATGGTAACTTGACCGTGTGCTTTATCACGATATTTTCTGCAAAAACCCCTGCAGCAAATTCTGCCACTTTTTGTGCACAATAGGCCTATGTATGACAGTCATGAGTGCAGAGTCGCTTTAGGGCCGACCAGATGATCTTTGGGGGGGGGGGGGGGTTGGGCTATGGATTTTGGTAAAAAATAAAAAATAGTTTCCCACTTGACACTGAAAAAAAAACGTTTGTTCAGCACATGGAAATAAAAAAAAAGTTTGTTTCCACCTGCTGCTAGTAGGCTATAGGGTATCGTGGTGATGTTAAAATTCCCATAAAAATGTTTGTTGCGAGTGTGCATGCGAAAAATATTGTTCGTTGCCGCTCCGCGAACGAATAAAAAGTTCGTCCCATGGGTAGAGTCCACCTGGCAGTAAAGGACGGCTCCCAGGGACGGCTCCAGGCGCTACTCTTGTTTTATGCATAAGATAACCTACATGGACTGGATTCTCGATTGTAAAATTATCAAATAAAAACTGCCCACATCTTTTCGATTTCCATTGCCCTTTGCATTTTCAAAAAATTCCACAACCAGGACAGTTATAGGCCTATATTAAATCATTCCCATACACTGTAGCCAAAATAAAGTGACAATGGAACTGGTAGGGTTCATATCAAACAATTCAAAAAAAGCCATGGAGTTCATGAATAGGATCAATTGCCTATATCAAAGATGGAAGATAATACATCAATCGATAAGAGGACAAAGTAATTCAAAATAAACACCTGATCAAGAAAAAAAATGCAATAGGGGGAATCGGGGCACATTATAGGACGCTTTTAATGTCTACTAATTTTGCTCAATGCTGAAAGCACTGAGCAACTCAGCAGTTTGCATGAATATCACCAATACTATTGAGCTTAAAGCCTAGGCATAATAAATTATCTGCACTTACCCTTTTGCAGCCAGACAGCAAAATGTGAGTCGTGATCATGACTGTCCCAATGCACCCCGAATAAACAATTTCGAAAGGAGTTTGGAAAAATAAAAAAATTTTCCGAAAATCTTGAAAAGGAAGTGATGGATTTAATAATGTTTCTGTGTTCACTCAATTGTTTAGTGTCGAAACAAATAATTTCACATCAATTCCCTTGCCTCTTAATTAATAGCCCACATTGGTGCTGATGGGACGTAAAACACAAACTCACTCCCTCACTCACATCGATTCCCTATTACTATTAGGCCTAAAGCCCTTGTTTGCGATTTTCACCATTTAGCCTTCAGTTGCCACAAAAGTATACTGGTAGAAACTTAATATGTAATATTGATAAATGCCATTGCAGTTTGGCCTCTTGGAAATATGTCAGCCATTTTAAAATGGTAGAAAACTTGGCTTGGACAATGCGGGACCCAAATCTGGGTTTTTAGCGGACCTTGGAAATTGGGTTTGGCACCTAAGAATCGGTACTCGAATTGGTGGATAGGATCTGTATTCAGATAGGATTAGAATTGATATTACTGTACTCGGACAGATATAGAAGGCAAAAAGTGGTATCGGTGCATCCCTAACAATTGCACCCCTGGTCTATCGTGACTGGTTTTCCTCTCCAATCTAATTCCAGATCAGCCATCTTGAAACATGCCTGTAGTAGAAACCGTCAACTTCGTCATTGGGTTTGCACTCTTTGCCAACTCTGTGCTGAAGGCGGTATACGAATACATGAAGGATGACAAAGTGAGTATTTGAATTCATACTGTGATCATTTAATAACTTTGGCTTATACAGTGTATATCTGCCAATCCTTGAAAAACTTGCATTTTGCACAGGGAGAACCTAAAAGGCGTGACGAGGGCACGGGACGGGGGGTGACGGGCGGAACGAACTAAATGGCGTGACAACAAGACGTGACAGCTTTTGGTGGCATTAAAGGTTACAGATCTAGACAACTATTTGATGCACAGGAATGAATAGTTAAAGCATAGTCTCATCAATCATGATTTAGTTAATAGATAATTCAACTTAGTTTCCCTGACCTGCAGCTAAAAGTTTATGTTAGCCACCTTCAGTCCAGAAATCTGCACCAAAATATATGATTTTTTACTGCCTTTCTAAGTCTTTGGAATACCTTGGAATTAAATAAACTTTATAAGTTGCATTAGATAACATTCAGACCAGATGATGTCCCAAGTTTTATCAATGATGCATTTGAGGAAACTGTTCAAATTTTATGTTAAAAGAATTCGTCTTTGTGAGTCAGTTTGATGTAACTTTGTGAAAAATAGTCATATTTTCTTGTGATAAAGACTGAAGACCGAGAAATAAGTCCACTCATAGAACTGGAAATTGTCTACGATTTCTGAATTGGGTCTGCATTTTCTGTGAACATAATAGTTATGTCACAGTGACCATTTCCAACTCCTGGAGTGCTGTCCTGTTTGCTTGTCACGCCATTCAGTTCGTACTGCCCGTCACGACCCGTCCCGCGTCCTGGGGCCGGTTTCACGATCGCAGTCCCCAATGGGGCCTGCCCCGTTGTGGGGCACTCCCCAGGGAGCATGCCCCATTGGGGCACTCCCCGTTGAGTTTCACAAACCAAAACTCACCCAGTCCTCATGGGGACAGCCCCGAGCATGGGGCATGCCCCGTTGCGTCATGACGCAAATTTTTTGCGCTGCCGATCGCGGCACTTTTGAGGGATATTTAAGCTTTGCTCACCTAGATCTCATGGATTTCCATTTGGAGATCGTTGAGGAGAGTCTGTAGAACTTTTCAGAGTGAAGATCGACCTCCCAGGAGCTGAGATAATGGGCTCTGAAGTTTTGAATGCAAGACCTATCATGTCCAATGGCTATTGTACACAAACATTTGACGGTGTATCTCAGCTTGTGGCCCTAATGTAGGCACAATAGAACACAATTCAATGACCTACCTCAATAATACCACTTTCAGAATAAAGTTGCGATGTTATCTGATGGACTAGACAATGTTGAAGATTTTTTGTCATTCCAATAACATTGTGATCGTTTTGTTTACATCTTCAATGATTTCTTGACGCTACAATGTAGCAAGTTTGTGCATTGCTATGACGTCATGATGACATCATGATTGACTGCAGTGCCCCTAGTGTCAAAAAAAATCTTAGATAGGTGTTGTTTGATTTAGGAATGAATATTCGGGGACTTTGTGTGCTTGAACTAAATAAATACTGCCGCCTTCACCATGAAATAAATAATTAGGCCTACCTGCCGTGGAAAACTCCAAGCCCCCCTGGAAATTAAATTGTCGCCCCCTTTTTTTTATTTATGGCTAATGGAGAATCCTTGAGACTAGTTAAAGTTTTGCCTTGCCATAAAAGTTCCGAAACAAATAAGCCAAATTTACTGATGAATTTACAATTTACTGGCGAATTTTTGCTCTGTAAAAGGCATCTCTGTGAATCAGATTGAGGCTCAAAGCACATGTTGCTATGGTGATGCCGCAGAGCCTCACTCTTGTAATAGGTGAAGATGAAGATGGGGGGGGGGAGGGACGTGGTGGGGACCGTAGGTCAGGGGGAAGAACCCCCCCCCCCCCCACAGCATGCAGGCTTCCTCGCAAGCCTTGGGCCAGTGCATCATAAATCAGGTGAAAAGGGTCATTCTCTAAATTATTGTCAAAGTGGATACTCTGCATTTAATAAATAAAAATTGTATTTTTTGTCTTCAGTAATTAAATGTATTGTTAGATAAAGCTCTAAAGAGAGCTACTAAATGACTGGCCAAAAATCTGAATCATTTTTACTGATTTTATTTCATTTTTAATATAATAAAAAATTAAACGGTTCTGAAGTTGACATTGAGACATTTCAACACATGTACCATGGGTCATGATTAGTATAAAATAATTGAGGTGCTTAAAAGTGGATAAACTGGATGCTTTCCTTGGTATGGTATACCTTTTAAATGAATAATCAAGGAATAATACAGTTATTTTTACAAAAACACATTTCTGACTTGACACAAAGTGCCGGAGTTGACATTTTATCAGCTCCTGAATCAAATATATATTCTATAATGCATCAGTATTGTATAAAAAAAAGATTAATATGTTAAAAGCACTTAAATAGCTTTGTGAAGTTGCAAAATTAAATATATTCCACCAAAAATAATATTTTCGGCCAATATTTCTTACAAGCAGAATTGAGTTGATAAAGCAATGGTTCTGGAGTTGACATTTCTTCTAAAGGAATTTTACATATTGTTTAAGGATTCGAATTGCACCAATAGAAGTATAAACTGACGATATAAAATAACTAATCTGATTATTTGATAGCAAATGTTTCTTTCAAATTGAATTGTTTTAACAAGGGTTATAAACCACTTTTGGTGCAGTGATAATTTAATACGTATCTTTTTTTTTGCTAATGGTATCTGAAATATACATTTTGTTGTGAAAACATCAACTCGCCAGGACATTTTTTAATCATACATCAGTCGATTGTCAACTCCGGCACCAAAAAAACTTCACACATTTAATCAAAAATGGAAGTTGAAAAATTATAAACAAATCAATAAAGTTGCAAAAAACAAGTATTTTCTCATCCCTGCAAACAAAATTTGAAGAATCTGAATTTATTATCATTGTTTAAGTATATATTTAACCTGGTGACGTCACGTCCGGCAAGATTATGCGTCAACTCCGGAATTTTTCAATTTGGTGCCGGAGTTGACAGTTCTGGAGTTGACAAATTTGTATGTTTCATGTAAAATAAGAAAAAATGGAAGCAACTGATAGAATAAAAAGTGTTCAGTTCACAAGTCTTACTTAAAACGTACTTGGTAGCCAAAAAGTAATGAAATCAAGACATATTTTCACCCTCTGGCAATGGTTCCGGAGTTGATGCTCAATAAAAATACTCAAGATGCAGTGAAAAGTTTTTAGCGGTGTGTATTTAAAGAAAATAATAAAAAATAAGAACAGGAAGATAGTCTGCTGCTATAAGGATGTTTAAATGATATTGTGAAAGAATTGTTAGTTTTAATTAAATTGTATTGATATAAGGACTTCAAACATGTTAAAAGTTCTGGAGTTGACATAAATTTTGCAAATGCAGTAACGGACGGAAAAACCAGATTAAATGGCTTGAAAACCATGAAATGTGGTTTTTCCATCTACAGTGCAAATGCCAGGGTGTGATGCATGCATACCAATTTTAATTTTAAACTTTTTATAGAAAAAAATGTGAGTTTTGGTCAGAGATATGTGACAACCTAGAACCAGTAACACTCAAAAAAGACCAATTTTGGGGGTAAAACATGGAAAAAATCCAAAAAATGATTTTAAAAAAATTAATCCAATCATAGATTTTCATGAGAATTGTTGATTTGATACTCACAGCATAGTTACTTTTTAGGTATTTTTAGATTTTCATGTCATACATGTCAGTAACGGTAATTTGACAATAGTTTAGAGAATGACCCAAAAGTCATTTGTAAAGGGCAATGCCTTTATTTTTAAATACTCATATCAGGTTGGTTTGGGAACTAATTTTGGAACTAATATTGAAAATTTTAAGTTTTCCAAAAGCATTTCGATCGTATTCATTTAAGATTAATTATATATGCAATTGAATTAAAACGCCACGCTAGAACCCCCTCCTACCTCAACTCGGTGTCCTACTATCATTATTTCAATTGGGACGAAGAGATAGGAGGAGATTGGGAAGAAAGAGAGGAGGTGGAGGTAGGAAATAGAAGGATAAAGGAGATATGGAATAAGAGATAGGAGGAGATAGGAAAGAGGAGGAGATAGGAGAGAGGAGGAGATAGGAGGAAGAGATAGGAGGAGGAGATAGAGAGGAGGCGAGAGAAGGAGATAGGAGAGAGGAGGAGATAGGAGAGAGGAGGAGAGAGGAGGAGAGAGGAGGAGAGAGGAGGAGAGAGGAGGAGAGAGGAGGAGAGAGGAGGAGAGAGAAGGAGAGAGGAGGAGATAGGAAAGAGGAGGAGAGAGGAGGAGGAGATTTGAGATAGGAGGAGGACTCTGGAGGAGACAGCAGTAGGAGATAGGAGGAGATAGCAGATAGGAGATAGGAGGAGGAGATAGGTTAAGCACATATAAGAGAAGAGAGGAAATAGGAGACATGAGATAGGAGGAGATAGGTGATACGAGGGCTCCGGAGCAGATAGGAGATAGGACATAGGGGGAGACAGGTGTTGACAGGTGTTAGGAGGAGCAGATAGGAGCAGATAGGAGCAGATAGGAGCAGATAGGAGCAGATAGGAGCAGATAGGAGCAGATAGGAGCAGATAGGAGAAAGGTGGAGGAGATACGGGTAGACGGAGATAGGATATAGGATATGTAGATAGGAGACAGGAAATAGTAGATAGGAGGAGATAGGTATTTGGAGGAAGAGACTGAGATTGATATCGGGAGGAGAGAGGAAGATATAGGAGGAGGCATAAGGAGATAGGAGGAGCTTTTTTTCTACTTGGATGAGAAAGGAGGATGAGAGGTGATAAGAAATAGGATTTAAGAGATTGGGGGAGATTGGATATATTGAATATAGCAGGAGGCAGGAGATAGGAGGAGATTGGAAATAGGAGATAATACCTAACAGATCAGAGATAGGAGAGATGATATAGGAGTAATAGATATATATGTGTTAGGAGGAGGAGGATATAATTTTGGAGGAGGAAATATGTGACAGGAGATACAGAGATATGAAGAGGAGATGGAGGACAGGTGGAAGGGATGGGAAATAGGAGTTGGCAATTGGAGATGGGAGGATGACCTCCTCTATCCTCTTCTGCTCCTCCTATCTCCTTTTTCATACTCCTATCTCCTCCTACCTCTTCCTAGTACCTCCTCATACCTCCTACCTCATCCTACCTCCTCCTCCTACCTCATCCTCCTCCTCCTCTTCCTCCTACCTCGTCCTCTTACCTCCTCCTCCTCCTACTCCTGCTCCTTCCCCTCCTCCTACTCCTCCTGCTCCTCCCACACCCCTCCTCCTCATTCTCCTCCTCCTACCTCCTCTTACTTCCTCCTTCCTCCTCCTACCTCCTCTACCTCCTCCTCCTATCTCCTCCTACCTCCTATCTCCTCCTACCTCCTCCTATCTCCTCCTATCTCCTTCTACACCCCTCCTCCTCCTTCTCCTCCTATCTCCTCCTACCTCCTCCTTCACCCCTCCTCCTCCTTCTCCTCCTCCTACCTCCTCCTACCTGCTCTACATCCTCCTACCCCTACCTCCTCCTACCTCCTCCTATCTCCTCCTACCTCCTCCTACCTCCTCCTACCTCCTCCTACCTCCTCCTACCTCCTCCTACCTCCTCCTCCTACCTCCTCCTCCTCTTACTCCTCCTCCTACACCCCCTCCTCCTCCTTCTCCTCCGCCTCCTACCTTCTATCCCCTCCTCCTCCTACTCCTGCTCCTTCCCCTCCTCCTACTCCTCCTGCTCCTCCCACAACCCTCCTCCTCATTCTCCTCCTCCTACCTCCTCCTTCCTCCTCCTACCTCCTCTACCTCCTCCTCCTACATCCTCCTACCTCCTCTTCCTACTCCTACTCTTCTTACCTCCTCTTCATCCTACTGCTCCTCTTACCTCCTCCTCCTACTTCTTCCTCCTCCTACCTCTTCCTCCTCCCACCTCCTCTTCCTCCTCCTTCTCCTCCTACCTCCTCCTCCTATTTCCTCCTCCTACTCCCCCTACCTCCTCCTCCTCCTACTCCTCCTCCTGCTCCTCCTACCTCCTCCAATCTCCTCCAACCTCCTCCAACCTCCTCCTCCTACCTCCTCCTCCTCCTACCTCCTCTTCCTACTCCTACTCTTCTTATCTCCTCCTCATCCATCTGCTCCTCTTACCTCCTCCTACCTCCTCCTACCTACTCCTCCTATATCCTCCTACCTCCTACCTCCTCTACTTCCTCCTCCCACCACCTCCTCCTCCTATCTTCTCCTACTACATCCTCCTACCCCTACCTCCTCCTCCTACCTCCTCTTCCTACTCCTACTCTTCTTACCTCCTCCTCATCCTACTGCTCCTCTTACCTCCTCCTACCTCCTCCTCCTACTTCATTCTCCTCCTACCTCTTCCTCCTCCTAACGCCTCCTCCTCCTCCTTCTCCTCCTGCCTCCTCCTACTCCCCCTACCTCCTCCTCCTCCTACTCCTCCTCCTCCTACTCCTCCTCCTCCTGCACCTTCTACCTCCTCCAATCTCCTCCAACCTCCTCCAACCTCCTCCTCCTATCTCCTCCTCCTCCTCTTACCTCCTCTTCCTACTCCTACTCTTCTTACCTCCTCCTCATCCATCACCTCCTCTTACCTCCACTTACCTCCTCTTACCTCCTCTTACTTCCTCTTACCTCCTCCTCCTACCTCCTCTTCTTCCTCCTTCTCCTCCTACCTCCTCCTCCTCCTACTTCCTCCTCATACTCCCCTACCTCCTCCTCCTCCTGCTACTCCTCCTACCTCCTCCAACCTCCTCCGACCTCCTCCTTCTCCTACCTCCTCATACCTCTTCCTCCTCCTACCACCTCCTCCTACCTCCTCCTGGTACCTCCTCCTTCTCCTACCTCTTCCTCCTCCCATCACCTCCTCCTCCTATCTTCTCCTACTACATCCTCCTACCCCTACCTCCTCCTCCTACCTCCTCTTCCTACTCCTACTCTTCTTACCTCCTCCTCATCCTACTGCTCCTCTTACATCTTCCTACCTCCTCCTCCTACTTCATTCTCCTCCTACCTCTTCCTCCTCCTAACGCCTCCTCCTCCTCCTTCTCCTCCTGCCTCCTCCTACTCCCCCTACCTCCTCCTCCTCCTACTCCTCCTCCTCCTGCACCTTCTACCTCCTCCAATCTCCTCCAACCTCCTCCAACCTCTTCCAACCTCCTCCTCCTATCTCCTCCTACTACTACCTCCTCCTCCTCCTCCTACCTCCTCTTCCTACTCCTACTCTTCTTACCTCCTCCTCATCCTACTGCTCCTCTTACCTCCTCCTACCTCCTCCTCCTATCTCCTCCTCCTCCCCTCCTCCTCCTTCTCCTCCTACCTCCTCCTCCTCCTACTTCCTCCTCATACTCCCCTACGTCCTCCTCCTCCTCCTCCTACTCCTCCTCCTCCTGCTCCTCCTACCTCCTCCAACCTCCTCCGACCTCCTCCTTCTCCTACCTCCTCCTTCTCCTACCTCCTCCTACCTCCTCCTCCTCCTCTTCCTCCTACCTCCTCCTTCTCCTCCTACCTCCTCCCCTCCTTCTTCTTCCTCCTCCTACTCCCCCACCCCTTCTCCTCCTACCTCCTCCTCCTCCTACCTCCTCCTATCTCCTCCTCCTCCTACCTCCTCCTACCTCATACTTCTACCTCCTACTACCCCTTCCTACCTCCTCCTATCTCCTCCTACTGTACTCCTCCTCCTCCTCCTACCTCCTCCTCTTCCTTCCTCCTCCTCCTCCTACCTCCTCCTCCTAGCTGTATTTCCTTATCTTGCAATGCCTCCTCCCCTTCTTCTTATCTCCTTTTGGCTCCTCTTTTTCTCACCTTCTGTCTCTTCCCTCCCCTCATCCTATCTTCTCCTTGTATCTCCCAATCATTATCTCCTCATCCTATCTCCTCAAGATTGTATCCTACTAATATATACTACTCCTGCTATCTCCGGCTACCCCTACCTTCTACGCCTGCCTCCTCCTCCTATCTCCGTTCTCCTTATACTTCTTCCTTCTGTTCTTATAACTTCCTGCATCCTCCTCCTATCTCCCACTATCTCCTCCTCCTGTTTTGTATGTCTTATCTCCTCCTTCACCTCCTATCTCCACCTCCTATCTCCACCTCCCATCTCCACCTTCTATCTCCACCTCCTATCTCCCATTTCCCATCCCCTCTTCCTTCCTCCTCCTTCACTCCTTATCTCCTCTCACATCCTCCCCTTATCTCCCGTATCAGTGTCTGCTGAGCAAGTAAGAGATCCCTCACATGGGGTAAATGTGTTTCATTATACATGTACTAACACCAGAGCTTGTATTTGAGCCCATGACTCGCTAGCAAAGAATAAATATATATGTGTAACTTCAACTTGGGGGGGGGGGGGTAGGTTGATCCTTTTCAAAATAATTTTTTTTAAAGTTAATTGATTAGCACAAACCAGAGAGATTAATGAATAAGAACTGATACTCATTAATGATGAGCAGTGATGTTAACTTAACTTTCATTTGACACCCAAAAATTGGCATGGTGTTGATACTCTTGTCCCGCAGGGTAATACCTGAAACAATTAGGTCTATATACTTGCCACGGTCACCCCTACTTAATTAAATACAAATTTCATAATTTTTTTTTACTGGTACACCTTCCATATATATATTCCTGTGTAAATTCCTATAGAGAAAACCTAAAATTTTCAGAGGTCAGTTGCACTAATTTTACACCATAATCAATTAATTTCCAAACAAGCATGGTGGAAAATGAAATTTAAATAACAGATAAAGAAATTAACTTGGTACTGCACTCGTTTAATAGGCAATTAATTTCATATTTGCAGTACATCGAGCTCACAGACTGACAGAGCTTGAGAATTAAATTATTTGGGCCTGCCACGGGGACTGCCCCATTGAAACGGGGACAGCTAGGGAGCAGTCCTCAATCGGGGACAGGTTGGGGACAGATCGGGGCATGCCCCGGTTTTGTGAAACTGGATTTGGGGTGGGGACTGGAACGAGGACAGAAACGGGGACTGCCCCAGTACTGGGGCATGCCCCGAAAGCTTTGTGAAACCGGCCCCAGGCTGGTCACGCCTTTTGGGTACCCCCTTTTGCACACAAGGCCTGGAAAAACCTGGAATTTAGTTCCTAGTACTTCCTACCATGTGTTTTTTTTAAATTCACAGCAAAAAATTTGGCGATGTCTTGTGAGAGTCTGTTGATAGAAATTTTTTGATGTTCTGAAGAAGATGCATTGTTTTTGTATTAGTTCGCCAAAATATTGGCCTTAATTTTAGGAAAATTCATTCTGGAAAAACCTGGAAAATCCTGGAATTTCGTTTCTGAAAAGGCTGCAGATACCCTTAGTAAAGGATAAAAAGTTGGAAGCATTTTAATGATTAAAAAGGTTGAAAGTATTTTTAAATGGTTAACAATATAATCTAGCTGCACCAGAAAGAGCACTGAAAATCCTTTTTTTGCACAATTCAGGAATATATAACACCTGTTACTGATAGGATTGTCAAGCAATTTGACAATTGATTATTGGGACTTCACAGAACTATAGTTATGTAAATACTTTTTTACCTCTGTTCAATCTGTTGCCACAATTTCAAAAAATGAAAATCGATCGTGAGTAGAAAATATAAGTGCAGAAGATTAGAGTAGGCCTAATATAAATAAATAATACAGATGATTTGCATTGTCATAAGATCCTATTTTGCTCAGATTGCCCCCCTGTTTTGTTGAGAAATAGAATATATTATAATTAACTTGTCATCTACTGAACAGCCAGACTTTTTTAAATGCACATTATTGTATTATGTTAATTCATTCAGGTTCCACTGAAAGGAGGGCGGAATGGAGTTGGTATACATAGCCCAGATCACCTTCCCAAAGAACTTCCATCAGCCGTTGATATAAAGAAGAAACTGCCAAAAGAATGCTTCGAGTCGAGTGTCGCCCATTCCATGTATTACGTGGTCAAAGACCTGATCATGGTCTCTGCAGCTTACAGCCTTGTTCAGTTTGCTCACAGTTATGACAATCTCTGGTTGTACTGGGCCTCCCTCCTTGCTTACTGGGCATTTCAAGGCACTCTCTTCATGTCCATTTTTGTGGTGGGCCACGATTGCGGACACGACTCCTTCTCCAAGTATCGCTGGCTGAATGAAGTTGTTGGCAATCTCATGCACACTATTATCCTTGTGCCATTCTACATGTGGAAGTTGTCCCACAGGCACCACCACAAGCACACAGGCAACTTCGACAAAGATGAGGTCTTCTATCCAACCAAGGAATCCCAACATAAACCAGGAGTAGTAAGTCATCCAATGCTGGTTCATATGATAATCAATACTATGATATCACAATCAATAGAGATCAGATCACTTCAAACACAATATTTCGTTGCAGTAGGACTGATTTTTTTTCATTATAATATTTAGTTTTTGTTGTTACTTTTATGCCTGTATACTGGAACACAGTAAAAAATCTACTATAAGTGTTATCCAAAATAAATGTACATTTAAAAATAAAATAAATAAAGTATTTACAGTTTATATAAACTGAATTTAACATTTCTTTTTCGACCAGATGCTGCCAGGTTTTGGCTTTGGTCTGGCATGGTTTGCTTATCTTTACGATGGCTATGGACCAGTGGACAGACGGGTGAACCACTTCAACCCAAACCACCCCATGTTCCGAAAACACTTCTGGTCTTGCGTGTACTCTCTCATTTGTGAGTCCATTTTCATACCACTTAAAGCCCAAACCGTAACTGAAATCTACACAGTACAGTGCCAAGTATTGTTCTTGGACACTTTATACACCTCTCCTCGATCCTTTTACGTCTCATCTCTTCAAGCTGCCTATCATTCCTGAAA
Source organism: Platynereis dumerilii (assembly GCA_026936325.1). Taxonomy (NCBI): domain Eukaryota; kingdom Metazoa; phylum Annelida; class Polychaeta; order Phyllodocida; family Nereididae; genus Platynereis; species Platynereis dumerilii. Next base: position 112,684,164 of record JAPTHN010000001.1, read on the forward strand.
AAAAGAAAGAAAACATGTATGATATTAATAAATCTTGTTTTGATCTCCCGGAGTCCGAGTAGGGTTGGGACGATAACCGGTATTCATACCGTTCTGCGGTATTTTTCGGACCAAATATCGTACCGTCAGGGTCTACAGTACTTTCGGAATTACTGGTTTTTGCTTCATATCGTGATTAACCGGCACAAATAAGAAGACATTGCAAGAAATCCACTCGAATCCACATTGTTTTGGTCCCTCCGCTGACGTGACACTTCGTTCTCTGCTAACAATATGGTGTCTGAGGGTAGTGCGAAATTAAGAATTTCAGATGTTTCGCCAATTTCAGACGAATTAAAGCAGTAAATGGCTGATTAACCTTGAGATCGATATATCGTGTTACCCCGATATCACTTTCAATCGATATCATGATATCAAAATACCAATATCATCCCAACCCTGAGTCCAAGTATATTAGAACATTCTCACAGATAAATTCAGTTATGAAATTACTAAGTATCTAAAAATATGTTGTCGGATATAGGCCCTAATATTCAAATGATAAAGCATGAAGACGGCACCGCCTGGACCCAAAAGATAAATTTTAAAGAAACTAAATTGTTATGACCTATATTTATCAAAAGTCATTCTCGTATGGTGTGCATGCATGCTATTCAGGTTTGTTCACTAAAATGTTTGGAGAAAAAATTAGGACAATACTCAGAAAAAGATGTTGAGTAAAAAAATGTGGGAAAAAATTAATCGAAATAAAGTTGGACAAAAACAATAAAACGTTGAATATTTCTTTGTCTGACTCCCTTTATTTTTTGTGGGGGGGGGGGGTTCAACTTATTTTTTGTCTTGAAAGTAAAGTGTATTGTTTTTCATCACAAAGCAGCTGAGCCGTTAAGCTACAGGTCCAACTATTCTGTATCATGAGTATTCGTTGCCTAAAACATTTTCAAGAAACTGAAATGTTTGGTCTTTTTTTTGGACAGGCCTGGCTTCGTGGAGTTATTTGCTTTACTGCTACACCCTAAGCAATGGCTTCCTGGCTCTTCTGGTCTACTACCTCGTTCCTGTCCTCATCTTTGCTTCTTATTTGTGCATCATCACATTCCTGCACCACACTGAGGAGAACATCCCCTGGTACGCAAATTCAGAATGGGATTTTGTCAAAGGCCAGTTGTCCACCATCGACAGAGACTATGGCATAATCCATCACATCATCCATACAATTGGAACTCATCAGGTATCTAAAGGTTCAACTGCCGGACGCATTGTTTTAAATTTCTTTTGAACATGTGCTGTCTTTCTGAACTCAAACACATTACACTTGTCCTCTTCCTGGCACATTTTATTATTTTGGCTGTGGAGAGTGTGGTTACTATCTGATGGCTAGATCAATTTGGGACAAAAGAATGTCTCAATTCCTCACCTTTTCAGCCTTTCCCAATTTAATGTAATATGTTGTTTTTATTTGAAATCAGTTAACCTTCCTATTATTCAAAACGTTTTATGACCAGTCTCATTGTAGCACAAAAGTCCTTCACATTTCTGACTTTGTTAGATATTCAAATTGTAGATAAAAGTACTAAAGGTGCAGCTTAAATAACCTTTTTCCCTGGTACTATCAGTTTCCAAACTTACAGCAACAAAGCAATCTCAATTAATCACTTATATCAGCTGATCACACGAATGGTTCCACGTGCATCGATGACACCACACCCAATGCTCAAGTGCAAAGTTCATTTTGAGTCCGAAGTATGCTTATTTCAGACACTTTAACAATGATGTAGAAAGTGAACTATTTACCATTATTTGCTGGTATTTATATCAAAATAATGTTCATAAACTACCTAGGGACCATTTTGACTGCATAGAATAACAGGTGTGACCATCAATTGAGAAAACTAGGATAACATTTAATATTGGAGATACATCATGTCCAGTTTATCACATTTTCATGTACTCTTTAACCTCAAACATGTCTTGTATTGATTCTAATTGCTTTAGTTTACCTTAGAATTGTATTCTTAAAACTTGTGAGTCACAATATGAAACATTGAAGGCCACATACTAAGTTCAGTGCGCCTTTGTATTTATTTGTCCAATTTTACTGAAACAAAAACATGTCCATGTGGCACCAAAATCTAACAAATTTTGTTAAAGCAAGATTCATTGTCTATTTCAAGCTGTATTCCATGCATGGTCGGAACAGCAACTCAATGGGGCACTTTAAACTTCATTTGGGAAGGGGGCAAACATTTGGTTATTCGGCCTCAATGCTCCATGAAAGCACACTATAGTTTTTGTATGGCATACCATTTGTAAACAACTGGCGTAAATGGGCTATCCTGTATATGCAATATAGAGAACAACCTCAGAAAGGCCATGCAACTTTTTTTTAAATTGTAATTTTTTATGATATTCTGAAATATTTCAAATTGATATCTGACAGATTTCAGCCACATTAGTCAAGAAAATGTGATGAACTAGATCAGATGTTTATCTCACATATTCATCCAAATTTTCTAAGCTGATGATCACACCTGTCATCCAATGTGGCCACAATGATCCCATGGCAGTTTATTGGCAATATTTGAGATAAATATTAATAAATAGTTCACTTTCTACAACTTTGTAAAAGTGTCTGAATAATTTCTGGTTCCTGAAATCGACAAAAGTAGCTATTTTCATCCAATTTTTGTCAGTTTGCAATAAATTTGTATTGGACAGGTTACGCTTGATACCAAAGATGATTTTGACTGCATGTTTCATTGCTTACTTTGCAATTCCTTCAAAATTATAACAAATCAGCAAGTGACTGAATAATTCTTGGTCTGACTGTAAATATCATGAACCTCTACAGCCCCATTTGCAACCTATTCGGAGGTGTGTACTCATTTCTGCATGATACTGTACTGCTGTCTGTATTTTTTTTTTTTAATCTAAGTATAACACACCCAATGTTACCAATATTGGAAAACGTATTGCGTTTTCTTGAATAGTAATATTCAGTCCTTTTTGCCAACAGATGCACCACATGTTCACCCGTATCCCCCATTACCGCCTGGAACAAGCCACGGGCCACTTCAGAAAGAACTTTCCTGAACTGGTCAGAATCTGCAATGAACCAATTCTTCCTTCCTTCATGAGGATGTTCAGGAAATTTGTGGCACAAAGTGTCATTCCAGATGACACAAAACGACATGCATTCAAGTGAACATTACCATTACAGGATTAGATGATCAAATGAAATTTCAGCTTTGTTGATGATGGCTTTGCATATATATCCTTTTTGTTGTTTGATTGGCCATGAACAATTGTATCATTGTTATGTATTTTTGTGGTTAATAAAATTGTTATTGACTGACCTGCCTATTGTCTTGATTTTTCATTTGATATTATTTCATGCACAAGGAAAATCCAGCAAATCTTTATCTCTAAAATGTTAGCGCAATAACCTACACCCAAAATTCATCTGATATCTTGTTCTTTGGCACTTATTAGAGTCTACAGAAAACAATTTAGCAAAATATGAAGATGATGTTCCTTTATTATTTGATGATTTATATCACCAGCAACATAAACAAACTGCGTCTGGTGCGAGTCTTTTTACTGGAGGAGCCATTCAAATATTACATTGTGCAAAAAAAAAGCTAATTTGTAACCTATACAAGTCTATGCTGCCCCTTCCAGTCACATAATGTGATCACCAAATGTGTAGAATTTTTAATACAAAATTACAAAAATTTCCAGTTTCTCGGGTTGCATAACTTTTTAACAGCCCCTGTATTGCCAATTTAGATGCAATATTTGCATCTGTTTTATATATATATATATATTTCCATTGTGTGATAAGCAAAATTCGCCCAAGCAAAAAATGTCAATGATCACAATAATCATCACATTATTGGGTAAAGCAAGTTTCCTCAATAGGGCACCCATGCACATATAAGATGATTTCATCCTCATGGTCCCACAACCACACATATGGAATTCACAGTTACATTGGCGCACTCCACTGAACTGAGGTTCGAAAAAGGTGATTACAACAAACAGTCAATGCCAAACAATGCTAAACAAGATAATCCAGCTTGCTATTTTGTAACAGAGCTTAACAGGGCGTAAGAATATGTGGTAGGACCAGGGACTTTTTGCCCAAGAAATGATAATTGAAACATTTGAGCATCCATTCATCCACATGGAATTGTTCATGGACTATATCTATATTGCATGGGATATATATATTATTTGGAATGGCAAACAGCACAAATTGTAGGATACTAATTTATAAAAGAAGGTAAGAGAAATTCTCCTATCGCATTGTAAACACACAATTTTTTGCCAACTCGCATCAATTGAAACTTTGGAGGCTGTTAGTCCAATATCAAGTTGTTTCAAGGTTACACTTTGCACAGGTTTTGTCCACAGTGACTACATACACAGTTCTAAGTGGTTTTCTACAGCTGACAGCAATTTGATTTAATATGAATCAATTGACTTTTCTGAAACATGTGCCTTCTCGAAGCCAATGTTTTGATTAGTGATGCAGACCGGACCACCTTTTAGAGGGTGGTCCGGTATTTACAAAAGTGGTCCGGTCCTGGTCTGGTCCAGGATGAGGTGGTCCGATTTTGTTACTGGACCGGTCCAGAAGCGGTCCATCGGCATTAAAAAAATTATTATAAATTGAGGGTGAAAACAAGCTATATGACATAAATTTCATATTTAGAGATGACAAAATTCATGCGATACTCTTCATGACATGAAAAATCACTGGACCGGTCCGGACCGGCACTTGACCGGTCCGGTCCAACACTGAACCGGTTTTTTGTAGGTGGTCCGGTATTTTGGCGATCCAGGGCTGGACCGCGGACCGGACCGGTCCAAGGCGGTCTGGTCTGCATCACTAGTTTTGATCACACAGGAAGTCCTACACAGCATGTACAGTGCTGCCATGTTGTTGCACCATGATCCTGTTTTGACTGACACTAATCAATGGGTTTGTCAAGCCTCAATATCACATCTGGCAGGATCCTGATGCAGCAAGTTGAACCACTGGAACATTAAAAATAGTTTTCAACATTTTTTGGCTTGACCTTTTTCGTTCTGTTATTATGGTCATCATGTGTGACCAAACAGGTGCGTATAGATCTAGTTAATTTTTCTGTTCTCTGAGGTGTTTACAAAGGCCCATGCAGTACTGGTAGTACCAATATGGGCCACTGTAGATTTTGTTTGTGAACCAAAACAAGAACAACAGTATAGTCAGTAGGGGAGACCGGGGCTAGTTGTCACAATTTTTTTTACTTCAAGTTTGACTGTATCTGGGAGGTGAACCAAAACAAGAACAACAGTATAGCAGGGTATAAAATAAGAAAATTTGATCACTGCACATATTGTCTCGTGCGAACTTAGGGTGACTAATCGGCGTTCTCAAGTGCCCGCGTTCATGCATGGCTCAATTGAAAAATAAAATATTATCATCTACAATTGTGGAATGAAATATCAGCACATGTGTCTAAACAGCTTATTGATGGGCTTTTGAAGATCTTTTTTTTTTTATTGTGTCCGATTGAGCCCTGTTGCTTACATTTCTATACTTCTGAAGTAAAACAAACAACAAACTGTCTTTCTTCTGCAGTTAATTAAATTTTAGTCCAAAATTGAACATGGCAGTACTTTAGTTGAATAATTTGAAACAAAGTCTATTGATCACCCTTTGTTCCAGTACAGATTGAGGAGACACATTTATTTATAAAACTGTTCGGAAGCTAAGAGAAATAACAAAATATGTTAATGCAGCCATTGAAAGACTATTGATAATTCCGTGTCATTTCATTAAATTTCAGAACATTTTCCCACTCGACTGATTCAGAATGCCTTGAAAATTTACCAGAACCAAGTAAAGGTTTCTCAGCAGAAAGCACAAATCCCAAATTATACAGTGAAAATCTGGTAGCAATTTAAAATTTCAATGAACATGGCAAGTGATCAAACATTTGTAGGGGCAATGTGAGGTCTGTCTCAACATGGCCAAATTTTGTCACAATTCAAATTGATTTGGAATGAAGTGGCAAACAAGGCAACCAGCTTTGGCTTGTGGGACTAAAATCTGTAGGCAATACAAATTTTCAACAAATGAAGAGAAATCACAATTTTGTGTCACCTGAAGTTGTGTTGAGGGGTCTTAATATTTGATATTATGCTGAACCCTTTGATATTAAGCTTGCCATGTTGCCCGTCAGCTGATCAATAAGAAACAATAATGTGTTTGGCTAATGACCATTCTAAAATTCATAAACTGGATGGTTTTACTCTCAAACGCATAGTTTTTAGGAGTATGGTTTCAAAGCAGTTGCACCTACTGAATCAGAATCAGATAAAATTATCTGGGAATATTTCCAGTCGCCTCTCAGGCACAGGCATTCTGATCATTTGCCAGCCCTCCCATGATGCTTACCTCCTTAAACAATGAAAGGAAGGTGGGTAAGTCTGGGCAATCAACAACCCTGCATGGCTGTACCCCCATAAGTAGAGTAGATCGGGGCATGCGGCCCCCTTAACTTCGAGGGGCGATTTGACCTACTTTTTATGGGCGATTATTTGAATGTTTATGCTGTCAGGAAGGGATCACTTGACTCTATTAATAACTAGAGAAACAAATGTCTACCAATTTTAATAAAGGAGTTACGGCAATTTTTGTAAAAAAATTAAAATTGCCTTCTTACCCCACCCATCGGGCAAGAAGCCCCCCTATTATAATCCTATTTTTTTTGCAAGCGCATTCAGCCTAAAAGTTATTTCTTAGAGTTCTTCTATCCTTTTTAAGGCATTCTACTCACTTTTTCTGAATTTCAGAATTTTTCTGTTCATACTTTTATTTTTTAATATTTTTTGCCCTGTTTCAATTTTGGACCCAATTTTTTTCTATTTTAATTAGCTATTATATCAAGTTTAAATGTAAAGTACACGTTATTAATGCTTCCTGAAGCAGCTTCGACCCCCCAGTGAAGGGGGCCTCATGCCCCTTATCATGTGGGGCCTCTCGCCCCAAACCCACATATTTTAATTTGACCTCTATATTTTGAACTAAAATGCAAAAAATATGATCCAAATCATATCGATGTGATAGTCATAAAGTGAAGCAATGCAGATATCCATTATACTTTAAAAAATTTCCAAAGTTATTTCTGACAACCCCTTTCAAAGAATTAGTCAAAGTTACAAAAACCATGCACATTTTTTTCTTTCTTTAATTTCTACTATAATTTGGTGCTGTTTGCCCTGAAAATTTGTGACGTCACCTAAAACGCCTCTAGCTTCAATCCTATCAATAGATAAACGCACCAAAAATGTAAGTTTGGATATAAGCCTGGGGGGGCCTCTCACCTAACCCGGGCTTCTTGCCCCGACCTACTCTACAACGTAACAGCAGGGTGATCGATTCAGGGGGTTTTGCCAACCTTGATTTGTCTGTAGTGGTGATGAGCACCAGTCACAGGAGTCTAATGCAGAAGTGTTGTTAATAATTGTAATGCTAGTGCTCTGAGGCAGTTTTTCAAGATTTATATATTTAGCTGTCCATGAGCAAGAAAATATTCTTCTTACATCATGACATGGTATCTGGAAAATCTAATGAACGACAAACCAGTGACTTAGGACTGTCTTTGAGTTATCAAGCAGTACAAATTGCCAAAACTTTCAACAGGCGGGCAAACGTATTACATTTGTTGAACATATATTTTGAGCTTTATCAAAGTTTATGCAGTTCACCGTAAATTTAGCATTAAAGGGTGAAATTGATCACTGCACAAATTCAGATTGATCACTGCACATTTCAAATTGATCACTGCACATTTTGGGATCGTTGCACGCTTATTTTATACCCTGCAGTATAGTCAGTATATATATATTATTACGTTTCCAAAAATAACCTTTTATAATAGTTTTATTATCCCTTTAACTCTTCAGATATATCCCCTGGTCGTCTTTCCTTTTCTTCCTCCGCCAAATCCTTTTAACAAAGGAATAGGCCTACTTGTTTGTCATTGCCATCATTGTCAGACTGTTTTCTGAACTAAAAGCCAGGTTTCCAAGCTTGTTCTGCAGGCCAGGTGTAGCACCCTGGTGGTAATCATACTCATGTTATAGTACGATAAATTATAATAAGCACCTATTTTTCCAAAAATACATAAATTCCTTGGTGGGCACGGGCACCAAAACCAGCACCTTGCTGCAAATCAGCACAGTCAAGACACATGCAGTGCTGGTTTTGGTGACCGTGCCGATTTGCGGAAGAAGCACTTTGAAAACTGTCTTTATCATTCATGGTAAAATTTGAACCATTATCACCCGAAAGTGAGCTACATAACGTTCACTGATCAGACCCACACCAAAAAATTCCTTACAAAATTAAAAGTTTGAATCAGGGAAATTTCAAAATGGCCACCATTTGTTATTGCTCTCTGCACATGCTCAATAGGTCTGAGCATGCTCAGTGGAATCAGGTCACTCCCGGGCATGCTCAGTGCAAAATTAGGTCAGAGCAAATTTTCCATTGCATTTCTATAGTGAGAAGCAGCAATATATTGAGTGCAATTCGATTCAAAATAAATTAAAAATGGAAATATTCAGTTTTTTATAGTCCATTATACACCGACAAAGTCAGTCTAAACAGACTTGATGCTACAATTACACCCTTAGCATGTCAATTCAAGCTTGGGGAATGCTTGTAAGCAGATTCCCCAAGGTTCAAGCAAGTGCACACCAAAGGCAAAAACCAAGTATCATTTACACATGGGTAGAGTGAAGCAAAGAGTTATCCTTCATGCCATGACTGGCACTCAAATCTGCAAAGTTGCTGTGAGCGCCTCATTGACTAGGTCAAGGCACCTCATAAATACATTGTATGCTACATGAACAGAACAGATTCATCATTAAAACCAGAACCGAAAGCGGTTTAAACGCTCATCTGTTTATGTGAAATCTATCAATGTGTGCCAGATTATGACCCACAGGCCAATACCTGTAGCTAATTTTATAACCCTAAGCGATATATTAAGGTTACAATGGGCAGTTCAAGAATGATGAAAGATGCTTGCCAAAATGACCGCAATCTTGGATTTATTAACCTTTTCCTGATCCATGTCCACAGGCCAATACCTGTACCTAATTTCAGAACTCTAAACGAAATATTGAGATCACAATTGGCAGTTCAAGAAATGAAGAAAGATGCTGCCAAAATGGCCACTATCTTGGATTTCTCAACAATGAACATATGTTCCTGATTGATAAATTTGTGAGACTGTTAGTCAAATATCAAAGATGTTTCAAGGTTACACTTTGCATAGGTTTGATCCACAGTGACCACATGCACAGTTCTAATTGGTTTCCTATAGCTGACAGCAATTTGATTTTATATGAATTGACTTTTTCTGATACATGTGCTTTCTCCAAGCCAGTGTTTTGATCAAACAGGAAGTCATGTACAGCATGTACGGTGCTGCCACGTTGTCGCACCATGATATATGCAGGTTTTTAAATTTTGAAAATCGGATGTGTATTAAGGTTTTTAGGAAATTAAGTTTTTGTATTGAAAATGCTGTACACAATCTTTGATGACGTTTCACACACTCAGAACCTCGCAGTAGATTTTCCTTACCTTGATGAACCGATGTACTGTTAAGAATACTTATATGGGTGAAGTCATTTTAAATGAGGCCAAAAGTGTCACATAAGGGTAAATTTTTAAATGCATGTTGTAGGATGTATCCCTCATTCAGCCTGTGCTCCATAGTCTTAATTTTTGTGAAATATGCTTTTTATGTCCTTAAGTTACACTGACACTGCCCCAAATAGAATTTTGCTGAGGAGAGTCTACGTCGTCACGTAGGTGAGAAATTTTGGTTGACTCCACTTTATTTAATCCCTATTGTTGATAATAGCAAACATTGATCATATAGTCAATGTTCCAGGTATAGATGATCATTTAAAACAATTTTAGCCAATAAATTACCATTTTACTTTGAAATACACACATTCACGCAACAAAAATATATTTTCGTCAATTTTGCTTCTTCAATGTTCTGTATAGCACATAGGTATAATTAAAATGTAAAAATACACAAAATGTGTGAGAGAATTGTAAAATCCAAGCCATCTAACCTGTTGTTAAAAGATATAGGCATATTTTCAGTGTTACATCATATTTGACATAGTCCTGTAGGTGAGAATTCTGTCACACGTACATCATAATTGACCAAGTTTCGAAAATTATGTCAAATTGTGTATTAATAAACTTAACCAGTAAATACAATTATAAACATTTCAATAAAAAGAAACAAGTGTCTAATGTTAATTCCCCTATTATAACAAAAAAGAGAGATTTCACCAAGAAGCCGGAAATTAAGTTGCAAGAAGCTACACACATGCACCAAACACTGAATATGAATAACCGACTCAAGCTAGAACTTAAATTCTCTGAAATTCCATAAAATATATAAAGGAATAAGTAAGGTACAGTAGATTTGTTAAAATCCTCATTCATAAAAACAGTAAAAATACAAATAATCAGAAGAATTTTACATTAAGTGTCAATTATGATGTACGCCTATTAATCTTGGCTGAACGAAACCAAACACAATGTATTGTTGAGATAAACTGCATTAGTAAAGGAAGCTGGCCAAAATATATGATAATTCTTAATTTAATGTAGATATTACTGTCATATATCTAAGATTTATGCTGTACATCATATTTGACATTACAAGTGTCAAATGTGATGTACATCAAAGAATCTATGTTATTGTCTGATAAGAATGAAATGCATGACCGAAATCACGAGACAAAGGACAACAAAAGTCTGGGAATTTAATTATCACAACTTTTCTGGACTTTGGTAATCTTTTCACATCAAAAAGCATGAAAATTCATCTGTACATCATAATTGACCAATAATTACTTCTTGGTCAATAATGATGTACTGTCCATTATGATGTACAAGTTTGATACTTTTTGACATATGACACATTTTGTTGTGTGACAGTCCTGTATCTTCATGCAAGGCCAATTTCCGAAACAAAACTTATTATTCACAGCAAAATGAAAAAATTTTGATTGATGTGATGCTTCTCTACACATCAGAACACCTCTATCAGTGGCGTTACATCATATCTGTCCTGTAGGTGAGAATCCCAGAATTATTGACATTCAAAATTTGCATCCTCCATATCACAGCCTTTGCTGCTCTGTAGGATATCCTTTTAAACATTTTAGATAAATCTTGTGGAATTCTTATTTTGGCATAATACAAACCCATAAAAATATTACTGGTTGTGTCAAATTTTTGGTTTGAAATTTTGCCGTCCTGTAGGTGAGAATTTTTTCAGTGAATGTAGGTGTCATGTTTAGACTGCGACCATTTAACTATAGCTGGATATTCCCTTTAAAGCTGACTGGTATGTGATTATTTATCATGGACTTTCTTGATTCAATGGAAAATAAATCAACCAAACGCCACTTAAATAGGAAAAAAACCCATTTTTAGAAAACATTTTTTCTGAATTGACCATGTTTGACATTTATGATGTACGTGACGGGAGGTTTCGATGGCCCGAGAAATATTCCCAGAACATTTCACATACCGAATGGAATTAAAAAACTTAAGTTCAGGTATATAGGTAGTCATTAAATTTAAAAAAACTGAGCATAACTTACTTCAGTTGCTAACCATCAGCTGTCAAAATAACACTGTTTGAAAATGTGACGTTTGACACCCCCAAAAATGGACCATTTTGAGAGTTTGTGGTCACTTTTCTCAATGACGAAGCCATAATTTCACGTAAAAGTGGATTTATTATGAAGACAAAATTGTATTCTACATCTCATGGAATTTTAAAGAACTTATTACTAGCCAATCATTTTTTATGTCCTGTTAAAGGTCAAAATCCTGGCTGGCCTCGTTTAAAATGACTTCACCCATATATAAGTTTTTTGATAGGTTGAGACATCAATACAAAAAAGTTCGAAGTTCAAAGTACATGCAGAAGCTAAATTGATTTTTTAGAGGATTGGGCTTATAAACAGATACACTGAAAGACAAAAGTTATGCATATGCTGTGCAGCCAAGATGCTCAGGAGGTATGGTTAATATGATGGTTCCATGGTGTAAAGCACCCAAAAACAGGGTCACAAACAATAAATCACAGAACCGAGAAAAAATTTTGTTTTACAAAATGGCTGACAAAGGGCTCTTTTCATAAAACACATTTTTTGCTGTTGACCAATATCAGTAGCAGATATGCTGTTCAATATGAGCTTAAATCAATCCTGAAACATGCAAGCACCCAATTCTTTGACTTATGAAATTAGTGTCTCCCCAATACCACAATATGAAAGGGATAAATCTATTGGCGTGGCACAGGTGGCAAAAACCAGCTTAAGGAGTGACTGATGTCCATCTGTTACGTGTATCAATGAAATCTGCCTGTCACAGGGAGCCAGGGTTAACCACGAATAAACAAAAGGGTGCTAGACCCAGAAAAACAACCAGAGCTCAAGATACCCATCATTGTGATGAAAGAATGTTTCTTGATGTTGTGGGTGATGCTCCAGACGACAGGATGTTGCAACCTTGCAATGAACCCCAGGACCATTATCTTTAGTGTTTATAGTTAATTTTAAGTCAAGCTTTTGTTGGGTAGAACCCTACATTGAGCCCACAGATTAGATTCTTGAGTGCATGGCATATGCATAACTTTTGTCCTTTAGTGTAGTAACATTGTAGACAGGATTTGGTTAGACAGATTGATAGATAGATAGATATACAGTCCTCCTAACATTTGAGTTGAAAAACAGTCACAAGACCACCCCCTTGACAAGCTATAGACACCTTCCCTGCTCATTCCCTGCACCTAACACATTCACTTACTCTTCTTTAATCATCAAATGCTTCAGATGACTAGTTAGATATATAATTAGATAAACAATTAGCTAAACCAAAATAGACAAATTGCACTGACAGCTTGTTGAACTTAAAATCTATGTTTAAATATGGCTCTATTATTATGTTAAAGGGTTGATGTTACATAACTGAGATTAATGAAGCTATTTGAACAGAGGTGACTGTTTAATATCAGACAACATGTATTACACAATTATTTGATAGTTAATGGAAGTTATGCAACCTTAAATGTTGTTATGATCTCTTACTTGGTGATTCATTTAAGTCTGCTACTTTTATATATATTGACTTTTAATTTTTATTCACATGTGTTGATTTAAATCCCCGAAATGTGTCATTAGCTCTAGGTGGCTATAGGACAAGAATGACAATTTTTGACGATAAATAAGGTATTTTAAATTAATTACTAAACAAAACTGTGACTAAACTATTAGCTCCACTTTTTTGCAAAGTTCGCCAGGCAGTCCTGTTTAAGCAGTCACTGTAGACAGGAGCATCACATGGAATGAGCTCTTCTTGTGCCAAGCTAAGTGAGCTCATATATATTAGTCCAGGAGCCAAGGACCCAAAAAACTGAGGGGGTTCACCCCGAGAGCTAGAAAAATGCGGATGGTGCCATGCTGTTCCCAAAATACCCCAGATTACCGCTGGGGTGGATGTATGTCTTAAAAGTGGTGCAGTTTTCTGTTATTTCACTTTTAATGCACCCCCCCTCGTTTGATGTTGGGGAATTTTAGAACTGCAACAGGGGTGACTAATAATTTAATTTCTCCTCACCTACTGCAGCAATATACACATGCTACATATCACCTGAAAGCTGAGAAACACAGCTTTCCAACCATGTATAACACATATGCGTAGTATTAAAACTCGCTGAATTAATTATGATTATTTTTGAAAATATAGGAAAAAACTGAAGAATTTACAAAATATTAAAATGTAAAAATCTTTTCAATAATGAAAAAGGAGCTAGAAAAATGCAAAAGACACCGTGCATTTACAAAAACACTACAGATAACTACTACTGTGGATTTATATCTTGAAAGTGGAGCAGTTTTCTGTTATTTCACTTTTAATTCACCCTTCTCTGTTGATGATAAGGAATTTTAGAACTGCAACAGGGGCGCATGATAATTTAATTTCTCCTCACCTACTGCAGCAATATACACATGCTACATATCACCTTAAAGCTGAGAAACACAGCTTTCCAACCATGTATAACACATATGCGTAGTGTAAAGATTCGCCAAATTAATTATGATTCTTTATGAAAAACATTGACGAATTTACAAAATATTAAAGTGCACAAAACTTTTCAAGATAGAAAAAAAAAGAGCTAGCTGGAAAATCCAAAAAGCCATCATACATTTCTCAAAATACTATGGATAACTAATACAGTGGATGTATGTCTTGAAAGTGGTGCACTTCTCAGTTATTCCAGTATTAATGCACCCTATTCTTTTGATGTTTGGGAATATTAGAACTGCGTCAGGGGTACATCATGATGTAATTTCTCCCCACCTGCTGTAGCAATATACACATGCTGCATACCAAATTAAAGCTTAGAAACAGTTTTCCAATAATAAATGAGTTACTTGTGTATTTTGAAAATCTTGAAATGAATTATAAACATTTATGTATTTAGCTGTGTTGCTAACCAATTATTGCATTTCAGTTTCAGAAATATGTGAATTGGATATTGTGTGATTGACAAATCTCATGTTTAATGGTGACTATACACTGTATTGCAGGTTAAGATATTTAACTAAAACTAATATAAGAAATAATTAACTGGATAGATATTATTAACATATATGCATGAATATTTTAACGTTGTCACATCTACGTGGGATGGCAAATTACCACAAAAAAAAACAATAATGATAAGTATCTTTTTTTGTCCTTTAACTACGAGAAACTAAAATGCTAAGAGTAAATATGACGTAACTTGTACTTAAAGCATGTCTTTTTGGGGTGCCGGATGGCTGACTATACGTTTAATCTACCATTTGGTAAGTTAACATTTTTTGTTTGAATATTTGAAATTTTACATTTAAATCATTTGCCGATTCCTTTTGAAATTTTAACTTATGATTCATGATTCTATTCTTGGTAAAGTGAATCATGTTCCTTATTGCAGATGGACTCCAGTCCTTTACGACTGGTCACAAAGAAGCCCCGATTGTCCATCAACTTATCAAAATGCCTTATTTGTCAAGCGACCAGTTCTGAAGAATTGAGGGTAGCTTCTGAAGCTGGGAAAGCAACTTTTCTACGAGTTTTAAATTTAAAGAAAGAAGCAGGTGACTCGAGAATCTTTGACAAACTATGTGACCTGCTGAAGATTGATGATGATCAGATCTGGAAATTCACTGAAGCAGGCGAAGTCAAGTGGCACAAAACCTGTTATTCTTCCTTCACCAGTTCTACTAATGTAGCAAGACTGCTAAAAAAAGATGCAGCGGCATCTCAGACGACTCAGGATGGTGCCCTTCAAGAAAGCCG
The DNA here is from genome assembly GCA_026936325.1 of Platynereis dumerilii. Lineage (NCBI taxonomy): Eukaryota > Metazoa > Annelida > Polychaeta > Phyllodocida > Nereididae > Platynereis > Platynereis dumerilii. The sequence goes on from JAPTHN010000001.1 coordinate 112,699,618, forward strand.
GCGGCCGAGATCAAATATTGACTGGAATCTCTGTTTCTTCTGCGAGAAAAAATCACAGAATAAAGATAGGAAGCTAATCCAAGTTAGTACTGATGATTACTGTAAGACTCTTGAAAAAAAAGCCACAGACTTGAATGACTTTGTTCTACGGAGTAAAGTTGGAGATTTTTCAAAACTTTGTAACCTCGGTGCACATTACCACAAAGGATGTCACAGCAACTACCTGATGAAGAAGGTGAAAACAGCGAAATCAGATGAAAATGTTTATGACAAAGCCATCAATGATCTGATGCCAAATGTTATGCCCATTTTAGATGGTGGAAGAGTCATAGATATGAATGAAATGCTTGACATGTACCAAGAATGTCTCAGAAAGTATATCAGCGATGATGAAAGCAAACCCTACACAAAGCACAAGCTCAAATCTAAACTTGTCAATCGCTTTGGTGACAAGATTAGTGTTATTGGAATATCAGAGAACAAGCCAGAACTTTTCATAAGTAGCAATGTATCAATAAAGGAAATCCTCAATGCAGCTGCAACTATGAAGGAGAAGTTCAGGTCCTCTGAAGTGAATGAAGAGTTTCTATTTGATGCTTCATCTGAACAGTCCAACAATGAAACTTTGTTTCATGCTACTCTTTCCTTGAGGGATGCTTTGAAATCTAGCACAGGCATTCAGGTTAATCCACTCAATCCTGAAGATCTATCGATGGAGAAGAATGAATCAGAAGTGCCGAGGGAACTGTACCGCTTTATCTACTGGCTCTTATGTAGTCAACAAGAGTTTGAAGACGTCAACAATATTTCACAAGTCAGCCCATCAATGCACAGTCATATTCTCTCAATCAGTCAAGATCTTATATATGTCCATTCACGAGGCCAGAGTATCATGCCTAAACACGTAGGCCTAGGAATCGCTTTACATCAGATGACTCAATCAAAAGAAGTTGTTACAATGATTAACCATCTAGGACATGGAATCAGCTATGATCAGATTTCACGAATTGACACATGTTGGACAAATTTACAAAATGCCTCACCCAACCCAGCCATACCTTCCAACATGATTCCAGGCAAAGTAACTCTTGGAGCTGGAGATAACTTTAACAGAGCAACTCAGTCTGTTGACGGAAAGCATCATGATGTTGTTAACATGGTCTTATTTCAGACCAACCAAGCTTCACAACTTCCAACTGGTACCTTTGCTGAAATCCAGAGTGATGTAAATCGGAGGGATAGATCTGTAAAAGCAAACCAATCTCGTCAGGAAATGCAAGCCTGTCCAAACATGAGCGGGAGGAATGTCTCTCCACAACATCTGCTAAACAAAGTCAAGATAGAGTGGTTTCTGGAATGCTCACAACGCCATGCTGATATGCGCTCCATGGATCAAGCCTTTATTGCACTGCGAATGCTACCAATGAAATTATTCAATTTGGACATCCAGCCTGCATGCACCATACCTGGCTGGACAGTGTACCATGGTCTCCTGAGTCAACCTGGAAGTGTCACTACCAATATTGGATACTGTCCAATGTTGCCAGCATCAGCAGTTGACTTCAACACAGTTTATACCATGATGCGTCAGTTTCAAGAGATGTTTAGATCACTGGGTCAAAACTGGACACTTGTCACATATGATGAGGCCATCTACAGCAAGGCTCAAATCATCAAATGGCGAAACATGGAAGAGTTTCAACTGGACTTCTTAGAGATGGGTGGCATGCACAGAGCCATGAATTTCATGGGTGACCTGGGAAAGATTATGGAGGAGAGTGGATTTGAAGATGTTTTGGTGGAGAGCAACATATATGGTTCATCAACCATAGCACACATAATGAGAGGAAAGGCGTACAACAAGGGAGTAAGAGTTCATAAATTGATGAACGAGGCAATGAACCGCCTCAAGTGGATTGCCCTTGCCAAGTTCTTGGAGCCTTCAATCACAGAGGAAAGCAATGTTGAAGTGATGAATTGTGCCAAGGCATGCATTGAAGCTATTTCATTGAAAGCATCTGACAATGAAAACACCACGTTTACAGCTGCAAATGAAGTTTCTGCCTTTGTTGAGTCGATGAAGCCAATTCACTCCCTTCTGGGTGACTTTGTCAAAAAAGGCAGATCAAGTTCGGACACTTTCGTCTTTTGGGACAACTATGTGAGTGACTATTCCCAGCTACTCCTAGATTACATCGCAGCCAAGAGAGAAGACATTCATCAAATGGAGTTTGAGACCTTTGCAGAGATGATCCCATTAGACTTCATCTGTGGCCACCAAAATTATGCTCGTTGGGGAACTGTTAACGTTGCCGAGAACAGGCTTCTTCAGAAAGAACATCCAGACATATTCCAAGCCTTGTATGATGGCAATACTTCTGTCCATCACTCAACAAGACCTTTTGCAGGAATCTGGCATGACATGGCAATCGAACAAACAATCAACAAAGATTGTGGAAAGTATCGTCATCTCTGTACTAAAGATGAAGCACTTACCAAGTTCTATAAGACCGCGCACATTAAAGGCCAATGTACATCTACCTTCCAACAAGTGTGTGGTGTGGGAGACAATCATCAAAGCAAACACAAAGAAGCTTCCTCTTCTCGTGTGCAGAGAGATGAAAAGGCTGTTCAAGACATCGTTGAGACTGTTTGCGAGAGGATGATCAATCCTTTTGAAATTCAACAAGGATCTTCGGTACAGAACAAGATGCCCCTAGTAAACATTTCGACCTCAGCTGTTGCTCCTAGAGATGTACAAGACAGTCTTTGCAGCCTCCGACAAGTAGGCAAGGAGCAAATGAAAGAATTCATCGTCACACGCCTTGATTCAGCAGATGAGGATTTCTTTTCTCCCATTCGTTGTCAAAAAATCAAGTCCTTCGCCAGTCTGAACCGCCCTATGTCGGTTAGACAAAAGCAAAACCAGACATCAAGAACGATAGAGAATGACAGACAAGTCTTCAGTAGACTAGCAGTGGTGGCACAAGCAAGGGAAATTGATCTCAAGGAACTACTCTGCTTTGAGTTGTCCTCTGTCCCTCTGTCTTTGTTTAACCTAGATGGATCAATGAGAAAAACTGCAAAGGCAACAACCATCAACTGGCTTGAGAAAGGTCATGTTGAAACGAACCTTCCAGCAATAACCAATCCCAGTCTTCTTGTTGTGGATTTGATGATGGTACTACACATGATTTGTACAGATGCAGCTGTGTGCTCCACATTTGGAGAACTTTCGGACATCCTCCTGCAGGCCATTCTTTCTCCAAGATTCAGTCACATCGCTGTTGTTGGTGATCGATACAGGGCCGTGTCAATCAAAAGTGGAGAGCGAAGCCGTAGAGGAACTATCCAGATGACAGAGATTCTCAATCCTGGAAGAAACACACCTCTACCAAGACAGCGACAGAAATTGCTGAGCAATCCGGCCAACAAGGCTAATATTGCCAACTTTCTCATGATAGATTGGGCTGCTGTTTGCCAAGACAGACTCTCTGATGGCAGGAAGCTGTATCTATCTGGCGGTTTCTCAGATGCAAAGACAGTGGTCTTAGTCGAGGAAGGCAGTAACAAGGTTGTACCAGAACTCTTCAGTGACCACGAAGAAGCTGACTCTCGCATGTTTGTGCACGTAAAGCATGCTGCCAATGTTCTTGGCATCAACGACGTTGTTTTGTGGAGCCTGGATTCTGATGTTGCAGCAATGTGCCCTATGGTTGCAATAACTCTAAGCATTAATCTGTATTTCAAGACTGGCTTGAAGACGAAGAAGCGTTACATTGCAATGCATCTGGTTGCGAAGGATCTCGGACATGACCTGTCTTCCCTGTTACCCTGCTTGCACGCATTCTCAGGATGTGACTCAGTCAGTGCTTTCTTTGGACAGGGAAAAATGAAGTGGATGAAACAATTGTCATTAAATGACGACATTCAAGAAAGTCTCAGAGAATTTGGACAGGACCCCAGGTGTGTGACAGAGAAGACCATGACAGCACTTGTTCAACTCACATCTCTGGTGTATGCAAACAAGAAGGTTGATTCGCTTGATGACTTGCGCTATGAGTTGTTCTCGAAGAAGAGTCTCTCCAGTGAGAAGTTACCTCCGACAATGGACTCATTCATTCAGCATGTCAGGAGAGCCAACTACCAGAGTTACATCTGGCTAAAAGCTACAGAACCCATTCTAAATCTTCCTTCACCAGTTGGGAATGGTTGGAGCATGGAGAATAACGACCTGATTCCTGTCCTCATGACGAAGCAGCCAGCTCCTGAAGCAGTCCTGACACTCACTCGTTGCGGTTGTAAAACTCCATGTGCCACAAGGTATATTATATAAATTTGTAAAATACAAGATAGATGTAAAAAAATCTAAGAAGTAAATAGCTTTCCATACATGCTAGTACAAAAAAAAAATTGATTTGTCTATGTTTCCTGTTGTAGACAATGTCGCTGCCGCAAAGAAGGAACAGTCTGCACTGATGTTTGTGGATGCAGTGAGGAATGCGTGAATAGAGACAGTCCATACAGTTGCCAAACAAGTGATGAAGAAGACTAATTATTCCACATAATGATGATCAGCATTCAGCATTTACAAATGACTTTACATTAATTTCTTTTTGCCAAATGCATTTTGCTTAGTATGCATTGTTCTTCGGGATAACAATTATCTCATATTCACCATATTTTGTCTTAGTTCCTGTAGTAGACGATATCACAGGTACATTTACTTCATGGTGCTTCAGTATCAAGGTGCTCTCAATTAAATTGGTTCTGTTAGTATATATGTATTTTATAAAATATAAATTGATTAAATTTGTGTATATTCGCCTGTAAAGTGAGTAAAATTGTGGATATGTTTTTCAACTTCCAAGTTAAATTTGCTGTCCTACTGTGTAAGGAAGATTGAATGATGCGACATGTGACAGATTTTTTCCTGCAATGTATTTCTTGTGTTAATTGATCGCTGGCTGGTTCTTTAGAATTTTGAAGTTACATATTATATTGTAAATTATTCATGCGGTTGATAACATTGGTGAAGATGTTAGAATGTGTGAGGATATGTTCTCAGCTTAAGATTAGAAAAATTTGTTCTCAATTTGTTCGCTTCAAAAGATGGTTAAACAGTTGATAATGAAAAAAGTTTCATGTCAAATATGCATTACATCGTGAACAAACAGCATTTCTTCTGGGATCTTCAGATTATTAATTAGTAATAATTACCTGCAATAGCCTTGTGACATATTTTAAACATTTTTTCGCAATTAAAGTTGCAAACATCATGTCTCATGTTTGCTGAATACAAACCAATTGATTGAAAAAATTCAATACTTATAAGTCTGAATGCATGTGTTTAGGTATTTATTAATTGCGACAGGGTAACCACTAAGTAGGAAAAATTGGTCACATTTTCCTTTTCTTTCATAATCAATCGAAATCAAGTGAAGTCTACACATATGCATTATAAACCATTGGAAAGGTTTGTTTCTCTGCTTTAATATTGTTTACAGCTCATATATAGTGCTACAGTAAGTGATGAGTAATTAAATTATGATGCATGGCTGCCACAGTTCTAGTGTGCTCCCACACCGAAACGGCAGAGTGCATAAAACTGAAATAATGGAGTGGCGCACTAATTTGAAAATTTCCATCCACCCTCGTGGTTAACTTAAGTATATGGAGAAATTAATGATGCCTTTTTGGTTTTTCTAGCTAGCTTTTTTGTATTCTTGAAAATAGTGTACTGTTATATTTAGTAAAATCTTTAATTTTTGCTTTATAAATTCATAAATAATCGTCATTTTCAGTATAGTGTTAGAGCTATGCATGGTTGGAAAGATGTGTTTCTCAGCTGTAATTTGGTATGCAGCATGTGTATATTGCTACAGTAAGTGGGGAGAAATTAAATTATTATGCACCCCTGACACAGTTCTGATTTTCCAATCATCGAAGGAGTAGGGTGCATTAAAACTCAAATAACAGAGAAGTGCACCATTTTCAAGATATACATCCACTGTAGTAGTAATCTATAGTGCTTTTGGAAATACATGATGCCTTTTTGGTTTTTCTAGCTCTTTTTTTTCATTCTTGAAAAGTTTTGTGCACTATAATATTTTTTAAAATATTCAATTTTTTCCTATTATTTCATAAATAATCATAATTAATTCAGCAAATTTTTATACTGCGCATATGTGTTATACTTGGTTGGAAAGATGTGTTTCTCAGCTTTAAGGTGATATGTAGCATGTGTATATTGCAGCAGTAGGTGAGGAGGAATTAAATTATTATGCACCCTTGACAGAGTTCTGATATTTCCAATCATCGAAGGAGTAGGGTGCATTAAAACTCAAATAACAGAAAAGTGCACACTGAAAATATTTCAGACTTTGACAAGTTAGACATTTTGACTAAGGTGGTCAAAAAAGCTAACTTATTTTTGACCTTAGTCAAAATGTCTAAGAAAAATTCACTTTAGTCAAAATGTCTAACATGGTTAGTCAAAGCTGCACATGCGCACTTATGATTTCCTGTTTAATTTCAAAAAATTGCACCAGAATGAGAAGACAGTTGAAAAAGCAGTCGGACCTGAAATGTGAGTGTTAAACCACTTCTAATGGGGCTACATGGCTGGTTTTTATGTCATTTTGTTCGTCTCTGACTCAAGATCACGAATAATTACACAGCAATGGACTATCTCGTGTGGAAATGTAAATAAATAGCATATTTATCGGTACGTCTTTTCATTCTTTGGCATGTCTGCAGAAAATTTTCATTGTTTTAGAATTACCTACTTTTTTTCCACCTATCATGATACAAATTTGGTTCCATGCTATCAAAAGGACTCCTCCCCATGCATTTTTATTTTTATTTATTACTGGTAATTCAGGGGCGGATTCAGAAAATGTAGGACGGGGGGGGGGTTTACGAATGAAAATGTACTAAAGATATCTAGAATTTTTTTTTTTACATTAAACTGTACCGGCCAAAGGGGGGGATTTGAACCCATAACCCCCACCCTGGATCCGCTACTGTAATTAACTTAGTCAAAATGACTAGGTAGGTTAGTCAAAATGACTAGGTAGGTTTGACTTTGAAATTTTCTTACCCCATCCCCCCTCAATCTAGAATAGGACATATTTGGTCTAATACCACTTAAGTAACCCTTCTACATATATTTTTCGCATTAATCAATTTACTAGGTAGATTAGTCAAAATGACTAAGTAGGTTAGTCAAAATGACTAAGTAGTTTTGATTTGAAAATGTTCTTATCCCCTCCCCCTCATTCCAGAATAAGGCATATTTGGTTCTATACCACCTGACTAAGCCCTATACACATAGTTTTTCCAATAATCAACTTGACAAAGTAGGTTAGTCAAAATTACTAGGTAGGTTAGCCAAAATGATCATAATTTTTTTATTTTACATCTCAAGTTTTTACTATTTCCATTTTATTTGATTTATTTATACTTAATATTGCATTTATCGTAAAGACTATTTGATTTTCTCCCTCTTCTTTTTTTTCAGCCATTGGCACAAATTGATAGCAGCACTCATTTGATGGCTTTGGTAGCATAATTTTGACCATTAAGTCAACCGTGCGGCCACGGGCCTATCGAACAGCAGGGAGATTGGCCCATCCTGATAAACTCATAATTATGAAAGCTGGAATTAACAAACGAATCTCAAAGTGAAATATCAAGACTGGAACTCTACCATTGGAGGCTGCTACATAAGAGGCATTTCTTCAATGATGGATACAATGTCATGCACTGTACAAATTGACTATGTCATATCAAGGAAGGAAATGAGGCCAAAAATAATAAAAAATTTCCTGACAGAGCAGGAACACTGGAACAGAGAAGGAAAACTTCAAACTCATCTGGTATCTTGACTGAAATCTGTGGACTGATATTGGAAATTTTTGTATGAGAAGAGGAATTTACACTATTTACACCACAAAAACTGTATGTGAAATTTTAATCAGAGACTGACTTCACAACACAATTTTCATATTTTGTATGTATGGCAACAGTCTGCACTTATAAGAATATTACAGGTACTCTAAATTTCCATGAAGGTTTATTTTGTTTTTATTTTTCCATAATGATTTCATCATAAATTTAAACTCATGATGTGATATGATATATGACAGTTATAATTCATGATTTATTATTTTATTGGACCTCATCATCTACAATACTTTTTTCGGCCAATGAGCATAGCAAACTGGTATCACTAAAGTTAATTGTCTTGTATCAGTGGACTTGGTCAGACTGACTAACCATTGACTAACCCTGTTAGTCAAGAATGCTAACATGACATTAGCCATTATGACTGACTTTGAGCAGGTTAGTCTGTTTTACTAACCAAAGTTAGTCATATAAGACATCGTCAAAAAGGCTAACCAGGGTTAGTCAATATGACTAACAAGTTGGTCAGTTTGACTAACCAAAGTTAGTCATATAAGACATCGTCAAATTGGCTAACTTCTTAGACATTTTGACTGACTTCTTAGTCAAAAATATTTTCAGTGCACCGCTTTCAAGATATACATCCACTGTAGTAGTAGTCTATGGTGTTTTTGGAAATACATGATGCCTTTTTGGTTTTTCTAGCTCTTTTTTTTCATTCTTGAAAAGTTTTGTGCACTTTAATATTTTTTAAAATATTCAATTTTTTCCCATTTTTTCATATAATCATAATTAATTAAGCGAATTTTTATACTACGCATATGTGTTATACATGGTTTGAAAGCTGTGTTTCTCAGCTTTCAGGTGATATGTAGCATGTGTATATTGCTGCAGTAGGTGAGGAGAAATTAAATTATTAGTTACCCCTGTTGCAGTTCTTAAATTCCCCAACATCAAACGAGGGGGGTGCATTAAAAGTGAAATAACAGAAAACTGCACCACTTTCAAGACATACATCCACCCCAGCGGTCATCTGGAGTATTTTGGGAATTGCATGGCGCAAGCCGCATTTTTCTAGCTCTCGGGGTGAAGCAACTCCTGAAATATGGCCCTTTTTGGGGAGTGGCTCCTGGACTATATATTTATCTGACAATACCAGTTCATCCAAATAAACAAATTTTACATGAAGGGATCATGTCATTGTCATCTGACATTGGTGTAAATATTTGATTAGTGGTAAGTTATTTGCAATATCTGCCTAAGGTCTCCGGGAAATGTATAGAAGATAAAGATGGCCAGTCTTTAATGAAATGATCGACCCACTGTTAGTTGTTGCTTCTAGCATTTTTCTTAAAAGAAAAAAAAGATCACAAGACACTGATTTGTCTTTGCTTTTATTCAAGAAGCCTCTAATATCTCCAAAGTACCAGGTGAGTAGGCTGTATAGCTTAAGAGGGAAAATATAGTAAACAAATAAGAGCTTGAAGAATCCAACTCGCTTTGTTTGCCTCTCTTTAATAAAAGTATTTGAATCGATAGTTTTTTTATCAACAGCAGTAGGAGTCCAGCATTATCGATAATGAACTTGAATAAGCCGGGCAGTCTGCAACTGCTTGAGAAATCAATTCCAGTGTATTTACGCCTTCTGCGTATCATATGGTTGTATTACGAAAGCATAACCGTTATAGTCAAATAAACGCTTTTTATTATGTGAAAGTCTCACCGGGTGGACATACAAAATGGTGGCAGGTGGCACAGATTGATCTTCAGGTCAGTTCAATGTAAGTCCCACTTACCTATTTATTTCTGAGTTGAGTGAACTGAGTTGTCTCAAAAGAGCTAGACCTGTTGGAATGTGCTCACAGGCTTTCTGGACTCTTTTGCGACATCTTATTATCTATGGTAATTGAGAAACATATCGGTTGTTTGGTATCTTGCCGCTGAGCCACTTATTGAAATGACTCAAATGAGCCAGGTTGTAGAGGAGGAGGATACTGAGGCAAATATCAAAGCGATACTAGTTTATTATACAACATATTTCTAACCGTTGTTGGTAAATTTTCATAGATGTTGTGTTCTTCTTTCAGAAATCCAGTCCGACACCATGTCGGATAAAACCAGTGAAGTTTGTAAGCATCCTGATCGCTCTCTATGTTATGTGGATTTTCACATCTCTGCTCACTGCACCACCTTTGAAAGGTAAACATAATCACACATGTTCATTCAGAACACCTGCATGGCTGATTTGACATGTTGTAAACATTTTATTTATTTTACTATACATAGCTTGGGCAGACTCATGCCTAGGAAGGGCACTCTATACATCAGTAGTCTCAATAAAATTATGAATGATTTTACCACATATAATTATCCGATAGTATTGTTTGAATTGTTAGAATTGACATGTAAACTTGATGATAGTATGCCGGGAACTGTCATTTATGTAAGAAAATCATCATATTATTTGATTTTGCAGGAAATGACCCTCTTGAAGAGACCCCATCGATGGTGCCTGGGGATCAAGCGGAGCATGTCCGGAGGAAAACAGCAATTTATAAAGCTCTGAACAGCGTCCGCAATTTTCTGGAAATGCGCCCGCAGAGAAAATCATACATTTCTCATATCAACAAATTTCCAACATGGCTGTCAAATATCCTCATAGGACCATGGAGGAAGTTGTATTCTTGCAAAGAATTGGAAGAAGAAGGATATCTGCACCTTCCTGTGTTCAGTGTCAAGGACAATGCTGGATATGTAGACAGGACTAAAATACCCACTATGGTAACCCAAATGTCTGCAGACAGGTTCTTCAGCTTGGAGAGGAGTCTTCCTCTGTGGACAGCTCCTATCTCAATAGCAGTTTATGTGCAATATCACCAAATAAAATACTTAAAGGAATATCTAAGACCTGCTTTCTACAGAAGAGACAACCTTCTCCTGCATTTCGTGCCAGCAATTGGGGTAGGTGGAAACTTCCTTTTTGGGTCCTTGTTGGGTCCTTGGTACCAAGGGCCATTGTCATCGTCAACACTTCCTGTCAACAGCAAAAGTTGTTGTGGTCCCGGAAACATTTCACACAATAAAGTACAACCCCAAATCATGTGCCCTAGTTACAAATTTGGTACTTATGCATCCCTACCTACAATCTTGGGCCTGTCAGTGCTAAAGTTGATTCTAATTCAACATATTTGTTCAGGATTGCTGGCCCCACTTCCTCAAAAACTGGTTTGTACACTTTAGTTTTATCGCAAATTATATATGGCATAGGAGAAGTTACATGTATGTATCTGGTAGGGGAGAGGGGGGTTGGTTGGCACAAACAGGACATTTAGGTGTCCTGAACAAAAGCTATTTGGGATATGGATTTTGTTCATATGTCGATTCGAAGTCCTATCCCCAACCTACATTATTGGTACCTCACTGAGCCTGTATTATTATTTGCCCAGGAGATATCGCAGCTCAAAAATTCTGTGCCAACCTACCCCACCATGGGGCAGGTTGGCACATAAGGGGGGCTGGTTGGCACAAGTGACATCTGGAAATCAAACAATGTGAAATGACACTTTTTGTATTTTTAACATGTTCTATGCACAAAATAGATCAAATTATTACAGTATGCACATTCTTACCATAAGGCCTACCCTGTATGCTCAACAATCCTCAATTATCGTCTTTAGGCTAAGCCAACAAATCTCAAAACACCACTACAGCACGCTATACTCAGGAAAAGTTTAGTATTATAGAGTCCCTACAACTAACAATATCATTCAATTAAGTTATTCAATAACTTATTGGTTTGACTTAAGTTGCATTCACTAAACACAGTGTGCCAACCTGCCCCAATGCCTGTGCCAACCTGCCCCCGCCTGTCATTTTTTAAAGATTTGTGATTTCAAGGAAAACTAAGAAAGTTACCCGGGTGACACATAGCACCCTTCAAGTCAACATATTTACAAAGCTTATCAATAATTAATGAACCAGATGAGGCCATCAGTTATTGATGCACACCTTTTTCCGTTTTATCGAAAAACGGCTTTTGGGGTCTTTAAGCACGTGAAAGTGCTCCACAGCCAACATGAGTAAGCCGACACCCAAGATGGTGGTTTCTCCTGAACGGCCTTATAATGTATATGAAATATGAAATGTGGCAATAACACATTTCTGTACTGCACTTCAGCTTCGCACAAATAACGGTGTGCCAACCAGCCCCTGTGCCAACCAGCCCCCCTCTCCCCTACAGATTTGTGTTTGCAGCTAGGAAATTATATGTTCGGTTTATTTATTTCTATATTGTGTTTTACTTCATGATTAAATTCTTTAGCCACCCATCATAAACTAACATCATTCACCATCTCACTAGTCATTACAGCGAAACACTTTGATTATAGAATTCGAGTGGACTGTGGCACTGTGAAAATGACATTCGTGACTCATGATAGCTGATGAAGTGCCATCTTCTGAACTTTCAACATGGGAAACATAGAGGCTGTTTGATTAGTCATGATAAAGAGAAAACCATTTGGCTTCTCATAACAGATTTTAGAGTGAAAATCAGATGCATAATCCTTTCGTTTGGCTGTCACTAACAAGTGGAATAAGTCTCCTTGAATCAAATTAACATTGAAAGTATTGGGTTTAATCATGAAAAATCATCAGCATGATGACGCACAAAGTGCCATTTTCACAGTGCCACAGTCCACTTGAATTCTATATCAAAGTGTTTCGCTGTAATAACAGTGACTTATAATTTATTGTGACATGAGATTTGTTTATGTTGATGCCAGGCAAAAAAAAAAGTACATTTTTTAATGTGCCCTTTTGTTTATTATTATACCTAAAAAAACAAACAGCAAAGAAATGATAACAATAATATAGAGATCTAAGAAATTTTAACTTTGTTCAGCTAAGTTTTTCTTGTTCTAATGAAGATGTGCAGCTTAACAAAAGTTGACCATTTTTAAAAACAGATGATTGTCAGGTTTTAACAAATGTTACTTGTACTAAAATTAAAGATACTTTCAATGGTGTAGATATTATCATTGTATGAATATTGAAGAAAAGATCAGCCAACTCCCATTTTCAATTCAGTAATCTACAGCCATGGCCGTTAGTTTTTTCACTCAGCTGCTATGCTTCACCATGGTACTATCATTATGACCAATCATAACAAAGCAATTGCTCTCTCAATCTTCACCAAATTGTCAGGAATTATAGTCTGTACACAATAGCTGGTGTTCTGATAAAAGTTGGCTGAATGAAAGAAAGTTATATAATAACTGTAAAAAAACCTAAATTAGTTGCAAAATTTAAGCATTTAATCATTTCTAATGTAAAATGTCATTTGCATGACGATAATAGTCACCAAATTGTCTGGATGTGTTTGACACACACTAAATTAAGCATTCATGACAAAATCGCAATTAAATCTGCAAATTTAACTTTTTCGCATTGGGTTTGCTTTAAGTGTTTATAATTACAAAAATTGCTAATTTCTCAAGTAAGGATAAGTTGTTAAATTATTTTCTTTTGATAAAAATTTCATTTGTTTTATCAAACTCCACATCTATGGTAAGCATTTAGCACAATTTTCTGTTCAGATAAGGTGGTGTTCTATCTGTTTACACCTACTTAGAATTTGGCCATATTTAAAGCCAAAATGTTTTCTGTAATAAAATCCTACGAACTGACAGTCAACCATGTATCTATTTGTAATTTTGTCATGATGGATTAATTTGGTGTGTACCTAACACATTCAGACACTTTGGTGACTATTACTATGACATATAGCACCAGAACTGATTATATGATTACATTTCTACTAATTATATATTTTGCAATACAGTCATTATGTAACATTCTTTCATTCAACAATTTTTATCAGAACAGCTGCTATTGTGGACAGACTATAATTCCTGAAAATTTGGTGAAGATTGAGCAAATACTTGCTTTGTTATGATTGGTCATGTGCAATGATAGCACAATGGTGATTGGTGAAGCATAGCAGCTGAGTGAAAACTAACGGCCATGGCTGTAAAATAGTACACTCTGTTAGTGTTTCGCAGCTCCATAGATTTAGGCACTATTTCTTTTTTTTTTAACCGATAGTTTAAATTTTGAAATTTTTGCAAAATTAAAAAACAAAATCAGTTTTTTAAACATTATTCAAATACATTGAAATGTACCTGTATTATAAACTGTGTACAATAATTAATAATTTCAGAACTTCTATCCTGCCAATCAGCTACGTAACATAGCGCTAAAGGCTGCACAGACCGATTATGTCTTCATCAATGATGCAGATTTCTTACCAAGCTTTGGGATGCACAGAGAAATTGAACTGGACATTGCTTCAGGTTTCTTTGAATCCGGACCTAAGGTAAATATATCAATGAATTTTGCAATACGGTTTTAATTTATGTACTGTTACAAACAGAGAATAGACTTCATGTATTTATTCAGTGTCACTGATGCATTGATGAATACAAATGAGAAGATGCAGATCTATAGAGCAAATATTTCATCACAATAGCCTAAAAATTGGTGTTAGTGAACATATGTTCAGTTTCAAGCAACACATGTGTAACATTTAACATGGATTATAAGCTTTGCATTGTGAACACCTGACAGTTGTGAGTGCATCTAAAATAATTATTCAAATAACATTTCAAGCTCATAATCAAGAATTTTAGCATGAAATGTTTGATTTACAGTTTTACTACTAATATTTAATAATAATGATTTGGCAATTGTCCTTAAAAGTTACTGAACACATAGCCTAACTGTGTTATCAATTACTTCCAATTAATGACATTTGTTTGTCTTGAGCAATCTTACATGATTAGTGACAAATATTCATTTTATTCTTTATAGTGAAGTTAAATGTTCTCTAAATTAGTTCACACAGGCACAACAATAGCTGACACCAATTACTTTCTTGATTTGCATGTTTGTGCTCCAGTTCTAACAAACTACAAGTCAGTTTTAAAAGGCAAATTGTTCAATGCTGTATTCAATATAAAACACATGGTGATGGTCTGGCAAGAAGCTAAAAAGATATATAAGAAAATAATGATGTTTCTTTGTACAAAATCACAATTCCAGTTATTTCATCATAATAAAAAGAATTACCAAGAAGAAACAATTAACTGTTGCAACAACCGTGTTACCAAAGTGACCAAAGTAAAACTTTCAGAAAACGCTAAATGCGTTTATCTTTTAAAACTACAATTTGTTTTTTTTTTGTTTTTTTTTCAATATTCAGGCCCTGGTTGTTCCAGCTTTCTCTCTAAATTATGGTCTCACCAGACCTCCCTTGGTGAAGGAGCAGGTGAAGTCAATGTATGAGGAAGCTGTATCAATATACGGGTAAGTGATTCCTTCGTAATGCTTGAAACAACAATTCATTTTCTTCGAAGTTCCAAATGATATATTTCGTTTATTTTATTTCTTTTCAAAACAAGAATAAAGTCTGTTGTTTTAAACAATGTCTGTTTGAAGTAAGCTGAACATTTTCGAGCTTATTTTGTTTGATTCACCGTAAAGTTGCTCGTTTTTAACAACTGAATTTGTTGTCTTCGATAATCACTTGAAGTTAACTCCAGAAAAATTATTCAGTTTATTTGCATATCAAGCGGTTTGCACTAATGCAAATTATCACCAAAACTGCAAAGGGTCTACTCATTCTCTTTCCAGTTCAAAGAAAAAACAAGAAAGTCAGGCAGCAACTGACTATGCACACTGGCTTACCACCAATGAATTATATCAGGTGCGTATGCAATCATTTGTCACATTTACGAGGGGTGTTTCCGAAGTTCTGGCCAATGTTTTTGGCAGACTTTTCTGTTAGAAGTAGCTGAATGAAATTTTCACGAGATCAATTTCAGGTATTTTACTGTTGAAAAAAAAAGGCAAATCTGTTGGAAGTACATGTATTTGAATTACATTTCTATATCCATACGAAAGGTCAGCGCACCTAGTGCTGCTCAAAAGCAACTTCAAATAGAAAGGTCAGCAAAAAATTGGCATGTTCTATCCTAATTTGTAGCTCCCTCGAGATAGGCATGTTCTGTCCTAATTTGTAGCTCCCTCAAGATAGACATGTTCTGTCCTAATTCGTAGCTCCCTCAAGATAGGCATGTTCTGTCCTAATTTGTAGCTCCCTCAAGATATTCATATTCTGTCCTAAATTGTAGCTCCCTGGAGATAGGCATGATGGGTCATTCCATGCAAAATCAACCAATGGTCCCAGCATGACCACCTCCAATTTCTTTAAAACTTTCTGTGTTTCAAAAACATAATTAGGAAAGAGCAAATCCAAAATTACAGGGCGATAGCTCAATTATTTTCAGAGTTATGATAAAAATAAGTTTGAAAAATTGGAAAAAATACTGAAAAACGCTCATTAGTATAAATGTCATTACACTTCAAATTTGGACCCGAACTGTTTGATTTTTTTATACAATGCCAGTGACACCCTAAACTAATAATTAGAAGCAGTAAAGTGGTTTTCCACAAGAATGCCTGTCAAACAGAAATTTTCAAAGTTGACTGATTTATCACACTAAAATCCAATATTCATGAATTTTTTTGCCCACCTTAAACACATCCCAAAATCTTCATATTTCACATGGTAGTTCTTTGCCATATAGTGCATGAGTAAAATAAGTATCATTGTCCAAAAACCACTGGTTATTAATATATTGTACTCTGAAATTCAGAATTTCACAAAATAACCCATTTTCAAGCCACTAAATGGCCATGTGGCGTAGGTGATATGGAAAAAACAAATACCCAGCATAAAAGAACTTGGGAAGAGCTTTAAAATGATGTATAGAAATGCGTGTGTATTTGAATTCTTCATATTGAATATCCACACTCAAGTTGAGTAGTATTCAATTTGACCAAAATTTTTAAAAATATACGGCTGAGTATTTTATCACATATTACATATCTTACTTGTTATATTAATCATTCTCAATGAGTTTCTACATGTTCTGGATGACAATTTTTGGAAAAAAATGAAGTAAATTGTCAACAAATCAATGTTCTCGTAAGGTTTCATTCAGCCTAAATTATAAAAGATAAATTCATCGTTTAGCAGAGATCATATAATTATTAATGAAAGGCGTGTGACAACCGTATTCATCTCATGTAAATGAGACTTTATCTATTGGCTACTGCAATTATATATTTAGCAGCAAGAAATACCTTATAATACTTTACTACAGGGAAAGTATGTCACATTTATTCACTCATATTTTAATCATATTTCGAATGGATTACACTTCATCCCAGAATTTTTCAGGTGGCTTAAAAATAGTTCACTCGAAGTGCTACCATGCACAGTTGCACACCAAAACATCTTCATAGGAAAACCAAAACCTGTCATTTTGTTGTTAAGATGGTGATTTGTGTCTTGGTAATTTTATAGACATCTCATGGCATTGTGTCAATGTTGGGTGCCTGTTGGCTGTATAGTAACTGTTGAAATCAGTGACTGATCATGAGCTGCCAACCAAAAATAAAAATTTTAGCAAATTAAAAACAGTTTCATATGTAATATGTTTGATAGCTTCCCCACTGCAGCCCTCATTATCCTATATAAAGTTGAAAGTGCTTCAAATTGGGCACCTATTATAATTCAATTTTAAACATTGTGCGATGATTGAAGTACTGAGAAAAAGTTGCGAAAAATGTTTGCTTCATCCCAGTGGATAACTAGTTAAAAAGTTCAGATAGTGTTATTTTACACAGCAAATTCTTACTATTAAATTTAGTACATGGCAGGAAATGATATTTGTCTTTTTGCATGACTACTGCAATCCATTTACACTATTTTTCTCCATTTGCAAATAAATAAAAAATTATCAAAGTTGAAAAAACCCTAAACTTGGGTGCTCATCTTCAGAATGAAGGAATCAAATACACACATATTTCTACATATCATTTTAAGGGTCATCCCGAGTTCTTTTATGCCATGTAGTTGCCTTTTCTGTATCACCTACGCCACATGGCCGTTTTTTTTGCTTGAAAATGTGTTGTTTTGTGAAATTCATAAATTAAGCAGACCTTATTTCAATAACTACTGGTTTTGGAACATTAATACTTATTGTACATATGCTATATGTAGCAAAGCAATACCATAAAAAGTATGACTGTTTTGGGATGTATTTAAGGCCACCAAAAAAAATCATGAAAATTGGATTTTAGTGTGATAAATCAGTCAACTTTGAAAATTTCTGTAGGACAAGCAATTTTGTGAAAAGCCATTTCTCTGCTTCTGTTTATAACTGTTGGGTATCTTATGCATTGCAAAAAAATATCAAAAGGTTTAGGGCAATATTGAAAGTTTGATAGCCATTTTAAAAATTGACAATTTTTGACATTTTTCTCATATTTTCACAATTCAATTGATCATAACTCCTAAAGTATTTGAGCTATCGCCCTGCAATTTTAGATTTGCTCTTTCCTGATAATGTTCTTGAAACGTAGAAAGTTTGAACAGAATCAAAGATGGTCATGCTGGGGATTTTCGGAAATTTGGTTGATTTGGTGTGGAATGACCCGCATGTTCTGTCCTAATTTGTAGCTCCCTGAAGATATTCATGTTATGTCCTAATTTGTAGCTCCCTGGAGTTAGGCATGTTCTGTCCTAATTTGTAGCTCTCTCAAGATATTCATGTTCTGTCCTAATTTGTAGCTCCCTTGAGATAGGCATGTTTTGTCCTAATTTGTAGCTCCTCAAGATAGGCATGTTTTGTCCTAATTTGTAGCTCCCTCAAGATATTCATATTCTGTCCTAATTTGTAGCTCCCTCGAGATAGGCATGTTTTGTCCTAATTTGTAGCTCCCTCAAGATAGGCATGTTCTGTCCTAATTTGTAGCTCCCTCAAGATATTCATATTCTGTCCTAATTTGTAGCTCCCTCGAGATAAGCATGTTTTGTCCTAATTTGTAGCTCCCTCAAGATAGGCATGTTCTGTCCTAATTTGTAGCTCCCTGAAGATATTCATGTTCTGTCCTAATTTGTAGCTCCCTGGAGTTAGGCATGTTCTGTCCTAATTCGTAGCTCCCTCGATATTCATATTCTGTCTTAATTTGTAGCTCCCTCGAGATAGGCATGTTCTGTCCTAATTTGTAGCTCCCTGAAGATATTCATGTTCTGTCCTAATTTGTAGCTCCCTGGAGTTAGGCATGTTCTGTCCTAATTTGTAGCTCCCTCGATATTCATATTCTGTCTTAATTTGTAGCTCCCTGGAGATAGGCATGTTCTGTCCTAATTTGTGGCTCCCTCGAGATGATGAGAGCTTCAGATCAGCCTATAAATTGTTTTCAAATTGTTTTTAATATTTTTTAGGTAAAATGGAGTGAAGGATGGGAGCCTTTCTTGGTTGTGAAGAAAACGCAATGTCCTCTCTTTAACCAACGTTTCATGAACAATCTCAAGGACAAAGTGTCATTCGTAACAGCTCTCCACTATTTAGGGTAATCTAACTTCACATGAATACAATTGGCATTTTGTAAAAAAGAAAAGGTCATGGATTGTCTGCCACTCAAACTCCTCTCCATTTTCAGTTTCAGATTCTTCGTCCATCCAACAGCATTCATCACTCATCGCTACATGTACCATCCATTCACACCATCAATTTACAAAACTAACTATATGAAGTAAGTTTTTGAAAGACTTTAATCTTTGGCTCTCGGAACAAAATATGTTTATATACACACATTTCATGACTAGAATGTACACGTAATATTATATCGTACTTCTGTTCTGATTCACTTTCCTCTTTTTTTTGCAGGTGTTCTGAGAAACTAATGAAGCGATACACCAAGTACTTAATTAACATGCAAAAGACAAAAAACAAAGACAAGTAGTCCTATTTAAACTGATATTACTCAATTAACAGTCTACCTTTGGAGGGCACAAATCAAAAGGGTCATTGGAACTGTGTGATGACTTCTGTACTGCACACACACTATTTAACATACAGACTGTAGACTCAGGCTTTAACCCATGAAGTTGTTGGCCTGAACTTAATTGTTAGCCTTACCTTATAGCTGCTTGCAGACTGGCGGTTCAAACAGTTTCAAAAGTAACTTTCAACTAGGTTGTGTGATGTCACTGTTTTGTTTGAGTCAGTTACGGTTAATCAGTTGATTCAGTGCTTATCATATCAATCAACAAAGTCAGTTTGTAAATTGAAAATGAGAAAATTACTTTTTCCAGTGGACCGCCAATCTGTAAAGAGCTCAGATGTATAGAATTAGCAACAATGCAACATGGCACAGGTTTTAAAAAACGTTATTTTGAAAATATATATTTATATCTGCAGAAAAGAAACAATAGTTAGACTTGTGGACTATACTTTTGTTTTTGTTCCGGCTTTAACCCACATTGGTCGATGAGGATGTCATTATTAGATACAACTGAGTCGGCGCGGTCGTTTTCGCCATTTTGTGATGATGATGCACTGATCTTCTGGTTAATTTCTTCAGGAAACATGTTCTTAGATCCTTGTGAGGTAACAGAACTAGAATCAAAGGGTTTTCCATAACTGTCTTCTTGATACATGCTGTCATTCTTGCAGGAGTCAAAGTCAGCTCCACTGGTGTTCATGTTGGCCATGTCATTGTCAGTCTGCATCTTCACCAGGAGCATGATCACTTCCTGCAACTGCTCCCTGTAAAAAGAAAGGAAAGTCGCCAAGATGGATTTGGTCTATAGACGCAAAGTTTGCAAACATTTGCAAGCTCTCTTTGAACATAAAAATTTACAGTACAAATTTCTATTCTAAATGTGGCTCAACTTAGCTGTCTATAGCTATTCATTACTAGTCTAATCCATATCTATCCATAGCTATCCATTTGTATTCCTTTGTATACACTAAAAGCTCTTTACCCCTAGTTTAAACAATAGTAATTGTGGATAGCTACGGATACCTATGGATAAGAGTAGCTAGGTTTAGCTTAAAATGGCTATGGATAGATAGCTAAGGCTAGATTTTAAATGACGAGCCACTTTTAGAAATTTGTACTGTAATCTGTAGTCAATCATTGTAGATTACGTAGGACAGTTTCATGCTTTAACCGGTTTCAATTTTATACAGTATAGTCATTTAATTTGGAAGCAAAAGAGTGTGTGTGTTTGTGTTTTTCGCTTCAGCAGCGCCTCAGGTGAGCAAAAGATTCAGGTTGCCAAATTATATAGTCCCCGTACATCGCATTTAAACTTTAGACAAGATACCTACCGCAGTGAAGCTAGAGCATGTCCTTGCCGTGCCAATCGCGTCTTGACCGTGCGGATGTTGAGGTCCTGGATGTCCATTCTGTCCTGGATGTCTTTGCCCATCTTCTTGTGGTCATTCAACGGAGCATTCTCCCATCTCCGAAGAACATCCAAGAGATCCACCAGTTCTTCAAAAGCCCTGTACCTGCTCTCTCTGTAGCCCTGGAACAGGTCAGCAACACTGCATTGATTAATACCATGAAGACATGATGAAGTTACATCCTATTTGTGGATCACAATGATTTACACATATGTATGCAGCGAGAACTGAAATGTGGTGAAACTAGAATGTTGGAAGATTAGGCCTAGATGCCAAAAACCAGGGGGCACCTCATGACAGTGTGTTATTATAATACCCATATCACTGTAAGGTCTTGGTTGCACATCTTTTGTGACACTCAGATTAATTTTTTTATGCAACTGGGAGAAAATATGTTAGTATGCTGCCAGCTGGGTTGCCAGCCAGCCCAAGCGTCGTTCAGCACCTCCCGGCCAGCTGCCTCATCTTCTTTTTCATTACTGATTGCAAATTTCATCGGTTGAATGCCAAAAATTGACTCCCAGCTGACAACTTTTCCAGCTGGAAAATTCTAGCTGATAAGTCGGCCAGCCAGCCGGGCACCTGCTGCATAACAGATAATTGGTATAACAGATCATGGGGTGCCCCAGAAAAAATGGCACCTACGTGACCTAACTATGCAACTCACTTAATATTATAAAAGACAAATGTTGCATGACTGTATACACATAATTTGTAAATGTAGGCTATATTCAGTGCAATTGGTATAGGTCCCACAAAGAACAAGTAAAGAGAGGTCCACCTGGCCAATGAAGACACTGTTCCTCTCAACCCTAGTGACAATCCAGGCCCTGTTGAGCTCCAAGCCCCTCTGTGCATCTCCCTGGATATTCTGGTAGGTGTCACTCAACTGAGCAATCAGGATATTCAAGAGGACCACAATGCAAGCAAAGAGGAAGACCACCATTAGGCCAACACCCAGCACTCTGTTTTACAAAAATAAAGCAATTAATTATAACAAATCTGTCACGTATCCAACTTGCAAAGCAACATCACATTGCTCTTTACAAAAGGTCACTTATTTTAATGAATCCTGTCAGCAGACTGTCTGACATTGTGGTCTGGTAGCATCAAATCATAATGTATAGTTCATTTTGTGAAAGTTTATTCGTGACAAATATTCATAAGAGCGTATGGTCTGGTATGGATCTTTAGATATAAGCCTACACAAATAGCAAAATTCGAAAAAGAGCTATCATACTGGAAGCCGCCCTCTCCTCCAGTGTAGTCGATCACGGGCTGCGCTTCTATCAATGTACGAGCTCCAGTAAATGTTATCCACCAGAACGAGCTGAAAAATTAAAGAGTTGTCAATGTTTTTACATGATGTACTATTGTACATGTCTACCAAGAGACTTAAGACAATCTCTATTGCTGAATATCGAGACAAGAAATCTGTTTCGAAATCACATAATCTTGTGACGACATGTTATTGCTGAATATCTAGACAAGAAATCTGTTTCAAAATCACCTAACCTTGTCTCGACATGGGTCTGCAGCGTCCCCTCTCCCTTCAAGGCCAGGATGAAGGATCCCGAGAAAGCAACAAGGATGATGGCAAAAACCAGAGTGAACTGAGGGAAGTCTTGGGTCAGGATTTTCCATAGGATCTGAGCATAGGCCCCTGTTTGTCTGTAAGAAAAGAATAGTTGTAGGTAATTTGGAAGGCAAATGCAGTTGATCAGAGAAAATGTTACTGGTAAGATTTGGCTTGGACAAAGACCCCAAAGAACTTACCTGAAGACTGCAGCATATTTGAAAATTCGTAGAGTCCAGAAGAGGAAGCCAAAAGAGAAGACCGGCCATTGCTCTTGGCGGTCGAGATAGCGAAGAGGAAGCACGACTAGCAAGAGGAGCGCCGAACCAAGGTCTATCACATTAAATGGGTCTTTCCAGTGGTCACTCCGATGTCTGGATTAACAAGAATTTTATACAAAAATAAATTATTGTGAAATGTGTAGGACGTGTAAAAGGCAGATGTCACAGATATCCAACAAGGATTTCGTGTTGGAAAACCAAGCTTCAGCTGTACATGTGAAAGCAGGACTTTCATAGTAAAATCTCCACAGATTGTCATTTACCTAAAGACAACTGTACTGTAGAATTGCCTAGCTACTAAAATATAAGATACTTACTTTCTCATCTGATTGAGTTCTATAAGCAGAGTCAGTGTAGCATAACCAATCACGATGGATTCGCAGACTGCTCGTGAAATGTCGAGAGGGGCAGAGTAGAGGCGAGGGTCAGTGGAAGCACAGGCCGTGATGGCTGAGAAGGTCAGGCAGACCAGAGATACTATGTAGATGAAGGCATTTAATCTGAAATTGTACATAGATCTGTAATTATATGCAAGATCCGTATTGTCCGATTTCTTGGACAAAGAAATTTTCGTAAGCAATCTTTGTTACATGACTCTAAATTAAAAAAAAAAAAAAGTCAGGGTGTATGACTTGTAGTAGGCCCGTTATTTCATTGGGTCCAAAATTTTAAACCGAATTAATGTAATTGCAATAGGGTTGGCAGTAATACCCAATAGTCTAGTCAGCTTTTATTCAAACAAATCTATTGTTGGGCTGATATTTAGTTTCAGGAAAGGCCTATCCTATTTTGTACTTCAATCTCAACTCCAGGCTCTATGAGATGAGAATTGAAGATTTTACTTAATGTTCAAATATAGAGGCATCTTTACAAAAGTTTCATTTGGAAATAAATGACTTACTGAAATCTCCATTTTGCAAAGTCCTTCCATTTCTGGCGGATCAAAAGGCGAATGACATCATGATAAACGACGGCCTGCAGACAAATGACATACAGCATTAATTTTAAATGACACATGCTGACAGGTAAAAGGGATAAATGTCATAGGCTTGACATTGTAGCTATAATCTCCACCACAACATAGGTTTCCCAAGGTGTGGCTCATATGGAGCGTGTGATCATCTGTGACTTATAAGGTTCAACAATAAATAGCAAAACAGAACTAGATTAGTCTGAAAGAAAACATAATATTATGGCATTTTAATGGAAATCAGCAGGTTCAAGAAAAGGTTCTTTTCTTTTATGCAGCCATAAGCAAGGATAATGAGCAATAATGTATGTCATCAAGACCAACACCTATAATTATCCAAACACTTTTTGTTGGCCTAATATCATTATCGTAAAATAGGTGATTTGCCAAAGGTCTTCCTATTTCTCAGAAAAGAGGTTTATAACACCATAAAAAGGTTAATGTCTTAATGAAAAAAACTTCCTATAAAAGACCGGTGCATCAGGAAATAAAAACATTTTTCAAAAACGAAATGTATGACCTGTTTTGTAACAACATAAGCACACGCGGTTTTCCTGCCAACATCCACAAGGTCGTGACTTATCTATGGGACCGCATCTGTGCCAAATGACTGTGCTGCTTTGAGTTTTCATTCTCATAAATTTATGATCACAATTTATGATTCTTTGACTTCCACCTGTCACAATGTCGTTGCTTAACACCATCATAGCAATATTCCATACATATACAATGTACTGTATACGCTCTGTTTAATATCCTTTGGCAGATAACTTAAGTTTCAAAAAGTTGTTTTATCATGTTATATTTTGGCTCCAGTAGACCTAGTTTCGTCCAGAATTTGACTTCATGGGTTTGACAATTGACTGTACGTCTGAGCTGCCCTAAATTGAGCATTAAAAACAAAGACTAGACAATCACAATCACAAAACATTCAGGCACACAAACTTTATTATTCGTCTGGGCGATAATGTGGAGGGCTGATCTTGAGGTGTTGTCAAAGGAATGGTGGTTGGGAGGTCTTCCCTCCTCATCTGCCTCTAAGATGCTGTAGTGTACTCTGCAGTGGGAGGTGGCTGTGACTTCGTCTATCATGCAGTCAAGAAGAGATAGAACAGTTTTCTGCAACAAGAGAAGAAGGATATTAAGTTCAGTCCTTGATGTGGGCTGTGACAAAAGATCTATATTATCGGAATCTGTGTATGCTTTATTGGAAGGGGATCCGAAAAAAGGTATAATGTTGCAAAATATTTCTGAATTTTAAGGCGTACATGGAAAGAAACTTCTACAGAAAATGAATGGCAGGACTATATATATAATAATTGAAAAAGCGTTTGAATCAATGATCATTTATAATTGTATGTACGTTTCATAGATATAGATAGATATGGTAAGTGCAGCCCTCTAAGCCCAGTTCTGGGCGCTCACGAGGGTTGATTGATGAGATGGGAGAGAGAGCGGGAGTCCTCAACATGTTACACATTTACCCCATGTGAGGGATCTTTTACTTGCCCAGCATAGACACTGATACAAGGGGCCACCAATTTAACGTCTCATCCGAACGACATCCAGCTGGGATTTTGCTCATGAAGGTACACTGAAAATTTTGGGTTCCCCACCTGGGGTTCGAACCCATGCAGGCAAAGACCTTCAGCGGAGCAGGCGGGAACCTTAACCACTTGGCCACCCAGCTGCTAGTCACAGAGCTTCACAGTCTTATGAAGGCCAAACCTTTAACGTTCTGTGTACAGATATATGTATCAGAATAAAAAAGTAAAATGCAAAACTGCACTTTGATATACCTGCATTGGAGAAAACAGGAGTTTCTGGAAACCAAGTTCTGCTAATTTACTGCCATGGCAACTGTACAGATCTCGTGCTCTGGAACACAATGGATGACATTCAAACCTACTCAGAAACTAAGTATTTAAAAGGTGTATGACAAAGGTTTCCATTTCCATAGGAACAACATCTGTGGGCGGAATTCGTGTCATGAACAAGAAATGTAGCTTGCATTGCAATAAGCGAAGCATAATATGTGATACCTATAGCATCAAATTACCATTCCAAATATTAATGATTTTGATCTTTCTTTTTAGTGTCAAAAGAAAAGGGTAATTTTGGTTTCTCAGACTCTATAGTCAGACGTGCATGATTACTCTAAATGGGATCTGTTAATGCCAATGAAATCAATTCATGTTCGAATGAAAGTCAACTCGCTGGCCTACGAAATGAACACCTTCGAGCCTTTGACAGAAGAGTAAGAAAAAGGCAACGCCCTTTGCTTTGTGATGTGGAAAACGAAGAAAACCATTTAACATGACAAATATCATTAATTCAAAACTATGAGGCTACAATGGGGGCATATAAGAAGTAGCAGCTGAGACCAATAGAAAATCAGAACTTCACTGCATTGCAGCTTCATATAAAACTCATATATCAGGGCTTACGCTTGGTTGGGCATGTAGACGAGCAGCACTGATGCAATTTCATCGTTCTGGTTTTCTAAAGCCAAATGATAAGGAGTCAAGCCCTCACAGTCTCTCTTTGTTGGGGAGGCATTGTGTTCCAGTAGACGTTGGCATACTCCTTCATAATTGCGCCTTACAGCATGGTGTAACGCAGTGCGCCCCAATCTGTCCTCTGCTGTTGGTCGGGCCCCTTTATACAACAGCAATGTCACAAATGTCTGAACCTAAAATCAGAACAACAGAAATTCAACATCTTTAATTCATCAAAATACCATTACAACTGCTGCACTGTATTCTGCCTAAACAAGTAAATTTATAGGCGTATATTTTACGAAAGGTCAACAACTTATTTTTTAGCCAAGCCCGACAAAGTCACCCTCCATTATAAGGGTCTATTCAATGTAATGAGTGAAATTCACCAGACATTACCTTGTTTTCAGAGAGGCCATCAGTCACAGCACCCAAAAGGGCATCATCTTTTCCGCCATGTTCCTCAATCAAAAGGTCCACTGCGACCTCCACTTCCGCCTCACTCTCTCCGATCATGAACATCCGGCTCTTCCTTTCTACCTGCCATTATCATATCATATTCTAAATTTCCGGTATTTGAAGAAAAAAGGCGATAAAAGATGCAACGTCGAGACAAAGCTTGACAAGCAGCCACACCCTTAATTATTAACAATCACCGTGACATTAAGCCTTTATTATGCCTTTATTAACAATATACATCGCTTTTGCAAACCTGGTGCCTCATGTAGAGCAGCTTTACATTGTAAACTGTCTGTCATCAGATGTCAGAACCACTGAAGAAGCTTTTATGTTAGTTCAGTTATTTTCAAAGGGCAAAAAAATGTGAGACCTCAACTTGAAAGGATTGGCTTCTTTTCCTTGGTGAGAGAGGCCCCTCTGCTTCTGGATTCAGCTCTTCATTAACTGAGTCTAGCGTTTCATCCTCATTGGTATCTTGAAACCAACCTGTGCGCAAAAGCAAGTATGTCTAAAAGTTAACATTGCCAATTCTAGGTGATATGGAAATTATAGGCCTACATGAAGAAGTTCGAATTATTTTTTTGTATCGGTATAGTCTTTTGCCTTCTGTCAAAGTTTGACAGTCAGACTCAAACTGCTTTGAATACTCGTAAACTGCTCAAGACTAGAGTCAAGATAATATTATGTCCATTTTTCATGCTATGCGCATGAGATTTCACGTATTGGATGTCAAATCATGCCATGTGGGTGATGCATCTGCCCGCAGGGTCACATATATATTATTGGTTCGACAGCAGGGAGGGCTGATACGCGATCCAAACAGACGTTCTGAGCTTTGAAAGCATCGAGGGCATGGTTTGTTAAATGTCATATGATGAGGTTATATCATGGGTGGGGGCAGTATATACCTGGTATAGTCACCCAAGACCCAGTATATCCCGAGGCCCGTCTTTTTTTAAATATTTGTTTGATATAAATGTAAAACAGTTTGAAGCACTTAATGTGAATGCAGCTGTGTTACAAAAAAAATTAGTAATCAATACTCTTAATTGGCAGCACTTAATTGCCTTAAATCACAACAATCAGCAAACATGCTGGTATCTGCAACGCTGATAAGCATGATATATAGGGGCACTGTTGTCTTCTGATTGGTCAGTTCCAGTATATCCCTGTTTATCTCATTTTCTTTCAGTGCATCCCTGCTGGCTAATTAGCCAAAGGAATTTGATTGGTTGAATTAAATATATCCCTGTTTCTTTCTGTTGTATTTCCCTCTCTCAATCTGTGTTGACCAGGGAGATGCTCAGTATGAGGGACAAAAGTTGGCTAGACATGGGATAAGACAAGTTATGTATGCCATGATGAATGGACCGATTTGCTTAAAAATTCCAAACTGGTATGATTGTTAGGTAGGTAAGTAAGGTAGATAAGATTGCATCTAATGCCATGTTCAACCAGTCACAGGATTTTCAAAGATATACAAGGATAAAAGCACGACATGTTCTATCAGCCCTTTCATGATGTAAATCTACATGTATTTTATATTAAATATGAAGAATAAAAGCAAACATGGATATATATTAAACAGACTCACTTATATAATGGTCCATGTCATCATCATGCATGCTGGAGGTTCTGGAGAACCTTCCATGCCACTTCAACTTCTTGGTGTAGCGGAGCCTTTTTTTGTTGAGGCCCCCCACCTCAGAGGTTGCTACTGATGACATGCTGGTCATTGTCCCCCTGTAAAATATGTATGACATCGTATCAATCATGATCAATTTATGATGATAATGATGAATGATGATGGCAACAACAACAACAATGATGATGATACCAGAATGAAATGTCGTACTGTCCAGATACTACCGCTAGATAGGTATATTTACCATGGGAGAGGGAATATGTGATTATAAGCCGAGGGCTTTAGCCTGAGATGTGATAAACACATATTCCCGAATCCCAATCCCATGGTGAATAACTAGCTTATACCATGAGACAAGCACTCAAACGGTCAAACATAAGACCACATTAGTGGACAACAAAGAATATGGGACTTTTTACTAATACATGCTTAATTGTGATATGCTGACAGAGGCGTCGAATGGTATAATATGAGGTTATATCATGGGTAGGTGCAGTACATCCCTATAGTATACTCCCCGAGACCCCAGTATATTCCCGAGACCCGAAGGGTCGAGGGAATATACTGGGGTCTCGGGGAGTATACTGGGATGTACTGCACCTACCCATGGTATGACCTTTTTATCCCATGTCTAGGCACATTTTTCTATTTAATTAAAATTAGTAATAGTACCACTGCGAGATAAACAGTCATCCATCTGTCTTTCAAAATGCCTTGAACCAGCCTGTGACTTACATATATAGCAACTCCATAGCCTATTATATATAATATACATTGATAAATCAACCAATCATCTATCTATCTATCTATCTATCTATCTATCTATCTATCTATTTATCTATCTATCTATCTATCTATCTATCTATCTATCTATCTATCTATCTATCTATCTAATTGTCTATCTATCTATCTATCTATCTAGCTGTCCAGCTATACTGTTAGCATTAATATTCAAAAATAGGATTGGCTGTTTGACAGGTTGAGAAGTTGATTGCTGATTGAATTATGTAAAGCTTGTTATAGCCTTATCATGATTGAGTATTATGAAAAATAAAATGTTGTTGAACTGCCCACTAATTGTATTTTAAAAATCATCCTAATATTTATCACCGATTCTATGTAAAATTCAACTTTCAATAAAATATCAGAAATTGATAAATTAAAGTACATTATACACTTCCAAACAACAGAACTGTGTGTTTTCAGAATTAAGTGAGTTGAAATTGATTTTATAACTTTTGAAAATAATATTGTAGGTGAGCCCTTGTTTCATTTTTAAATTAACTCTATCTATACATTTTGTATTCAAAATGGTGACTCTAGTTGCTTTAATTAAATTACACAAAGTTACCACACTCAAAGAAGTATAATCCCAACAATGAAAACACAGGAAATCTCTGTGCACAGTGGTGGAGTGGTGAAGTGGTGGATTATTGATTTTTTTTCTTCTGTGCAGTCATGCACGAACTCTGGCTTGTCTGGCTGAGCTGAAAGTGGGTGTGTCACATTGCTGCACTGTGATTGGTTAATGAATCTAAAGTCAGTATACTCCCTGGCAAATAATGGTCAGCTGACCATATACTGGTTTTTCTCCCCAATACTAACTTTTTCCCTGCTGTATCGGTCCAGTAAAAAACACAGTATCAGGGAGAAAATGTGCCTAGACATGGGATAATATTTATAGAACTGTTCTGCAGTCAATATGAGATGATTTGGCAATGTATCTTATCTGACTGACTCATGTATATCATGAGGCTAATTTGGGCCGTTATTGAATAGGAATGATTGATGATGTCCCTTTTGAGAAAAACTTCAAAACAGATTTAACGTATATGTGGTGAAAAGACATGCAGTTTAATCTCAATTAAGGAACACAATGAAATTAATGCAGGGTTGCCTAAGTTAACTGCATACATATATGTGACTTTTTATATGTAATAACTCTAGGGGGGCCTTACCGTACTCCAGAAAAACAACTTCGGTCTGGATACAAAAAATATTGTCACATTGTCCATCCATGTGTGTTGTCTCCATTGAGACTTGTTTCATGTTTTCTGACCACACCCCCTTTTAATCAACTTCAGCATTAAATATTCTCTTTAATAAATAAAATAAGAAGACACTGACCTTATTGCTTATGGGCTATGCTTATTGTAATCCACCAAGCCATTGTCATTCTGCAGCTCTGGTGCTTCTTCCACACACAGCAACCAAGTGTAGCTGCCTGTCACATGGCACATGATGGCAGGCTAGGAAGGCCATACACAGACCTGTATTGCTTGGCTTCCATGTGCCACCTGTTTAGTGGGGAAAGGTGAATGAAGAATCAGGCGTGGCTAATTATGACCAACAGACCCATGATCTGTGTGGTGTACCTCAAGGATTAGCTGCAGTCTGCATCTATAGCACACATCGATCCATTCTCACTAATGTTGATCTGTGGTATTAGCTTAATATCTCCTCTGATCTCTCATCCAGTCACACCCCGAAATAGGCCTATGTAATGTGGTTGACCTACCATTTATCCCCCTAGACCTTCTCGTGTA
Organism: Platynereis dumerilii; assembly: GCA_026936325.1. Lineage (NCBI taxonomy): Eukaryota > Metazoa > Annelida > Polychaeta > Phyllodocida > Nereididae > Platynereis > Platynereis dumerilii. The sequence continues at coordinate 112,730,829 of JAPTHN010000001.1, forward strand.
GGATTTGATGTTAAAATGAAAGAGCAAGCCCAAGGTGCACACAACGTATTGAACGTAAACACAACATTGCAAAGATTGGGAAATGGTGTAAAGATGAGAAGAACATTCTTACCTTCAGCGAACTAAGTTCGAAGAAGGTATTATTATCACTTTGGAAAAGTCTCGGGACACAGCATGTGCATGAATGAAATTTAGTGTATAAATAGCCTTTATGGTGTAGTTCCCAACAAAAACAGGACGTTTCCAAAATTATTCACACTCTAAAAACAAACGCCTGTTTTAAACACATTTAAGTGTTAAATTACATAAACACGTTTGAAAATAAACACTTTCTACCAGCATTAACAGATTTAAGTGTTTATCAAACTTAGAATATTTTCTCATGTATGGTTTCAGAAATTAATGATCAATTTAAACCAGGAAATTTTGGTTAGAAGATGACAGTATGTCATAAAATGTCAGTTGGTAGCATATTGTGTCTTTTATCTTTGTTTGAATGCTCCCAAGTGCAAGAAAATGTGTATTATTTCTTTTTAATGAAAATGTCAAAGTCCTTTAAACACATAGTGTTTTTGTAAGTTTGCTGGATAAACACTTATAGTGTTAATCTTTAAGGGGGCAGACAATTTAAAACAAGATCACAAGCGACCGACCATGAAATCACAGCTTTCTGTACTTAAAACACAGATTGGAAAACATGCATTGTGACTTAAGTCTTCACTGAAGTAGCTTATAACTGGTAAGCACAACTTAAAATGGCATATTTAAATGCTATTTATTAAACAGCAAAGAAAGGTATTAAACTATATTTTGATTAAGTTGTATTTATGTACACTATACAAGCATACGTTTGCTAAGAAGAACATGTTAATGGCAGTATCTGTACACAGCATAACATGCATTTTTACATTATTAATTTTCATTTTATCAGAAACATTTTGAAGTCTATCTAATTTCTAGATTTCAAACACATGTAATATATTTTCTGCACTTTGCACTGGGGAATGGGCAGAGATAGGGGAGTTGGGGCCATACGCGCCCTGTATTTTCATTGGTGTATATAATTTGTATCAAATTTATTTGACAATCATGAGACAACCTTATTTCATTTTCAGCAGATATCTGGACTCAATCTTCGAGTGTTAAATATTTTTGGAAGAATCCAGCTACAATTTGAGGCAAACCAAAATAATATGAAGTTCACATCTACACTGTGTCTAGCAAGTCACTGAGGTAAATATCACATTATAGTAAGGCAATGCTATTTTGATAACATCAATCAACCATCTTTATAACACATGTAATTGTTAAAATTTCAAACCATCAAACTGCAATCAGATTATTTAATCATATTTTAAATTTTTGGGATGAACGGGATTAGGAGGGGGTGGGCATATGATTGTTCAAGGGCATGCTGTGCATCTGAAAGAACGTCAAACTTTTTTTTTCAGGGATTTTTGATGGAGGTCTTATGTTATATATCCAATTTAGGCCCTAACTAGTTTTAATATCTTTAAAGGGGGGAGGGTTGGTCTAGTGGTAGCGTGCTGGACTGCCAATTGCTGGATTCAGAGTTCGAATCCAGCTCTTGCCGGGTCACCTGGGCCTATGTTGGATGGCTGTTTCATCCTTCACCTCATTGCCGTGTCCTTCTCCTGTCCTAATTAGCCTATGCATAAGTACAGGACGTGAAGCCCCAAACATCCATCCATCCGAATATCTTGAAGATATTTTACTTGTTCATTGCAGTTTTGTATTTTGTAACTTTTTCTTTCCACAGCAATTTGGACCCCAAAAGATCTGACAAAAAGACGGCTGCAACATAAAGCAAAGGAGAAAAATTAAAGAAACAGCCACAAAGTCTTGGAGGTAAATATTTAGCTTAATTAACATTTGGTTAACATACCTGTCACAATACCTATGTTTATAATCTCCTGGTTCTGTGGCTTTGCTTTTGATACATCCAATACTTTCAAATAAGTTAATTTACCAAGACTTAGTGTCACTTGGACATTGTTTAGATTGGCCATTAAATTGTTGGTTTACATTTATTTTATTCCCGATCATATGGGGTAAATTTTTTAACTATTTTCTGGTCCCCGCTATCACTGAACAGTTTTGCTGCAAAATAAGTTGAAAGCATGCCGTGATTCTCACTGATGAACTGCAAGTCATATCCTTCATACATGATTCCCTAAAGATCTGCATAGCTGCACTTCCTATTTTTTTTATCCATTTCAGTAAATTTCTGAAAATTATGTATGATGAGATATTATGTCAATATTCATGATATATTATGCCTAAACATTTAATAGTAAACAAGGATTCATACATTTGCAGGTGGACAACATTGACGTAACATTGAAGAAGGTTCGTCGATCTGGAAACATCTCATTCCAAATTTTTGCACTCCAGTCGCTTTCTCAAATGGATTTATGCCATTGCCGAGGGACAATCATTGTCGCAATCATATTTGAAGCTTTTACAGAGACATGCACTTCTTGTGTTAAGGACCTTGACTATCCAGTAATATTTGGACAGCTTCTTGAATGTTAAAACAATCATTTGATTGTATTCTAAAATAGTCATATCCATTTTCAAAGAAACACATTTAAAGTGCTATTAAAAGAAATTTGACTGTTATGTGAGAACTTGTCACTTTTTCTGCAACCCCTAAATGGATTGCATTGAGAATCAAAACATTTTTGAATGGCATTACATCAATGATATGGATTATCACGTGGAGTAACAGGATACCATTAAAATGCAGACAAAATGATGACATGGTAAGATTTTGACTGTACACCAAAGTACTAACATGGAGTCTTCTGCTTTTCATCACAATAGGGTAAGATGGGGGGAAATTCAAATGCAGTATCCACAATATGAAAAACCAGTTGATTGTGAATATGATTCAGTTGTTGAATTTCTTTGAGAATCTTGCAAGGTTTTTATGGTATACTTACACAATGGTTGAATATATCTGTCAGTGTCAGTGCTCAATTGAAGAATAAAATATGTACATGAATTATCTATTTTCTTGTCATTTTTCATCGGGTTTCAAAGGGGGCTAAATTATCCTGAACTTTAAGGCAAATCTAGCCCCTGTGATGACTTATTATCTAATGGTGGCTTGAAAGTGTCAAATAAAAGAATTTAAGCTTCAATAGTTAATCCATTCCATCATCCCATGCATTAAAATGCACATTTTTATAAATATGAAATTTTTAGAAAAGAATGTGGGTCAAGGGCGATTTCCCAACCTCACCCTGAAATATAAAAAAACCGAGGACAGCCCACTTATGCACTTTCGAGGGAGGGCAGGCACAAATATATACCATCCAGTTTTTTTTTGTGTAAATACATTAAGTAGCATTAGTAATTGCTTGGTCCAGGGTTTGAATACAGCTCTTGTCGGGTCACCTGGGCCTAGGTTGCATAGCTATTTCAATTAACATTTGCCTCATTGCTGTGACCCCTTCACTTGGTAGCCTATCGAGTGCAGAAATACAGGACATAAAGCCCCAACCACCCGCCCATCCTTCCATCATTTATATTAGCAGTCATCATCTGGTTATAACAAGTAGCATTTTGAATCTAATGAGGATAGTTAGTTTAATTACATATTATGAAGTATTTAAATTCAATTAAATCTATTTTAATTTGTACTGTTTTTTATATAAATTGTTACTCGATTTCACTATTGTAACCATGTTACTTATTCAGAAAGCAGCTGATCAACTGATAATATTGTGATGTACATTAACAATGTGTTAATACTGCAACACCAGAGTGCTTAATTATAAACGCTTTTTGTTTAACACTTTAATATGATAAACACCTTCTCTGCAGTCATCCTGGAAAAACATCGAGTGTTTAAGATCAAACACTTTTATTGTTATAAACACTTTTTAGTGTTAATAAAGTGTAACAAGCTATTAATGCGTTTTTGTGTTTATAATCAAAGACACTTAAATGTGTTTAAAATCAAAAACACTTAAATGTGTTAAAAATCATAAACACTTTCACGCGTTTATTAAGTGTAACAAAAAAGTGTTTATTTTAGTGTTGTTTCTTAAACACTTGTTTTTAGAGTGCAGTAGGGGTTTTTTTTGGGTTATTTTTTTAAGCCGTTTTATAGACGTTTGTATTTGGTTTACAAAAAACATTTTCCACCACCACAATTTAGCAGTTAAGAAAGGATCTTCAAAAATGTTATTATTAGACATTGTAGAAAACTTCTGAAAAAACATCTTTTTGAATGTTAACATTTGGCTTTCGAAAAAGGTTTTCAGACACCACAATATAACCATCAGGAAAATATCTTCAAAAAAGGTTAATTCTAAACAATGTTGAAAAGTTTTGAAGGGACGTATTTTAGACGTTCTGTGCATACACTAATATTTGGTTTGCAAAAAAGGTTTTCAAATAGAGTAGGTCGGGGCAAGAAGCCCGGGTTAGGTGAGAGGCCCCCCAGGGTTATATCAAAACTTACGTTTTTGGTGCATTTAACTATTGATAGGTTTGAAGCTAGAGGTGTTTTAGGTGATGTCACAAATTTTCAGGGCAAACAGCACCAAACCATAGTAGAAATTAAAGAAACAAAAAAAATTTGCATGGTTTTTGTAACTTTGACTAATTCTTCGAAAGGGGATGTCAGAAATAACTTTGGAAATATTTAAAAGTATAATGGATATCTGCATTGCTTCACTTTATGACCATCACATAAATATGATTTGGATCATGTTTTTTCATTTTAGTTCAAAATATAGAGGTCAAATTAAAATATGTGGGTTTGGGGCGAGAGGCCCTACATGATATGGGGCATGAGGCCCCCTTCACTGGGGGGTCGAAGCTGCTTCAGGAACCATTTAATAATGTGTACTTTACTTAAATCTTGGTAGAATAGCTAATTAAAATAGAAAAAATTTGGCCTGAAATTGAAACAGGGCAAAAAATATTAAAAAATGAAAGTATGAACAGAAAAATTCTAAAATTCAGAAAAAGTTAATAGAATACCTTAAAAATGATAGAAGAACCCTAAGAAATAACTTTTAGGCTGAATGTGCACAAAAAAAAAGCCATAGGATTATAATAGGGGGGCTTCTTGCCCGATGGGTGGGATAAGAAGGCCATTTTAATTTTTTTACAGAAATGGCCGTAACTCCTTTATTAAAATTGGTAGATGTTTGTTTCACTAGTTATTTGTAGAGTGAAGTGATTCCTTCCTGACAGCATAAGCATTCAAATAATCGCCCATAAAAAGTAGGTCAAATCGCACCTCGAAGTTAAGGGGGGGCCGCATGCCAAGACCTACTCTACTACTAATTGACAGACAGGAAGAGATCTTCAAAAACGTTATTTCAGGACACATTGTTGAAATGTTTTGGAAGGACAACTTTTAGATATTCTGTGCCTACGTTTCTACAAGTTTTGTCCGGACATCTTTGAAAAACCTCTTTTAGATAGGCCTATAAAAAAGGTCAATATGCTCATTTCCCACCATTATCAGACCCACTAACCCAGGACAATTAACCTACATCCTGGTTCGTCAGATATGAACTGACACTTCCTGTTCAGGTCAAGAAAAGCCAAAGGAAGGAGCTGCGCATTTTACACATTCAAAAATATTACAATTTGTTAGAGGAAAGCTGTAATGTACTGTTGTTTTGGGATATTCTCAAGGTCTACTATGTTTGGAGGTACCTTTAATGATGAAAAAAACTGTACACATTGCATTTGGCATCAAGGACAATAATATACAGTCAGCACAGAAATTATTTGCACACTTTGATTTTTCATCATATCTCACAGAAAAATGCCAATGTGATACAAAAAGCTGTCCTGTGTTTCAGAGTAGTGTTAGTTGGTTAGGATCACAAGCATTTCATTTTTTACCAAAATGTATTTTTCTGGAAAACATGAAAAAAGTGAATCCCGGTGACAAAAAAATATTTGCACTGTGTTGACTGTATATGTTGGTTCAGGTACCGTGCTATAGACATTATGCACACTGAGGGATACAAATTGACTTGTTGAATTACTTTGTAATGTTTCATATTACCTTGCATGGGTTTTCTTTCAAGCTTTTGAAATTTGTATTGGCCGGGTTCTATTTTATGTAGTATCTGTGCATGTCGGTAAACATGAGGTTGAAGAGTTCAACCAATAAACCTCAATAAGTGTTTTAAAAACGTTTTGGCTAGGCAGGTAAAAAACGGCTAAAATGTGTTCTTTCAAACTGAGACCTTTAGTGGTATGCCTTTTGGCTAAAAAAATTCATGAGCATTGAAGGAAAAGTATGAGTTCTATTTCAGGTTGTCTTATTTCCGGTATAAAAAGTTACTTTTTCCAAGTCTCGATGGCCAGGTTACCCATCTTAAAATATGGGAGAACCAGTCAGACAAGTCTCATAAATTGAAAATATCACTACTTAAGCAAAGTTTGATACAAGTTTACCGATTTCAAATGCAACCTTGTTAGCGAGGCATGCACTTTTTCATAAGAGGTTGGGACGGGGCAGGTTGGACCAGCATAGCCGGGGCACATTGGACCATTATAAACTGGATTGACAGACATAAAATAATCTGTAAAATGCCAGCTGTGTAATTTTTAACATGAATAGAGCACCTAAGTCATTCCTGTACAATATGAGGGTAAAGTCAATTCCTATGGCTAATCTGCCAGCCCTTCTAGCTGAAACAAGATTTATTAAACTTATCTGGGTAAATATTCCGATATAATCATTCTGCAATGACACACAAGTGTGTGTAGTGATCTGTGAGACTAAAATGTGGTGTCTGCTCACTTTCTTCTACTTTGCTGGACTTTCATTCCGTGGTCCAACCTGCCCCACATGGCGGTCCAACGTGCCCCGGATCCGGGGCACGTTGGACCAGAAACTTTTTTTTTTCAAACTTATTTTCTCTACAACTATGGATGGTACATCGACTTTGGCATAAGGGTTGTGTAGATATTCAGAAATCAGTCAGTAAAGAGATTTTTCAAATATTTAAAGAACCTTCTGATTGAGAGCCGGAAAATAAAAAGGTGGTCCAACGTGTCCCGGTCTCCCCTATGGTCTCTAGTCACTCTCTACCACACAAAACAAGTTAGATTTTGCTGATGTCACGTTCCATTTGGAAATAATCAACATTTTTCTGCGATCTGCTCAGATTTCTTGGCAAAAATCAAAAAAGGAAAGAAGCTGCTTGTTATAGATCTTCTTACTGATCACACATAGGGGGGACGGGGACACAGTGAGTCGCTGGACACAGTGAATCAGTGGCTATTTCTGGATGCTGAAACCATAGATTGCTAGAATGTGCCATCTAAAGGCCAGCTCTTTAGTCCAGCATACTTATTCAAGCATGATATACAAAATTGCTCATGTTGCACTGGAGTTCTGGGGTAAAATGATTTTGAGCAACAAATTTTGATATTTTGGATTATGAACTTTTGTAATATAGTAAAGGTTATCCAGGATTAACTGATGCACTTGTCATATATATGTAAAAGGAACATGTAGTGATAGTAATGCATTGGTATTTTAGAAGCACATGGTTACAATTATCAAGATATAAAGATTTTAATTAAATTAATCACACTTGCAACAATGAATCGGGGCTGCCACGGGGCACAGTGAATCACTGCATACAGTGATTCACTACAACCCATGTAAGAATAATGAATACTTTCCAGCTGTAATTGTTTTTAAGCAGCAATAAACAACTGTATGTTAATATCCAACTGTCAAATATGCAGAAAAATAGACCTTAGGGGGAACCGGGGTACATTGGGACGCTCTTAACGTCTACTAATTTTGCTCAATGCCGAAAGGATAGAAGAACTCAGAAGCTTGCATGAATATCACCAACACTATTGAGCTTAAATGCAAGGCATAATAAACTAGACTGTACCTACCCTTTTGCAGCCAGAGAGCAAAATGTGGGTCATAAAAATGACTGTCCCAATGTGCCGTGGCACATTGGGATATCAGCCAGGGCACATTGGGACATCAATTAAAAAATCATATTAACACTCCATGTGCAATAGATATAACATATAAGTAGTGCGTAAGATAATATACAGTGCATTAACACCTTGTAGTGCCAATGGTTAATAACTTTAAACAGTTTTAAACATTTAACATAAACTGTCCTGGGTGCGGACATATATATGTAAGTAACACACAGTGCTTTGTGACAAATTTGTTCACAGAGCATGGGAATCCACTATACCTCTATTCACTGTGGCCTGAATAGCTGTTGTGTGCTGTCCCAGGTCATTCAGTTGCTTGGACACTTGAATTCTGCCATATTAAGTCGTCCTAATGTGCCCCGAATTCCTTGTCCCAGTGAGCTCCGGTATGACTTTTACACCAAAATGCTAATTTCTCAAGCACCAGTGAGTGTGTTTATCACGATAGCAATTCACAACTGTTCGTTACGATATAAAATTCATACAAGCACTGAGAAAGCCTCATTGCTCATGGTTTGTCCACAGAATGGTTCGAATTGAAGCCGTCCATGTTTAATAGCAGTAGGAAAACAAACTTTTGCTTGCCATACTTCTGCATGTGGCTGTGATTTGTCTATAAAACCATGGAAACATCAGGATGTGAAATTACAAGATATGATGGCACTACCATATCATATACCTTGCCAGGATCCAAGAAAACCCCGCCGTCCCAATGTACCCAAGTTCCCCCTAGCCTTCTTTCAGTTTATTTATTTTATGTAAACAATCTTGCGATTATGCTGTTTTGTTTTAGAGTAATAAGTCAGTTAATGGCTGTTAAACATAAGGAAATGTTCATTGGCAAAATAAACTTTGGTCAGAGAGACTATCTAGTTTGCTTTATTTATTGACTTTGCACTAGCCTATATGGTTATATTCATAACACTGATTCACTGTACCCTGGGTGCTGATTCACATGTATCCCCGTATGTTGCCACAGTGAATCAAATTTTTTTAAATGATTTTGGATTACAAAAGAAAATGCTGAAACTCTGCAAATCAAAGTGCTCCGATCAAAGAACTTTTTAGCACCACGCCGGTTCTAGTTTTTATACTCGGCCATGTTCACATGGCCTGGGTATTGCAGAGTGCAGCGGCGTCCGTCTGTCTGTCCGTCTGTCTAGCTGTCTGTCTAGTTTACGAGAGCTACATTGTGGGGTTTCGTATGAGGATGGGGTGGTCTTGTGGGACTTTTTTCACATTGTGGGGCTAAACCCACAATACTTGAGGGTTTAGGTGGTATGAAGTGCCTCTCTGGGTAGTTTGGTGCGCCCTCTTGAAAGTCCCCACAATGCATGTGTCTCTTGGATTTTTTAACAGACAAAAAGTGTTGGTGAAGAATGGGTCTATGCCAGAGAGACACCTACAGGTGATTATTGGAACTATGTCCGTGCAAAGTGGGTTTAAAATACGGACCCATTGTGGGATTTCTCTGTCTGTCTACCTATGGGGTTTTATATATAGTTCTGTCCTAATACTACTAACAGCATAGACGTGAAATTGCGACAAAAATATTAGCGGATATTGGCCCATGTTGCAAGCCATGGCGGGGATGTTTTTACATTATTTTGAATTTTTGGTTCATACCGCGACCCGCAATTTCAGTCTGATCTGCATTTTAGACCAAAAGCCGATCTGCAAATCCGAATTTTGATCTAAATTACGCATTGAAATTGCGGATCGCAATACGAACCATAAACCAAAAATAAACATATCGACGGTTTTTATCACATCGAACTTGGCAAATGGTGTCCATTCCTATTTAAGCACTATTCATATTAACCGCTACGAAACCATTGATTTCAATAGTGTTTATCATCTTCCCAAATTTTTAGCCCCCTTCGCAGTGTCTCCCAGACTCACAAACTTTTGGGAATCGACTGCCTCCCTCCTGGAAGGCCCCGTTTAAGCATGTAACTCCCGGAACTCCTGGACGTCCTGCAACTGCAGCTAAGTCCCACTAACTCCTGCTAACTCTCGCTAACTCCCACTAACTCTTGCTAACTCCTGTAACTCCCACTAACTCCTGCTAACTCCCGTAACTCCCTCTAACTCCTGCTGACACCCGTAACTCCCACTAACTCCTGCTAACTCCCACAACTCCCGATAGGTAACTCCTGTCAATTCCCGTAACTGATTGAATTAACAAATGGAGGCTTCGTTTGGGAGTTACACACTTAAATGGGGCCTCCTGTGGTACGCCTATGGCAGATTTCACAAAAATGTGCTCACGGAGTATCTTAAACAGTCCCACCTTTTTTATTATAGATCTGTTGCTTCTTGAATCAGTGAGCTGAAGAATAAATATCAATAAAAGAATCCACCAATATGCCGCTTTTTGCTCTTAAAAAATACTTTTTTTATCTCTCATAAGGACAATAACGGACGGCAAAACTTACTGGTCATCTGCCATGCCAACTTTGGCACTTTGTAGAATCAACAGAAAACACTTTAGCGAAATATAATGATATGTGATTGATAAAATACATTTAAAATACTTGTTTGGCACCATTTGTAATTACCTTCACAACTATAAACTATTTTTAAAAAGGAAAAATAAGAGAGACTGCTAATGTAACTCCATTCCATCTCAGTGGACTCTGATGTTACATTAGCAACTTTAACATTGAAATTTCTCAGTGTTCTTGCAATCTAGGCAAATCTAAAATATAAAATTCTGAAATTTTATTGAAAAATTTGCATTATTTACCTATATATACATTCCTGGGCAAAAAAAATGGACCACCCTAGAATTTGACTTCATTTCGTTAGGCTCTGATCTTTACAGGATATACACATTGAAAAAGCTTCATTTCCTGTCAGTTAATCAACAGAAGCATTGTCTTAGTATTAAATTGCTTTTCCTCTTGACTTTTTAAGCAGAACAGTTTTTTGGCTGCACTTCTTGGCGACCTAGTGCACTGCAAAATGTGCATATTTTCCCATTGCTGTTTCAATGATTTTCAAAGCACATTTGTGTATCCAAATTTTTGTCATCTTAGATCAACATCAATATGACCAAAAAAGTTCATAATTTGATTGATATCTATATTTTGTTCCAGCCAGAACATTGTCGATATTGTTGCACAGCAAATACTAATGGTCACCTTTGCTGCGTCTGCATTAGCGTGTCATCCTGGAACAGCATATTTTGTACGTTTTCTACAAGAAAAAGTTTCCAAATGGTCGGCAGAAGGCCCTGATACATTCTTTTTGCAGCTTAGATAATGTTTGATACCTCAGAAGAGTGCTTGAAAAGGCTCGCCACTCCATTATTCATCCACCACCATTTTTGACAATCCCAGATTTCAATTAATTTCAGAACTTGTGGGTTCATACTGATGTTAATCTAAGAAGGTACAAACCTAGTAGTAACATTGAGGAGCTTTGGAAGGCAGTTAAATGGAAATGGGAAAATATGCACATTTTTCAGCGCATAAAGTCGTCAAGAAATACAGCCAAAAAACTGTTCTGCTTAAAAAGTCAAGAGGAAATGCAATTTAATACTAAGACAGTGCTTCTGTTGATTAACTGACAGGAAATGAAGCTTTTTTGATGTGTATATCCTGTAAAAATCTAGGCCTAACAAAATGATGTCCAATTCTCGGGTGGTCCATTTTTTGCCCAGGAGTGTAGATCGCTGACAAAATAAACAACTGGGAGTTGTAATGTGGTAGCTCTTTCCTTTATTGCTAATGTAACTGCTAATGGGTCATTCTACAGAAATTGTCCTATTCCTGTCCCTGGACTACCAATGTCATTTAATAAAAAACTAATTGTTCTTTATCCCTTTTTGTTAGTTGGTGATCGCAAGCAGTACCTGAACAAAAATGTCTAGTGTTAATTTTGTCATTCATTATTTTTTTGACTATTTTTTATTCCCCTAAAGTCACACATGTACCTGTACTCGTTTCTGCGAATTCAAACCTCAGTATACCTGTAAAATTATCTGAATATGCCATATTTTTAATATGAATGTAACCAGAACAATGTCCTTTAACTTATGGGTTTGTCTTAATTTTTCCTCTCAACTGAATTTTGAGAAAACAAGACGCAAAGTCTGTCCCTGAGTTTTTTTGTCATTACCGGAACATAGTACTATTTTTGGCGCCATTAGTTTTCTTACACAAGTGTCATCATCAGTCACATGACATTATAAGACTACTCGAGCAGCTTAACAGAAAGATTGTATGCTGTGGAAAATCACACTGGCGAAAGATATTTTATGTCCATTTAAAACTCCTATTTTGAGTGAGTAGGTTTATTATGTGTCATTACCGCAACGGACATTTAACAATCAAGAAAGGAATGCAGCAAAATGTTTCGTTAACTGTCATGAAGCGATGCTGTTCTAGTTCACTTGCTGTCTGTGCTGCCGGGCCTCCTAAAAAAATACTAAAGTTGAATTTCTCATTACCGCAACGTGTCATTACCGGAACAATTTGCCACTGTAGCAGTTATGACTCATAGGAAATGCATGTTAATTTTAGTCAAAATTAAAATTGAGAAAAGAATCGTGGCAACCATTGCCAGATGTTTTTCAGAGCCTTTTTTGACCTCCAGACTAATTATATCATGCATTTAACAAATTTTGAAAAACAGTAAAATTGCTAGCCAAATGGGAACATTTCTGTAGAATGACCCTAATGTAACTGCAATATCAGCATTGTGCTAATGTAACTTGTGGACCAAGTTGTGGTAAGTCATTTTGCAGCATTTTGTGAAATCTGCCCTATGCATTACAGGAGTGGCCTGTACATGTATTAGGCAACTGATTTAGCAGGCTACTGTAGCCTGCAGTGTAGGTTGAGATACAGACACATTGTGAGACTAACGGTACTAATCTTTGTGGGGTCCTTCGGGGCCGACCAGATGATCTTGGGGGGGGGGGGGGCTATGGATATTTGGTGAAAAAAAAAGATTGTTTCCCAATTGACACTGAAAAAAAAAATTGTTCAGCACATGGAAATGAAAAAAAAAAGTTTGTTTCCACCTGTACCTAGGGTACCGTAATGTTAGAATTCCGATAAAAAAGTTTGTCGCGACTGCGTATGTGAAAAAATTGTTCGTCGACGCAAAGCGAACGAAAAAAAAGTTCGTCCCGGGGGTTAAGTCCATAGCCCCCCAACTATCATCTGGTCGGCCCCTTAAGTTGCAACTAATGTTACAAAAATGTGCTTTGCATAATAAATTACAGACACATTATAGGATTCTCTGTCTGTATCTTTGTGGGGCCCTAATGTTGCTGTGTGCGACTGGAGTCTGTACAGTGGGGGTTGAAATACATAGTCATGTTGTGGGATTAAGTGTCTGTATCTCTGTGGGGTCACCCAGGGAAATAGACTCAGGCCAGACTGTAAAGAATAACATATTTTCATAATCCATGGGAAAATTTGAAATCAAAACATTTTGATTGGATGGCCAGTAATCAGTCACTTTTGAGACATTCCCACGGGAGGAGTTATCTCTAAACAAAAGAACCTATTCGCTTTGGGGAGACAATTGGGCAGTCACAGACTCTCACAGACCAGCCTCTTCTGATTTCTAATTACCATACTCACCAACTAATTGGGCAGTCACAGACTCTCACAGACCAGCCTCTTCTGATTTCTAATTACCATACTCACCAACTAACTTGCATCTGATTGGTCTAGGGCAGGGCCATTCTCAACAAATGTGATAAGGTCTTTTTTTATAAGGTGTGTGGGGTAGGTATCCAGTTGCATTTTTGTCACAACTGGAGATAACTGCACCAAGGGTTGAAATACAAACAAATTGTGGGATTTCTTGTCTGTATTGTTATGGAGTTCAATAATTTCACTATCATGATAGGAGTTGTTTGTGGAGGGTGGGGCTGCATACAGACACATTGTGGGATCTCCGGCCTGTATCTCTGTGGGGTTGTTCTTGTGGCACTCATGTCTTTAAAGGAGTTGTCTGTGAAGTGTGGGGATGCATTACGGACACATTGTGGGATCTCCTGACTGCATCTCTATGGGGTTTTCTTTTGACACTCATATCTTTAAAAGAGTTGTATGTGGAGTGTGGGGCTGCATTACGGACACCCTGTGGGAACTCCAACCTGAATCTCTGTGGGGTTTTCTAGTGACCCTCATGTCTTTAAAGGAGTTGTATGTGGAGTGTGGGGCTGCATTACGGACACCCTGTGGGATCTCCTGACTGTATCTCTGTGGGGTTTTCTAGTGACCCTCATGTCTTTAAAGGAGTTGTCTGTGTAGTGTGGGGCTGCATTACAGACACATTGGGGGATCTCCTGACTGTACCTCTGTGGGGTTTTCTTGTGACCCTCATGTCTTTAAAGGAGTTGTCTTTGGATTGTTGGGCTGCATTACAGACACATTGGGGGATCTCCTGACTGTATCTCTGTGGGGTTTTCTTGTGACACTCATATCTTTAAAGAGTTGTATGTGGAGTGTGGGGCTGCATTACGGACACCCTGTGGGATCTCCAACCTGAATCTCTGTGGGGTTTTCTTGTGACCCTCATGTCTTTAAAGGAGTTGTATGTGGAGTGTGGGGCTGCATTACAGACACCCTGTGGGATCTTCAACCTGTATCTCTGTTGGGTTTTCTTGTGACCCTCATGTCTTTGAAGGAGTTGTCTGTGGAGTGTGGGGCTGCATTATGGACACATTGTGGGATCTCCTGACTGTATATCTGTGGGGTTTTCTAGTGACCCTCATGTCTTTAAAGGAGTTGTCTGTGTAGTGTGGGGCTGCATTACAGACACATTGGGGGATCTCCTGACTGTACCTCTGTGGGGTTTTCTAGTGACCCTCATGTCTTTAAAGGAGTTGTCTTTGGATTGTTGGGCTGCATTACGGACACATTGTGGGATCTCCTGACTGTATCTCTGTGGGGTGTTCTTGGGGCACTAATGTCTTTAAAGGAGTTGTTTGTGGTGTGTGGGGCTGCATCATGGACACATTGTTTGATCTCCTGACTGTATCTCTATGGGGTTTTCTTGTGACTCTCATATCTGTAACGGAGTTGTCTGTGGAGTGTGGGGCTGCATTAAGGACGCCTTATGGGATCTCCAACCTGTATCTCTGTGGGGTTTTCTTGTGACCCTCATGTCTTTAAAGGAGTTGTCTGTGGAGTGTAGGGCTGCATTATGGACACATTGTGGGATCTCCTGACTGTATATCTGTGGGGTTTTCTTTTGACTCTCATGTCTGCAAAATGAGTTGTCTGTGGAGTGTGAGGATAGTTTACGGACACATTGTGGGATCTCCTGACCGTATCTCTGTGGGATTTTCTTATGGCAGTGATATCTTTAAAGGAGTTGTCTGTGGAGTGTGGGGCTGATATACAGACATCTTATGGGACTCACAGTCTGTATTTCTGTGGGGTTCTTCTGTCACAACAGCTCTGTGGAGTGCGGGTTGAAATAAGACAAATTGTGAGATTCTGAGTATATCTATTATGTCTTTGTGGGGTTCTGTAGTTTCCCTTTATACCTTGCTTAGAGTTATCTGTGCAGCATGGGTAGCAATATGTTCAGAAAACATTAAACATCCCTACTCCCAGACCCCCAGGCTGAGAAACTTCCCTCAATTAATGTCCAGACTACAACCCCTGCACTCCCAGACAGATGACCTCACTAAATACCAGACTCTACCCCCCCCCCCAGTGTTTACAGACTATAAGTGCCTCCTCACAATGTCATAAGATACTAACTGGTCACCCCACAATAACATTTTGCAAAATGTACCTGGCGTTGGTATAGCTGTTCCATTCTATCCGATGGTAATTTTGCTCAGGGCACAGAGGAATAATATTCCTCGGTGCTGTAGGTCTGGAAACACAGGTCTGGGCCAACGCCATCTTTGCTTGGGTGAAATAACAGAATCTTTCGGACGTGGTTTTGGGGCGACTTGTGGCTTTGAAAAATCTAAAAAAAATACAGGCATCTACCTTTTGTCTTCAGAAAACACATTGGATACTTGAAATATTTTTATTAGGCCGATTTATGGAGAAATGACAGGAAATACAACATGTAAACAAAACTTCGGACATCAACCTCGAGTGCTTCGGACGCACTTTTAAAAAATGGTCGTACAGAGCCCAAACTTAGCTCAAAATGTAGGAAATTAAATTTCCTAAACATTGGTACCAGTTAGAAGGTGCTGCGTCCAGTATTAAGGCCTCCAGAGCGTGCTGCGTCATTGACGCAGTACTACCGTATGGTGCCCTATTTTCGTCAGTTCTTCTCTTTAAAATGTTATCAATGCTATACCAT
Organism: Platynereis dumerilii; assembly: GCA_026936325.1. Taxonomy (NCBI): domain Eukaryota; kingdom Metazoa; phylum Annelida; class Polychaeta; order Phyllodocida; family Nereididae; genus Platynereis; species Platynereis dumerilii. The sequence continues at coordinate 112,747,110 of JAPTHN010000001.1, forward strand.
CACTGTGACAAGTTGGGTGTTCACTTCCAATTAACAAGAATACTGTTTTGCAATTTTTTTCAAAAGAACAGATGGCATGCACCACTTTGCATGGTTTTGAGAGCAATTATCCATTGTAAAGTCATTATGACGATATTAGGACCCCAGGGACCTATTATCATCAGCCAAGGTGTCCTAATTCCGTCAGATTTCAAAATGACACTGTAAATTAACAAGCAGTCCAACATACATTCTGTAGTTCTAAAAAAAATTTGATTACTTAATTTGTCCCTCATTTCTAAGACTTGTGTTGTTTTCATTTTTTTTCTAAGTGCAACAAAGGCATGAAGATGGGTATAAAAAATCAGAGGAAGTTTGGCCTGCTCAGGATAACTTTGTCTAAAAATTACAAAAATATTGTGTTTTTGACTACTCCAAGTTTAAGAAGCTATTGTAGAGTTATCAATGGGGCCATTAACGATGTAAATGGGTAAATGTGTGCAACAATGATTTTACTTCAAGAATCATGACTCCCCACCAATTCAAAATTTCTTTTAATTAGGGTGCATTGCTTAAAAGTGACGATAATAGGACCCTGACGAAAATAGGACACCATACGGTATGAATATAAGGACGATAATAAGGTGCTGACGAATGTCACGATTTTAACTGACATCTAAATTTTTATTATTTTTTTTCCAAATTTTTGGTATAGGTTAAAATCGTGACAGTCGTCACCAACAAAGTAAAACGGCCGACTTCCTATGATCTGACCAATCAGAGAGCCGGAAATTTGACACATTAAACTGCTTGAAGAGTTACAACGACGCAAACGGAACCCACTGATATTCATAGTGCGCAGCACTTGTGTAAGGAAAGACTGGATGGATACTGAGCCCTGCTCTGCTGATATACGGTGCTGAGGGTTTGCTGCCCTGCAGCTTATCGTTTTCCATGGTTTATGTCCAGACGTAAGGGTGCGCTTAGGTAGAGGCCCCCTAGCGGAGTACCTCGGAAGAACTCGTTAGCATTTTTCTTGGCGTGTGAAATCAGGTTTGTATGGGTTTTGAGGGAAATTTGGTGGTTATGGCAGTTTATGTGAGACTTAATAACATGTATATTACATCAAGACTAGTTTGGTGATAATGCAATTGTGATTCCAGGTGATTATTTTGGGTAAATTGGCCTGTGCAAGTGGTTTCTAGGACCGGTGTTGGACGACCAGCAAACAAAATGACTACCACCCACACCCCATCAGCTCCACACACGCGTCTTTTCATTCTTGGAGGCAAAGGATCATCTGAAGATGAGTTTAGGGAAGCTTTTGGCACGTATGGAACCATCAAAGATGTCTGGATAGTGAAAAACAAATCGACTAATGAGGACAAAGGTAATGGTCCACTTGAGTACTGCTATTCATTGACATTGTTGTAAATGAATCTGATTTCTGACCCTGTACTGGAGAGTCTATTGGAGACCATTCATCAAACTAGATAATACAGATAGTACAGGCTTTGTAAGGTTTTGGCCTAATGCATTTCTGAGATAATACCGTGCATTGTCAGTTCATCGTGACATTTTCTGACATTTTCTCATTCTTATTAGGTGTTGTATACATTACATACACCAAAGCCTCGGAAGCGGCTTATGCGATTGAAGAAATGAATGGTAAACACATTGGGTCACAGACACGCCCTCTGAAGGTAAGATTTGATTGGGGCTTCCTTCTAGTTTTGTCAAGGCTTCAATAGTTTAATTTTGACGAAAAACATTTTGGTCATAATTGACCTCAAATTGACTTTTATAGAGTCCGATTGTATTTGTAAAATATTAATTTTGTGTTTTACAAAGGTTATTCTTGCTAGCGACCGAAGAGATGGCTCAGTCCGTGAAAAGCAGGAGACTGAGAAAGAGAAGTTGTTGCGACTCTTCGTCAAAGTTCCAAAATCCTTTGCGGAGAAAGATGTGGAGCAAGTTTTCAGCGTAAGTATTAGTAATTATTTTGCAGGCAAATTGGCATTTGCGGAGTTCATGATTTTTCTAAATTTGAATTAATCAGGTACTCTATTGCTCATTCGAAACTTTGTCATTTGTTTATTTTAGGAGTATGGTGACATAGATAATATAAAGGTCCTCAAGGATCGAAATTCCGGTGACTCAAAGGGCTTGGCTTATGTGAAGTATCATCGCGCCTATCATGCAGCGCTGGCTTTGGAGAACTGTGACGTCTGTAAGTTCTACTAAGTTGTATGACAAGTGATATTGGATTTCTATGTTAAATGTGTCAATTTGCTCCTCTGAATTTGACGATGCCTAGGAATACTATTGCTTGGGCTCAGAGCAAAGATGGTGGGTCTATAGCACAGGCCAATAACAAAGGTACACTTAGACTTAGAGTCTGTCATGCGTCTTAAGATTTGTGGATGAAAGTTACATATCTGTTATCAGCATAATCTCAATTTTTTTACTAGACAAAAAAATGACTTCTATAATCCTATAACTCTATATTATGCAGGCAGTTATGTAAACTGTAGTTGTACTTTTTATCATTCAATAATCGCTATATATAATTACGTACGATTTATAACATTTTAATAGTATTCTTTTTTTTTTTCTTTCTCGAATACAATCTGCTTTGGTTAAATTAGAATTTATAAATTCAATGCTCAATGTTATTGTTTATAAGCCAATCAATCACGACATTATATCTTATATGTTCGATGAACTATTAATTCAGACACTATTACATTATTTTTATGACATTCATGATAAACTTAAAATTAGTAATTATGGAACTGTGAAAGTTATTAATGTTCCATTGTAAAAACTATCATTGGACCTACCTGTACTATTAATATGTCAATCCTATGCCCTATGCATTGTATTTGCATGCTTGATTTGATATGTTTGCATTGTTCCTAGATATGGTGCTTTTTAATATTATGCTACATGAAACACTTTTCTTGTACCTGTCTCTGAGCTACATGTCTCCGAGTTACATTCAACCAAGACTGTTCAAATATTTTAGTAGAATGCTTATGAGGTTACTAAATACATTGTTCTCTGTAAAAAAACAAAGAGTTTTGAGTACCCTAAAAACCTATGGCTACTCCTGACCAAACAATCACATGGCTAGAGAATTTTAACGATGATCATGTAGAGAACTCTAGACCAATGTTTTCTCCATCGCATTACTATGATATTGATAAGTTTAATGAGCTTACTGAATCTCTCTCATCAAAAACATTCTCCATTTTAAACACAAATGCTCGAAGTCTGCCTAAACATAAAACCGAATATGAAGTCTTAATGAACAACATCATAAATTTTCATTTTGATGTTCTTACGTTCGAGGAAACTTGGCTTGACGAAAATTTATGTGACTATGTGAAGTTTAAAGGTTACTCGATGATCACTAAACATAAACTCCAAAAAAAGGAAGGAGGAGGTATAGCTATCTTTATTTCTGACAAATTAGAATATAAAGAACTTGCAATTTCCGTTCCGACTGACAAACAAAATCTCTTTGATTGTCTTTTCATTGAAATTGAATATGGAAGAAAATCTATTATACTTGGTGTCTTGTATCGCTCGCCAAGCCATAACAGTGTACATGAATTTAATAATTTTATTGATTCAGTGCTAGAATCTTTTAAGAACTATAAAAATAAGGAAATAATAATTGTTGGTGATACCAATATTGATCTCATCAAGTCTGAAAACAATGCTTTAACAAATGCTTATCTAGACTCATTTATAAGTAATAGCTTTATTCCAAAAATCTCACTGCCAACTAGAGTGACTAACAACTCGGCTACTTTAATTGATCATATATTCCAAAAAATCTCAGATGTTCCAACATACCAAGGAACAATACCAGTTGACATCACTGATCATTATATTAAATTCATTTCCTTAGATTTGACTGACCCTGACGTAAGTCTTGAAAAGAATGTCACATACAGAGTCCAAAACGAGGCGTCAATGAACTCCTTCAAAAATGCTCTTAATGACGCGAACTGGGACGATGTCATAAATTCTTCAAATGTAGAGACTGCATATAATTCTTTTATTGATATATACACCAAAATAATGAATGAAAAACTCCCTGTAAGAACTTCTAAGTTTAACAGGAAATTTCATAAAATTAAACCATGGATCACTAAAGGCATCATTACCTCAATGAAACAGCGATACAAATTATCTATAAAACTAAAAAAAACCAGAGACCTAGTAAGGCGTCAGGAAGAGGAAATTAAATACAAGAGATACAGAAATTGCCTTAATAAATTAATAAGAGCAGCAAAACAACTTCATTGGACAAATTCATTTAAAAGTTGCGAAAAAGACATAAAAGCTACTTGGAAGCAAATAAATAATTTACTAAATAAGAATAATAACAAAAACGATGTGACTAATCATTTTATTACAAATGATAATGTGACACTAACAAATGCAAATGAAATAGCTAACTCTTTCAATGAATATTTCACAAATGTTGGACCAAATTTATCAAACAAAATAACCCCATGCTCTAGGCAGCCGAGTACTTTTCTACCCAATTTAAATCTAGTGGGTTCTCTCTTTCTTAGGCCAACTTCGGCTGAAGAAATTGCAAAAATTATTCAAAAATTCAAATCAAAATCTTCTTACGGATATGATGAGATTAGTCCAAAAATGTTAAAATCAACTTTTCAGCCAATTCTGAGACCGTTGACTCATATATGTAACCTTAGTCTTAGGAATGGAATTTTCCCTGACCAAATGAAACTGGCTAAAGTTATCCCAATACATAAAAATGGACCAAAAAGTTCTTTTACAAATTATAGACCTGTTTCTCTCTTGCCTACGTTCTCTAAGATACTGGAACGACTAGTCTACAATAGATTACAAAATTATCTAAAAACAAATGATCTATTAACTCCCTGTCAATTCGGCTTCAGGGAAAATTTATCCACGGACTTAGCCATATTAAAATTACAAGATCTGATTTCAAGGACTTTAAACAAAAAACATAAAGCCCTGGGACTCTTTCTTGATCTAAGTAAGGCGTTTGACACGTTAAATCACCATACACTTCTAGACAAGTTATATCACTATGGAATTCGTGGAATAGCCCACAAATGGTTTTCAAGTTACTTATATGGCAGAAAACAATTCACTTATTTTAAACAGATTAGATCTGATACACTACACATTTCCACTGGAGTACCGCAGGGCTCCATACTGGGACCGCTATTGTTTATATTATACATCAATGATATCGCTCAAACAGCATCCAATGCGCAATTTATAATATTTGCAGATGATACGAACATTATATTTCCCTTCGAAAAATCCATAACTCCCTCCATTAACCAGAATATCAATGATCAACTTAAAGAAATAAGTGACTGGTTCTCCGCAAACAAATTATCTATCAATGTCTCGAAAACTAAATTCATGATCTTTCATACACCAAGGAGCTCAGTAAATGAGGCTAATTTAGACTTTTACCTTAATGGATCTCAAATTGAAAGAGTTCACCAAATTAAATTTCTTGGTGTTATTCTTACTGACACGCTAAACTGGAAAAACCATATTGATGGAACAGCCAATAAAATTTCTCGGATAGCTGGCATTATGAATAAACTTAAACATGAACTTCCTTCCAATATATTATTCACTATTTACAACTCACTGGTGGTACCGTATTTAAACTACAGCTTAATAGCTTGGGGAAATTCACCTAACTCAACAATTAATAGAATCCAAGTTTTACGAAAAAAGGTCATGAGAATCATTGACAAAAAAAGATACAATTCTCACACCACTCATTCATTTCATAAATACAAAAGCTTAAAACTAGCCGACTTATACCAGTTCAGATCTTGTCTTTTATATTACAGAGCCCTGAACAATTACTTACCATCATATTTTAAAGATACTTTGAAAGCAAACGAAACAACTCATCATCATTCCACCCGTGGAAGAGCAAACATCCACATAAACTCAGTTCAATCCCAAATTGGTAAACAATGCCTTAACTACAAAATTGCTCAATCCTGGAACAGCTTACCTGAGGACATTAAGTCTCATCGTACAGCCTCTATTCATATCTTTACGAAAGTTTACGTCTAAATTAAAAACCTTTTTCATCAATAAATATTCCTTGCCATGTACCATAAGGAACTGTTACATTTGCAATCGATTTATGCCATAACTGACTCTATTACCTCCATCAGCATTCTACGCAAATTGTCTACTTCTATTTTTTAGATTTATGATAGATAAAATTTTTAATTCTTATCTAACGTATTAATTGTATGGTCATGTACTCAGAAAATGTAATCCTTGTCACAAGATTCGAGATTGTATATTCACGTAAATTGTCTTTTTCTATTTTTAGATTTATGATAGATAAAATTTCTATTTTTTTTTTTTTTTTTTCTAGTGTTTTAAATGTATGGTCATGTAATCAGAGAATGTAATCAGTGTTATAAGATTGTAATTATCTAAAAGCTTAATTAGATGCTGTTTTTGTAGTACTAAGCAGGAGTCACTCGCAGTTTTTGTCAAAACTATTGGCCCTGCTGTGCCTTATGATTATATTATATTTATGTATTCATTTTGGTACAAATAAAGTTCAAGTTCAAGTTCAAAGTGGACTCAACAACTCTATCAATTCTCTTTCAGCTTACAAGGCAGTTTTTGCTCAATCTCAAAGCAAAACTTCCCATGACAGTTCCAGCAGGCACTTTGAAGACCGGTACAACGTTGATGATTTGGAGATTCGACCAGGCAACTCTAGAAGCTATGAACGTTCAAGCAGCCAATTCAGTGGAGGAGCAAGTATGTTCAAGATGTTATCTTTCATTAAGGTTCTTCATGTGATGAATGAAATTATGTACTAATTTTGTTTAAGTTTCAAAAAGTGTATATGCAGTATGATTTTATGTAGCACTGAGCACTCATCCTTGATAAATCTGCTCATCAGCGCTCACCATATGTGACAAGCAAGCGATGATATTACTTCACTGTTCATGTAACCATGGGAATTGTGTAATTGATATCAATAATGATATTTTGTTTTCAGGTTACACTCCCATGGAAATGATTAGCAGATCTGTTAAGTATGAAGTACCAGAGACCAGACTGGAGGTGATGACCTCCAGTGCCGTGAGTCAGGAGCAGCTATACAAATTGCTTGATCTAGTCCCAGGAATGGAGTATTGTGACTTTGATAGGCATTCATGTGAGTTACTTTATTAACAAATGTGTTATGTTGCTCCACTGACTCGCTGCCATCATGTCGACCCTTATGAGCGGCCAAAACTTAGTGGGCTGCACTTACCATATATCCATCTCTCTATCTTCAGATTATTAGGTGGACTTTGACAATATAAATTTAAGCTATATAATCTTGACAAGTTTAATTGCCACACAAATATGTATATAAATTTAAATATTCCCTCAGTGCACAATAAAAAAATTATGTTAACTTTGTACATTGCTGTGAGAGAAAAAAAAGAATAACAGAGATTATGACATTTGGTGCTATGTTATTGTTTAGTATAGTAAGTGTGGATTTGTTAATTTCCAGGCATTGCTTATGTGCAGTATTCCACTCCCCAATGCACTGCCTATGCTCGGGAGAAGCTCAATGGTCTTGAATATCCCCCTGGCTATAGACTCAGCGCAAGATATGCTGGCGAGAGATTCCCACAGTCTTATGGAGGGTGTGTATTTACATTTTTGGCATTTTCCGAAAACGGTTTGTGGAACTAAGAGTGCATGTGCCAAATGCCCGGCCTTGTAATTTGACTCATATCTCATCCATTATTTGGCGCATCACAGTAGAACCTGAGCAAGGAGGTCAACAACCTGCGTCCAGTCAGTTAAGGACTGTTATACAGATTTATAAGCGCACACCTGTGAAGGTTGTTTGATGTATATTTATTGTAGTCTGTGTCAGTCTTACCCTAATAAGTTGAGGTTTCTGGCTGAGAGAGTGAGAGACTTATAACAGTGTCTTTCGTTTCGTTTCCTTCTATTTGACATAGTATTATACGGGACCGCCCTTTAATCATCCTATGTTTCCTTGGTAAGAAATAAAACTTTATGTTACATTGGTGTTCATGGTAAAAGAAGAAAGCGCTTGAAGCAGTAAATCTGACACTTGGAGACAAGAAAAAAGCAAGATGATAAGAGTGAAGCTATGCAATTTGAGATAAGAATAATGACATGTAGTCAAAGCCTGGCACTTCAGATACTCTCCTCTAAGAAGTGAAATGTGTTCGTTTTCTCACCTCAACATAATAAACTTAATATTATTTCATATTCAGAAACTCTGACATGCCAATGGAACAAGGCCCCATGTCTGGAGTGGGCGACTTGAACCAGCAAATGTCTGCTCTGACTGATGGTGCCCCTGGCCCGGAGAATTTGAGATCTCTTGTTGGAGTTGTGAAGAAGGTACATGAATAATATGCTTCTCTAGATATAGCTGCCCTGGACGTGACTTCATAAATTTGACCTATAGGCCTACAGTTGGATGGCTTTGCTCTTGAATGAAATGTGATATTTATTAGTGAATGCGATAAATATATACACCATAAATTAAGTAAATTTTTCATGCAAAAAAATATTGTGAAGTGTTGTTATATTATCACACGCATATTAAAGTTAAATTTATCGAGGATACTGGAGAAATCACTCAATCTTTATGTCGCTGAATGTGATATTAAGTAGTCATTAATGTTATATTAAGTAGTCATAACAGAGTGCAATACATGTATGTTCATCCTTTGTTATCATTACAGGCAATGGGAATGCTGGAATCGGCAGGATTCTCCATGACTGACGACCCCATGCAGGGTCACCAAAGTCACCAAGGTCCCACCCCACTTGTCAGCCATGGTAGTAGCCATGGTGGTAGCCATGGTGGTAAGGTCAGAGTGACATACTGCGACACTCCACTGCCCGAGAAAAAACCTCTGATGTCGAGAAATACCTCAACAGGAGAGCGTTTATTCGTTGTCAGTCAGCCGGACAATTTCCCAGAGAGGGTCCTGCAGGATTGCTTCTGTCGATTTGGCACAATGATTGACGCCTACTTCATGCCTGGTTGGTGTTATTAACTTTTTGTGCTAAGTTAAGAAGTGTACACATTTATCGTCATTTTCATTAAATTCTTCCTGTATGTACAGTTGGTCAGGTTAGATGACAAATTGTGGACTATTGGAGGTCATATGAGTGTCTATTGTATGCTTGGCAAAAGAGAGATCTCTCACTTTAGGTAAATGTGACATGTTGAGGAATCTGCACTCACATCTCATCAATCAGTCCTTGCAAGCAGCCAGATAGGGCACCTGCTGTATCAAATAAACCTATCACGTCTAGGCCTAGGGATCTTCTGTTGAAGCTAGAATGGTAAACATTTTTGATTGTTCTTGTATTTCAGGGCGTAATTTTGGTTATGTGAAATACGCAGACAAGGAAAGTGCCCGTTATGCCATGGAGATGCTACATGGGGAAGTGATCTGTGGCAACCGACTGAAGGTGATGCTGGCTGACCCTCCTAAATATGAGGACCGCGATCGTGACCGTGACCGCCATGATTCTTCTACTCCTAAGAAACAGAAGATATAAAGGTATGTACTTAATGAACGGTAAATTCTGTAATCCCCTGTTTATTTCCTATTTTACACCTTTCATATGAATGAGGCTATTTGCAGCATATGGTAGAAGAAATAGCTATGTATATTTATTATTGAAAGCACTTCTGGCGAATCCACTGCAGGTCACATCACGGCTGTGTCAATAGCTCGATGGGACGTCATTTGCCTTTCTTTCAGCTAATCTTTGGACATCACCTTTCCAGAATATATTGTCTGTACTAATCACATTCCTCCTTTATCCTTGATCTTTTGTTGTCTTCTTTTCTAGAATGACCATGACGACAACATGTGACTACCAGGTGACTACCACATGTGACAACTGCACAGATAACTACAACAAGTTACCACAACGAGTGACTACCACAAGTAACCACAAGTGACTACAACAAGTTACTGCAACAAGTGACAAACACAAGTCAAGAATTTGCCGACTCTTGGACCTACGGAAAAATTACTTGTGATACGAGAAAGAAAACTGACTTGAACGAAAAAAGAAAATTTTTAAAACGATCACAAACTAATAAAAGTTACTTTTAATACTTGAGAATTGCACTACTACAAATATCAAACTCAACCAAACTACAGAGATTTAATTCTGATGACACTACATGGACAGTTAGACTGTCTGACATGCCCAGTGTGAACTATGGATTGAATAACTTCTGTACAGTGTATTACTTCATACAATTAAGACTTGACTATTCATTGACTATCTAAGAGAAGACTTAAAATTTACACTCCAGACTAAAAGTCTGGATACTATAATCACGTTTTGGATGCATTTGGAAGTCTTCGATTAAAAAGGGATTTGGTGGCAGACTTATCAAAATAATCCAACAGGTCATGTGTTTAACTTGTGGAACAGGGCACATCATGACTTTCAATTTACGATTCTCTGACTTCACTCTCAAACAAATACAGACTAACTTAATTATGGAAACATTGTGTGATGTCACTGATGTTCATTATATGTCTCTTTGTTGTATGTTCTGTTTTTTGTGATGGTTTATCAACACTCTGTGTTCATGAATATAAGTTTTTTTTGACAACATTTTTTTCCAATTACTTACTGACTTGCCTCTTTCATTACATATTTTTATGATTTTTGTTTGCAAAACACAGTTGCAGGAGGTTTCATGGGTTGGAATTCTTCCGATTGACCTGATGCAACTCCACAGAGTAGTCCTATTATCTGGTAAATTATGCAGGTAGGATTAAGTCATGGAAAGTAAAACTGCAGAAGGTAAAACTTCAGTTTAATCTGCCTTGTTTCATCCATTCTAACAAAAACCTGAACTCAGCAAATAATACAAAGCAACTACGCATTGACATGATTCTTTTTGACTCATGTCTGACAGATTTGAAATTTCATGTGCTATTTGTCCTTTAACTGCAACAGTTGTGGTAAGCGTGCGATCTATGCATTTTGACACATCTTCTAAAAGAGTTGCAAGGTAAGTCTAAGTAATTTAGAAAATGTCTTAAAATGTTGTGTGCTAGTATACTCCTTATTTGGTAAGACTTCAGTACCCACTGTCCATTGTCCAGCATATACAATGCCTCATCTAGATCTGATGAAGAGCTGCAAAATGGCGAATCCCATGTAAATTTCTCAACTTGAATTGAGGGTTTTGCTCAAGGGTATTGCTTAAGGACACGAGAGCTCAAGCATACTTCTATCCACTTTACAAAACAATGGTAAGTCAAGTTATGGGAGTTGGAATTGAGTGGATTCTGTGACCTGGTGCAGATCAATATTTTTGTTATTAAAGTGTAATAATTATGAAAATAAACGGTATAAAACAATCTGATCTATTGTGGCTGTTGATTTATGCAGAAAAACTTGAAAAAGGTCTTACTCATTAGGCATTTTGTGGGGAGATGATATTCTAAAATGGATTGGGCTGCAGGGTTTTCAGTGTCTGAAAGGCCAAGTTGCCAGTGTACCTGAAAACTTGCCCAATTGCATTTGAAGTGATAATGATTGGAAGTCCGGCTACAGCGCAGCCTGCTCTAGTTGCGAGTCTAAGCGAGCAGGCTAAAATTATCAGCTAGTGTTCCATTTCATGTCCTTGCTCGCATGAATTTCTGAAACAGCCCAGCTCAGTTCTGATGAGAGCAGACCTGAAAGGGAGATGCCCCACATGCCACTTCGATACCCAATTCGATTTGAATTTCGCTCACCTGCTTGTGCATCAGACTGTTGTCGGTCAGATTCCAAGTGACTTTTCGTGTCTTTTTATCTGCTCGGGAATTTGGATGATGTTTTTAAAGGAGTCCCAGGTTGATTTTAAACCCAAGGACATTCTGAAGAGCTCTCAATTGGCTTATTAGTGAAATTTTCAGTGTATTGATGCCACGCAATATGCCACTGTAGCCGGCAAGTTGGTTGTATCTTGACACCCTGTATGATGACCATGCGGGTTCGTTCTGATGTCGGACATATGATTGCACTATCGATGGGATGGTCTGCTTTTTTGCTATGGTGAATCGTCGTATGCAGGTGCATGTACTCTCGAGATGCGTTTTCGTTGTTATAAGTTTTGTCCGAGCCAGATCTCAGGACTTGAGACGGAGTGCAGTGCAAGTTATGCTTGGCATGGATGCTGATAACCACCAATCCACTCAAACAGCATCTTTAGGGCAACACTAACTTAAAAGAGTCTTGCTGGTTGTGAAAATACCTTCACAGCTCTTCAGACCAACCGAGAAAGGAACTTCAGACGTATGCCTTAACCAAGTGTGTGATGAAGCCAGTTCTAATGTCCGCTTTATCATTCCATATCGAAGAAGGGACTGCAACAAGCATAGCCATAGAACACATCAAGTGGAAAATCAGGCAGATGATTGAGAACCATCTTGGCCTTAAGTCTTATCAAATGAAATCAAATGGCTGATGCCAATTTTCCAGCCAATTGAAAAATTGCATTGCAAAATGTGCATAGATCTTTCATTGATGCCACAAAAAAGTAAGAGGCCAGAAACTTCATTAAGGATGTGTTTATTGTTGTGCATTTCCAAAGTACAGTGCACATGTCTTAGTGCTGCCTTTGGTTTGTACATTTTATTATGTCAAATCATTTTCCTTTTGTACAATTCTTGTTCAACAAGATTCCTGGCCTATTCCATAAGTAAAGACGTGTGCCAAGTCCATGAATCTTAAATGAGTAACATTATAGTTCTTTATGATTTCTACATTATGTACAACTTCAATACCAAGGTATTAAAATGACCACAGTGCTCACATTTGTACACAGATAAATAATTGCACGAATCCTAAAACAATTATGATATAATTAAATATAATATACACACAGAATAACACATCATACCAATTTCCTACTCAATATAATCCCATTAAACAACAATCACTATAACATGTATGTACATCACCATAACATTCAACAAATACATAGAACTGCCTTTAAGATCCCAAAGAAGGAATTACATGTATATTATTCAACACAAAAGGCAATGCTACACACTTTGGGGCGTTAAATTTCAAGCATCAACTCAAAAATAAATAAATATTGCATCTGAAAGAATTACCCTTTTGCTATCAGAAATGAACTGCGTGGGACTCAAATTAGCCAAATAATGCCAAAAGGACCAAACAAAATCTTTCTCCAAATTTATGGACTCAACAATAGGAGCAAGGTACAAATTGCAAACCTCGTTTCCCCTCTTTAAAAAGATGAACCTCGTCAGAACTTCTAAAGACTTTTTAGACAAAGAAACTATAACAAATTGCTCCAACAATACAAAATAATATTTCCAATGTAACACAAGGTTTCTAAACAAAAATCACGCCCACAACAAAGGTTTTCAATGGACATCGCCACCATGTGTATCTTAAATTTCCAGGAGTAAGGCATTGTTTTAAAAAGTACATTTGGGAATGCGAAAAAGTTTTGATAAGCATAATAATATTGAACAGGGTGCTGTATGCATAAGTCAGGGCTACAAAAATGTTCCCAGACCACAAGATACAAGCCTTCAAAAGATAAAATTAGGAAACAACTTAATTTATTCTGGATTCTACCATATTTTGGTATGTTAAAAATAAGACATTTTCAATTTTTATGCCAAATAGAAACTACACCATTTTAACACAAAAAATATAGAAATCCAGGTTAAACCTTGACTATTGCAAACATGAAATAAATTACAAGACAAATGGTACTGCATACAATTATATATATATACTTTAAAATACTGGTTATCTCTCCAGTGTTTTTACATAGCACCACTAAAACTGGAAAGCTGACTTCATTTATGATACTCCAATTAGAACTGGACTTAATCATTTACTTATTTCAAAATAAATAAGAGCCTCACACTATATTATCATTATTTCATTATTCTTAAAGCCTTCAGATTTTGATATTAAATATTCACTCAACAATGGAACATCATCCAATTCACCTAAGATATATGCATAAAAGCTGTTAAAGGAGGTAACAGATATGTTTAAATTACAATAAGATAGGACAATGGAGAATAGGGTTTTACATGTTTAGTACTTACACAACAATGACTCTTCACTTCTTTACCCCCCCACTACGTGTCTTATACTTCCTTGCAGCCTACATAATTTGTCTCAACAGCTTCAGCATCCTCTAACCTCTACGATTCTCCTTTCCCTTCAATCTGTGTCAATTACAAAGAACTTCCTAGCAATGCAATTTTTTTGCTCCCACACATCTCGTTGCGCCCAGTGCTCATAGACACGAGCGCATCACATCTATAAATTTGTACATTATTCAGAAATAACATAAAGCTTCAAGGTAAAGATATTTACAAATTCCAACTTGGTTCAACCTGATTGTCTGCACCATAATAACGTTAAATATATCAGAACTAGCGCTAATTTCTCCTAGAAGCCACTACTACTATCTAGGCATTCCTGAAATGTCTATCTGAAAATATCTTTTCAGTCCAGCTGCATATATACAAACTGACTATAAACCTGGAAGAACAAGAGTGTATTAGGGCAGAGATATAGATTAAGTTAATTTACTAATCAACAATATACATTATGTACAGTAATCTTTACATGGTACTTTACTAATTTACGTCACCTGAGATATAGGTCAACAGTTGCACTATGAATTATATAATATTATATATAAATTTATGTACAGGTTAAAACACAATACTTTGTACACTTTATACAAATTTATAGATGTCTGTCAATCAGCTCTTGTCCTTGGCCTTGTCGTTGGCCTTGCTGGAGTGGGAGGACTGCGAGGAAAGATTTGAAGTTCGTGTCAAATGGCCGCTTGACGACCGGCTGACGGGATGCTGATTGTGGCTGCTGCTGTTGCTGCTGTTCGACTGCTGCTGGTGCGCTTGCATCATCTGGTACATCACATGGTGGTGGTGCTCCTACAATACGAGAACAGAGGTCATTATATAAATAAGCACTATAAGACTACATAAGTCATATTCATAAGTATGGGAATTCTAATACCATCAATTAGCAAAATTAATGTGCTCAAGTTAAACCTTTTCCTCCTTAGCAGCTTAGCTCCATTAATAAAATTTGTATTGAATGGCCAAATCATTACTCAAAATTTTCGACAAAAGACAAAAATATTCTGAATCATAAATTACTTCTGGTAGAAAAGCATTGAATTTCTTTCTTTGAATAAGTAGGGAATTCAGAATACATTCAGAATACAAAGCAGTGGGACTTTGTAGACAATATACTGCTTGAATTATCATACTTGATGATTAAGATTACTCACAGACGACATGTGGTGATTCATGAGCAACTGCTGCTGTTGTTGCATAAGGAGCCGTTCGCTCATTGGGAGTGAGGTCTGTTGATTGTTGGAACTGTTGTTTGTCACAGGACTTGTGCTATGGTGCTGGGGGGCCGCCCCTCCCCCTCTTCCATCAGGACTTTGGTTTTGCGAACTGCTGGCTGCTTGTGAACCTGGAAAAAGAGTACCCAGATCCATTAATGACCTAGAAGTACCTGTCACACAAAGAATAACGATCAAGCATTGTGCAAGTGATCCAGCTATAGATAGGCAAACGCAGCGAGGCTGCAAATTGGCGAAATTCAAGTCTAAATGGGTATCGAATTGGTTTCAAAGTCACTGGGGCATCTGCAAATCAGGTCCATGCTTGTTGAACTGTTCTAGAACCGAGCAGATGACCATCTCACCATGCACCAAAGATGAAAGGCGAACAAGATCTGAATATAGAGGCATCGCCTACATTCAGAAAATACATTACATTACTGCCAGAAATTCATGTGTGTGCAGACATGAAACAGTAACCACCAGTGAACTGTAGCCTGCTCCCTCCAGTCACAAATTAGCTGACACATGACATTACTTTCTCAAATTCACAAAAATCCCAAGGTATGTAGTTCAGGAACAAGAATCCATAAGAAGAAACTCACCAGCAGGACTCTGTCCAGTGGCTCCAGTAGCAGGATAGTGATTCTGGGCAGGACTCTGGCTGTGCCCAGGACTCCGTGACGTGTTTCGCCCAATAATAGCACCCGTCAACTCCTGAAATTTGAACCAAAATAATTTTTTTATTGAATGTGTGGACGATAAGAGTAGGCCTAATATCAAAATGTGATGTGCTGTCCGTACTGAATTCCTTTTTTGCATGACACTGATGACAGCAAGTATTGATGATAATAACATTGATTATAAATTCTTATTCCATGTATTGAAACAAAGTTAATATCCGAGATGGACGACAACAACTACTATGATCAATACTTTGAATAAGATCAAATGACTTTCTCATGTGCCAACAGTGCCATTGAACACTTTTTTCTAAAATTCAGAATATGTACTCACTGCAGAATGACTTCCACATTCAGGAGGTAGACAATTGTTTATTCTAGGACTTCGGTGCACATTTCCCCCACCCCCTTCAGGCGACGTGCCATGCGTAGAATTATGGTGCTGTCCACTGCCGTGAGGTGTGTTCACAGGCTGAAGAGGTAACGACAAGCGAGCATTCACCGCTAAAAGGTGGTCTCTCCGAGCCGTCAGGGCTGCTATGTGTTCCTCAAGCCGTTGGTTCTCCTGCCTCAGTTGATGTAAGCAATTCAGCAAGGATGCAACTGCAAGGAAACACAATGAACGAAGTGTTAAGAGTGACTTCTTAGGGGCAAGTCATCATTTTGGAATGAGTGATTACAGTTCAAAATACCAGAACTCCATGGGTACGACACTACCAAGAATAGTCTTAGATCGAAATATACAGTGTAAAAATATTTTCTGATTTGCGTAAGGACCTTATTTTAAACCATTGGATCAATGAAATTGTAATACTTCCTGGGACAGTGAAATGGCTGGTGAGAACACAAAACTAAATGTAATATGATCAATAACAGAGCAGCACTGCAAGTGTAAAATTGGGAAACAAACTCACTGTCAAAGTGTTGGCCCTGTTCCATGAGGAATTGGGAGCCCTGTTCCCACTGTCTCTCCAGCAGCTGCTCCATGCTAGTCGGGAGACTTGAGCTGGAATGAGCCTCTGTGCCAGACGCCGCCCCTGCTGCGGCCGAGGATCGAGGAGAAGTGAGCAGTTTGCTTCCTGCGGGTTTCGGAGGTAGAATCAGAGGAGCGGAACTTGGGCCATTGACAAGCGCCTCTCCCTCATGGCTTGTTCCTAGGAGAAAAATCAACAATTAAAGGTAATTTTTAAAGTTTCGCATTCCACTTAGTTAAATATATATCAAAATAACAAAGTACACAACTATCATCTAAGAGAAAGTGAACCTTACTTTATTTGAAATTAAAAAGTGCAAACTAAAAAGTACAAACAAAACATCTTCAAAGTAGTCATATATATAGGTGGAAACATCTTAAACGGTACTAAATCTACGAATCCTATTCAGACTTATTGTAAATCATGCACAAATAAAATAACATTCTCCGATTCTCACACACCACCACCAAAAATTGGCAAGAAAGAATTGGGCATCCATTCAAAGAGGCATTGCTTTTTAGAAAAAATATGATTACTAAAAAAATTCTTAATATAATTCTTAATATAAATTTTGCAAAAGTCGAATCATGCAGATGTGATGCAGTCATACAAGAAATGTTAATCAAACTTATTTAAAGTGTTAATTTCATTTAAAAAATTTAAAGCCATGCCCCTTTGTCCTGTGTACATCCAAAAACAAAACAATTCTGAGAAGAAAGAAAGCAAGCAGTCCAAGCATCGAAAATCCAGACGAAGACCAACAACCACATTGGAAAACAAAGAATTGTGGATCAAAACAAAGAGTTATTTACAAGGAAAGACAGGCCGAAAAAACTCGGGAGACTCAAATGAAACAGTGGCTACAAATGACATGATAACTGTGACTACATAACGCTACTGTTGTGGATGAGTCAGGATGACATTGGCTAAATACCTGTGCTGTTATTAGTAACATTTATAGCTAGAGTAGGCTGAGATGAGGAGGTGAAGGGGTCCGCTGACACGCTATCGGGGTTGGGTGTGATGGGAGGGCTGGGGGACAACTCTCGCTCCTTTTTCTTGTCCACTTCATCTGGGAGACAAACATTTCCAACGATTAACAATTTCATATCACACCCAAACACTTTCTTCAAATATCAAGTCAATTTCAAAATTTGTGTAGCGCAATATATAAAGATTGTGAAATGACAAAAATAAATGATACAAATTTTATTTCAAATCGGGTTTTTAAAAAATATGTACCATTCCTTATAAAACATTTTCCAGAACAAAAATTCATTAGATGATCTTGGATTCAGTGTGGGCATGTATCTGGAGGGTAAATTTATCACTACCAGAAAATGCAATAAGCTCTACAAGTTTTCTTCCATTACTAGAAATCCTTGAACAACTTAACCTAGTTCACACTCTCAAGACTCTCCCTGCTACACATGGAGCAATCACAAACTGTATCAAGCAAGAAGTAAGAGAACCTTAACCAATCAACAAGGCACTTCTCTTAAACAATCAATGCATGTATACAGTATCACATTCCTTTACATACTTCTAATGATGTGTAATGATACTGCGTGACTTCAGCAAATTATCATAGGTGCAAAAGTAATTTTATCTAAGCAGCAGACTTCATTACTCGACGACTGACACATATTTCAATGCTCATGCTTCAGGCATAAGAGTGATTCAACAATGGCCTCGGTTACTTCTTTGATTAAATGTAACACTTGTCATTGTTGAACCAGCCGCCTTAGCTAAGATGATGAAATGAGTGCAAAAAGGCCCCAGCCCAGATACGGGAAGTTGCAAATTGGTCAAACCTGCTACCGAACTCAGGATGTGGCAAAAAAAGGAATTTAATAAACTTACCAGTTTTCTGCAAGCTGGACACTGTGACGGAGGAAGAGCTCTGGCTGTAGGGATGCGACGTATAACTTGGTGATCTGAAAAAAAAGAGTAGATCAAAATAACTAAGGACACCCAAGTACTTTCAGTTTGTGCTAGCAAACAATATCTCAGGGAGTAACCTTACAATTGAGGTACACAATAAGTGTATGACACTGTATGTTAAGTACTGCCACTCTGTTACTGCAATTTCACACAGATGATACATCGATACAAAATACAAAGTGACAATATTTGAGAAGAATTACGAACTTTAAAAAGATAAAACTAAACCAGTTCACTCAGATCGAATTATATGCTCTGCTACATATTAGCAAGCTGCTGAATTAATCCCACTAATCCTAGGTAAAGAAAGAATACTCACAAGCTCCCAGTCATAGACGTGCTGTTCTCTCTCTTGCGCCTTGGCCCAGTGGGCTTCTTCGGCAGAGTCGGGCTGTGTGGCGGAGAGGCCAAGTTGCTGGATGGCATAGTGCCAAGGAGAGATTTCACAGTTTTAGGTTGTTTGACTTTTTTCAATCTCTTCCGCTCCATTTTATCCGACGATCTGTGAGAGAATGACATCAAAAGTGACACTAAATATATGAGGAGTGCATGGGCCGCCATGGCCACCGTATATAGGTTAAATGCCTCCTACTTCTGGGTCAGTCATATTTGAAGCTAATTAGCACGCTGAAGCTAGCCAGGGCATCATATATGAAATGTATTATAGGTCAGTGGAACAGGATATCCAAGCCATCAACATGATCAAGAAATGGAGCCAGAAACTGACCCCAATGCAACGCAAATCATAGTCATAGTGTACAACCATGTACTACAAAACAGACATCAAAGTCACACAGTACTGCAGTTAATACTGATATGATACTAGAGCACAACAGTCATCACTGTGCTGTCACTTGCAGAGCACTATCACTGATCCCATCAAAATGACAAAACTAGTTTGTTGTTAGTTGTAATGTACATGTATTAGTTGATGCACGTACAACATGAAAGAATGCACAGATTTATCTAAATTTAATTTGTCAACTACTCCAATAAATATTGTGCCTGGTTGTTTCCCTAATGACCCTAAATCGATTAAATTAGTCAGCAGGATACTGTGGTGCACAATGCCAATTGACAGTTTCAATTGAGTCTGCTTTGCTTTTGGGAGAGAAATCATAACTGTGAAAAACACAATTGACAACTGAGTATGTTTGTTAATGGAAACCTGTGAAAACTTTTCTACAAGATATTATTTCTTTGAACTCATAATGATTGATAACCACGACATCCATTTATTAATTATTCAGTGCTTTTCCTAGCAATGAGCCACACACGCGTTTGCAAAATTAGCCACTGTGGCTAACAAAATTTTGGTCACAGGAAAAGCACAGAAACAGTTAATCATCAGAAGTGTTAAAATTATGGATATTTTTGACATGGTATCAGGATAATGGACCTCAATTAAAATTTGTTGAAGTTCCATTCAATCTTAATCAAATTTGGAAGAAGTGTTTCCAACCATATTTTGCACCTGATGGTGATTTTTTGGCAAACATGTTGGGCTAGGTCTACCATCAGGGTGTATCTAGAAATGGCCCGGGAGGGGTGGCATAACATGGGGCGAATACGGAGTTATTTGAGGCTTTTCCTATCTTTCCCATGTTAATTTTTGGCCGGGGCGGGGAGGGGGACATGACCCAAAACCCCTCCTCCCCCTAAATATGCAACCGGTTACCATAATCATGTTGAATGTGGCAATAAACAGACTATAAGGTATGCACTAAGAAATTACATTTTGACACACTTGTCAGCCTTTGTGCTCTTAAAAAGTAAGATATTTATAAATAACAAAGCTCACTGACCTGGACCTCTGGCGTTTCCCAGGCACCAAACTGGGCAAGGAAGAAGAGAAGCCTCCCTCCACATCAACTTCCACCTGGGATCCCGGGCTGCTGGCCCTGTCCGCACTGTTATTGCTGTTGCGGCTGTGCAGGTCAAATGAAAACGTGTTCTGTGACTCGGTGGTGGTGTTGGGGGTGCTGGTCGGGACAGCGGGAGTGGGTGAAGTGGAGACCGGCGTGTTGGCCGCGCTGGTTGGAGAGGCAGCAAGACCATGGGAGGACGTGTTGGCAGCTTTTGTGCTGGAAAGGCTGTTCAAAGAAGAAGCAGAAGAAGACAGGGATTTGGTTTGAGTGGCAGGAGCAAGCACTCCGCTAAACGAAGGAGTCTCTTTTTGACTTGATGACTTGTCGTTCACTGCAGAGGAGTCCGCTTTTATACTGTCCATGCTAGACCCCAAATCTGAGGAAACCTTGTCTTTCTCATTAGCAGACCCTGAAGAGGGCGACGACATGTCATTCTGCCCTCCGTCTGACTTGCTGCCAGACTTTCGATTCCTCGTTCTGTCCACAAGTCCTTCTAAATTAGCTGGCGAGGGGGTAATTGTTGTCTCGGTGAAGTTTGCGGTTGTGAATTTAGACGATATAGCGACACTGTCCCCTCCACTACCTGACCCTGACCTGCCCCTCTCCCTGTCACTCCCGTCTGCATCTTTGCCATCCCCATCTGACGAGGCTGAATTCCTGGAGGTCAAGGCTGAGGAGCTGGTGATTGTGTATGACAGCACCGAATCAGCTGGTGACTTGGGTTTGTCATCCTTGGAATGCTGAAATAAAGTCAATAGGGAGATAAGTTGCAATTGTCACAAAATCACCCAAATGCGCCACTTGAGTCATTCACGTCGTAAATCCAAAATGTCAAAGGTACCAAACCTTAAAAGCACTACCACACATTAGTTACTATACGAGATGAAAAAAAAACACCGATTGACTAATCTACAGCTAGCATTCAATCTACAATGGCCACTACATTTAGGCAAAAATTTATGGCGGTTAGAACTTAGCAAGGTACGAGAGGAGAGCAGCGCATAGGAATTCAAGCCGAGTATTAAAAGGATAACGTTTAGCAAAAGATCAATGAATTGGGTCAGAAATCAGAAATTAATGGGTCATAAATGATGAATTGCACAAACCATATTTAAATTGTGTGTCAATTACGCTGGGCCGATACATGCATATTAGCGCATTGCTAAGAATAAATACCTTCATCTACAACCAGAACCCTTTCATAAAATGGCATAATAGTGGGAATGAGGGATGATATGATGGATAATATGGATGAATTATTTTCTCTTCCGATCATAGCCTTTCTTATGTGTTAATAAAGCAAACAAAACATTATTTGACCACATCTACTACTGAAGCACATGCTTAAGATAAAATCCTGCTCCGACTCACAGGCACTTTAGTTTTTTCCAGTTTAAGAACGGGTATTTTGTGACTGTCTAGGGGTGTATCCTGACTGGAGCTGTCCAGCGCACTGCTCTTGAAGATAGACATTTTCATATGTGGGTCTCTCTTCTGCGAACATAAGCACACACATTCACCTACCTGGACTTAATATGGCATTAGACGTCTCTCTGTTTACAACACTTCTAATAACACTACATATTTTAATGAAAATTCACCACGAAATGTTTCAGCATACACAATTGAATTTCAAGAGCACATACCTTGGTGGCAATGGTTGGTGCATTCTGTGAGCCACTTTCTGAGGTTAGGGTACTCGCCTTGTAACTGCTGGACCTTAATGGGTCTCTTTTCTGCAATAGAAAAGTTCAGTAATTGTAGCAAAATATGCACATAGCCCAGTCATAGCAAGACATGAAGTGGACACATGATAAAAACAAAAGAAAACATGTTCAAGGTTGCTACAAAAAAACACACATTCTGATGACAATTTGTAATGAATGTATGGCATTACATACTTTCCATTCAAGATGATGGATGAATGATTGGGGCTTTACGTCCTGTATTTATGCACTTGGCGGGCTAATTAGGACAGGAGGAGCAAATGGCACTCTCCATTCAAGAAACTTTGGTAAATCTGATGCATGCTAATGATTATAGACATGCTAATGATTATAGACATGAAGCTTACTTAATGCATATGGTTTTCTTTTGTTTTAGGTCAGGGTATAACAACAATAGATGACATATTTACCTTAGATGCAGCTGTCTGACCATGTGATGCAGAGTCATTCGTACTGCTATGGCTTGTATTGCTTCTCACAAGCCCAGCACTAGCACCATAGGCTTTGGCGACTGCCTCTTTCTGCAAGGACACATCAAAAGTTAAAACCCAATTGCTTGGAGAAAGCCTTGAATATCAAAGATTCAGCAAGTAGGAATGATGTTACCAGAGGACTTAAAATTGACTAAGCGAACTCCTGGTTCAGCATTCCAGTTGTAAGTTCTCATCTATACTCTCAATATTCAAACCAATTCATGGAAATCTCTAATAAGCACTGCACTACTCACTTTGCTCTTCTCTATTTTGGGCGTAGGGTTCTTCTCCGGACTTGACTCTGGGCTTCCCCCATCAAATGACATTACAGGTTTGAATGCTGGGATGGTTTTAATAGAACTGTCCTTTTTCTGAAAACAAACGCAAATTCACTGTCACTTAGTTACAACAAGTGGATTCCAATTCATTCATACAAATATATTTGAACTAACAAATGGATTGCAAAGTTTTGCAAATGATCTATCAACTTACCAACTTCTTGTAATGATAAGAGCAATACCCGCAGTATTTAACACTATCCATGTAATTGCCCTGTTCCTCACATAGTAGACCTTTTGCTTGGGCACTGAAATATTACAAAGCATCATCAAAATATGATAGGAAAAAACAACAAAGAAAGGACACAAGTCAATGATTCTTGAGCTCCATGTACTACTCACCAAGTCACATGAAAATGTTGTTTGCATCCGTTTTTATTGCACTGCATACACGCGCCAGTCGACGCTTTCCCTTCTCTGCCTGAGTCTTCGCAAATGTAACAAGATTGCTGAAAACCAAACACATTCAGGTCAGTCACCATCATTCAGAAAGGGGAGTTGGCAAACCAAAAAGTCATGTCTCAAAAATCGCAAATGAAAAATGGGTCAAATCACTTTTTGTTTTTTCATGTTTGCAGAATCTACCTTGCTGAATCTCTCCGGAGGAACTCCCTTCAAGATGATGGGCTCCATCGTCTGCACGTTTCCAAACCATGCTTCGGGAATAAAGAGGGCACAAACAACGTGACACCAACCTGTCGAAGGAGGAGACAAACATCCATTAAATCAACACTTCAGCTGCAGCACGACGACCGTGATCTCAATATTGATTTGTGTCACTCATTAAGAAAAATCAATAACCAGGCTCAATAAGCTCTGGTCATGGGAGACTCATTTGAAAGCCAATGAAAGGTTGACTAACAGTAATGCTATACATCACAAGTGCCAACCAGACTTCTATACCAGTCCTCCTGTCCATATGGACACATCCATCCTTTACCTATTGCTGCTTGTAAATGATATCATGCAAGTTACGCAATTAACACTAATTGATAGAAATTATATGAATTTTGAATTTATGAAAAAACAATTCACAAATTAGCATCCCAAGCTTTAAGAAGTAACTTACCACCGGTGTCCGTTCGTTTTAATGCCCCCTCCCGCTGAGGACATAATTCACATCTCTGAAACCATAAGTGCATACAGAAAAGCTTAATTAAGTAGTTCAAACAAAATTACTAGCATGACATGATTGACACCAAATTTAGAATACTTCTTTTTATGGCAGCAATACGCCTCTCACTCTTGAACAGAAACAATAGTATAGTACAGTAATTCTACAGAAGGGAGTCCTACAATACCTATGCAACTAACGCAAGTATCAAATGTCCACAAATCAGGTCATTTGCCATGGACAGTAGCCTGCTGTTATGCAAAAGGAGGGAGCAGGCTGTAACATTTCACTGGGAGTTTTCCTTCTATTTCACGTCCATCACACAGGCATTATTTCTAAACAGCCCAGCACAGTTTCTGCTGCAGGAAGAAAAATTTTCCGAGGTGCGGACCTGATCGGCTACGCTCTAATGACCAGGACACCATTTTGACGGCCAATTCTACCCAAATTTTGCCAGTCTGCAGCCACTCTCTGGTTTAACAGCAGATCGGCACGCCTGTCACAGTATTTACAGCTGTCATTGGGGCCCTGGGGGGTACCCACTATGAAAGGGTGAATATAGAGGCTCCGCTAAATGGTTCAGGTTTTTTGGCCTTCTAGGATTAAAATGGTTCTGGTTTTTTATGAATTAAGATTAATTTGGTTGCCCTTTTTTCACCCCCAATATGTTTGGCACCGTTAGAATCGGCTTCAAAAGACGATTAAAATGGTATAAAAATCATAAAGATTAAATTGGTTTTGGATATTTTTACTAAAAGATTAAAATGGTTTGTGGTTTTGGCGTTGGTCTCGGATTTAAATGGTTTTGGTTTTCAAAATCGCCGTGGCGCATCCCTATGCTAAAGTCAGCGAAGTACCCCCCCCCTAGGCATTGGGGAGCGGGGCTATAAAAACTCATTCAGCAGCAGGTGCCTTTAGGATAAACATTTATAAAGCTAATTGCCTCAATACACATCATGACAAAAGTGTGTATTCTGAAGTCAAGGGAACAGCAGGTCAGCAGCGATGTTTTGTACACTATCAATTTCTTTAACATAGGCATAGAAAACGAGCCACTGCCCTCAAAACAAGTTGACATTAAATCGCGCTAAAGAAAAGATTGCTCGCTACGGCACTAGAGAGTTTGTAACTCAGTTACGGCTAAAGCAGTGTGCAATTGACTGTAAAACACAATTTCATGTCAATCCTGACGTTAGTCTTTATTGAAATCTTGAAATTGCCACAATTCCAATGACACTGTGACAGCAGGTACTGAAGAGTCTGACAAGGACAAGGTCCAGGGCAAGACTGAACTTCAGTCCAGAATCTGTCCTGTTCAGGCTGCTGAGTGAAGTGTCATTGAGCAATCACTCAATCATCAATGACTGTCAATGAGTGTTGGGGTCTAGTGTCAAGAATGTATCAGGTGACAGGGTCTCGTACCTCTTTGGAACTAACACTTGTTCATTTACAACTTAAACAGGTTGACCACATAATGTAAACAAATAACACAACGTGGGTTGCAAGTGAAAATATAGATTCAAAATGGCCGCCTTACCACTCTGGCAGCCCGCTCTTGGGACTCGCATTTTCGGCAGAACCAGGGTCCCGTCGGTACTTGAACAATGCCATAGCACGCTGTAATCACAACAAAGTTGAATGAACAAAATATTTACACATGAAAAGCTAAGGCGTCACTGTGGCGCGGGACATAATTATGCATTATGAGTACTCCCTTACCCTGGTGAACGGCAACATTGCATCCTTGGCCATCGCAATAAACTAGGGGGTTTTCGGCCCAACCCCGTTCATCGCTGCATACACAGCAGCCTCCAACCATCTCCTTCATTGTTTTACCAAAAGGTCCCGTGCAAGTTCCCCACCGAAGATAATTTGCGGGTACATTTCAAGCAAGAAAGCTTCTTCGGCCTTCTTGGCAATGATCCCAGGCGCATGCGCCACGACCCAGTTTTCATCCGGTCATGCAGCCTGTTTTTGGCGGTAAATTTGATCTTCATGCAAGACAACACAGCAGCCTGCCTGTCAAGCTCTGTCAGTGCCTGAGCCCTGTCAGAAGAATAATCACTGACACCTCACCATGACTTTCATCAAGCAAATTAAAACACATTTTTTCACTTTCATACAAGCACCTGCAAAATTGCCCAATTTCTTTACTGGGGGCGACCATTTAATTTCAAGGTTTCAAGGGGGCTTGGAGTTTTCCCTGGCAGGAATTCTTTATTTCGGGGACAGCCAGTATTTATTTATTTCAACCGCAAAGTCCCCGAATATTCATTCCTAACTCAAGCAACGCCTTATAAAGAAATGCCCCAGGCAAAAATTATTTATTTGAAGACATCCCAAAAAAATTTATTTCACCAAAACTGAGCAAGAATTTATTTATTTAAAAAAAAAACTCCCCTCCCCCTTGATACAAAATGATCTGATTGGTCTCCCACTTAAAAAAAAGAATGGGTCATTAAAAGAGGGAAACATATATATATGACAGTCATGAATAATTCTATGCTGCGAATGTCTTTCCACCTGAACCAGACATACTTAAAGCTCAGATTAATAAGATTTTTCTTATTAATCTAAGCTTAAAGCTATTAGATCCATCAAGTTACAATTAAGACTGTCTATATTGATACATTTCAGTCATGTCAAATGTGCTTTAAGTTAAGAATCAAAATTAATGTTCTTAGGGGGGTGACCATTAAATATCCAGGGGGGGGCTTGGTGTTGTTTTTTTTAGGGCAGTCTTGAAATTTATATAGATAATTTCTGCTAGGGTATTTCTTAATAAGGCATTGCTTCATTTAGAAACAAATATTCTGGGACTTAGTGCACTAGAAATAGATAAACCTCAGGTGCTACACTTTTAAATTGATAGATCTATAAAATCAGTTAAACTCACTTGATCGTGGAAAACACACAAACAATTCTTATTCTGAACAATTCTGATTTCTTGGTTTTTGGAGGAGGGCTTTATGAGAATTTATTTTCCTAAGAGGTGGGGTTGTATAGTTAGGGCCTAGGGGGCACCATATCAATCGGGGTCGGGGCTGGAGTTTAAAAAAAATTCTGGTCGAAGTATAAATTTCTTTAATAACATGGTGTATAATTAAGACCACAATTAATATAAAGGGAAAAGTTCAATGCTAATGCATAGATAATTAAGACACTGTTAATTTCGCTTGATTATGAATTTAGAAACAAATAGGCTATTGAAGAAAACTCCAAACCCCCCCCCCCCCATACCTAATAGTCACCCCCCCCCCCCCCGGGTCACCCCTTGTAAATTGTTAAATGGGGCAATTAATGATGAGTTAGGGAAGGCTGAAAAAATCCACCAAGAAATTCCTTTTTATAAAAGGTCTATTCAGTGAATATTGAATTTTTGTCCATATAAAGCTAACCAAGAAAATAATCTTCCCCCTCCTCTCTTCTGCAGTAGGCCTATTACTTTTTTTTTTTACACTGCAATGCAGATGAAAGGTTCATATTTTAAAATGTCCATTTTAATTATTTTTAGCATTGTGGCATGGGCCTACACTGTCCTACAGAGCAACCGCCCTTGTTGTTGAGGACTTGAGGTCAATGTCAAGTCATTGCCATGCATGCATCCAGGCACTGTTTGCAACCCATTTTCAGTGTTGTTTGTATCATGCTGCCCCCATGCGGTGAAAAACGGAACCAGAGGGTGAACACGTCGACGTGGGAGGACGGATCTCTCTGATGGATGAACTGATTATGCAGGAAATCTAATGTCTTTGAGCACGAAGATGCTTGATGTTGTCTCACACATATTGCTAGAGCTGCCCAATGTCTCTGTGAGGTGTTCTCCATTTTAGCGCGCGGTTATTGACCCCTGACCCGCGACCTCAGGTAGTCTGTCAAGTGAACAAAGATGGCGGAGGGAACGAAGGCGAAGGGATCTCCTGACCAGAAAAGGACGGCAACTGCCAATGCCCGGGCCTCCCCGAGCGACGAGAGTGGCGATGATGATATCTATGAAGTGGAGAAGATCATTGATATGTGCAGGAAGGAGGTGTGTATGCGGTGTGGGTGAATATCTGGCTTCCTCAGTTGCTCTGTGATTCTTGCCAATCTTGGTCTTGAGACCAGTCTGGGCTCAATAATTGCCAGTGTGAAGGTGGTGCAATGGATAGTTAATTACCAGACAAAATTACTCAACCCAATGCCTGTGTGGTTTGTGTACTGGCTGTGGGAAAGGCTTGGACATTCCCATACATGTCAACAATAAACATACATTTTTGGGTCAGTTGTGTATTGATAACTTTGATTTGTTGATTCTGTGTTGTTCTGATTTTGTTTGGCAGCTGTTGGTTTGATTCGTGATCTTTCATGCTGAACTGTCACGCTTGCTTGAAGGTAGTGGCTTCCCTAAGGAACACCATCTCCCAAAAGGTGTGAAAATGAAGGTGCTTCAGGAAGCACTACACCCACACTGCATTGTTGTTCTTCATTACTTCATAGCCTTCAATTGCTTAATTGATTGATTGTTTAGTTAATTGCTTTTTGACAGTT
Source organism: Platynereis dumerilii (assembly GCA_026936325.1). Lineage (NCBI taxonomy): Eukaryota > Metazoa > Annelida > Polychaeta > Phyllodocida > Nereididae > Platynereis > Platynereis dumerilii. Next base: position 112,776,209 of record JAPTHN010000001.1, read on the forward strand.
TTGTTGAAAATGGTCTTGCAGGCTTGTCATTAAATGAAAATTATGAACATTTTGTGATAAAATAAGAGTTTGTGTTCTCTGTCCTGTGTATGGGTTATCTGAAACGGTTTTACCAAATATTTGCATGTTCTTGCAATCTAGTGAGCAGATTACTTCTAAAAGATAATTGTTCAATCTGTGCAATCTACTTGGCTGGATAATCTTGGATAATCTGGTTAGACATTGGTCAAATAGAGAAGATAGACATTTCATGCTCCATATGTTGTCATTTATTATGTTTCAGGGCACTATCTTATACCGTGTGCGATGGGAAGGCTATGGACCAGAATGGGACACATGGGAACCATACAAGAACTTGGTCAGCTGCAAAGATATGATCCAAACCTATCTGATGGATCAGAAGAAAAGAAAAAGAAAGGTTGGTGCACTAATCATGATGTCATGTTTTATTGCTGTGTTTATTCAATCTAAGTAAATAAAAAATTTATGAATTGAAATTCAATTCATTTATTCCACAATTGCAATACACATACATGTAAGTTACATAGTCATTATATTCCTCAAATTTCATGCTTGATGTTTGATATGCATTAGAATTACTTTGCTTTAGTTGTGATTGAAAAAATAACTGACAGATTGGTGTTTTGTGTATTGCAGCACACTGCAGCGGAGTTGGCAGCCGCCGTGGAAGAAGTGAGTGAAAGTGAAGTTGAAAAGCAAGATGACAAAGGAGACAGTGAGAGTGATAGGAGTTCTCGGAAGAAAGGCACAAAGGGGACGTACTTCTATGTGAACAACTCGGATGACGAGGCTGACACTCTGAAGGACAAGTTCTGGCGGGATCTGGAGCAAGGCAAGATAGACGTGTTCAGCAATGACCTTTACTCCAAGGTCAAGAGCCAAGGACGCGCATCCCGGCCAGGGTCACTTGCGGAGAAGACCCGCGTGGAAGGAGGCGAAGAGGTTCAGGGCAGGAAGAAGAAGATGAGGGATGGAAGAGGCAGGAAGAGGGCCAGCGAAGGAGGAGGAGGCCGAGAGATGAAGCGTTGTAATTCGTCAGAATCCACCTCATCCTCCCTGTCTGGATTTCCAGCTGGCTCGGCATCCAGCATCGGTGAAAGCGCCGCTGTCCAGAGCCCTCCTGTCAAGGTCAAGAGGAAAAGAGGTCGAAAGAAGAAGAATGTGAATGCTGATGTAGCAATGAATGATGACGCTGATGCAGGCCCTTCAAAGGTATGTCCAGACTCATCTATTATGTTAATCACTCAAATATTCTTCTTAGTTTATTTATTGATCAGCTTGTTGTTTGTGACTTGGAATGAGACTTAGTCTTAAAAATTTCAGATGGATGAAGAGCCTATTGTTCACATAAAAGGTAAGTGTCAGATTTACATTGTCTCTATTTTATTATTGTTCTGACTTAGCAGAGTCCGCGAAAAGTGTCGGTTTGCCAATCAAAACTGGCAAAAATAGCGTGTGACCGGCAAAAATAAAGTGGTTACCTGCCCAAATGTCCGACAGACATTTCGCATAGTGGAGGGGCTGACCCAGCTATTCAAGCAATCAATAGAGGCCTTTGTAGTCGCCATGCAATTGACCAACTTCAATGATCCAAATTGGAATCAGCTTACAGCCCAAGTGGTGTCAAATGGATTGCAATTCAAGGCAACAAGAATCAATGCCTCAGCAAATTGCAATTGGCGACATTCAGTATTACCTGGCATACATTAGATTTGAGGCCCTGCAAAGTTGCACCATGTACAGTATACATGTTAGGGGTTTGCTGTTATGCCAGTGAACTACACACACAAAACACAGCTTGGGCTCGATTCAAATTAGATCAAATGTTATCATAATGAAATTATGAAATATATGTACCATTCCTATCTGGTCAAACAATAGCAGTAATATTAATTATGTTAAATTTAAAACATCTTACTTGTAGTTATAGGTTTAATTAGCCTTACAGATAGATCAATAGGCTCTATTGATATGGGATTGGAGTAACTTCATATTTTTTAAGAAACACCAACTCCATAACATAAGTTGAAATTACTGATTCAATACCGAAGTTGGAATTTCGGGCAGATAAAGTTTCATTCGGGCAGGTAAATTTCAGAATCTACCTGCCCGAATGTCCTGTGTGTCAAAAGCACATTTCGCGGACTCTGTGACTTAGAATTAACCGCTAAGCTGTTTTTCTTTTCATTCAACTTAGGACGTATTTCATGTTTGTAAATATAAGCTGTTATACTAATCAACATCATTGTGTTAAAAATAACAGAAGAAACTTCACCTGCATCACCGGAGGTTGAGAGGATGGACATCATGTCAGCTCCAGCATCTCCAGATGAAGCGAACGATGGCTGGGATCCCGAAGGCAAACCGGAAGTGATTCCAGACACAGCTGTAATTGCTGCCATAAAATCAACCACGGAAACAGAAGAACAAAATGTCAATTTGAATCAGAAGGACCCGAAATTGAAATCATCCTGCGTGGTTGTGGTTGAGAACTTGGGAGGAACCGGAGCCAAATCCAAACGCCCTGTCCATCCCTCCACCCCTAGTAATGTGAACACCAGTCCCCTGGCTGCCAAGTCCCCCCTGGACATGTGCTCCCCCGCCCTGCCCACAACCAGCACAGTTTCAGACCCCTGGACCTCCAGTTCTCCCCGAGGAACGCCGGACGTTTCTCTGCAGAGTAAACTGGCTTCTCCAGTGGAGCCGCCACCGAAAGCCCCGGCAGATGACAGACATTTCCTTGCCGCATTCTCCAAGGAGATCAAGGCTGAGATGAGCACCTTGTCTCCCGTCAAACCTAACACCTCTGAATGTGAGCAAAAGAAATCTGATCCATCGCCATTCCAGGTTACAAACTATCGTGCAATATTCAACAAGCAGGAGATTGCAAAGACCCGAACTGACTTGGCTGAAGCGGCAGATCAAGGTTCTGTCGAGTCCAAGGACTCCCCCGTGTCCCAAGTGGCCTCCCCTGTGACTGCCCAGTCCCCAAGAGACTCCTTTCCTCTTCAGGGAACCTCTATGCTTCCCACTACTGCCACCTCACCCATCCCTGCCATCTCACAGGATCTTTCTCAAACCATTGACTCTTCTGCAAACTCCCAACCATCTCCTGCCTCTGTGACGACCACACTGGCCAATGCTTTACCAACTTTTGACTCCACTGCCCTGGACAATCTGGCAGCTTCCTTGTCTATGGAGGAGTTGGCTCAGACTGCATTTGACCCCCTGGCTATTGGCAAGCCAGAGGAGTTGGCTTCGGGACGTAGCTCTGTTGGCAGCTTCAAGAGCAGTGCTACCCCTTCACCAAGTATGTCCACTAACCAGGCCATCATCCCTTCACCATCCGCCAGTGGTGACTGGAGCAATTCTCCAAAACCATCTCCAAGTTTCGGTGAGGAATCTTATTTAATTGTTACCATCTTATAAATGTCTCTCTTTACTCTGCAATGTAGCTGGCCAGTAAACTGGTGACAACATCTATTCTACCCTGCGCATCACTTAAAAACGTATTTCACTGGCTTTGGATGATCATCAAAAAATGAATTTGTCGATTTGTTAAGAAGTTGTTTCTAAATTGTTTATTCTTTAATATAACTTAATTTAAAGGCTAGATATTTTTTTGAGTCAGTAGGTTTTCGGTTGATAGTTAAAACCATACCTGATTCTTGTCAAAAATACTTGTCTCCTCCTATTCCTGACACTGTGACCAAACAGTTTCATAGATATTTGGAAGTGTTGGCGTGTTGTAGTCCTGGTTTTGAGCTTTTATCACCTGGTTGGCTGTGAATGTCACTGTTCAGAGTCAAAATATCAGGGCCTATGATATTGTAAAAAATAGCACCCTTCAAGGGCGATATTTTTTAACAATGGCTATGACATCACCAGCATTTCAGCTGCCTGATGACATCACAAACCAAACTATGGCCAAAACAATGGGATTGTGACGTCATATCCATTGTTGCTCCATGGTGACGTCACATTTTTGTAATGGTAGAAAATAATCTCTCTTCATAACTAAAAATTTGAGGTAAAACCTGGTGATAAAAACAAAACAACCACGTGTCAGGGCACTTCGTACAATATCACTCGCTGTTGTGTGAATTAATATCACTCTCACCCTGCGGGCTCGAGTGATATTAAATCACACAACAGCGAGTGATATTGTTACTCAGTGACCCTGACTTGGGTTGTTTTGTTATAATCCCATTGAAATAACATTGCTGTCAACAAAGCTGAAGAGGCCATTTTCTTCTACTGCTTGTAGTGCTGCTGTTATGACGTCACCATTGTTTCTGTGATGTCATAGGACAAACAATGCTGGTGACGTCACGACTGAAGGCTAAAAATAGCTCTAAATGTTCTGAAGAGCAGCAGCAATTTAGCATTGTAAGTGCCTGTATTCTAAAGCTGAGGAATCAGAGGACATAGATTTAGTCCAAATTCTGCTTGGTCATGGAGTATTCACCCTAATAATCCAAAAATTAAAGCACAAACTAAATCATGGATTGTTTTATAGGCTAAAAACTTACTGACTCAAAAAATGTCTGGAGTTTAAATTGTAAGTCAGCCTAAGACTATTGAACTCGGATAATATTGTACCATTTATTTTTGCCAAGTAATGAAAACAATTTTACACATGATTCTTAAACTTCAAGTTAAAAGCTGAAAGTATTTTTGAAGGAATTGTCTGTTTTATGGATTTCATAAAATAAACTGGAGCCTTCATTTTGCTTTCAGAGAGCGATTACTTTGATTTCGACTTGGAGGATCTGAACTTCTCCCTATTGGACATTAAGGTAGATATTAGATAAACGTGTCATCTTTGTTCTGTGCTAATGAGCATTTCAAGATAATATGTGACCTGCCCCACCAAAATGGGTTTCAAAGTCGGCCTCACATTATATTCAGTTGTGAAAATGACTTTGTTCTACTGGAAATGGGCGTTAAAAAGGTGGTTTATATGGTTTGATATCTCCATCCAATCCAAAGGTATGCCACCTCAAATATTGATGATACAAAACCTTAAACCTGTGAAACTTTGAGAAAATGGCATTTGAATTTCCACGCCATTGCAATAAAAGATCTTAAGAAAATCAAGAGGACACCCTATTTAGATAATTTAAAATCAATATCTGGTACGAAGTGTCTCAATTATTTAAAGAAAGTGTATTTTGCTAAAACATGGTACCAGTAGCTAAAAAAAACATCAAATTGTGACGTTTTTACACGCTTTGCTCATTTCTTGGAAATATGAAAAGCCTACTTAGAACTTATTTTGGTGGAGCAGGTCACATAGGCCTATATATGTGATGTCAAAGCATGAAGACCGCATCACCTATACCCAAAAGATAAATTTTAAGAATAACTAATTGTAATGAGCAATAATATTACTCAAAATGTATTCTCGTATTATGTGCCTGCAAAAAACTGAAGAAAAAAAAGTTTTCTGAAAAAAAAAAAAGTTTTAAATATTCAAAATCCATTAGACACCATGACAAATTTTGGGCGAAAAGCCAACAGAGTGGCTAATTTGCAGCCTTAATTATGCAATTTTCATTAGCCTCATGGATGCATTAGCAAATCCCGAGTGTGGCTATACTGGCTAGTGGCTAGGAAAAGCACTGCGAAGTAGAGATTATTTGCGAGTTCACTCGCATTTGTGAGCGAACCAGTTAAATAAGGGGTAGTCAGAAATTTTGGATCGTTTGTGAGAGTCAAGGAAGCACTTATCAAAGTTTCTTTTTCATGAAATTAATGAAGAATAGGCTAACTTGAGGCGTCTTGCTTTTTTGTGTGTCTTTTGTGTCTTGTTTAATTACAATTTAAGTTTTTAGTTTCAACCAAATCACGGCAAAACAGGAAATAGAAATATTCTTGTTATTGTTTTACTGCCCTCTGATTGGCCGAAACAGGTTCGATGTCTTCCCGATAGTTTTCAGACACTTCTATTAGGGCTAGAATTAGAATTTTAGGCTCTTTCGAATCCTGGTGCCTTAATCTTTATGATTTCGTTTTTTCATGAAGATATCTCAATTAATTGCTGAGAATTCGTTGAAAATGCATAGGCCTATATATTTTTTCCCCAGGATGCACTGTGCATGTCAGGCAATTCAGAATAGCAATTAAGACTTCACCAATTAGCCAATTTGCCATTCACACCTTGAGTTAGTATATTTAAATTAACACCTTCTAAGAAGTCCCACATCATTGAAGGCCATTGTAAAAGTGAACTTTCTCATAGCAATCAATGCCATCTTTGGGGGGAGGCAATCCACTCAATTAAAATTTAATATGACAGTCCTGTGAATTTTTTTTTCACATGAACCACAGCTGCACACTCTTTGTTACAATGTTTTTTGCTGTACAATTCAGTTTATTTGATGACTACCAAGCCAGCCTGAAGAGTCACACTGTACAAACGGACAGACTCAACGGCAGTTATCAGGCAAATATGGCAGTGAACATATTTTAAAAGAATAAAAATAACAATGTACATATAGTGGCTTTCATACTATAATGTTAAATGAAAGGAATTATTGCAGTGACATTTATCTGAACGAAAAATTATATTAGAAATAACCCCAGGCATCTTGATATATGTTTACCAACTGGTGTCTCACTTTTGTCTTTGTAACTCACTTTTTAGCTATTTACAATGAAAAACTCGGGAAAATTGTGGAAGGGGTTGACAGCTAAAAATACAAGGTATTTTATAAGATCATTTTCAAGCTTCTATGTGCTTTATTAATGCACTAGATTAGCATTTCAAAATTTTCTTCTGCACACACATCTTGATAGGACAGCCAAATAAGGCAGGTTTCACTCAGCGCATTGCAATAGTGCATTCATATTTTGTTAATTTAAGGGTGATTGAGTAGAGAGACGTTAATGAAATATTGTGCATAAAATGAAAATACCAGTGGTTGGTCCTTGACAAAATGTTATGAATATGTGGATACAGTAACAGTTACCACGGTTACTAGCCTGTCAACATCAACTGAACAACACAAGTCAAGTCAGCCGGGGTATACCAGCACAACACAAGTCAAGTCAGCAGAAAAGTTCTTGTATTTTATAACTCAATTTTAGAAGAACATTATTGCCCTTGCATTGCAGTCTCGTTGTGTTGAGTGCAGGATGTCTGCAGCATTTTTGGAATCAAATTCCAGGATTTTCTAGGCTTTTCTTGGCCCAAATTTTCCCAAAATCAAGAATGCAGATTACTTTTTTCTGATAGTAAAAATGTATCGGCGACCTGACTGTCACAAGAAATCGCAAAATATTCAGCTGTGTTTCTTTTTTTTATTAGTATGAAGCAGATTCCAGGCTTTTTGTGGTAAATGCAATTTTTTCAAGGCTTTTCAAGGCTTTTCAAGGCTTTCCAAGGACTGGCAGACACCCAGGTCACACCCTTTGAGTAGTTAGAGTCAGGGAAGTGCAAGTGATTACTTCAATCTGCTTTTGTTACTGTGATGTCAAATGTTGCATATTCAATAGGTCAATAATGGATCATTTGGAGTCTTCTACAGTTTTAATCAATCGAGTAACTAAATTATTGCCAATATTGCTTCACAAGACTGTGGCATTTTTGAAGATGCATAAAGAAATATAGTCCTACAGACGACTCCTAAATGCATTTTTAAACTTACCATTTTAGATTTATAGGAAATTCACCCTGTACTAGGAGTTCCTACTTTGATATATATCTGAAGATTGAGGGATGCGACAAAGAATTGTTTCAGCAAAGCAAAAAATATTTTGTGGAGAGCTTCCGAACCTGGGTCCCAACAATTGGGAGCCCAAGGCTCTTACCTTTTCCCCATTTTTCTTATAATTTCCACATTTTGCTTACCATTTACCCATTTTGCTCATAATTTCTCCATTTTTCTTACCATTTCCCCATTTTCGTTTCTAATCTTGCTAATACATCTGCAGAAATTTCCCCAAAATCTGTTCAGGGGGCAAGTTGTCCCCCCTGCCCTCTCACCCCCCCCCCTAATGGTTATGCTACTGATCTCAATAACTTTTAGATCTGGCCTTCCTGCTATTGACATAATTTGTTGTAAGCCGCTTGTACTTTCTTTTTTACTGCACCGCCCACCCCTCCTGGTGATACCACTGCTAAGTTTATTGTCTGTTCTATTTCTCTGATCATGTATGAAAATCTAGGCCCCAAATTCTACACCATTTTCCCCAAGAATCCACTCACAAAAATGGCAAAACAACATACGCATAGTGAACTCGCATGTGTTCCGCTTGCGACACAAATTCTAGTTGCTCAAGGAGGGGAGGCATCCGATTGATCCTGCCACACTGTGCTGGGGTGTAGAATTCCAGTAATCTAAATATTTCAACACGTAACTTAATAGGTTGTAATATGTATAAGTTATTCAAATTTATTTATTGCAGCAACTGAATCTCGAACATGGAAGTGGGGGAGCTGAACTTTCTAATGGTAAGTTGAGTTTTGTGTTGGTTTGTCCAATATCGGTCAGTGGTAATAAATTAATATAATTAGCATGCAATTGGTCTTAGTCTCTTCAAAATATAAGCATCCTTCAACTAATAAGGAGGGGGGGAGGGTTGGTCTAGTGGTAGCGTGCTGGACTGCCAATCGCTGGGTCCAGGGTTCGAATCCAGCTCTTGCCGGGTCACCTGGGCCTATGTTGGACGGCTGTTTCAATCATCCTTCACCTCATTGCCATGTCCTCCTCCTGTCCTAATTGGCCTACCAAGTGCATAAATACATGATGTAAAGCCCCAATCATCCATCCGTCCTTCAACTAATGAGCAACTTCGTTTGCAGCTGACCTTCGGCATGCAGTGAGGAGGAATGATTACGAGAAAGTGAGGATGGCCCTAAAATGCCAGAGGAACCTTGATCTTGAACAACCAGACAACTACTATGGCATGACCTTGCTTATGCTGGCTGCCCAATTTGGTAAGATATACCTGAATAATTGCATTATCGTAATTAGGGATGGACATCGTTTCACGATATATCAGTTCAACTGTATCGATACCTCAATACGATAACCGAAACTGGGGTGATAAGAGACATTGTATTGATATAATACTGTTGCCGCCACATCATTTTTCCTTGGTTCTGTATATTTTAAATCTCAACTCATTTCAAACAAGATTGTAAATGTATCTTTACAGTCAGTCTATTCCGTCAAAAACAAATTTGAAAGAATTAAAATCTAATCCACTTCAGTCATTCCTCAATACACATATCTGAGCCTCGAAAACAGTTTTAAATGTATGATGATGTTTAGTCAGTCGGCCAATGAGCCTGAACAATCCACTTCACCCACTTCAGCAAAGCCTTCAGTGATTAAGTCAGACACACCCCCAAGGGTGACCAATGAACATGAACCCAAGCATGTTATGCAAATGAGGACGATTACGTCTATTCAAACATTTCCGTCAGTCGTACAGATACGATCCAAGCTGCAATACATAGATCTCTCTGAAATCTTTAAAATGGTAGGCCTTAGTTCTCCGAGGACCTAGTAGTTTTTACCAGTGGTGTAAATGGGAATTTAGAACAGCAGGAGCTCTGTCCAAAAGCAAATTATGGCCATTATCGCAACGGCATCATTGCACGCGTAGATGCTGACGTATATAGGCAATAGCAGATCACATTCATATGTGATAAAAAATTATGTATATTACATTCATCATGATTCAAGACAGTTAACGCTTCAGTATACATATTTTTCACAAAATGTGAACATAAATTTTTAATAGTGCAGCCGACTAAAAGAATTTAGTATTGTGTATAAGTGCTCACTGTACATGGATTAGCAAAAATTGGATAGGCTTCAAAAGCGGTCAGCTAACTGCTGAAGCTTCTGGTCCATATGTTGCCTAGACTGGATGAGAATCATACTATGAGATAATCCATTTGATCTGCGACAATTAACGGGATTTAAATTTACAACTACATCATTATTTTTTAAATAGTGTTTTTAAAATCCTCTGTTGGTCATTTACAAGAATAATTAACATACATATACAATTGTACATGCCATAAATCCAATAAACCTGATTTAAAAAAAAATCCATTTTACCAAGCTATTCTCTTGATTCTGTAATCACTACTAATCAGTCAAGGGGAAACTGCCTCCCCTTTTTAAGATGCATAATATAGTAAAAGCTAAAACAACTTAACAAGTAACATCATAAATTGAGCACCTGAAAATATATAAAAATATATATACAGATAAAAAATATGGGAGGTTATACAGACCTTAAGCAATTAATATGAAAAGACATTTAATCAGAGAAGCAATTAGTATCTTCAGCATTAACCACTGAGGGGCTTATAATACAGGGTGGTCAAAAAAAAACTTTACAGGTATGATAATATGAATTATTTTTTGGGTAACGCTCGTTGTAACAATTACTTATTTTTGATACAAAACAACTTGTATAGCAAAGAACAACCTTTCTAGAGATAATTCATTCATTTGGAGGTCCTTTTGGACTGATGACTTTTCTACCTTGGGCCTAAATGATGCAGAGGTGTCAACAATGTAACTTTGTGTGCGTTTTTCCCATAAAAACTTAACGGAAGCCTTCATTTGGCAACTAAAGTCTGTGGTGTCTTGCAGGGATCTGCCTCTAAATTTGCCAACCCTGAATAATCACATTGATTAAGATCTTGTGATAATAGGGGCCCTATTGTCCTGCTGAGAAACTTGGCAGAACGAACCTTGATCCAGTTCTGGGCTTTCCATGGGAGAATGACTGATGCCCCATCTTGTTTGAAGATCAAATTATCTGAAGCATTGTATGTCTTATCTATCCAGTGCTTCAGATGCTCTTTTAAGATGTTAATATGTACTTTTCCCGAGATTTTTAACACCCTGATCGTCAACCTTCAGACGGCTTTGTTTTTAAATCTTATAATGGCCATAGTGGAGGCTGAACTTGGTCTAGCACCTTCTGGCTTGCGCTGAATTGTGCCTCTGTATTTTCATTTTCATTTAAGGTCATATTTATTTGTCTTGTGAAGCTCAGTTGCTTCCAAATTGCTGATGGGTCATGATCAACCCAGAGTAGTGAAAACGCAGGAGCATTCCTGGCTTCCATTTTGTCTACTATCAAAAAATTAATTACCTATTTTAATCAGCAACCAATTTTCCAAAGATCTAGTATACTTGGCTTGTATACAAAATAAGTACCCTGGCACTGACTCTATCATGGCAGCCTGGAAAATGAAATATCAACTGTAAAGTTTTTTTTTGACCACCCTGTAATTCAACAATTAGTTCACATATGATCAAATTTTGACAATAAACAGAGAAGAAATATAAGTGGAAGTGTGACCAGGTTTCAGCCAAAAATTCTTGAAGTGGGATATCCTACACAATAGACTGTGTACCTGTAGGCCACTGCAGTCCTGTATGCTTACAGCTACAGTCAAAAGACTGATTTGCCTTCCGATTGATATGTGTATAAATGAGTAACTGCTTTTGGTTGAGAGCCTGTGCACGTATAGGTAGATAGTTAAATATGACAAAGGTTATTTCACAGCCAATCAAGAGGATTGTTAGGCTGTCTTATCCCAATTAAATCCTTTGAAAATATGACATGCTCAGGCTCCAAATGCAGTCAAAATGTTCTTGAATCTGTCCTTTTGACTTCAGCTGTAAGGTCAATAAAGTGTTGCAAAGAGCTGCCGGAGCTCTGGACCTTGAGAGCTCCAGTGCCTTGGAGAGGTTTGGGGCTCAGCTCCGGTGAGCTCCTGCCCATTTACACCACTGGTTTTTACACAAATTGCCGTTAAACATTTGAATTGGATAGAAATACTGGGCGCTGATTGGCCATGACGCTCGTGACGAAAATCTATGTTAATATGGGGAGACTGACAGATTCGTCTAGGGTAGATTCTCTGGGTGACTTCACCTATTCTTCAATACACATATGCACCAAGTAAATACACATAACTAGTGACATAGACGTCTGAATACAAAGTGATTGCCATTGTTACTCCAGGTCATGACGACATGTTGGAGATGCTGGCCATGCACGGTGCTCAGGTCAATGCCCAACAGAAGAACGGTGCTACGGCCCTCATGCACTCTTGTGAACAGGTATGTGTGGACTGTGGAGTTATTGCAATTTATGGTCTAACGGCTTAAATTAATCTTGTTTTTGAAATGTATCAGTAGTGGTGAATAATGACGTTATAACTCTCTTGATTTAAAGTAAGTATTTTCTATTGCGTAATGTCATGCAGTCAGTCGTATGTGTTGGGGCTTATGTTGGACGGCTGTTTCAATCATCCTTCACCTCATTGCCGTGTCCTCCTCCTGTCCTTATTACTAGTAATTAGCCTACCAAGTGCATAAATACAGGACGTAAAGCCCCAATCATCCATCCATCCATCGGATGTGTTGGGATGTTAAACTATTGCTCTAATCCAAAGATTTCTTGTACATTACGGCTAAAATTTATATCAACTTTGGTGACTTCTTTGCAGGGCCAACGATGTACAGTAGAATTGTTGCTTGCTCTGGGAGCACATGTTAATATACCCCAGAGGAATGGAGAGACAGCCCTTATGAAGGTACATACTTATACTGAATTACAATTTTCAACATTTTTCAAATGTATGTATACATGTGTATACTGGTCAGTGGTCAATCATGATCGTTCTTTGGCTGGATATCAACTGTGATAAATAAATATTTAACCTCATCTTTATCTTGCTATTTTTGCAGGCTGTAAGAAGAGGCAACAAACACATTGTGCAAATGCTTCTGGATGCTGGTGCTAATTTTTCTGCGCATTCAAATGTTGACAACTCTGCCATTAAGCAGGCGAAACAATCTAATAACTTTGAAATAATGGACCTGCTAAATAAACACATTAACAGGTTTGTAACAATCTCTGCTCATTCTGTAGCTAGTATGATATTCATGTGTTGCCACTGGTGATTTGCCAGAATAGCAGATAGAGTAACTGTCAATTGCGTAATATTTCATTAAAGGGTACAAAATTCTTTGTGTGAATATTTATACAATTGAAATTTGGAGGTCTTGTGAAATAAACCGTTCCAAGACTGTGCATTTTACTGTAGGCAGAGAAGTTCACAAGGTCCTTGTATTAAGGAAAAGTTCTGATGTTGAATAAATAATGATGCTCAGGACATGGCTTTGTAGTGTTTTTTACCAAACTTGATATTTTGTCTGCAGGATAATGCTGGAGTTCAACAACCAAGTGAACATCACCCTGAACAACACGGCCCAGATTGTTAGTCCCTTGTTTCCCATCCAGTGCATGGCCTTGTCAGAAAACAACAAGTTCACTATCAACTTCAATCATGAACTGCAACCATCAAAACCAGGTCAGTGTTTTATTCTCATACATTTATCAAACATTCGTACTGGAAGCTGATGATTGGTTGGATGGTTTCATGCATGCTTTAAAATATAATCTGTCCAGAATTTCGAAGACCAAAAGTTTAGAAGTACGTAGTCAGGCCAAATTTTCATCTCGACCTAATTTTGGTAGCTTAATCAATTAATTAAAAATTCCTAAAAAAATTTGATTGTTGTTATTTTCAATTTTAGGCTTGGGAATGCTTCTGTTTATTGCCCATGCTCGTATTTCATCAACGGAGGCCAAATGTCGATTCTACGGTCCTTGCACTGTCAACTCTGTGGTTCTCAATGGTGTACCCCTGAAATCTTTGACTGAGGTAAGCCTATATCTAATACCAACAAGATGAAAGGCTTAAAATGTTGCAGTTATTATCAATTATAATCAAGGCCACTGAATGTTTAAAGATAATGCCAAAATAAATCTTCAAATAATGCTAATAGGGTAATCTTTGTGGCAACATTAAAAGCTATGTAAATGTATCATGTCAGTGGTCAGGGGGCATAGCTCACAGTAGCTCAGTGCTCGGAGTTGGGCTGTCAGCTTGTGGTATGCTGTTTAAATTCCCAGACCTTGAAACCCATGTCACTGAAGTAAATCTTCAAATAATACTAATAGGGTGGCTCCGTGGCACAGTGGGTAGCATCCCCGCCTTGTACACATGAGGACGTGGGTTCGATCCCTGCTCCGGCCATGTCCAGAGATTATCACTATAATGATTGGTATGATTGCCGTTCAGTATGGTGAGCGCCGGTGAGCAGATTTATCCGGAATGGGCGCTATATAAAATCATGCTATATTATTATTATTATTAAGTACAGAATTTATTCTCAAAGGATATCAATAAAATTTACTTGACTGGGAGTTCACCTCTCCTCATTACTGTTATCTTCCTTTCTACAAAAATACAGGATGTGAAGCTCATACACCTGTCCTTGTATGATACCAACATGTTACTCATAAGATATGTATCCAAATTTCTAAAGTAGCGGTACCTGGATGGTGACAAGAACTCGCCTGAGAAAGCCACACTGTCCATTCGTGTCTCATAACGGTCTTATGCATGTAGCTATACATTTTGGTTTCAGGAGGCAAATTTTGTACTCTCATTCACGCCAGTCTATCAAGGCAGAAATACACTGGATATTAACACAATGAGAGTTCCAAAAACCAAGGTAGGTCTAATCTCCAAATTTTATTTTAAATTATTAGTTTGACCTTGTGGTTTGCAATTCACCTGAGAGGTGAACTCATGTGAACCATTAAGTTGTAAGTCTCGAAGAACTTTGAAGCTTGGTTGATGATGAAGAAGAGCTTTGATTGTTTGCATTTGAAAGCCCTAAGCCAAGAATTTGATTTTTAAAATTATAATTCAATTAAAATATTGACATTCATACCAGAAGTTTGCGGTACAAAGTTTATGCTTCAAAGACTAACGCTTCGTATTGACTATTTTGCAGACAAAGTTGCTGGTGTGTGCCTACAAGGCACAGCTCATCATGCCTGGGGACTGAACATCGAGATCCAGGGATGTATTTGTGACTGGGTGCAACAACACACCTGATGAAAATATACCATTGTGACATCATTACTATAGTTGACATCTATATACCATAGATCATATAGTGTGCACTATCAGTATCTTTATCACGGTCATTGTTGTTGTTTATACAAACTGTTGCGTAAAATGGATGTGTCATTCTGGAATATACACACTTACTGGCCGTCTTTCCCTTCATCTGTGGGGAGAATAAGTAGATTGTCTGCACTCAGGCAATGCATATTGTGTTCTGTTGCAAACCTCAGGTATAACAATGATATAATCTGGTAGCGTGAAAGGTCCGTTTATAAAATGGCCTATGGCGGTGAGCATGTTATATTATATATGAGTTACTAAAAGTTAATTGGCAGCACTCTTATCTCACCAAGTATTGACAGTTAGCGTTCTACAACCTGCCAAAAGTTGCATCATCATTTGATATATATATTGTAATATATATTGCATTATATTTAAGGTGGCGTAACTTTGTTATTCATGTTATTAATCATGTTAATTGTCGAGTTAATTCTTCCTAGATGATCTACACTTAATCACTTTAAGCTTAATGAATCAAATGTGTTATCAATGTGTGGTCTGGGTGAAGTTGAATGTAACAGCAGTTATCGTATGATTGAGTGATGATTCTATAATGAATACTTGGAATAGAAGATAATATAAGGAATAATTTAGGTATAATAATTTAGGTAATAATGTAAATTATACTGATAATCGATAATGAATTTAATTAATATAAATATAAATAATCATGTGTTCTCTGCAATTGCAAAACAAGCATGATGATGTGTGACTGCAAATTAGGATGATGTGTTTCTGTTGCTGTAGCTTCCCACTGTGATGAACCTGTTGTAATTATCCTGCTTTCATTGGCACGCCATGTTAGCTCGCCATTGTCAGCACCTCATACTGTTGAATTCTAGTGATATGTACCTAACTGTGAAATTGCCACATGTGATTTAGCTATCAAAAGTAAGTTATCAAACTGTTCAAAGTTGTCAATCTGGAGCAGCCACTTGCTCTATGGTAGTCCTCCTGTTGGATGTATTGTTTGTTGTCAATGCAGACTTTCATTAATCAATTACTGCGTAAATTGGTTACCATGCCAATCAATATCTGGTATTTATTTCTGTCTTTCTGGCACTCGGCATTTCAGGTGCCTCATAATATGATCTTCAATGAGCCTGTCTATGCTGTTCTAGGATAATTGGTAGGATGTATTGAACCATAACATTAGTAGGAATATCAGTAATGTGCAGGAGTTGTGGATAGTCACCTTCAATTGTTGATCTATTCTTCTCAAGTGTTCATTTGTCACATCTGTATATTCTTTATTATTTCTTTTGTGATATTTTTAACATCAGCTTCATACTGTACACTAATTGAATTAAAACTTTGTTATAAATATAATATTTTTGTTGTGTAATTAAAATTTTCAACTTTCTGTTGAAAAATGATAGGGCCCCCGCAGGCCCGAGGGCTACGATTATAACATTGTTAAAATTTAACCTTGGCGTAGTATGATGGAATTATCCACTTCGAGAATGTGGCACCATTTGTGGTATGGGTCTCATCCAGAATGGGCTAAGAAAGTGTGACAGTGTGACCTCACAGCGGCTTTTGTAGTTAAATAAGTACAAATGCATAACTTCTATTTTGAAAACGGTTGGCTGTAAAACATTTTAATGTTCGATGCTGCCAGTGATTTACAATTGCGAGAAATGTGCAGAGTTGAACAGTTTATTTACAAAGCACCCAAAGGTATAGCTATTATAAAGATTAATATGGTCCCTAAGAAAGTAGATTATCATCTTCGATTGCAGTGTTCAATTACCCATCGGAATGCATTTTCCAAACCTGTGAGGCTGTCAATAACGCAATGGTGGACCTGGAAATGGAGAGAAAAATTAGGCTGATTACAGACAGATGGATAGGCCTACATGTGTCAAACTGTCAGTACATATTGGTGAATACCTAAAGGTTGATAGGCCTATTCCAGATTTAATATTTTGAAGCATCAAAACTTAGGAAGGTAGTTCTATCATTGTGCATGAATCTCCATGTCCTATAGATGGCAACTCACCTGCCACGGACGTTCAAGTGTTGATAGTTGAAGTGCTCTGACAACTTCGATGCAGGGCAAATGGTTTTCCGATCTTTCATCAGGAACGCATGACAAAACCAGCAGAGGTAGATTGGCTTTGTCAGTTACTGCCTGCAGGAATGCTGTTAATTCACCATATGAGTCGACAACTGCAATAGAAAAATGCTTAAATTTATGCAGTTGTCGAATCAGGAATAACAGAATAAAGGAATTGTCTTTGGCATAATTTTTGTCCACTTTCCTGCATAATTCAATTCAACTGAAAACAAGCCTGTTAATTATAAGATCGCAGTTGTGCAGTGGGATAAATAAAGACTAAAGAGTGCAAGCCTGCAAGGCCTGTCTCCTATCTATTGTCTCCCAGCTCCACGAGTTGTCTGTTTCCCTCCTGCTCCCTTCTCTTGTCACCTTCCTAATCTCCCTATATTCTCCCATTACATAGTGCGACAAAAACCTACCGGCCAATCTTGGTTCAGATAGAATTATTCGATGTGCCCATTACACATCTAACTAGTTCCGCTGTGTGATTCAACAGACAAGAAGGGAGTACCGCTTTCTCTCTCTGATCTAATTGGCGGTGACAACCATGAAAGTCATGTGACCTATTCAGAAAAGTTTTGTGACATCACTTAGTAGATGCCTAAGATCATCATTCATCAGTGACTGTGGGTCCCAGATTGTTAGACATTGTCCATCGATTCATATAGACCTATACCTCTCCTTCACGCAGAGATAAAGTTCTCTACATGCACCCATTCCATTCCTGGTCTACTTCATATCTGCCACTTCCCTCCATAGACTATTCCACCACTCTATAGTTTCCAGTCCCTCCCTCTTTGCAGTCGTCTTGCTGCGCTCCCTCGTGTTCTTGCTTTCTCCCCTCAAGCATCTCTTACTTTGTTTTTCTCATCCTTTCTCCCCTGTTAGACCTCTTATGGCTCTTCCATAGGTATCCTAACTCTTATAGATGTCTATGACCCCTTAAGTCTCCTTCCTCCCCTTTTTACCCTCGAAAACAATTCAGAGGTATAACTGAAATAGAAAATTATCCAGGCCTTACCTGTCTTTTCCTCAGTCGCATCAATGACAAAGACAAAAGCATCCAGTGATCTGCAGAATTCTTTAACATTGTCTTTTAATGTGAAAGTGTTTTGCTCCTCTTCTTCTTGGTTCATTTGTTGGAGTAGTCTGTGGTTCTTTAGTCGCTCGCCAGGTTGCCAGTTCTCTCTATCTTTGCGATTTGAAGCATACAATGTACTAAGGTGAAACATCAGGCTGTTTGCCATCTTAATGGTGAATCCTGAACCCACACCTGCATAATAAAAAGAAAAGGTCATTCATCTCCATAATAGGTATTGTAATAGGCAAAATGATAAGAAAAAAACTTTTTGGGATATTTCATGGGGGGGGGGGGGGGGGGGGGGGGGGGGGGGGAGAAATTAAAAAGACAAATTTGAAGAAAAAATATGAGGAAAAAAAATTCAAAGGGTAAAAAAATTGGGGGATAAAAATTGGATACAAAAAATAATTTGGAAGGAAACTTTCGGGGGAAAAAAAATTGATGGAAAAAAAAACTTGCAGCTATGACTACTACTGGTCTCAATTGACAAATCCTTGTTTAAATTGAATGTTTCATGAGAATTTTATTGTGTGGTACTGACCTCCATGATTTCCAGGAAACATGCCAATTGCATTAAAGAGTTCAGTTGTCTGTTCTATAATTTTTCTAACTATCCCGCTGGTAGTACTTTCCAATCCAGGTCCAAAAAGGGCAATCTTTGGAGTGCGTTTTGGGAGGAATGATCTGAATATACTTGACAGTTGTGAGAAGTTCTTGTGCTCTTTTCGCATCAAATCTGTCACAAGTGGAGAACATCTTAGGTATCTGAAAAAGTCAATAAAACAATCATATAAATATTGATTTGTGACGAAAAATTATATGTTGGTTACTTTTCATTAAGACTTTCCTATAGACTCTATCTTATTCTGACAATATTCTTTATTAATTTAAAGATGAAAACAAATGATTTATTCACATTTCTTTGCTGAGCCATTCATCGTTGGGTTCTGTGAAGTTGTCTGGGTTTGTGTTGTGGGTGATTATTTGCCATGAGATCATGTCGTTGTTCAGTTTGTCTTGCCACAGTAATTCATCAGAGCTTAGCATTAGCCAATGCTTACACACAGGTGCTATTCGGCACAGGTCAACCGCATCAAGGAATGAGAAAATGTGAAGTTGCAAACTATCCTGCAAAAGAAAATTTGATAACTGAACAAAATTTTAAAAAATTATATTAGCTACATTAAGGTACATGTATCAAGTTACTGAAAAAATGAAAATTATTATTGGACACTCTTTAGAATACAAGAGCGGTTTTAAATGGTTCCGATATATATAGGGCTAAAAAGCGCAGCTATATAGGTAGGCTAATTAATACTTACAGGCAAGTCGTGGAATGTTAATACAGGACTTGATCCGTCGCATTTTCGCGGTTGTTCTAACAATTGTTGATCTTTCTTTTTTCGAGCTTCTCTAATCAAAAATTGCTGTAATCCTCCGGTGAATACCAACTCTCCTGTTTGTGTATTGAATTTTACGGAGTCTGTAACCGGATCTCCCTGACAGCCATCCCCAAGGTCCATTGAAGCCATAGCTTGGCTGATGTGATTCTTATACAGACTTATAAGACATTGTAAATGATTGTCTCCGACACCTGAATGGTTGTGTGTCAATGACAGCAGGAAATCAGTGCTGGATTTGGTTTCCTTGTCTGAGCTGTCAAACTCAATGTCTTGGTTTTTGACACTGACAGCACAATAATCAACTGGAAAAGAAAGACATTCGCTGTAATTAGCTACCATAGTCATTCTTAGACCTTGTCGGTTCGTTCTTGGAGTGAATTCTGGTCGAAAAATAACCAAATCTGGCTATACATACCACTGACAGCGCGCACCTGCCACCCTGGAACCTCCAACGTGGTCTGAAGTTTGTAAACATTGGTGACGTCACATCACAACCCATGACCCGGAAGCACAACCTCACCTCGGCCTCTTTCCGGTAAACCTTCAACATGGTGGGTAGCAAGAAGACTTCTTCGTTTTAAAATCTCGAAATATCTCAGTAATCGTACCATCAAGGCTCACAAACTTTTGTGAATGAACGCAAAGCAATGTATATTTTCTGTTTGGTGTATTTTGATGAGTGATATCTTCATTTATTCGGTTGTAGAAGATGTGTATTTTGGGTGAGCCTTGTTGACAGATGCAAGTGCCACATTGGATTTTGTGTATTTTTACAATTCTGCGTGTAAATTGAAATAATTATTGATAAATCATGTGTGATACATTGCAGTAGTCCCAGTTTGATAGTTGTCAACATTGTAGTGCCAAAATATTGGAAATCCCTCTCAAGTCTCTTTCAGTTTCAATCTATTAATAATGGTAGGCCTACTATATATCTGAATCTGGTCATTCTATGACTATGTAGTGTGTCCTTGATTAATGTCATCATTATGTACAAGTCATGTCTAATGACTATCGTTCACAATTTTCGTATCGTCAATTGATTACAAAATTTGACAGTTAACGGATGATTGATGACAGATATATGTTCTCTTTGTAGACGAAGGGTACCTCCAGTTTTGGAAAACGGCACAATAAGACACACACCCTGTGTCGTCGGTGTGGTGGAAGATGCTACCACATCCAAAAGAAGGCTTGCGCACGATGTGGATATCCCCAACCCCGACTGAGGAAATGTAAGTACTTCTAATGAAACTGAGTGAATTTAAATACTTATAGGCCTACTGATAGCTATCAATCAATAAAAAAATTGGTTCTGACCATGAAATTAGCACGTAATTCGTAAACCGACAGCTTAGTGCTCTGCATCAACAATACTGTCCTCTGAATTGGTATTAAAAGTGGCAATTAAAAATGCTTGCAGAAGGGATCGTTTAATTAAGTCTTAATTAGCTCAAGCATGTAGAGTTAAACATCTAAACATTAACAAACCAGACTATCTCACCATATTTCCCCCATTAGTTTAGCAGAGGTGGGGTCATGGTGCACGAGCATTGATTCAGTGAATGCAATATGTATACCACACACAGGCCTGTGTACAAGTGTTGAGAATGAGTTATACTCAAAATGCGCTGATTGATCGCCATAGATCTTTAGATCTATAGGGCGATATATGTTTCGGACCTGTCCGCACCTCGTCGTGCGTAGAATCGTGGACCGGCCGTTTTCGATTGTGTTAGGATGTGGTACTCGAGGTCTCCGGTTGACTTCCGTCCGAGGGCATTTTCCATTTTTTTAGGATGGGGTACTCGAGCGGTCCGGTTGACTTCCGTTCGTCATCAATCAAAAACGTCTCCTATTGTGCAGTATGCACTCCAATGACTCCATAGCAATCAATGATGGAAGTCAATGATGGAAGTCAATGATAGCAGTCAGTGATGGCAATCAATGATGGCAATCAATGATGGCAATCAATGATGGCAATCAATGATGGCAGTCAATGATGGCAATCAATGATGGCAGTCAATGATGGCAATCAATGATGGCAGTCAATGATGATGATAGATAGATAGATAGATAGATTTATAGATAGATAGATAGATAGATAGATAGATAGATAGATAAGGGGGCAACCATTTAATATAAGGGGGCGACCATTTAATATCTACTAAGGATAAAGGGGCGACCATTTAATATCTACTAAGGTGCTTACCATTTAATATCTACTAGGCAATGATGATAGATAGATAGATAGATAGATAGATAGATAGATAGATAGATAGATGGATAGATGGATGGATAGATAGATAGATAAATAGATAGATAGATAGGATAAGGGGGCGACCATTTAATATCTACTAAGAATTAGGGGGCAACCATTTAATATCTACTAAGTTGCCTAGATAACAAAAGTACATGCATGAATGAACCAAGGGGCAACCATTTAATATCTAACACACCCCGGGGGACGTGGGGGCACCCCGGGGACGTGGGGGCACACCCCCGGGGAGTTGGGACACACCCCGGGGACATGTGGGCACACCCCCGGACGTGGGGGTACACCCCCGGGGAGTGGGGGCACACCCCGGGTCATAGGGGCACACCACCGGGGAGTGGGGGCACACCCCCGGACGTGGGGGCACACCCCAAGAGAGTGGGGCACACCCCCTGAGAGTTAGGACACACCCCGGGGACATGGGGGCACACCCCCGGGCGTGGGGGCACACCCCCGGGGAGTGGGGGCACACCCCCGGGGAGTGGGGGCACACCCCCGGGGAGTGGGGGCACACCCCCAGGGAGTGGGGGCACACCCCCGGAGTGGGGGCACACCCCGGGTCATGGGGCACACCACCGGGGAGTGGGGACACACCCCGGGGACATGGGGGCACACCCCTGGGGAGTGGGGGCACACCCCCGGACGTGGGGGCACACCCCCAGAGAGTGGGGGCACACCCCCTGAGAGTTGGGACACACCCCGGGGACATGGGGGCACACCCCCGGGTGTGGGGGCACACCCCCGGGGAGTGGGGGCACACCCCCGGGGAGTGGGGGCACACCCCCGGGGAGTGGGGGCACACCTCCAGGGAGTGGGGGCACACCCCCGGAGTGGGGGCACACCCCGGGTCATGGGGGCACACCACCGGGGAGTGGAGGCACACCCCGGGGACATGGGGCCACACCCCTGGGGAGTGGGGGCAGTGGGGGCACACCCCCGGACGTGGGGGCACACCCCCAGAGAGTGGGGGCACACCCCCAGAGAGTGGGGGCACACCCCCTGAGAGTGGGGGCACACCCCTGGGTAGTGGGGTCCACACCCCCGGGGAGTGGGGGCACACCCCCGTAGAGTGGGGGCACACCCCCGTAGAGTGGGGGCACACCCCCGTAGAGTGGGGGCACACCCCCGTAGAGTGGGGGCACACCCCGGGTAGTGGGGGCACACCCCCGCGGTATTGGGGCACACCACGGGGACGTGGGGCACACCACGGGGACGTGGGGGCACACCCCGGGTCGTGGGGGCACACCAACGGGAAGTGGGGGCACCCCCAGGGAGTGGGGGCACACCCCGGGGAGTGGGGGCACACCCCCGGAGAGTGCGGGCACACCCCGGGGAGTGGGGGGACACCCCTGAAAAGGGCCCCAAATGTTATAGGCTCCTGTAATTGCCTCCTCAAACGGGGGCCCCCTCAAATCAGTAATTTGGCTGGAGTAGCCTGAGGGGTCCAGGAATTAATACTGGCAAACTTCTGTTGCATAAATACCCAGGAACCCCCGCCCCTCGTAAAAAAAAAGAGCCCCATTTGTCATCCAAGAGATGGATTATTTTATTAGTATTTGTGAACTTGGTGAAGTATTGCCCAATCAAATTCGCAAAACAAGGTTTTGGCTTGCGTATTATGTAACACAGGCGATCATTTAGTCCCTGTGGGACAGCATAGGCGATCCATTCAATCTCCACACTACCTCTAGTTTTGACTGTACTGTTAAAAACACTTTTACAACATTTAGAATATTACTACAAAGGAATACACAATATATAAATGAAATAAATTATAATGTGACCACTGCATTTATTTGGCTTATGTTGAGAGCTTTATAACCCTGGCCTTGTAATTTACAATTTTTTAAATGTAACAATTTGTTTTTCAGACAATTGGAGTGAAAAGGCCAAGAGGAGGAGGACCCAGGGTGTTGGCAGGATGAGGCACATGAAGGTTGTCTTCAAACGATTCAAGTAAGTACTAAGTATCCCATTTTATGAATGCTAACATAATTTGCAGCCACAGACGCGAAATCATAATTCCTAGCCAGAGTGGCAAAATCAGACCAAAATGGATTGTCTGTCAGCTTCAGGCTCATTTGTAGTCTCCCGTTTTAAGGTTCCTTAGAAAATGGTGATTAAATGTTAGATTTGCTATGAGATGCAATCAATGCCCTGGGCCCCTACAATAGAATGCCCCAGAATATTAGGTTGGCCTTGCAGTGAAGGAATCTTGAAATAAAAAGATGGTAACTTGTAAAATAAAGCTTGTGACAGATTGATAGTGATAGTGGTACATTCTGATAGTAGCATTGTACTCAGCTCATGGAATCAGTCCCAGAATTTTGAAAAGGACACTTCTGTTAATTTTAGGCCTCCTATGGCTTCGTAGTATATTGGTTTGCAAGTTCAAACCTGGTGCCAGCCTGGGTAACTGATCTAGAACATGTGCTATGTAAACATTCAAAAGTTGGTCTAGGGTTCCCAGTCGTAAGAAGTTGTGGAAAAAGAAGGGAATTTACCAAAGCCATTTTCAAGACCTGGAAAGAAGAGAAAAAGTTAGGAATTTTGATTGGAGTCTGGAATTTTGACTTGCCGCTGCACTTGGCAGACTGTTTTTACAGAATTGAAACATCAATAATTTCGCAATATGATAAAGTAATGTGCAGTGACACTGGAACCTGTCCTGAGAAGAACTTTTAGTACTTTCAGTCCCAGATACATAACATAAATTTCTTGATTTGGTGTTTTGCTGACTTGGCCCTGTGTGACGATTCATCAAAATATGGTACTGAATTCAGACAATCAGTGTTGAAAGTTGTGACAGTAGGAGATTCGAGCAGATTGTTTTCTGGAAAAGTTATGATGCATCAGTCTTGAAAAAGTAGGGAATTTCCATGACGGAAAATTTTGGGAACCCTGGTCACATGTTATTTGTGAATTATTACTTCATCTGTTTGTCCTTGATGTGCGTAATCTGACAATTATGGACAAAAAGTTTTGTCAACCTGCCTATGAATATGCTTGACTGGCCCTTTCCTTTTATAGACAATGTAGAACTTCCGTAACTTAGTCAATGCCAAATTCACCAAAATGTCTCTCCTGATAACATGTATCCACATTTCACACATCCACAGTCATGACGGCTTGACTGTTTCAGTTTCAATTTATATTGAAGTAGCCTATCTATTTGTGTGTCCTCCTGTCCTAATTAGCTTAACAAGTGCATAAAGACGGGACGTAATGCCGCAATAATCCATCGTCCATGCTATCTATGTCTGACTTTCGGTGGCTGTATCATCTGTCATCATGTACACTATGCTGATGTCATTAATCTTGTCGACTATTACTAATTGTAATAGAATCTTGAAACCCAGCATTTGCATTATGTAATAGACTCCCTTGTATACATTTTAATAATTAATTAACCAATTTTCTCAACATGGCTCCAAAAGCAAATTTCCATATAATTTACTAAGGGCTATTCCATATATAACAGGACCCGTTCCAAATTAGGATGAATTTGATGGGAGTCAAACGGACTCCTAAGTAAACAATTTTGGGAGTCCGCCTTAAGATTTAGGAGTCCATTATTTTAATCACAAATTGGATAAGCAGACCATTTTCTTGATTTATGTCTTAAAAATGTTTCTCTTCGTTGTTCAAAAAGTATCTACCTGTTACAGCAGCTGATTTAGGGTTTATATTTGATTGTTTATGTAATAAAATAACTTGGTAGAAAACAAGGTTTTTTTTTTATTAAGATTACCAATTACTCCCGCTAATTTCGAACCCTGTATAAAAGTCTGGGGGAGGGGGATGGGTCAGGTCGATTGATTTTTCGTAAGATGAATGGGGTGATCGGATGCAAAAAAAATTGATTTTGATGTACGGAGACCCGAAAAACTAGCTTTAGATGTATGGAGGGGACACTTGCTCCATGAAGGATTACGCATTGTTATAATCAAATTTGGATTTGATGTATGTAGGGTGGGTAAAAAAATTGCATTTACTTCTTGTAGGGTCTAGCAAAGAAACAACAGTTGGTGCAACGGTGGATTTGGAAAAATTCACATTTGATGCATGAAGGGGGTCAAAAATTTACCTCACCCCCTCCCCACTAAAGTTTTAATGGAATAGCCCTTAGCCGTATTCTGAACATTTGTGTCTAATTTTTACACTGAAGCAATGTCTGACCACAAATATTTATTATTTTTCAGGAATGGCTTCCGTGAAGGTACCCAGCCCAAGCCCAGAAGGAAGGCCGTAGCTAGCGGTGCTCAAGCCTAATTGTTTATAAATTTGCCTCAAATAAAAAAAAAATCCAAAAGTTATGCGATTGTTTTGATTTCACAATTTTGCAAGTTCGTATTCTATTAGCTTGTTGGACTGAATTGTGGCGCACAATAATTGTTGGTGTATCTAGGTCCTGTCACTGTCTCATGACTGCTTGTCCAGTTGGTGTATTGGTTAATGCGCTGGATTACTTCCTACTTAGGGTGGTGTTTCTCGATACTTTCTGTGTAATTTGGGGCTTCAAGGAACTTGTTGAGTTGTGGCTTCCATGTTTTAGGCTGCTGGATTAAGTAACATTTTTGGTTTGTCGATCCTGTCCATGCTCGGCAGAGCTTTGATTACTGTCTTAGAGAGCCCATAAATCTCTTACTGACCTGGGAGTTGCAGCATTGACCTTCTGAAGTGTCTGACAATCGGCTGTCCAGTTTGGAATTGTGCTAGAGCTCTGACAGTTAAGTTCAGCTCCCATTTTGAGTGAATTAGTGGTAATCTGTGTTCTCAATGGTACAGTTCAGAGGTTGCTGCCCCTAGGCTAATTCGTCGGACATTTTTTCAGTTAAAAACTTTTCTGCTGCCCCTGTGAAGCTGCGGTCACTATAACTGGAATAACTATGGGAAACACGGTGCTGCCAATGACCCAACTTCAAATTTTCTTTCGATATTCAGCTGTGAACACCGACATGAACAATTAGGCAACTTTGCGACACTTGCAAGTTGCAAAATCAATCGGTAGGTCAGTGGAATACTGGCAGGCCCCTGCGCTAGTTTTCCGGCTGTACGGCCGCTCCTTGCACAGTAAGCACATAGCCGGACAGGCTAGCTCTTGCACCAATGTGGCACACATTGTTAATTTCAATAGGTACTAACTTGCCACATTGCAACTCCATTAGGCCTACAGTTTGTCACGTCAAGCATTGAGACAGAAATATAGCATCTTTTGTACAGTCCAAAAAAATCAACGGAATGACATTGGTGGATCTGCTGATACAAACTTGAGTAGAACTAAGTCTGGGGTGACCCTGTGGTGCACTTTAGTGATGTCATGGCCCATTGTTTGTTAGATTGATGTCATCACAAATGTCAACATTTTGCGAAATTGGACTGCCATTTTCATTAGTCTGCAAATATCGCACAAAGAAGGCACCAAAACATCACAAAAATGTGATATTCATATTACAACAGAGCTAAGCTACACATAGGTATGTTTACTTCTACTATGGGGCTTGTGGTTGCTGAGATATCTGGCCAAACGTCTGTCCTCTGCTTGACGTGACAAACTATAAGTATAGCCAGTAAAGCTGTGCCAAATTGAAGGCCCACAAAGATGAATTTTAATTTGAAGAAATGAATGAGCATATTATTGTCTGTTGTCAGTCATAGTCATTTTATTATCAGATTTTCTATATTACACTTGTACAATCTACATCATACATTTCAAACTCAATTCCTCAGATATACTTTCAAAACGGAAACAATTGTCACCGATGACTATTTGCAACTGTAACTGAATTGATGATAACAATGTAACAACAAGGTCATGAAATAATAATAGTGGAATTAGTTACACTCAGGTATCAAAGCACTTTTAAAAATGTATGGCACATCAAAAATATATCCATTTCACTGATATGAAGTAATTAAACAATCTACAAACATTTAATTTTGAACATCAGAGTCTCTGAAGATATTTCAATAGCATGCAGATATGGATTTTTATGTGTCAGTGTAAATTAATTGCAAAGCATTTAAAGCACAGCTATAGCCTACACTGATACAAAACTTGCAAATATTCACCTAATCAGCCAGGAGAAGTCCTTCAATGGGTCGCTACAGGTCTTACTTGACTTCTATTGTATTAAAACATGAGCGCATGATTTATTGGTACTGATATCCTCATTTGCAATATACAATCAATTAAATTTTGTACAATCAGTTGTACATGCTTCGAAGACCACACAACCTGCAGGTTACATAAAGTCACAGTCAATCATTCTTCAAAATTCTTAGAAAACAAGCATCTTCCAATATAAAAGAAAGAGAACATTATAATAGCACTTTCTACCCTTTCCTTAATTTACTTGCAATTGCCCTGAAATAAACTCTGCAAACAGTTGCCTTTACATACATGTACTAGCATATTTTATGCATTCAACAAATTACATTTAATAGCAAAAACGAGTAACAATTACATGCCAATGTCTGGTACTTTTCTGAATTATATTATTTCAAGAAATGGACTTAAAACAAGCGTAAAATAGATTAACAGTAAGCCCCATATTCAAAAATTAATTTTTAAAGCACACAACTTAAAATTAACAATTAAGGATTAGTTGCAACTTATGCTAACATCTTCAGAATTTCATTGCAGAAGAATCAGCGAAATCACAGGTCTTAACATTGATATAAACCAAGAACGAATTTGCAAGGCCAGTTAACAAAATATTTTACAAACACAACAAACTAATTGCATGATGAAAAACATATTACACATTCATGACATAATAAAATTGAAATATTACAATACTCAAAAATAACTTTACTAAACTCTTGTCCACATCAACTGCAACAGTGTAGGATGATAAATGATTGCATAATCACATTTTATCAACTATTTGATGCATGTACATTCATCGACCTTGAACTATAGTAAATATCCTTGAACCAAGCTGACAGCACAATTCCTCTTCTTGAAGAAATAGTCTCTGGTCAATAGGAGCCAGTCCAGCCATAAATTACTCCGATTACAAGTCATTGTCATTCATCTAAGTGGGTGTGTTGCTATTGAACACCAGTGTATTTCTCAATCAGTCATTGTCTAATTACTAGTAATTAGGACAGGACCCATCATAGGTATAGTCTGGGTGACACTCGGTTTTAAACATGGAGAGCTGTAAGAATTCTCTGTATAGCAGGAAAGTCTATAACAACCAATCCTGGTGGTTGCCAACTAGGCCTATCTTGCCAATGTGGTGATCAGGTTGCCACACATCTCAAAAAATTCCAAAGTCTGGTGCATTCTGGGAGCATCAATTTCCATTTTTTCTGAAAAATTAAAAAAAACATAATGTATGAAGTTCTTATCTCAGTATAAAGAGTAGTTCCACGTTAATTATGGAGCAATCGATAGAAGCTCACCACAATTTTCAACAATTGAATTTTGAAAATGCCAGACAGCATTAAACTTGAAATGTCATCATTCTACCATAGTAGAATCACAAATTTTTTAAGGTTGGGGAACTTCAGACAAGAGTCACAAGACAATGCATTTATTCAAATAGCAACAAGAAATTCAACGATTTTAAGTTGTACGATACCAAACAAATATATCTGAAAATGGGGCTGAGAACGCCTTCACAAGTTTTTGTTGCAATAATTATGAAGGAGCCACCCGGATGACGAAGATACATTGATACCAAGAGAAGATTTCAGTCATAGACCATAAAATATGATGGGACATACCTAAGTTGGTACTAGAACTGGATGAGTCAGTGGTGGAGGTGCTGGCTGACTTGTGCATAGCATGTCTTGTCATCCGCTCTACCCTCTTGGCGTCCGGATGATCAGGTGTGTTCAGCGACTTGAAGTCCAGCAGAAAACTCTTCTGGTCTACTTGGTACAGCTGCAAACTCATTTTTACCTGAAACACCATATAAGACTATCAGATGTCATGTTAAATTTACGTGGATAGACATTCTCACAACGTCAGAGCCTCTCGTGCTCCCTGGCTGCTGTGCAGCTTGCAGTGACGGACTCTAACTTGTGAGAATGATGGATAGAAGGCATTATTTTTCATGGCAAAATGACATTCATTTTTGGGACATTGAATATCGGCCCTAACAACTTATGATACTTACATAAAGCCCTGTCACAGGATTTTTCCTCCTTAGTCTGACATGAAACGGATTCACCACTTTCCATTCCTGAAAAGTTTAATTTTGTCAGTTAAATATAATGCATATCTATACTATGATATTGCTATTGGATAAAATGTGGGTAAATCTGCATCCTATCTTTATTATATTTGAGACAATTGAGTTCTTATGAATTTAGCAGGTTACAAATGCCAGCAGTAACTTGAATACTTACATAGCCCAATGCTTTCATAGCCCTAAACACTTCATGCATGATGTCATGTGGTCTGCTTTGCGAGCGGATTCCTGCAACATTCCAAATTGCTATTGTTGATTTACTCGAATAAAACTCAATAGTCAATACAGTACTTCAATCAGTATTTCCAATTACCGACAACAAGAAATACATGCAAATTTGTGAAGATGCAATAATTTATTTATCTGCAACCCTCACCTAAATGCCACTTGGCCTTTTTAATTGGATGATTTTTCTTCTTCTCAGCTAAGAAGGGGTCCAGCGTAGGAGTCACTTGTACTTCTGGATAAATAATGAAGAGAAACCCAATTATCTCATGCAAAATAATATTTAAATTAAAGTGAATCAAGCTCCCGCAAAATCACTTCTATAAATATTCTGCGGTTATCAACAGGACTCCCTTACCTGGCATTCTCTCGGGATGAGGTTTGAAAGGACTATGGGGAAGCTGGTTCTGAAAATCCAACAAAAAGTTGTAATTACATCGTAAAAATAAGTTAGTGTCCGACTGTCCATTTTATATTTGAAATTTATTGCAACACTAGTGCAGGTACTCCCACAACAAGCTACATTAAGTTGTCGTTAACCATCAACAAGTACAGTTGGTATGTCGGCACTCAAATCTCTGAATAAAGCACTATAACTTTTGTGTTGCTATTTCATGACAGATATCCCCTTAGGATAAGTTTATTTTAATCATCAGAATGTAACTGATCATCCTCAGATACTGACCACCATGAAGGAATCAGCAGGAGGACTTGAGGCCAAGTAGAAATCTCTGATCTGCAACTTTGCAGCTGGAAAGAAAAATACAGGAAATATATAAATGATTAAGCCAGGTTATCTTCAACACAATTCAATAAGTCAAACAATTACCAATTTCACAATATCTTTCCATCAATTCACCTGTACCCTTACAGTGATACAATTTACCTCCTTCCAAATGTGTACAATGTTAGGTGTGCCAAAGGGGTTCTTAATTTAGAACATTCCAAAGGGAACTAATTATAATTGATTAAACCAAGGTTCACCAAGGAGTCTCACCCAATACAAACTCGTCAAGGAAGGTCAAGCAAACGACAAAGCTCTCTTCAAACACAAAGTATAATCCCCTTAAAAAGTATGGCATGCATTATCATTTCATCATTTTATGTACAATTTATATCTTTCCAAATAAGCTAAATAGGACAACTTCGGACCCTATTTGTAATTAATCAATAATGCTGCATGGGACCCGTGCTTTAAGATTTAATCAGGAAAGATGTTTAATGCAATCATGGGTTATATCATATTAAATCTAACTAAATATGAATATGCAACAGAATTTCTGTTTGGCTAAATATTCTAGGTTAGTGACATGCAATGGGATTAGACGAATATTCATAGGGTTTGATTATGATCCACGATCTGATATGGAATATTTCACAATGCATATAAATTGCAGCAACATGCTAGCAACATGCTAGATGCGTCAAAAAGTCTCTCGCAGCCTGCAGCAGTTTTGTTTGTCATGAGCATTGGAAAATTATTCAGATCACAATAGATAGCAAAATATACTAGTATAAAGAAATTTGGTTAGCTCGTCAACAATTTGAAAAAGAACAAATTGCCAAAATTTTGCAAAATCTACCTACAGCAGCTGGTAAAATATCTATATATAGAGTGTTTGTTATTTCTATGATATGTCGAATATATACAGCCATAGTTTTTTAAGTTTCCAAATCAAGTCACCATGCCAGGTCTTATTAAGCTAGGTCAAATTAAAAGGCGGGCAAACAAGTACCTCCCCGTCCTTGCTTGACTGTCACATTAAATAGAGCATCGCAAGTATCTTAATTTAACGGCAACATAATTAACAATCGCGTAATCAGGTTAGGTAAGAAAACAATATAGGAACTACACTCACTGTCCTCATTTAGACATTTGAGAATCAAATCCTCAAGATCTGCAATGTTACACAGACACACCACACTGTACAGTACAAGTCACAAGAGGCAACCAAACCAAATTACTATGATGAGTAACAGGTTCAATCAAATCAAATAATATTCATGAAATTCACATTTTATATAATATATATCAGTACATGTATTATATCTTATTGATTAGTACAAATAAACTTAATATCTTCTAGCCTGTCACTTAGTGTTTTAATGCCAGATTTGCTAATAGCATTAAATTCTACGACAAACCGTTGGGTTTCATTAATTTAAGAATAAACGACATGCATTTGCTGTTAGGCCCCATCACCTGCTTGTTGCATGCAGTGTAGTCATACAGCAACCCATATTCAAACTGATTAATGCATCGGTATTCATCAAATGGTGGGGGATGCATGAATATTATGTGTTATATTATTGCTCCATGGAACTTGGTAAGCTAGCGGGCAGCCAAATGCCACAAGGAACTGGTGGGTTGTATATTTTCATTCACTCAAATGCTACAATCTCTTAATTACAAAAAATTTACAGGTTCATCTGCACACTTACTTTCATCAGCAATTCGCTTGTTGTCAATGACCAAGTTATAAGCAATGACCAGCTGGTCCTGGGGATCTCCAGCCAACAATGCATTGTGCACTTCTTGTTCGGTCACTTTGCATTTCTGAAACAGAGAGCAGCACATCATTACCATGAGAATCTATTCAATTTAATACGATAGGCATCTCTTAAGAACTTATCATAGCCCTACTTGAAATCATAATTTGGTCATTTACTTAATTTTTTTATTACTTCGAGTTTAATGTTACACTCTTCTTCTGTGCTCTCCATCGATGACTGCCACATTCATGTTTTTATGTCAGCCCCAATCGCCAAATCTCAACTAGAGAGATGGACAACAACAAAATTTGCCACTCACTTCACAGACTTCCTTCACAGCCTCCTGGTCCACTATGGAAGCATCCAGGTCACTCTCAGGGGGAAACAAATACTCGGGTAATTCAACTTTGAACCAATCATGATCCCTGAAAAATAACATAACGTACGGTCATTTTTATGGCCTCTTGACTTTTCTCTTTGCGACGTAGCAGCACATATAAATGCAGAATTCATTAAAAATATATTTGTATTTTCAGTATTAGTTCTTGCCAATTATACTCATCAATGATCAGTGAGCCCTGTGCCTATTTCTTCTATTTTAGCAGACAACACAACTCACCTTATGTCTCTGACAGTTGCTCGTTTGAGGGGATCCACCTGCAACATGGCTGTAAGAAGACTGACCACCGCCTTGTTGAGGTACTCTGGCACATGGAAAATACCGGCTGCAAATAAAGAGATTTAATGATTAGAGATCTGTGTGCATTACAAGAAAATAAAGATTTGAGAATCTCTCAATCGAGGAAACTTCCATTATAACGAAGATGGAAACAACCTCTATTTTTGAAATGTACTTACACTTAATTTTCTTAAAAAGCGTGGGAACGTGCTCATCATCAAATGGCAACTGAAAAGAAGTTCAAAACAGGTTAAGGTGGAGAGTTAACGAGATAGCACTAAATATTAGGTAGTGATAATATGCAACCTTTGATGCCTCATGAAAAATTTCAAATATCAAAGTAGTGGCAATATTGTACTTACAGTTCCACAAAGCAGTGCATACAAAATTACTCCAGCACTCCAAATGTCTACCTCTGGGCCGGCATACAGTCTGCAAGTAATAAAATACATTTTATGAATCAGCACGCCAGTCACCAGATCCAATTTGAAAACCATGCTACAAAACAAATATTGAATTCTTCAAACTTTCGTCCAACTTACTTTCCAGAAATAACCTCAGGAGCAGCATAATTGGGTGATCCACAACTGGTACGCAAAAACTCCCCATCAGTCATCATGTTTGATAAGCCTGGCGAAAACAACAGAATTAGGATTACTTCAGAGTATTAAGATTATTACAGACAAAAGGCTTCAAGCAATATTAGTCATCCCTGTTCCATTGCTATAGCTACAGATCTCTAAGAAAACCAGAGATTAACTTCGCAACTCAGCTGTAGAAAAATAGCACATAGCATGGCAGAGCATCTTCAATAAATGTATAATTTTTTGTTTAAAGAAAGGCAAATTACCAAAATCAGCAATCTTGACATTAAGGTACTTGTCAAGGAGCAGATTCTCTGGCTTGAGATCCCTGTGAACAATCATGTGTCGGTGGCAGTAGTCTACCCCAGAGATGATCTGTTGGAAGAACCTGCGAGCTTCATGCTCTTTCAGCTGAAAGAAACAAATGATTTTAAAATCAGTTCTAATTGTTCTCAACGGTGTGTAATTTTCATTACCACTGATCACACAGACAGATCTATGCCTAACCAAGTTCCTTGACACATTTCGCATCAACTGTTTAGAACTGGAAATACAATTGAAGACACAAATTCAAGAAGAAAGAGCTTTAACAGATATTTATATACTTTGAAGGCTTATTCACAGTGATAAAATCACACTACTGTCAAGAGATTCCCGCACATTTATGAGTATTTTGTGTTGAGATATGGCAGATTAAGTGTTATCCAACACATTGCTACCCACCTTTCCATTCTTAACAATGTAGTCAAAGAGTTCACCACCGGAAACATACTCCATCACCATGAAGATATCAGTAGGAGTACTGATTACCTGATACCTGAAATTGTGAGTTCAAAGTGAGCAAGATGATATGTATGCATTTCGGGTAAATGGTATATAGTGTACATAGCAATTGATCAGGAATATCGCTGATCTTCGAAATGTAATAAATGTGGAACAACAAATATATGAAATAGGTGCACTCTTAAATACTCATCATTTCACAACCGTAACAAGTCACACAACGAGCCAAGACCGTCACAGAAAATTTCACATTTGGTCACCCAAATTTCTGGCTCTTGAACATATTCAACGATAAAATCTTCGCAATTATATATATATATACTGAGTAAGTAGGATGAACATATTATGATACTTACAGCTTAATAATATGAGGATGTCTAAACAGTTTGAGATTCTGGATCTCTCGGCGAATTTTCCCCACGACATCTAAATGCTTTATCTTTTGCCTATTCAAGATTTTCACAGCTACTTTGTGTCCGGTTAATTGGTGTACTCCAACTGAAAAGAAAGAAAACAAAATATGAGGTTCATGAATTGACTTACACCATTCACAATCACATTTTTGTGATTTCCCAAATCAAGCTACAGAATGAAAATTATGCAAATGAAAATCATCAAATCCTCTGATGGTAAAACCATCTCACGTGATGGATCCACAGATCCCAAGATAGAGAATCTACACGCTAGAAGCTGCAGAATAGTTCATAACATTTAATAATTCATCATATATTCAGGGTTTTAAATTGGCCATAACTAAGTCAAGCGGAAAACACTACTTAATTACAAATTAGTATGATTTCATCAAGTTTATTTAATTCAAAAGAAGCATGTTAGATTTCTTTTTTTTCGACTAGCATATATATACACATAAATATTATAGTTTAGGCATGTATAAATTAATAAATTTCAGTCACTCTATACAAGCAAAATATCACACTGAAATTGACATCATCATGATGATCAAGATTCATGACATGTCACTTGTTAGTTGTAAGACAAGTTCAGTTCAAGTTTATGTAACTTTGTGTATGAGATTTGCTCTTACATAATAGCAATGCAAGATATTGCTCCTCTATCACAATGGTTAGTGAACTTGGAATTTGACCCATTGATATTTGACTTCATTCTGGGACATTGAAATGACAGTTAGGCCACACATAATTGATTCTTAGCTTCGCGGACCCGCCGACACAATAGATTTCTGCCGATGGAAAAAAAAGAAAAGAAAAAAAAAGTAGTTTTTTTTTTTAACATATAAAAAAAAAAGATTTCACCTTTTTTTTGTCCTACCGACCAACCCTAGTAAAAGTGCCTCGAGAAGATCCGAGAAGCTAAAGATCAATTATGTGTGGCCTTATTGTGACACTGTGCACATCTTTATGCTTTGTCAATATGCAGATCATTCTCTCAGATCTGTCTCTTCAGTTGGATGTCCTTTAGCTTCCTTTGACACAAACACAAATAGTCATCTTTGTGTGAATAAATTTGAAAACCAAATTATAAAATTAACTTGGAGATATATAAATCTACAAGACAAATTATATAGGTCTAGAATTGTAGATTATATCTCTTGTCTATCACTGCTGTATCACTGTCTGTACAAGGTTTTTGGGGTCAAGCATTTTGGGCTTGAGTTATCAGCTGAAGGTAGATATGAGGTGACAGCAAGATCACTACTGCAGTAGAATAAATCAGTACTTCTGAAAACGACATTAACAATTGATCATTGTAGTACAGTAACAATTGTTGACATTTAGCACGTTTAGTTTGCAAGTTCCATATCCACTACAATTTATTATTTTTTCAATCTGAATCTCAGTGTGGTCTCAGGAAACAGAGCCTGCTGCCACAAATATATAAAGACTAGTTACTTTT
The DNA here is from genome assembly GCA_026936325.1 of Platynereis dumerilii. Classification (NCBI taxonomy): domain Eukaryota; kingdom Metazoa; phylum Annelida; class Polychaeta; order Phyllodocida; family Nereididae; genus Platynereis; species Platynereis dumerilii. Next base: position 112,812,931 of record JAPTHN010000001.1, read on the forward strand.
AGTCAAATAAACATTGTGTAAAATAATAATTCTTATAAATATGTTTATTAGCTGCCTAGTCACTGTAGACACTCTTTCGTACAGAGCACTTCCATCAATCTTGTAGTTAGCATGTAACAGGGTTAGTATTTCAAATTCCCAGACTTTTCCCTGTTTCCACACAAATTTTGCCTGACTGAAAAAAAAATGCATTTGCACAAAATGTTGCATTATGATTAGCAGGTTTGGAAATTGATGCCAGATTATTCGCTCAAAGACTTACAGCTCCCCCAATGATTAGTGATGAAATTACATTTATCATGTTCACTTTTTCAGTCCTCCAGGTATTTTTAGCAAAATCATGCTCTGGTGGCAGAATTTTTTCCCTTTTAAAAATTTGGAATGGCGTGCCACTGCCACATCAGCCAAGAGCTCCCCCGACAAACATTTTCCATTTCCATCACTGGTGGAGACACCAGCAAAAAAAAATAAATTTCAAAATCCACTGGTACAGAAATTGTATTCATGAAAAACGAAAATATGCCTCAAGACTTAAGTTAAGTAGCAATGCTGAATTATGTTGCTGTCTTGGTGAAACTGCCTGGGATGGCATGGGCAATTTCAATGACAAATGTCCTCAAGAAACTGAACTGTTGTTATCACCCTTTTAACAATGCAAAAAGCATCAGGCCTATATTGGCTATAAGATGCAGACACAACCAGACTCAAGAAAAATCCTGCTTAACATGCTAAATAAGTTTATGTTTTTATTGTCAATATAACAACAACATCAAAATATCTTCTATTTTTAGATTGAGCCAATTCTTACTCTATGATGCATGGTCAAAAGGTGAGTATTGGACCTCCTGTGTTTCACAGGTTTTCTCTGGTGTTGATGTTTTTTGACAGCAGATGACACGTGACCCCCAGGCACGTGTCCTGCTTTGTAAACATGTTTACAAGATGGTCAACCCAAAAATCAGTGGACCTGAAAATTGCCAATCATGTCTGGAGCTGCTGACATTGCAGACTTTTGTAAGCAAGACAACAATGAAAACATGTAAACATACACCCCAACATTCGTTGTACCACTTATGTGGATTGTATGACGGCCATGCAACTAAAAAACGTCTTTGCAACAGCCTGATTTGAGGGTCCAACTTATTTTCTTTGTTACACGTCCGTGTCAACGTTGTGAGCTTCGATTACCAAGCCACTTGATTGTACATACCTTTAACTTTCCCGAAAGTACCAACTCCAAGGGTATCTCCCATCATATAATGTCCAATTCGGACCTGAACTGGTGGTGAGTTTTTGTCCGCCATCCTTGCCTTGTTTTCCTCACCACTGCCCCCCAACTTGTTTGCGTTTGCGGTTTGACCTTATGAATGTTCGGATATCTTCGGCTACTACGTACGAATTATATTCGAAATATTTTGGTTTTTTGTTAAATCATGAATGATCTGTTTTAGCTGCTTTAAAGTATGATGTTGTCATAAATATATGATTTAAATGTTTAGTAAAAAATAATTAATTAGGGCATCCTCGGGTGATTTCCTGTGGAAAGCATCGCGTTGATTGGGCAAAAAATCTGGGCGTTGGCTGATGTAAACCAATCCAATTCCTTCTAACAAAATTCTCTGTTTACACGACGAACAGACAGACAGGAAGCACATGGCGGTCAAGATGAAGAATGAAAGATGTTTAGCTCTAGAGAATATTTAGATAGAAAGACTGGCCCTTACGGGGTCGGAAGGCTGAGCTATTTGCAATCGTTGGTGACTGAATTTCAAGACACGTCATCCCAAGGTTAATGTTTTAAAAGTGACCACAACTGGGGGGGGGGGATAGAGAATCCACAAAATTTCAAATTGTCAAAAGCCACTTCTTCTTCTATATGGGTAATCTGCATCCGGAGACCATTACTGCAGATACGTCCATTGCGCCACTGGCACCTGGGCGCTGCAGACAGCAAAATATAGTAGGGTTACTCAATTACCCCTACCCAAAGGGGCTGGGGAGTAGGGGGGGGGGTTAGATGGAGTATGACATCCTCTTGATGAAGTCCATTGTCTACGGAGGGAGCGGGGGTATTACTACAATAATCTGCTAATCTGCATGATGGAAAATTCTGACAAAAGTCCCACTCCTCAGTGGCGTCACCGGGGGGGGGGGCAGTAACCCCCTGGAATTCATTAGCCCCCCCCTAATTTTGAGCTTAAACCAATTGTCCAATAGGTCATTACAAGTCATATGCCTCGCCCCAGGTTGAACGTCCTGAACCCCCCTTGCCCCCCCCCTAAAATAAATCCTGGTGACGCCAATGCTGGCACTCCTCTTGAGAGTGACCACTGGTTAGCCATTGTGTTAGACTGGTCGGCATTAAGTATATTGCCTTTTATTTTCAATTTTATATTTCATTCCAATGTGTATTTTAGCAAAAAGAATTTTCCCACATATTTTTTTCTCCAGTTTTTTCTTCAAAGATACACTTTATTCCCCCTTTTGTCTTTTCTAATATTTAGCTTGTTTTGTTTTCAAATGTTTTATTTTTTTCCCTCAATTTTTAACCGACCTAACGTCGGTTATTAGAGGGGGGTGGGTAGTGAAAGGGGACTCATGTAAACCATGTCCATGTGTCCATGTCAACATTTCTTGTCAACATTTGTGTAAAAGTCCATTTGTGACCTTAGTTTTCAACTTAGAGTAATGAAATTTGGTACAGGTATGGTACTATGGGCATGGATCTGCTAAATGTTGAGAAATCCAAGATGGCTGCCATTTTGGCGGCCATTTTGGCAGCATGTAAACAATGTCCATGTGTCCATGTAAACATTTCTTGTCAACATGTGTGTAAAAGTCCATTTGTGACCTTAGTTTTCAACTTAGAGTAATGAAATTTGGTACAGGTGTGGTACCATGGGAATGAATCTGGGACATGTCGAGAAATCCAAGATGGCTGCCACTTTGGTGGCCATTTTGGCAGCCATCTTACTTCATTCTTGAATTGCCCATTGTGACCTTAATATTTCACTTACAGTTATGAAATTTGGTACAGGTATGAGACTCTGGGAATGGATTGGGAAAATGTTGAGAAATCCAAGATGGCTGCCATTTTGTGGCGGCCATTTTGGCAGCCATCTTTCTTCATTCTTGAACTGCCCATTGCGACCTTAATATTTCACTTACAGTTATGAAATTTGGTACTGGTATGAGACTCTGGGCATGGATTGGGAACATGTTGGGAAATACAAGATGGCTGCCATTTTATTGGCGGCCATTTCGGCAGCCATCTTTCTTCATTCTTGAACTGCCCATTGTGACCTTAATATTTCCCTGACAGTTATGAAATTTGGTACAGGTATGGGACTCTGGGTATGGATTGTGAACATGTTGAGAAATCCAAGATGGCGGCCATTTTGTGGTGGCCATTTTGGCAGCCATCTTTTTTTATTTATTGAACTGCTAATAGTGACCTCAATATTAGTGACCGCAATATTTCGCTTAGAGTTATGAAATTTGGTTCAGGTATGGGCCTGTGGGTATGGATTGTGAACATGTTGAGAAATCCAAGATGGCAGCCATTTTGGCAGCCATCTTTCTTCATTTCTTGAACTGCCCATTGTGACCTTAAAGTTTCCCTGAATGATAAAATTCCTGGCTAAGTATGGATGATTTTCTATTCATTATAAAATAAACCTGTGATCATTAACATTTATAGCTATTTTTGAAAAGTATTCCTTTGATTACATAAATTATTTAGTTATTTCCTTAGCTTTTTCTAGATAGTGCCTGCTTCCTCCTGCACGTCATTACAGATGACGTCACAATATCCATTGTTAGAAATATATTGTTATAAGTTAGCAAATTCTTACAATGGTGATGACGTCACAAAGTAGAAAGCACTCAAGCCTCTTAGTTTTTCCCGTGCGTACCCGAAATAAATCCAGGGGTCATTCAGTACATTTGTTGGGTCATTTCTATAAGAAAGAATGATCCTAAAGCAAAGAGATTTCGCACACTCAATTATACAAGCATGCTCGACTAGATTATGTAAAAATCAGGAAAACTTTTGGTCCAATCCTGACCTATCATTCAGGGTAACTTTAATATTTTGCTTAGAGTTATGAAATTTGGAACAGGTATGGGGCTGTGGGTATCAGTCGGGAACATGTTGAGAAATCCAAGATGGCAGCCACTTTTTGGCAGCCATTTTGGCAGCCATCTTTTGTCATTCTTGAACTGGCCATTGTGACCTTAATATTTCACTTACAGATATGAAATTTGGTACAGGTATTGCCTTGTGGGTATGGATGAGGAACATGTCGACAAATCCAAGATGGTGGCCATTCTGGCAGCCATCTTTCCTTTTTTTTAGAAATCTTTTCAAACTGCATTGATTCTATACTAACAGTCTAGCATCTTCCAATCAACTATTTCTCCTATCTTCCAATATCAGTTGCTCAGTGGTTTAAACAATGGCACCTTCAATTTCATTGCGCTAGGTCGGTTTTGAATCCGCGGATTCTTGTTAATTTTATTACAATTTTTTCCCAATTTTGTAAAACTAAAAAAAATAGAATTGTTCTAATTTATCTTTCTTAAAAACTTTTTCACAAATAAACCCCCCCCCCCCCCAACTTTTTTTCTCAAAGGTTTTTTGTCAGTTTTCTCCCTGAAGTGCCCTGGAGTGGACCTCTCACCTTTGGTATGGCTCCCCCCCCCTTTAAAGAGATTTGATAAACATTTAGTAGTGATGCACGGATAGTGAAAATAGCCGGATACTGGATAATCCGGCAACACCAACTGCCGGATACCGGATAGCAACCGGATAGTTGGAACCGGATAGTAAACATGCGAAAAAGGAAGTTTTTCAGCATTTGTGGTTGATTATGAATATTTTTTATGAGAGCTGAAACATATCGGTCCGGCAGGAGGACTGTTCCTCTGATGGAATGTTTTTCGTTTTGTTCTGTAACTGAATTCTGATTTTGAAGATGGTGAAATAATGTTGTTGACTCTGTCGTGGTAACTTTCATTTGGTAATTATCAAAATTTTAGCCTTTCATTAAGTTTTGAACATGCTAGATATCCGGTTCTGATATCCGGTTCTCATACCCTCATTTTGCCGGATACCGGATATCCTGCAAATTCCGGTATACTGTGCCGGATATCCGTGCATCCCTAACATTTAGTGAAAAAGATGTAGTATGCCTGCTTGTATTTTTTGCAAATTATACCATGTTATACCTTTCAAACTGACTAGTGCTCATTTTTAAAAATTTATTGTAGTTTCTATGATGCTGAATTTTTTTTGTTTCTTTATTTTTAGAAGCGAAGATTCAAGTTCTTGCAAATCTTGCCAATTTTGCATATGATCCAATAAATTATGAATACATGAGAGCACTAAATGTGGTAGACCTGTTTTTAGGTGAGTACTTTACTTGCATTATTAATTTTTGGGGGGGGGGGTAGTGCTGCCAGTGCCAGTGCAAGAAAATTGCCTGCGATGAAACACAATGATTAAATATTGTAAATGTTGGATATTGTAGCTTGAAAGTGGCTGAAGTGGGCCCACATATGGATGTCTTGTTACATGCAGTATTTGGCAATTGCTTAAGTGGTTTTAAGTTTAGTTCATATTTTCTGTTGTCTTCCAGACTGTTTAGATGATGAAAATGCACAGATTTTGGAGTATGCGATTGGAGGATTATGCAATCTCTGTTTAGGTAATTCATGCAGCTATGCTAGCTGTGGTTAACTTACTAATAATAAATCTCAAATCAACATTACTTTGACTGAGTCTATATTATACTGACCCACCACCTTTTTCATTATCGTTGTGATGTTGGAAAATAATGAATATAACTTATTAAGATGCATAATTATGTAGATTTTATTAGAGTTTCCGCTTTTTGAAACATAATATGAAACATAATATGAACTATTATATGCATAATAAATATTATAATGCATTATGTTTGGTATCAAGACAAGAAGAACAAAGCTCATATCATCAAGAACAATGGCATTCCAGCTGTTATTCGATGTCTCACCAGGTATTTTCTCTTTCCTTTAAAATTATAAACCATAACAAATTGATTATTAATATATATTTTGATTAAATATATATGATCTTCATAGTTATAGACACTTTTATTGATTGCAAGTTTTTTTTTCAAAATCTCTTACAGTTCTGAAGAGGAAACTGTTCTTTCTGCCATTTCTACTATGATGTTTCTTGTCACCCCTCAGTCTAAGTCAGGTAAATGATATTTTTTGCAGCAAAATAATTTGTTTCCACTTCATAATGAATATTTCTCATTAGATTTGGTACGGTTCACAATACAATGTATTTTACTTTAATCACACCATTGGAAAATGCAGGAGGGGAGGCAGTTGTCAATTGGCTAAAGACCTTGAACTATTATTCTAATAGATTGTTTGAATTGTTTTATTTGTATGTTTTACACATGTGTAGGATTTAAATTAACTATCGTTTATTTTTGTTGTATCCAGAAATTACCAGCATACCTGTGATAGATGCTATGCTAAGATTTGCTGATTCAAAAAATCCAAGACTTAGGAATTTGGCCATGGTCTTTTTGGAGGTAAGAATTCTCCCCAGGCTATCATATTTACACAATTTTCATGTTACTGGAATTCAAGAGCATTTGCTTGGATAAAAGTATGAATTTAACAGTGTAAATGGCCAGAATATCAAATGATTGTCTTTATTATGCAGCAGATGGCATTATAATTTTCATTGGCATGTAGACAGAGACATCTGGTGGTGAAAATGCCACTGGTCCACAATGGTCTCAAGTTTCCTTGCTATGATCATCATATATATACTAATGCCACACCCTTATGCGGGGAAAGCGAAAATTAAGCTCGATCAAATACTGACAATGGGTAAATTAGCTGATGAAAATCCATCAGGGTCAGACGTCGTGCCATTTGTATATTGGTAATTTAATAATGGTTGATTTGAATCAATTGAATTTAGCCAATTGAGTCAGATAATTCTGATTTCATCAAATGTGTTTATCAAGGCCAGAAATGATATACTGCTATTTAATTTAGTTTCATAATCATTCAGAAGTAGGCCTATCAGATGGGATTTCTCAGCTTCGTTTGGCCACTTCATAAGTACTTTATATTCTCATACTTTAGGATTATGCTGATGCGAAACAAGTTGCCATGGTGAGGGAAGCACAGGCAGAACTATCTCGAGGAGTACTACAATAAATCTGCTTCCTTTTCAATTGTTCTGAGATAACATTTCATTGCATTGAAACATTACTTTCAATGGCCTGGGTCCATTGTGCAATGTTTGACACATGAGTAATGTGTACAAAACATATATATAACTAGAATTTGTGTCGCAAGCGGAACACGTGCGAGTTCACTGTGCGTGTGTTGTTTTGCCATTTTTGTGGGTAGATTCTTGGGAAAAATGGTGTAGAATTTGGTGCCTAGATTTTCATACATGATCATAGAAATAGAACAGACCATAAACCTGGCAGTGGTATCACCAGGAGGGGGGCGGTGCAGTAAAAAAGAAAGTACAAGCGGCTTACAACAAATTATGGCAATAGCAGGAAGGCCAGATCTAAAAGGTATTGAGATCAGTAGCATAGCCATTGGGGGGGGGGGGGGGGGTGAGAGGGCAGGGGGGGGGGGCAACTTGCCCCCTGAACAGATTTTGGAGAAATTTCTGCAGATGTAGGCCTACTAGCAAAATTAGAAAGGAAAATGGGGAAATGATAAGAAAAATGGAGAAATTATGAGCAAAATGGGGAAATGGTAAGCAAAATGAGGAAATTATAAGTAAAATGGGAAAATGGTAAGAAAAATGGGAGAAATGGTCAGAAATTGGGGAAATGGTAAAAAAGAAGTGGGAAATTAACAGAAAAAAGAAACTGAAAGAAAAGTGGATTTATATGAAGAGTTTTAACAGATTTCCCCATTTTTTCTACACAATTTCCCCATTTTTCTTCACTATTTCCCATTTTTTTGCCCCTGAATGATATAAATTTGCAAAAAACACCACAAAAATGTCCAAAAGGTAACCAGCACCAGTGGCGTATCCAGGATTTTTTTCAGGGGGGGGGCAAACCACCAAGATATTTCCCCAAATTGTTTTTCGCGACCAATAGCTCTGTCATGTGTCGCACATTGTACAATGTTCAAAAATTCTTTCAGACAACATTTTCAGTGTACCTTCATGGGGAAAATCCCAGCTGGATGTCGTTCGGATGAGACGTTAAATTGGCAGACTATTGTATCAGTGTCTATGCTGGGCAAGTAAAAGATCCCTCAGATGGGGTAAATGTGTAACATGTTGAGGACTCCCGCTCTCTCTCCCATCTCATCAATCGACCCTTGTGAGCGCCCAGAACTGGGCTAGAGGGCTGCACTTACCATATCTATCTATGTATCTATGTGTGTTTAAAGAAGAAAGAGATAGAGCTTAAAAAGCTGACAAATAAACTTGAGACAAACTGAAACTGTGGTTAATTTTGCAAATGCTTGTGATAAGTTCTAGGGAGTAGCCAACTTAAAATTATATATTCTAGTGTGCTCTGATTGGCTGGTTCTCATGACTTTATTTGACATTGGTTAATTTGCTCCATACTTGCGAAGTCTAGAACGCATCTTGTGATGGCAGTGAGCCAGTAATTGATATTTTAGAATGACAGATTTAATTGTTTATTGTTTAGATGGACAAATAATCATGTGTTTCTGTTGTAAGCTCCATGGGAGATGTTGGGGATTGCTTGATACTAGATAGATAGATAGATAGATAGATAGATAGATCAGATATCTAGAATCTAGATAGTAAGCTAGATTGCTAGAATGGTCAGATAGCTAGATAGATACATAGATAGATAGACAGCTAGCAAGATAGATAGATAGCTAGCAAGATAGATAGACTGATAGACAGATCGAAAGATAGAAAGATAGATAAATAGATAGACATAGATAAATGTGAGCTGTAGTCGGAGGGGGGATGTTTGGGATAGCTATACATTATTATATTATCGGTTTAAGTATTTACTGACTGACTAATTAAAACAACTGCGTCATCCAATTCAAGTTTGAACTTCACACCTTTTCCAAACAATAGACCAGCATCAACGCCAGGGTTTCTGTTGGGGTGCTCAAAAAGTGAGTCCTGGGGACTCAGTGAGGTCTGAAAAAGTGGGTCCCCAGCCAAATTTCTGGGACCTAGTTTTTTTCATATCATGGCCAAGCGGTCATCACCCAATTACAATTCTTGGATATAAGGGCGGGGGCTAGCCTGGCTGGTAGAGCCTTGGGCTCCCAATTGTTGGGACCCAGGTTCGGAAGCCCTCCACAAAATAGTTTTCGCTTTGCTGAAACAATTCTTTGTCGCATCCCTCAATTTTCAGATATATATCAATGTAGGAACTCCTAGTACAGGGTGAATTTTCTAAAATCTAAAATGGTAAGTTAAATGTATTTAGGAGTCGTCTGTAGGACTATATTTCTTTATGCATCTTCAAAAATGCCACAGTCTTGTGAAGCAATATTGGCAATAATTCAGTTACTCGATTGATTAAAACTGTAGAAGGCACCAAATGATCCATTATTGACATATTGAATATGCAATGACATCACAGTAACACAAGCAGTTTGAAGTAATCACTTGTGGGACTTCTTAGAAGGTGTTAATTGAAATATACTAACTCAAAGTGTGAATGGCAATTGGCTAATTAGTGAAGTAGAATAAAATAGAATAGAATAGAATATTTTATTAACCTCAAAAAATGAGAGTACAAATTTACAAAACAATCACAATAAAAATAAAAATACATTATCAATGCATAATATAGGACTATATATAATTATATGATGATATGTAGACAATTTTAAAAAGTTCTTTTTATTTATTAAAATGGATTTAAAAGCAGTTCAAGCAGCTCTTTATCAGTTGAGCTGTAAGAATTCAACAACTGCCGGCAACTGTCCACCAACCCGTCATTAGAAAAGCCTACACTTTTAATTAATTTACAGGACTTTTTTGTGTACTTATGATTGAATATGACCTTGATAAATCTAATATCATTATCATAACAAACATCCATTACTCTATGTAGAAGCAAAGTATTGGGTGAGTTTAAATTGTGCTTTAAAACATGACAGTAAAATTTCTTGGCTCTTGCACTATTGTTCATTATTGAATTAAACAGTTGGAGACATTGAGCTTTTAAAATTACATCAGGGTGTGAGATATATAGGGCTGCCAGCAGAGGGGTGGAGCGAAAGTATTTTTTGAATCCCAAAGATGATTTTATTAATCTTTATTGAATTTTTATCAAATGAAGTCTTGATTGCTATTCTGAATTACCTGACATGCATCCTGGGGAAAAAAATATATAGGCCTATGCATTTTCAACGAATTCTCAGCAATGAATTGAGATATCTTCATGAAAAAACGAAATCATAAAGATTAAGACACCAGGATTCCATAGAGCCTAAAATTCTAATTCTAGCCCTAATAGAAGTGTCCCAAAACTATCGGGAAGACATCGAACCTGTTTCGGCCAATCAGAGGGCAGTAAAACAATAACAACAATATTTCTATTTCCTGTTTTGCCGTGATTTCATTGAAACTAAACACTTAAATTGTAATTAAACAAGGCACAAAAGACACAAAAGGTGAGGACCACGCCTCAAGTTAGCCAATTCTTCATTAATTTCATAAAAAAGAACCTTTAAAAAGTGCTCCCTTGTCTCTCATGAACGATCCAAAAATTCTGACTACCCTTATTTAACCCAGTTTGCCCACAAATGCGAGTGAACTCGCAAATAATTATATTTTTGGCTTTGATATTTGTCAATGTACATTGTATATACTCATCTTTGATTCATCCAATATATAGGCTTTAATGGCTGTCATTGTATTGTATTTATGTAATTGATTTACATGAATAAAAAAGAAAACATTTGATAAATATTTTGTATAGCATTGTTTGATGTTTGATGCAATGTTCTCTGAGGCTCTGCCCACAGGAGCTGCACTGGGGCTCAGGAATTAAAATTCCGATTTGGGGTGAATCGGCTTATCGCGTCACGGAGGGCATACCCCACGACATAAGGCGACTACTCGCAAATTGATGTATAAAGTGAGAAAATGTTCCTTTTGCAGAACGTGAATGCATCTGAATTTGATGTATCAAATGAGGAAATATTTCTTCTGCATAGCATGTGAATTTCATCTAAATTTGATATATCAAGTGAGAAAATGTTTCTTTTGATGAACGTGAATTTCATGTGATCTTGGTGAATTTCGTCTAAATTGATGTATATCAAAAGAGAAAAATGTTTCTTCATAAAACATGTGAATTTCATCTGAATTAGAAGTATCAAGTGAGAAAATGTTTCTTTTGAGGAACATGTGAATTTCATCTGAACTTGGATTTATCAAGAGAGAATATGTTTCTTCTGCATAATATGTGAATTTCATTTGAATTTGATGTTTCATGTGATAAAATGTTTCTTCTGCATAGCATGTGAATTTCATCTAAATTTGATATATCAAGTGAGAAAATGTTTCTTTTGAGGAATGTGTGAATTTCGTAATGCACTTGATGTATCAAAAGAGAAAAATGTTTCTTCTGCATTGCATGATGATGAATTTTGTCTGAATTTCAAATGTCAAATAAGAAAAAGTTTCTCCTGCATAACGTGAATTACATCTGAATTTGATATATCAAGTGAGAAAATGTTTCTTTTGATGAACGCGAATTTCATCTGATCTTGATGTACATATCAAAAGAGAAAATGTTTCTTCTGCATAACATGGATTTAATCTAAACTTGATGTGTCAAAAAGGTTCTTCTGCATAACTTAAGATGTGTTTTTCATCTAAACTTGATGTATCAAATAAGAAAATGTTTCCTCTGCATAACGTGAATTTCAGGTGAATTTTATGTGTCAAAATGTTTCTTGGGCATAATGTGAATTTCTATAAACTTGATGTATCAAAAGAGAAAAATGGTTCTTTTGGATAATGTGAATTTCATCTGATTTTATGTGTCAAAAATGTTTCATCTGCATGACATGTGAAGAGAAAATGTTTCTTCTGTATAACATGTGAATTTCATCTGATTTGATGTGTCAAAAAGGTTTCTTCTGTATAATTAAGATGTGAATTTCATTTAAACTTGATGTAATACTATCAAATAAGTAAATGTTTCAACGGCATAACATGTGAATTTCAGGTGAATTTGATTTATCTAGTGAGGAAAAGTTTCTTTTGCTTAACGTCAATTTCATCTGAATTAAATGAAATAATAGGTTTCTTCTGCATAACATATGAATTCAATCTGAATTTGATGTGCCAAGGGAGAAAATGTTCTTTTTGTTGAACATGTGGATTTCATCTAAACTTGATGTATCAAGAAAATGTTTCTTCTACAAACCATGTAAGATCCATCTGAATTTGATGTATCATGTCAGAAAATGTTTCTTCTGCATAGCATGTGAATTTCATCAAAATTGATATGAATCCAGTGAGGAAATGTTCCTCTTGCTTAATGTGAATTTCATCTGATTTTGATGTACAAAATGAGAACATATTTCTTTTGCACAACATATGAATTTCATCAGAATTTGATGTCTGATGAGAAAATGTTTCTTCAGTGGAACAAGTGAATTTCATAACCTGAAGTATCAAGTGAGAAAATGTTTCTTTTGATGAACGGAATTTCATCTGATCTTGATGTATATCAAAGGACAAAAACGTTTTTTCGCATAATGTGAATTTCATCTGAATTAGGAGTAGCTATCAAGTGAGAAAATGTATCTTCTCCATGAGATTTGAATTTCATCTGAATTTAATTGATGTATCAGACGAGAAAATGTTTCTTTAGTGAAGCATGTGAATTTCATCTGAACTTGATGTATCAAAAGGTAAAAATGCTTCTTCTGCATAGGGTGCGAATTTCATCTGAATTTCATCTGAATTTGATTATCAAGTTAGAAACTGTTTCTTTTGCATAATGTGAATTTCATCAGAATTCGTGTATTGAATAAGAAAATGTTTCTTCTGCATTCATTCTGAATTTGATGTGTCTAGTGAGAAAATGTTTCTTCTGCATAATGCATGAATTCCATCTGGATTTGTTATATCAAGCAAGAAAATATTGTACAAGTTTTCAAATCACAAAGGTCTACATATTTGACTCTGAGCTTTCAACCATGTGTCATAGGGCTCCATCAGCTGTCTAAACTTGCTCAGTTGCTCACATGACTACCCAGGTTCAAGTCATGTGACAGGAGGTTGCAGAAAATATAGGGGGATGTCTCAGATGTTTTGTCTTATTTTGATGGCTTGCTTTTCATCCAATGGCCTTCTTTCCCAGTTCTAGAGTCTTGCCATTTCTTTTAAATACCTGAAATACCAAGACGTGTACATTTGTTACATTTCACCTGGTATATATATATCACTCAAGCTTTTTGTTGTTTGGAGGTCGGATCTTTAGGGTGAACTAGCTCAATGTTTTAAAGGGTTTGTGGTAAATTGCAACCCCATGCTTCTTGGAGGTGCTTTCCATTGGTTCTGAGACCCCTTCGAAGCAAAGCAGGCCAATTGGTTGAAATCTTCATCTTTCCATGGATCTCCATCTTGTCCGTTTCTAATCTTTTCCAAATCGGGTGTGAATTGACTGCAGAAGCTGAATTGAAATTGAAATGAACAGATTTGAAGAAAATCAAATGTTTGACTATACTTGGAACTATTTAATGAAGATACGTTTTTTGAATCTGTCTTATCCCTATCACTTCATGAACTTTTTGCACTTGCAGGGTATGACATTTTCTGACTGCCGCACCTGTGAACCGCACTTATATAATAACATTGGCAAACAACACACATATCAAGCTCATGAAATTCGGAATAAGCGAATAAACTAAAGTTAAAAGCTACATTGAGCAGGTACTATGTCACTCTGCAGATCGATCTTCAAGAAGCATTGATTACATGTATAAACCTATCCTAGAAGGAAGCTTCTTTCCAAGTTCTATGAAGGTTGCTTAGGTAGTTCCAATATATAAATCTGGGGATCCTCTACTAATGACTAATAACAGACCTGTCTCCATACCACCACTCTTCTCAAAAATCCTAGAAAGACTCATGTATAACAGAATCGTATCCTTCTTTATCACTTATGATCTCTTTTACAAATATCAGTTTGGCTTCAGGGAGAATCATAGCACTAACATGGCACTTATTATGCTAATTGATCAACTTCTCTCAGATTTTGAAAAGGGGATAATAGTAATTGGCGTTTTTTTTTTCCTGACCTGAAAAAGGCTTTTGATACCGTTGATCATAATATTTTATTGAGGAAATTGAACAAATATGGCATTCGGGTGTTGCATTATCTTGGTTACTTATCGAACAGAAGTCAATATGTTTCTTTCAATTTTAAAGATTCTCCCAAGCATATGATAAGCTGTGGCGTTCCACAAGGGTCCGTTTTAGGACCATTGCTGTTCCTTGTTTATATCAATGACCTTGCTAATGTGTCAAAAAATCTAACTCCTTTTGTCTTTTCTGATGATACAAATTTGTTTATGAAGGGGAAATCAGTGAAAGACTTAATTGGTTCCATGAATAATGAACTCAGCATTATGGTCGATCGGCTTAACTCAAATAGGCTTTCCTTGAATGTAAGTAAGACTCATTAGGTACATGGTATTTAAGGTGGCTCGCTACTCGTGGCCAAGCAATGGCGACGTCACCATAGCAACAGCAGCCTATACTGAGCTCTGTGGGCAGCATTTTTGTCTTTTTATAATTCCGTGCGACGGCAACTTCATTTGCCATTTGCGCCATTTCTATTAGGGTTAGAGACTTCTGGTTTAAAGCATTAGATGTGCTGTGAAGAGGACTGCAATCCCACAGAGTTTCAGCTTTATCATATAAATAGAATATTTTTACAGGCAATTTTCGGCAAGCAGGTCTAATTTCTCAAAAATGACTTTGAAATAAAAATCAATTTTTATATCAAAATCTATCGCGGTAACAAACCTTCTCTTATGCATTTTATTGTTTCTCACAATATTTGGAAATAAATGACACAGAAATGAGAAATCCTATCTAGCCAATTTTTTTTAGCGCCATGATTTATGAAAAAAGTTAAAATTGTCAAAGTCAATATTTTTATTCCGAACCCCTTGGAGCGCCATTTAAACTAAATATATCTCTTTGTAATTGTTATCAGCTTTTCCCTGAAAATGTCTTCTTTAATTCCATGCTTCATAGCATAATATGGGATGCATGACCACTGAATTGCAGGGCAAACTTCACAGTAAAAAAGTTAAGAAAAAAATTTAGTTTTTCAGGATTGCATGGACTGACTTTCTTGTACATAACCTCAAATATTTTGAAAAAAATGCTGGTTGCGACCACTTTTTTTTACATATCCTTGCTATAAACTATATTTTGGATCATTCTAAACTATTTTTAAGAAATCCTATCTTGGAAAGTTCACGAGTATCGAGCCACCTTAAGTTAAAAAAATAATAAAAGCCTACCCAATTTTGAGCCTCTGTATGTAAATGGAACAAATATCAAATTTAGCGTCAAGAACTAAATTCATCGGCGTGATACTTGATACAGGTTTTAAATGGGATCATCACATTCAGATGATTAAAGGCAAAATTGGAAGAGGAATTGGTATTATTTGCAGGCAAGGAAAATTTTGAATCGAGAAACTCTTGTCTTGCTCTACTGTAGCATGGTATAACCACAGGTCCTAGATGACATGGCATTGCTGTTGTTCTGTACTATTAGACTAAGGTGTATGGTTAAAGTGCCCCTGGTGGAAAAACCATGGCTATGTGTGTGGTCATATTTGCGGAAGTTGCTATTAATAGCAATGCTCTGGGGAATCCCTTGGGCTATTCCTGAAGTTGATATTCATCCGCCGGCCGAATCACGCCAACTGCTGTGCCATTATGGGGAATCCCAACACCTGGAAGCCATTTGCAAAGAAAACAAAGAGAAGAGCTGAGTGTGTGAAAGTAAGCATTGCAATTGCATGTCAGATAGGCAGTTTTCAATTTGTCTATATTAAGTGTAGCCAATTACAGAAGCATCCAGTAATGCTAATTGCAATTATGGAGGATTCTAAGGCTGTGGCCCATCCTCAGTTTGCCAATTGCTGTTGACTCATGTCTGGGGTGCTGACAGGTGTCAAAGCTGATTGCATTTTGCAATCTAAGTTATCTAACTTCGACTTTAGACATACTCCATCAAATGTAAATCTACAGGTAAAGAGATGGAAATCAACTGACAAATGAATAAATATTATTTTACTGTGTTAGTGTATATTTATTTATTAACTTGTTAATTGGCGTGCCGTGATTTGATATGCCACTATATGATATGGCTTGGTAAGCTGGGCTTGTGATTTTATGAGCAGGGATCAACTGTTCATTGCCCATAATAGGCCAGATTCAGACAGATATCAGGCCTACATTAAGTTTATTGCAGTTGGCAAATTCAGCTCATTTAAAAGTGAAAAGTGTCTAGAACTTCTAGACTCCCTTCAAATATAGTGTTGAAAATTTACAAGTCTTGTTATTAAATTATATTTACTAAATCTATGTGTAATGATATATGATTTCTTTTTTTCATTTGTTGGTAAAAAGGAAAAACACAGATGATCTCTGAGGCTCTGGATGGGGGGATATGGGGGACAGGGAACTCAAAAGTAAAATGATCAAGGGACACGGAATTCAAAAGTAAAATTGCCAAGGGACAGGGGGACATAAAACTCCATTCAGCGCTGAGGGACAGGGAACTCAAAAGTACCATTAGTAAAATTGCAAAGGGACAGGGAACTCAAAAGTAAAATGGCCAAGGGACAGGGGGACACAAAACCCCATCCAGAGCCTCATCTCTCACTGGAAAACTGACTCTTGACACAGCTGCTCCGTTGAACCTCCAAGGTCCTGGGTTTGATTCTTGGCTGGGGTATTGTGAAAACCCGACAGTGAATATAACAAGTCTCAACTGGATGTCATTTGGATGGACTGTGATGGAAAAAATATTGTTAGGCCTATATGTGGTCATTTATTAATGCACAGCTGTGTGCTCCTTTACTTTTTTCATTTTCATGGTAACTGCTGCAATCAACTTCAAAAGAACCAAAAAATTAACAGCATTAGGGAAATGTGTTTATAGACCTATATTAAATATCTGTGTTGTTTATTTACTTGCTGTTTTGCTGATTGAATTCTCGCAACAAAAACTAGGTTAACAGCTGCTAACTCTGCAGTCATTTTACACTTAGAAGTATTCTGTTTCACTTGTAAAAAATAGTTGGATGTCACTTATCCTAAGTTTTTCTGATTACAAAGATGCAACAATAATTATTGTGCTAATTGGTGTTACAATAAAACAATATTTGTAATGCAGTGAAGAAAAAAATTAAAGTGTTCTATTGCCATCCCTTCTTTTTGTTGATTCTTCTGGTTAAAAACAGTAGGCCTAATCCATTCCACAAAGGTGAGACCAGATCAATATGAAAAAAAAACACCAGATATGTATGTATGTGTGTAGAGAATGTACGTGTGACAGGTCGTGTACCTGCACATTTACAAGAATGCACGAAAATCCCTTACCTTGTGAGACAACTATTCAAGAACAATACCTATAGTTATTACCGCAGCACAAACTTTTACATAGATCTGAACATAGAGGCTTCTGCAGAAGCCTGCGTTCAGTATTTTACTTTACTTTACTTTACTTTAAAGCTTGGCAACCAGTTCAGTTAGGTCAAAATGCATCCTACCATGGTGAGGTAAAAATGCTTTATGTGTACTACAGGCAGCTGTATCAAATGTTATTTTATGGGTCTCCTGAATTTCTCTAAGTCTGCACAGCCATACACAAATGCATTTTTTTAATATAAAATTCACATTTTTAATAGAGATATTTTTCGGTCATCCCATCAAGTTATCTAAAGAGGCCTAAGTAAAGGCAAAGCCATGCTATAGCTCGGGCAAAGAGTTTCACAAAAGCATAAGGCCTTTGTGAGCTGATAAAACCAGGTCAAAAGTAGTTCCTCCAGGCAAATTAGCAGACTGAGATATTTTTTCCAGCTGACTCAACAGGTGGCTCTGTAGTCTCCTGAATTCTGATTGGCTGTCACAGGGAATTCCCTTGTGATGTATGCTGATATGAGTGCACACAAAGGTAAAATTGGCAAAGGCAGGTTTAATTTGAGCCCAAATGCAGTGTGATTGATGCTAATCTTCTCCAAATATTGCTGAAAGACTTTACTTGCAAAGGACCATAAAGAATGTTCTCAAAAACTGCTCCTTTAGCAATTTCAATCAGGTTTCTCTATTTGAAATCCACCAGAGGGCACTTGAGCCATACACCTTGGTCTATTCATTAAGAACTGCAGGGCCAAGTGTGGTTTCCACCTGTGGTATAACTTACCGCATTGAGATGTAGGGGAATGCTGCTCAAATATTAGGGGAATGCTCAAATATATTTGTCATCCTAGTTCAAGCTTCAGAAATTTTTTTTCAGAATAATAACATCATCAAGGCCTTATGCAGAGTCTGAACTGCTCTTTATACTATTGAAACTCCTGAAAATATCGGAAATTTATCAACATTCTGTTGCAGTGCTAATGTTCAAATTTGTCCAAGGCATGGTTCCAACCATGTTTCATGACTTCTTTAAGCGCAACTCTGACGTTGCTGCAAGAACGACAAGAAACTCCAATGAGCTACACATACCACTTTGCAAACTGGAAATCTGTAAAAAGTCTGTAAGATTTCAAGGGCCAACTCCCTGGAATGGGTTTGAGAATAAAATTGACCACTTTTGCAGTATTCATACCTTCAAGAAAAAACTTAAATCTTACCTGATGACCCAAAACCAGTCATCTGGAATTTGAAATGGACTCTAGCTCCTTGTAAAAAGAACAACCCATTGATAGTTTGTGAATTTAATTTAAGTCAAGGATCCTAAATAAAATGCATGTTTAGCTATGCATGTGATTTTCATCAATATAAGGTTGACGGCATGTGGAAAGTCAAAAATCTGCAAAAATGAATAGGAATCTCATACAAGTCATTGTGATTGGTCAAATAAACATGTCCCTCTGTCTATGGCATGTGAATCCCATCCCAGTAGGATGGTCTTTCATATAGCGCATCGTAATGTGATCTTTATCCACCGATGTCCTTGGTCATGGTGTTGAACGTGCTCCCTGCATACCGAATATTGTCGGCATTAGGCCCAAATCACTTGATTGAATAAAGCGTTTATATAGAATCAAGGAGTGAGAAGAGATGCTACACAGCTGTCTCTGGGTGCCTTTGCTGGGCTGTCAAGTCAGATTTCCCCGTCCAACCTAAGGGGTGGCAAATCCCATTTAACCTAAGGGGTGGTAAACATGATTTGGCAGCACAGGTGGAAACCACACTTGGCCCTGCAGTTCTTAATGAATAGACCAAGGTGTATGGCTCAAGTGCCCTCTGGTGGATTTCAAATAGAGAAACCTGATTAAAATTGCTAAAGGAGCAGTTTTTGAGAACATTCTTTATGGTCCTTTGCAAGTAAAGTCTTTCAGCAATATTTGGAGAAGATTAGCATCAATCACACTGCATTTGGGCTCAAATTAAACCTGCCTTTGCCAATTTTACCTTTGTGTGCACTCATATCAGCATACATCACAAGGGAATTCCCTGTGACAGCCAATCAGAATTCAGGAGACTACAGAGCCACCTGTTGAGTCAGCTGGAAAAAATATCTCAGTCTGCTAATTTGCCTGGAGGAACTACTTTTGACCTGGTTTTATCAGCTCACAAAGGCCTTATGCTTTTGTGAAACTCTTTGCCCGAGCTATAGCATGGCTTTGCCTTTACTTAGGCCTCTTTAGATAACTTGATGGGATGACCGAAAAATATCTCTATTAAAAATGTGAATTTTATAAAAAAAATGTATTTGTGTATGGCTGTGCAGACTTAGAGAAATTCAGGAGACCCATAAAATAACATTTGATACAGCTGCCTGTAGTACACATAAAGCATTTTTACCTCACCATGGTAGGATGCATTTTGACCTAACTGAACTGGTTGCCAAGCTTTAAAGTAAAGTAAAGTAAAGTAAAATACTGAACGCAGGCTTCTGCAGAAGCCTCTATGTTCAGATCTATGTAAAAGTTTGTGCTGCGGTAATAACTATAGGTATTGTTCTTGAATAGTTGTCTCACAAGGTAAGGGATTTTCGTGCATTCTTGTAAATGTGCAGGTACACGACCTGTCACACGTACATTCTCTACACACATACATACATATCTGTTGTTTTTTTTTTCATATTGATCTGGTCTCACCTTTGTGGAATGGATTAGGCCTACTGTTTTTAACCAGAAGAATCAACAAAAAGAACGGATGGCAATAGAACACTTTAATTTTTTTCTTCACTGCATCACAGATATTGTTTTATTGTAACACCAATTAGCACAATAATATTGATGCATCTTTGTAATCAGAAAAACTAGGATAAGTGACATCCACACTGTTAAAAAATAATTGTCAATTTACAGATATTTCGGGAAATTTTTTTCCAGAACACTCTGTAAGTTCGCAGAAAACATATTTGTGTGCACACTGGAATTTCAGTAATCATACAGGCATTTTGACAGTAATGATTGTGACTATTTCAGTAAGCTCACAGAATTACCAGTTATATATCAATGACTTGTGAAAGGTGTCACAAATACAGAAACTGAGATTGTTAGTTTTTCTTTTTTTTGTCAGTTCATGAAAACGAATATAAATCTGTTTATAGAATGGGGTTTATAAGCTCTATATATTATTACTAATTTTAGCACAAGCACTGTAGGACTATAAACAAAATTACTGAGCCAAGGACAAAAAATCAGCAAATAGACCTTGCAAGACCTTTATAATCCATAAGATAGAAAAATGTGTGCAATCATAAGTTAGACAGATAGACAGATAGACAGATAGACAGACAGATAGATAGATAGATAGATAGACTGATAAAAAATGTTTTTTTTAATGTTTGTATCTTTAATATTGAAAATAGTTTTTTTAGCTGAAGATATGATAAAAACACCAATATAAAAAAAAAAGTCTAATGAAGAAGAGAAGTAGCACTATATGATGCTGGGGGCACCGTTTGAATTAAAATCTTTGTTCCATGGGTCTTGGTGGAAACTGAGCCATTTTTGGCGTCTTACTGGGCGAGAAAAAACACACAGACCAACATTTTTAAAAAGTGCTTTTATTGACACCTTATTTGCATTTTTACTGTTAAAATTGATGTCTCGGCCTTTTAGTGCTTTTGTCCTACTTTAAGCTAAAAATAGCATTTTTCATTATTTAAAATAAAATTTTAAACTTTTAATTGAGCATCATTCAAAGCCATTGCATTGCGGTCCAAAAAAGCTCAAAATGCATTAACCAACCACAGATGGATAGATAGATAGCTAGATAGATAGGAAGATAGAAAGAAAGAATTAACCATCTGAGCGATCTTTTTCTTGCCAAGCACAGACACTGATATGAGGGGCCACCAATTTAACATCTCATCCAAACGACATCCAGCTGAGATTTTGCTCTTGACGGTTCACTTAACCCCTCTGTCACCCAACTGCTGAATGAGCTCATTTATAATAAAGTTTCTATTAAAATAAGGGAAATAAAAGTTTCTTTTGTAAACAATATTTGTACAGACTTCCAGTGGAGCAAGAGACTGTAACCAATCAGTCAACTACCTTTGCTGTTGCTGTTTAATTAATTCCTTGGTCGTTATGCAACCAACTTTAAGTTCTGATGGATTAGTTTGTTACATATCAAGCAAAATTTCATGGCAGAACGCAAAACATGTGTTGTCTACCCAACATAAGTAGTAGGTATAGTTGTTGCCAAAAGTACCATAAAATTCATTTATTCTCTGATGCCAAAATGTTTTTAGCAGACGTTAAAACTGAGGAAGAGCCAAAATCATTGATATGGAGAAAAAATAAAATCATTTTCTGGAATAATTTGACATCAATCACTAATTTTGCAAAACACATGGCTTCAAAATATACTCTGCTGCAAGCTCATTTTCCAGTAGTGACATCAGCCTTGCCATTCTTCAGATGCATGATGATAATGGAAGGTATACATAATTATGTATAACTCTATAAGCCAAATTTCCGACCGTACAGACATGCACACTATTTGATGAGACTCAAGACTCAAGACTCAAGATATTTTATTTCTTTCTGAAACGTTATGTTACAGTAAAGAGGGAGGACATCTCTAAGACAAGTAATTATCGCTGGCGAGATGCCCCCCCTAAAAAAATTGATGAGATTCACATGCTCCATAGCATTTTTAATTTCTTATGAAATCATCTTTCAGCATGATTAACATGTTTACATCTTTATAAATATACCTCAAAATGCAGAATCATACATTGATCATGTCACACAAATCTATTGTATCAGACTTTATTTCAAGAGACGTCTTGTAAAGTTACTATGAATTCTGGTTATTTATACAATTTCTAAAAAAACTGCACATATTCACTCTCAATAATCATGCGATGTACAAATCATCAATTGGATGACATTAGGACTTAGGACAAAATTATCATAACATCTGTAAGTTTCTTAATATGTGTTGTTGTTATTTCTGGGGAGATAAGTATCACACGTTGTTGCCAATCGCTGGATCTTTGGTTCAGCTTCTATACTGGGAAGGTCACCTGGATCTATGTTGACCAGCAAATACATTGTTCCTTTTGCCTTATTCCTACATCCTCTTCCAAGTACATAAATACAAGAGAAGAGGCCTTGATCATCCATTTCCATTGGAATTTCTGATGAATCTCTGAAAAGATAAATTATTGTAATGTATAACACATATTCTACACAACTACAATTATCTTACAAATGAGTTACATGTTAACTCTTCTGTTCTCTCATCAACCAACCCAATAATTTAAATAGGCCTGCTTTGACTGTGATCGAAATGATAGGCCTACTTATAAAATAATAGTTTGGTATTTAAGTGATTGAACAGTCCTCTATTAAAATAGATTTATATTGACCCAAAGAAGTTAACAAATTGACGAGCAAATGTCTTTCATTGCTAAATAATTGCTTCTGCTTTTCAAAGATATCAGTCAGAAAGTCAATATGCAAGAGTATCTAGATTTTTACATGAGCAAATTTATGGATACACCAAATTTTCAATAATTCATAGAAGAGAAAAAACCATTTAAGTCAGAAAACAATTATAGTTTTGATGCCAAGTTTTCTTGTTGGACAAGGAGGCAGGGAACTAAGTTACAACAGCATTATAGCTCAAAAATGCATTGTTTCTTATGTCTTTATTTTAGTTTCCTCGGGTTGGGGAGGTTAGGGCAAGTTGTCCCAATTTTTTTTTTAAATTTTCCCCATGCACAATTTAGGCAGGTTTCAAGACAGATGACAAGTGACATGATCATAGTTATGCATAAATAAAAAGTAGTGATTGTGGCACAACTTGTCCTGAGGTGGGTAAAAATGTGCCAAATGATTGACAAGGTGTCGTTCCTCCAAACTTATACTGATATATTACTTGTAACTCATCAAAAATTGATGCTGTATACCCAAACAAAGCAAAATGTGGCAAACACTGTCAAGAATTATAAGTTTCTTTGGAAAGTCGAATTGAACATTCTTTTTCGTCTCAGTTATATCACATCATGCCTAAGGCAAGTTATATCCAATAGTGAAAATATATGAGAAATAAAATAAGTTGCCAGAAATCCTAGATTAAATCTGACAACCCAAAATGTCAGATAGGCCTACTACCTACCATCAGCAATAAGCTGAAGAGACATCACCTAAATGCCAATAATATTGTGCAATTGAGAAACATTATTGTCCATCCTCAGGACATCAAGTTTTCAACAATTAAGTTAATATTTGAAAGAAGCTTATTGCAGTATTATATTTACCAGGTTAAGTCATGTAACACAGTAATGGGCACAGAGTGTTATCGCCTTCTTTAGTTCTTTTGTTTTTTATTTCTCTCCAACATTGGGTGGAACAACTTACCCCGGTCTCCCCTTTGTTGATTGGTTACATACACATCTTTCACATCATATTTCAAAGCTTCATTTAAGCGTCTGCACCCACAAATTTACACTTGCATTATCACAAGGTAAATCTAACAAATTGCATTTACCTTACATGCACCTCTCTCTAAAATAAAGAAATTATATCTTACCTTTCTCTGTTCTCAGGTGTCTGGATTGAGAAATACAAATGAGTTCCTTCATAACTTATTTCATTATCCTTTTTGTGTTTCTATTCAGAGGTGAGATTTAAAAACTATGACAGAGATTAACAAATTGTGATACAACAACACCTCAGTAACAATGGATGAGGCATTTCACAGATATCTGTACATACACTGTTAGAAGCCAGTCCTTGTACAGATAATTATGTCATTAAGCTGATTGCAGAAATGTGTGCCAACAGAGCACGAACTGTAAGCATTACTGAACTGGCAGTTATTCAACAGATTTTTCTGTAGCCTTACAGAATTTTCTGTACCTCTACGCAAAATTTTTAACAGTGCAACAATTTTTTACAAGTGAAACAGAATACTTCTAAGTGTAAAATGACTGCAGAGTTAGCAGCTGTTAACCTAGTTTTTGTTGCGAGAATTCAATCAGCAAAACAGCAAGTAAATAAACAACACAGATATTTAATATAGGCCTATAAACACATTTCCCTAATGCTGTTAATTTTTTGGTTCTTTTGAAGTTGATTGCAGCAGTTACCATGAAAATGAAAAAAGTAAAGGAGCACACAGCTGTGCATTAATAAATGACCACATATGGGCCTAACAATATTTTTTCCATCACAGTCCATCCAAATGACATCCAGTTGAGACTTGTTATATTCACTGTCGGGTTTTCACAATACCCCAGCAAAGAATCAAACCCAGGACCTTGGAGGTTCAACGGAGCAGCTGTGTCAAGAGTCAGTTTTCCAGTGAGAGATGAGAGATCATCTGTGTTTTTCCTTTCACCAACAAATGAAAAAAAGAAATCATATATCATTACACATAGATTTAGTAAATATAATTTAATAACAAGACTTGTAAATTTTCAACACTATATTTCTAGGGAGTCTAGACACTTTTCACTTTTAAATGAGCTGAATTTGCCAACTGCAATAAACTTAATGTAGGCCTGATATCTGTCTGAATCTGGCCTATTATGGGCAATGAACAGTTGATCCCTGCTCATAAAATCACAAGCCCAGCTTACCAAGCCATATCATATAGTGGCATATCAAATCACGGCACGCCAATTAACAAGTTAATAAATAAATATACACTAACACAGTAAAATAATATTTATTCATTTGTCAGTTGATTTCCATCTCTTTACCTGTAGATTTACATTTGATGGAGTATGTCTAAAGTCGAAGTAGATAACTTAGATTGCAAAATGCAATCAGCTTTGACACCTGTCAGCACCCCAGACATGAGTCAACAGCAATTGGCAAACTGAGGATGGGCCACAGCCTTAGAATCCTCCATAATTGCAATTAGCATTACTGGATGCTTCTGTAATTGGCTACACTTAATATAAACAAATTGAAAACTGCCTATCTGACATGCAATTGCAATGCTTACTTTCACACACTCAGCTCTTCTCTTTGTTTTCTTTGCAAATGGCTTCCAGGTGTTGGGATTCCCCATAATGGCACAGCAGTTGGCGTGATTCGGCCGGCGGATGAATATCAACTTCAGGAATAGCCCAAGGGATTCCCCAGAGCATTGCTATTAATAGCAACTTCCGCAAATATGACCACACACATAGCCATGGTTTTTCCACCAGGGGCGCTTTAACCATACACCTTAGTCTAATAGTACAGAACAACAGCAATGCCATGTCATCTAGGACCTGTGTTGGCAGCCTCAAATGTGAGGCAACCAGAGGCAGTACCTTAACCGTAATTTTGACTTTCAATTAGTTAATATGTATTTTATGATGACTATATTTCATTACTATAACTTACTTACAGTTTGGTGTGGGCTTGGAATGGGATGATATAAAGTGTTGTAAATAGACATTGTGTAGATATTGTTATTTATAAGTTTATAATTTTTTCATAGCCTATGTGTTACCACAAAACTAAGTTTTCAATAAATATTGCTGTTTTATTCTTTCATTGGTAATGGCACATACATCTTTAAGAGATGTCAGCCTACCACAATGTTTTATGAACCATGGCAATGTATTTCTTTGTTTTTAGTGGTCAATAAATTGAAATTAAATTGAAAGGATGGCTAGCATACTTCTTGACTTGCAGCTAATTCTGGCAGAAAGCCAAATACAGTATCCTGCAGAAATGAGTACACACCTCGGAATAGGTTACAAATTGGGCTGTAGAGGTTCATATTATTATGAAATAATTGAAATCAGGGGGTTTTGTTATGCGTAAACAGCATTGAAAAAAATTGGATATCTTACAGCAAATTTGATCTAGGGCAGATAAAATATGAATGGCAGATTGCATAAATGAGTACACACCCAGTGCTACATGCACATATTTGTTGAAAAATGACTGATTATTGTTGCTATTGTCAATTTAATATTACAGTGATTCAGGAGACACACCGTCTTGTTGGTACAAACAATAAAACATGAAATAAAGCCAAATACTTCATTTACATTTATTGTTTTTCCATATATTGTTGATGTTTCTTAAAATAGGCATTTAAAAACTGTCTGTTATCAAAGATATGTGTTATTTCAATCCTGGAATGTACTAGACAGTAAAGCGGTAATAAATATATGCTAATTGACACTCGCATGTTGATCTTCTGCTTGTTTGACAGTTGTGGAAATTGCAATATATTGTGGTGTGACAAACTTCTGCCTACATATTTCACCCCAGATCATCATTAGACATGGGCAAGCACCAAGATGCAAACAGAAGTGGTGCGCCACAGCCCAAGGACTCAAATACTAAGGAGTTTTACCGGTAAAATACATTTGTAAAAGTTTTACCTAGTGGTACTACAGTAGTCTGTATGTTTTACGCCTCTGCAGCACGTACTACAGTAGTCAAAGCGAAAATGTGAACTGCAGGATGGGAGGTTATATTGAATCATTTCTTGAGAAGTTTAGCTATGAGGAAAGGGTTGAGGTTTGTTCCCTCCTATTCCAAATGACAAAACAAACTTCTAGAATTTCATTTTAAGGTGTCTGAAACCGGTAAAATACAGTTGTAAAAGTTTTACCTAGTGGTACTACAGTAGTCTGTGTGTTTTACGCCTCTGCAGCACGTACTACAGTAGTCAAAGCGAAAATGTGAACTGCAGGATGGGAGGTTATATTGAATCATTTCATGAGAAAAGGGTTGAGGTTTGTTCCCTCCTATTCCAAATGACAAAACAAACTTCTAGAATTTCATTTTAAGGTTTCTGAAACCCAGAATGACTTAATTAGACATTATGGTATATTTTGACATAAATGTGATGATGCCGCAATAATGTGCACCATGTGTATATCTTGTAGTTATTGCAGCACGGACCTGAAAACAATATATATTAAGGATTGAGGTTGAGGCATATTGATTGGGTATTGAATTTGATTGAACTGCGAGGATTTATTTATATTTTTGCAAGCAAAACATCCTATTTGTTTCTATGTTGAAATCGCCACAACAATACAGGATGGTGATCAATGACTAAAACTCCCTTTTTTGTCTGATTATGAATACTCATGTGTCATTGCATATTGTCACAATCAATTTTGTATTAATTCCCAACATTTTTATTGACATTTGCAAGGAAATAGCCAACTCCGAGGCTTTTTTTCACCAAAATTGACTTTACCCCCTCAAAATGGGGTATATAAATGTTTTTATCACTTTGGTTAAATGCGGTATATTTTTCGACTAGTTCGTTTAATCATACAAATATTTATTTGACAAAAACAGCAATGAACAATAATTTCTAAAGGTGTTTTCGCATCTAGTAATAGGTGTGTACTCATTTATGCAATCTGCCATTCATATTTTATTTGCCCTAGATCAAATTTGCTTTAAGATATCCAATTTTTTTCAATGCTGGGGAAAGGCTGTGATGTTTACGCATAACAAAACCCCCTGGTTTCAATTATTTCATAATAATATGAACCTCTACAGCCCAATCTGCAACCTATTCCGAGGTGTGTACTCATTTCTGCAGGATACTGTAAGTTCTGTGTCATTTTCCAATTAAACAATCTTCCCATCCACCAGAGCTGTTTTAAAAATGTATCAGTGTAACTTTGGGCGTCGTGTAATTTTAATGTTCAGAAAAACAATCCTTTCAGTGTATTAAAATTGTAGGTCTTCATTTTATTTTGATGATGGTGATGCTTCTAATAAAAGAGCAAGTAATTTTTGAGGTCATATCTTATACTTTCGATGTGCTAAAATTGAAGGTCTTCATTTCATAAGTTGTCTTTTCAGATGCAGCCTTATGATAGAGCCCATCCTGTGCATTTCCCAGAAAATCTCTCTCTCTGCTTTTAGGTAACCAAAATATAAATTAAAATTAAAAGTATATATAGGCCCTATAATAGGTATATATATATAGGTTATACTTGCGAATGCCAAATCTCGGCATGGAGAGCATTAAAAGTTGTATAAGGAAATTTCAGAAAAAACGGCTGATAAATTTAAAGATTTCTTTTTTCAAGCTATCATGTTAATTCAAACTATGTTGTTTGTGAAGACGTTCTGACAATTTTATGAACATATATTATTGCAGAAATTTTGGCCGAAAAAGTTGAAAATGATGACAAAAAATATATAAAATACCTATGTACACCGAAATTATAAAAAATTATGGCAAAATTTATGAGTTTTACAAAAGAATCTTCTGGGGTAGCTTGATGTTCTGAATATTTTATACAAATTGACTTTTGAAATACCCAGACCAGTTTCTCTGAAGTAACTCTCTGTAAGGTATTTGGAAAACATCTCGCATTGGGGTACTTCGAGGAACTTGCTGGGGTATAGGCCTCATATCCTATTGTTCAGTGTCTCACTGTGCCCCGTGGGCGGGGCACAGTGAGACAGCAGGCGGGGCACAGTGAGACAGGGCATCTGCTGCCATAACCGCCGATCCTCAGGACCTGCAGAATTGTTCTATCAATTGTTGCTAAACAAACTACTGTACTCTAATAAAAGCAGCTGGCTAGGTAATTTTTTAGGTCCTTTTTTGAGCATGTTTCGAAACTTCATCGCACAGGACACATGCACGATTTAGTTAACCTGCCGCACCTGTTACACACTAATAAAAATTCTTTTCTGATGCTTCCCTTCGGATATGACTCACTAAAATCAGTAGTTTGTAGCAGGCATTTTGTTTTTAATGGTGAATTGTGAGCTATGCATTACATTCAGGTCATTTGGAGTGTAATTTGTGATGTCTCACTGTGCCCCACCTCAAACTGTCTCACTGTGCCCCACGCAGGTCTCTTTATAAAATGTTTTTATCCTGAGGACCGGATGTATGCATTGTGGATCATCATCTCGCTAAACTAAGACAAATAATCAAGGTTTGAAACCTAGTCAATTGATTTGCATCAAACCACTTTTCTTTGGAATTATAACAAAAAGTCATTTTGCAAAATTATTTACTTTTGATGGTTGAAAACCAAAATATTGAAATTCCACTCTTGATATGCTGTGTAGGCATTCAGGATATAGGACAGTCTCTCACTTACTTACTTTTTGTACTACACAAAAGAGGGTTGATCTGTAAACAGCACCAGTTAGACCCTACGGGCTTTGTCTCACTGAGCCTGCCGTCTCACTGTGTCTCACTCTCCCCTAACCACTTTTGATAGTTTTTCATTAACACGCAGTTTCCCTTTTCAATTTGTAAATGTTAAAGATCTCTGTTTCATTCAATGCCATATCAAATTCAAGCAAATGAAAGAACCCATCCCTGTTCAATTCAACACTTGCTGCTTCAGGTTGACCATTTGTTTGGGCTCTGGACAAAAGGAATATGATCGCGTTTTGAAAAAGTTGATATTGAAAGAAGCTTAATATAGAACTGGAGAGCACGCATGTCAATGTCAGATTGTGTTCTCAAGAACATACCAATAATACCATTTTATAAGAAATTTGTGATTTTAAGAATTATGGGTTGGTGTATCATATTTCTGTCTTGTTCTTTTTTTTTTACATACTTAACTTTGGCCTATTTTTTTTTATTGGGTCATGCAATCTATTTTTTGATTTGGGTAATAGGGGAAGGCCGGACAATATGGGATGTCACCCTTGCTTGCACAACATTGACAATTACCAACACAGTACAGTCTTTTTCGTGGGATATCATCATTTTATATTAATACATCAGACTAAATTTATTGTACTTATTTCTTCAAATAAACGATATGATCGGTTTTGTTGTCATTTTTCCAAGTTTCAGAGATAGGTGAACTATCTTAGTTGTGATTGGCAGGAATTCATATGATGGATTATTTTCAGGAACAGGATGACTCCCAGCTGAGGCTTCATTCATCAGTTGTTGAGTCATCCTGTTCCTGAAAATAGCTTATGCAACAGACAACACTGTAAAATTGGAGGCACTGTTTCAGCTCAATTGATTGAGTGAAATGGTTGCACATGATTGAGCTAACATAGATTAATGTTTTAAGCTGAGATGACTCAAAATGTCGAGGTGAGATAGCTCAAAATACTAAGCTATGTTGACTAAGGTATTCAAGTTGAGAAAACTCAAAACAATGATCTGTGTTGACTCACAGCTCAAAATATTGAGTTTTGTTGACTTATTGATCCAAGCTGACACAACTCAAAATTTTGAGCTGTGTTGACTTATTTTTAGTTGCTTTTGATTTATATTTGTGTGACCTGTCTTATAAAGTTATTTATGAATATGGGCTGTTATCCCAAAATATTGTTAGATCTCTCAAGGGGATCCACCTGATCCAGTATGCTTCATTTTAGCAGATCATGGACAGGCCCAAGATGCATTCAACACAGACCATTGCATCACAAGGAGATTTAAAAATTAATTTCTTGTGAATAAATCCCAATGACCTGTGGCTCATCTGAGTTGGTATACAGTGCTAGAAGCCTATATTTGAACACACTCTAACTTGGAAATGTTGGTTGGCGTGTGTGAAAGCATGCATCTAATTACTCCCACAAATTAATTTAAGAGAGATGAAAATGAAAAGTGACCAACTAAAGTGGTGTGCTACTCAGTTTTCTCTGGGATAGTGTAATATAAATGTTCTTTTTTCTTTCAAGTATATAATTATTTAAAACTAAATGCAGTGTTATGAGAAGTGCTTGTTATAGATGGCGCTATATGTGGCATGGCTGAGATGTCAAGCTATCTGCGACAACTGAAGCTTTCATGTTATTGAAACCATAAATAAGTAGGCTACATGTAACAATGTTGCTTTACTTGAAAAGAGGGACTGAAATTTGACAGGGGGCCATTTTCCTACCCCTACCCCAAAATTTTATTTAATAAAATGATTTCCGCCCATTATAATCACCAACTGAAGCTCAATACTTTGCAAAATAAATCATAAATTCAGCCTGGGTTAATTTAACCAATCAGTTTTAAAACAATTATCAACACTAGAAACACACAGTGACAAATACATCCATAAAAATCAATTTATCTCACTACCGCATCGAAATTTAGTTGTTTTCAGCGTAACACACTTTCTGTCACAAAATTGGCAATAACTCCCGTAATAACCATCTTTATTACACGATGTAGGTGTCATTGGAGCCACAAATAAGAAGGCTAAATGATACAATGTTGCTTTACTTGAGAGGAGGGACTGAAGTTTGACAGGAGGCCATTTACCTACCCCTGCCCTAAACATTTTATTTAAAAAAATATATTTCTGAACCCATATAATTATCAATTTCAATTAAATTCTACCGAAAAAAACAACAAAAAAAACAATAAAAATGCAGCCTGGGTTAATTTTCTCCAATACGTTTTATGATTATTTTGTATATAAAAAAAATATATGTTATCTAGTCTATCTGGTGCATATAGTTTAATTTTGGACACAGAGTCTGGACCATGAATTTGTGAAATTTGTACTACCTCAGATTTTAGCGGAAATTTAGATGATTCCCCCCGCTTTAAATTGGCTTAAAAGTGGTCATAAAAATGCCAAGGCATATTGAGTTTTATTTGGTAATTTAGTATATTTACCAAGCTATTTGGTGCACATAGTTTAATTTTGGCCAAAAGGTCTGGACACCCCAGCCACACCTTTGTGAAATTTGGACTATCACAAATTTTGGCCAAAATTTTAATGCTTCCAATCATTGAATTGGCTATATAGTAGTAATATAAGTGGCCAGGAATATTAGGTTTTTATAGTAATTCAGTACATTTACCAGGCTATCTGGTGCATAGAGTTTTATTTTGGACAAAGGGTCTGGACACCCAAGACACACAATTGTGGAATTTGGATGATTGCAGATTTTTGCTAAACTTTTAATACTTCCGCACATTGAATTGGCTATAAAGTGGTCCTGGAAGTGGCCAGACATATTAAGTTTTATATGGTAATTCAGTATATTCACCAGGTTGTCTAGTACAAAGTTAGGGAGAGCGCCTTCAAGAGCGCAGTATTCTACAGTTGCCAAACATGGCTAACGAACAATCTCCGAGCACCCGAGACTACATATAGCCAGATGCTAAAACAAGTATTGGGAGTGTGTCGCACAACCTGCAACGACCTGGTCAACATAGAGACAGGTATAGGAGATGCTAAGGCCCACATCCAAGGCCTACAAAGATCATATTTTCTGCGCATCAAGGCACGCCCAGGCTTCAATGGCTCGTATATTGACAAAATCATTGGAATGTCTCTTGAAAGTAGATTCCCAGCAGCGCTAGTCCTCCAGAGTATTCTCTCTGAGGACACACCAGACAATGTAATGAGTTATTCGCTTGAGAGGGTTTAAATCCAGAGTCAGGGATGGAGCTACAGTGAGCAGTCGCAGAAGCTCCTATCTGTCCCTTAACCCTGACCACTCCAAACATCCCATTTACAAGACCTGTATTCCTGAGAGATACAGACTTGCTGCAACAATCCGCTTGAGCAGTCACCGTCTTCGTATTGAGACCGGCCGTTGGGCACGCATTCCAAGGGAACAGCGTCTATGTCCTTGTGACAGTGGATCAATTCAAACTGAAGAACATGTCTTAATTGACTGTCCTAGCAGCAACAGTATAAGAGATCGATATCCAAATTTAAACTTTAATAACCTTGTGGACTTAATGGCATCAGAAGACACCAACTCCTTGTGCAGATTTTGTTTTGAAATTTTAAAAAGATTTGAATGACTTAAATTGTAGTGATAATCGATCAAACCATACCATATGCATGTAAAAACACATATGT
Organism: Platynereis dumerilii; assembly: GCA_026936325.1. Taxonomy (NCBI): domain Eukaryota; kingdom Metazoa; phylum Annelida; class Polychaeta; order Phyllodocida; family Nereididae; genus Platynereis; species Platynereis dumerilii. Next base: position 112,846,415 of record JAPTHN010000001.1, read on the forward strand.
CTAAGCCAATAAAGCCACTACTACTACTATATAGTTTCCTTTTGGAAAAAGGGTCTTGACACCCTAGGTACAACCTTGTGAAATACGGACTATAGTAGATTTCTGCTAACATTTGAATACTTCCACACATTGAATTGGCTGTAAAGTGGTCATAAAAATGATAAGGCATATTAAGTTACAGTATCCCCAGTAAATGAGTACTGCCCCGGGGACATATTGACTAATTTGCTTATAAGTCAGGAACTAACTTAAGTAATCCAACTTAACCAGCATATGATATCCCCTGGACCTAAGAAAATGTGTTTGTAAAATTTCAATGGTGCAGACTTACGTATTTGTAAGTTTTGAGTGTTTAAAATAACTGTGCTGCAAAATAAGTGAGTACACCTAATGCAAAATATACATGGGGGTGATCTAAAAATTGGCAAGTTTTACATGTTAACCTCATGGAAATTGAGTACAAAGTGTGTAATTATAAAATAGATCACATCCAGTGGCGTATTTAAGGGGGGCGATTGGGCATGGCCCCCCGCCCCTAGGCCAAAAATTAACATGGAAGAGATAGGAAAAGCTGCTGAGCACCCTGTATTCACCCCATGTAATGAACCCCTCCCCCTCAGGCCATTTCTAGATACGCCCCTGATCACATCAACTTTATGTCACAAAAAGAGCAGGAAATTCCTATGGCCACTGTAGATGCCGTGGAGTGGCAAATATTTCCAGAGGTAGTCGTCCCAAATCAGCAATGCTATTTCAATGGAGAGAGAGATTCCTTTGCATCACAATATGATGCACCCTCTGCCACTCATAATGTGGCTGTAGAAATTGGCTGTCCTTTGCTACAAACTTAGTGGATGTGATGTAATTTACACTGACAATGCCATTTTCCAAAATAAAAATTTTCGCTGCCACTTATAAGCAATAATTACTAATTTCTCAGGTCATGCCAATGTCTCTTTTGCATTGGGTGTACTCACTTATTTGGTGGCACTTTTACCTTTTAATATTTGTCAGTTACAAATAATTGATTGCATGTCTTTCAAAGTTAACATGGACATTCTGCTAGGTCTAGGCTATATCATATCATGAACTTGGTGGATTATTTCACTTGAGTGTGGAGTTCTGAGCAAATTAATCCAGGAGTCGCAGGGGTGTACTCATTTACTGGGGATACTGTATATGTTTATTGAACTCAAGACTGCTCTAGAGGCCATTCTAACTCTTTAATGCAGGTTTTTTTCGGCGAAAACGACGTCAGCAAGAGCCTATCTTTAACCCCTCAGAAAACACAGTTCGCACGGGAATATTTGAGTAGACTTTTAGTATGTTAAAGCCAGACATCCAGGGATTCAGAAAATATATAGAACAAAACTTTTGCAATTGATGAATTTACCTTCAGGAGATTTTGAAGTTTAGAACAGAATTTTCGACGATTTCACATCGTCTTCCTCAGTGTTTGTGTTGTGGGGCCGAGGTGTCACGTGACTCGCGAGAGTCACGTGACAGGAGCGAGGAGTAGACCGGGGCGAGCTCGAGTCCTTTGTCGCGGTTGAGGGAGGGCTGGCGTCCACAACTGGTGCCCACAACACAAACACTGAGGAAGACGATGTGAAATCGTCGAAAATTCTGTTCTAAACTTCAAAATCTCCTGAAGGTAAATTCATCAATCGTAATGAATCCGGAGATAGAGAATCTGCATTCAAAACTTTTGCAATTTGTGGTGGGTCATCCTCTATTTTATCACCAGTTGCCTGGACTACTTTCTTTGAAACTTTGGTTCTACTGTAATTTGTTGATAATTAATGGAGTTGTAGTAGCAGTTGATTTTGAATCAAGCTTGATCTGAGAGAACGCAAGTTTGAATCCCGGTCATGGAACTTGGAGTAAGTTGAAGGCAGTTGTGATCACATGTGCAGGCAGCGGTTCATCCTCCTGTCTGATGCAGGCAGCAGAATTTCTCAGCCAGACTCTACCTGGAATGACCGGATACCCAAGAAAATGTGAATCAAAGGAGTAGAGAACGCCTTCTGGAGCTTATACACAGACGAAAAATTGTCATGGAAACATACTGTACATATCATTGTCTTCATGTATATATATATATAAATTTTTTTTTTTATTGTACTACCATGTAAAATGCATCAGAATGGCACACATGACAGGAGCACTGAACACTGAAAAAAGAAGGTTTGTATAAAACTGACAAAACGAACATTATCTGGTGTCCATCCGAATTGTGTGCATGTCAGACAAGGTTTTTATGGGAAATAGACTGGGAAATTGTCAGTCTTGATCAGTTTTTTGTGTGATTTGATCAATGAAAAGTTTTTAAAAAAGCATACATTTCGTCTGAATTTACACAAAATGTTTCACACAAACTTCTTTTCAGTGTGTAAATAAACTTTTTTGTAATACAAGACGGTACACTGTAAATTTTGAGTTAGCTTAATTGATGGAGTGAGATGATTGCACAATTCCTTTGAGCCAAGATAGCTTGTTTTTTGCAAGTTACAACAACATAAAGATTATCATAACTCAAAACAGCAAGCTATCATGGCTCAAACAAATTGTGCAACCGTCTCACTCAATCATTTGAGCTAACTCAGAATTTCAGAAGTTACAGTGTAGCGCACTGCAGAGACATATTCCCCAACCAGCAAAGGCGACACTGGTGTCAGATATTTGAAAGTCTCAATAATTCTATGACAATTTAAAACTGTTTAGCCTTTTTTCTCAATCTTGTTGACGGCCTAATAAAATAGCCACCAGGTGTGCATGTGAACTTTTTTTTAGAATAAATATTTCTTTCTTTCTTTTGTCCTAAAAGGAGTTTTTCGCATGAGACCCACCATGCACTCACGAAAGTTATGAACGTTAGACAAAAACGGGATTATTTCATGGCATTGTTGGTTTTCAAGAGCATTTATGGTTTAGCACCAGATTATAATTAAATTAAAATGAAAGTTGAAGTTAATGACAGAACAATGAGGCATATTACAGCTCTAGCAATTGATCTGAAGAAATAAGTTTTTTTTCTCAGTGCCAGAGTGGATCTATGATGTCATAGGTGGATACTCCATTGCCAAGCACCAGAGGATATGCAAAATTGGTGCAATCAATGATGCCATAGGTCAAACTAGCCAATAACATCCGTTGTGGACAGTTTCATCATAGCCTTTCTGTTACATCATTGCCAGAGCGGCCAATCATATCACAACAACTCAGGTGCAAGGTTGGACTACTCCTGGGGAGGGGGGACTCTGCTCAAAAGCTGTCAATTGATCCTTATGTCTCCATATTAACTCCTGTGAAATATTGTAACCAATAAAACAATATAGGATTAAAGTAATTGTTGGTTGGTAGTTTTACACTGAAAGGAGCTGCCAACAAAACTGCAAACGGTAAACAAAATGCTTGACTTGACAGCTCCATATCTAATCCAATTTAGATCAGTAGCGTGTTGGTGAACAACTGTGATTAATTTCCAGTTATCCTCTTAACCATGCTTGGTTGAATTTCAGGCACTTTTGGTATCACCAAATAATAAACAATCCCCCCTCCCACTTAACACCTGAGTTTTTGCAGTGGTATCATTGGCTCATCTGGCCATGACATAATTGCAAGGCTATGATGAAGTTGTCTACATGAAATGCTATTGGCCAGTTTGACCTATGACACCATAGCTTGCACCAAATTTGTATAGGTTCTAATGGAGTCTCCAGCTTTGACATCATAGGTCCACACTATGAAAAAAAAGGTATTTCTTCAGAGCAATTGCGAGAGCTGTAAGGAAAATGACATCTTTGTACTGAATGTTAAAACTGAGATCCCAAAAGGTACTTTTGCTTATCAGGGCCCTATTGTATGGAATGGTTTACCAAATTGTGTAAAGGAATGCACAAACATCGAACATTTTAAGCAAAAGGCTAAAGATTACTTTTGAGTACATTTTATCAATGGATTGTGTCAGTTTTAAACTATTTTTAAACTGTTTGTACATATACATGTATATTCATTCTATTTTAACAGGGCCGTGTTGAAAAACAAGCTTGTCTTGAACATGTATTCCCTGAATAGATATATTTCAAATTTTAAAAAAAGGCATATGATTATGAAGCAAATTAAATTATGTCAACTTTGACAGCTTACACAAATTACTTTCCCCTAAGTTATTGTATATCAACCTTGTAAAGTTCACTTCATTGTTCTCAGTGAGAATAAAACCAATTTGTAAATCGTGATAAATATGATTGTAATAGTTGCTTTATTACATAACAACGCAATTAGTTGATTTGGCTTGGGGACACTTCATGTATATCACACAATGTCGTGAGTTCTTTTTGGTTGTCTGTCAATATAAGTGAGAAATCAAGAACCATTTCGTGTAACTTCATATTAACTTCAAATGTTGAACTATTTAACTGCTCCAGAATTGTTAAGCCTTTGCAAAATGATTACTGAGAAATAACTCAAAATGTTTTTCCACCTTCCTCACAAGACAATTATGAAAAGATAAGCCAGATGAAATTGTCTTATAGTTCAAAATGTTTCGAAACATGCAGACATTACTTAAAGATCCCTTATTATTGATATCTAAAGCATCGGAAAGTCTATTACAAGTACACTCTAAAAAATGTCGGGACAAAATTGGTTTTTTAGATTCAAAACGGTTTTTTGAAAACCCAAATTTCAATGCAAAACCAACATGGATTTTTAAAAAAATCCATGTTGGTTTTTTGCATTGAAATTTGGTTTTTCAAAAAAAACATTTTGAATCTAAAAAAACAATTTTGTCCCGACATTTTTTAGAGTGTATGGCTCTGGAGCCATGCAGAGGACAGTGACATTTTCTGACTGCCACACCTCTGACAAAGGTCTGCGGTAAAAACTGAAATTGAAGGTGCGCCAAAAGCACAACTGCATTAATATATATTTATTGATAACATGTTTCTATTCTTGGTCCAACAAAGAAAAATAATAGTTTCAAACATAACATCATTTCAAACTGTCATTACATGACATTGTTGTTGACACTTCGGACACCACAAGGCTTGTGATAGTTTCTGAGAGCCGCATCTATTGCAAATTGGACAAAATGGATGTGGACAGTGATAAAGCATTCTATCAATGTGCTACCACAATTTTCTCGCACCTGTGGCATTTAAACGTTTCCTGCTGCAACAAATGTCACATGAATAGAATCCAATATTATCTGACTTTTCATTGTCCATGAATAAATAACTATGTAATGAATTACTGGTAATATATATACCCGCATGATTCCTATATGTATATGGTCGGGTAGTTTATTTACAAGTGTTCAATTAATTATTTTTAGGAGTCAGGAGTCACCAATTTAATTTCTGACTCCGACTCCACCTGAAACTGAAAGTTCGACTCCGACCCCACCCAAAATGTGCCGACTCCATAACTCTGACTCCGAATCCTGACTCCAACTCCAAAGCCCTGGACCGTACATCAGTGAATAACAGTTTCAAAAGACTTGTCCACTGTGATCTTCTATCCAAAGACTTCACAAGATGAATTTCGTTGAATTGAAAAAATAGACACATTTTGGTGTCTTTGTCATTTTTTCTGTGATTCTCCTCTTGAATGTGTTACAATTGGAGGTCTTCATTTCATAAATTTCTCTTTATAACTCAACCTGGTAATTTTGTCTCCCTGTGCATTTCCCAGAAGAGTCATCTCTGCTTGAAATATATATATGTATTGCACAATGTGTCTGAAATTGGGAATATTGAAATAAAAGTAAAGAAAAAACTGTGAAAGTGACATGTAAAATGCCATATTTTGTTTATGCTTGTGTTGTTTTTGAAAATGTGTTAATATTTATCATCTTTATAGGGTATATGCATATATTATATAGGGTGCCTCCCAGCTAACAGGTTCTTGTTGCCCCTTTTTCTTCTTCTCTTCATCTTACACTTTGCACCATATTTTAATTTTTTCCTATAATAGACATCAATCAAATGGCATGATTTTTGGATGTTAGACCAGAAATACAACAATTTGTTTTGTTTTATCAGTGTCGACATTACATATTCTCTACAATTATGATGCCTATTGTCTGTAAAGGTAGTAAGGTACCAATGACATGACCGAGAAGACATTTTAATAACATACTTCACTCTGCTTCCTCTTATATTATGCTCAGTGGCTGGTTAGGTCATAGAGTCTATACACCTATTATACAATGTTTTTTTCCTATAATAGACATCAATCAAATGGCATGATTTTTGGATGTTAGACCAGAAATACAACAATTTGTTTTGTTTTATCAGTGTCGACATTACATATTCTCTACAATTATGATGCCTATTGTCTGTAAAGGTAGTAAGGTACCAATGACATGACCGAGAAGACATTTTAATAACATACTTCACTCTGCTTCCTCTTATATTATGCTCAGTGGCTGGTTAGGTCATAGAGTCTATACACCTATTATACAATGTTCTTGTATTGATTGGTAAGATGGGAAGGACAGCTGGAGTCGTCGACACATTATCACACAATTTACTCCATGTGAGGGATCTTTTACTTGCCCAGGACAGACAGTCATGACACTGATACAAGGGACTGCCAATTTAATGTCTCATCCAAATTACATCTAGCTGGATTTTGCTCTTGAAGGTCCACTGAAGTTGATTTGGGTTCCCAACCTGGGGTTAGAACTTAGAACCCATGCAGGCAAAGACCTCCAGCAGACCAGGCTCTAGACATGAAACATAACTAGAATTTGTGTCGCAAGCGGAACACATGCGAGTTCACTATGTGTATGTTGTTTTGCCATTTTTGTGAGTAGATTCTTGGGGAAAATGGTGTGGAATTTGGGGCCTAGATTTTCATACATGATCAGAGAAATAGAACAGACAATAAACTTAGCAGTGGTATCACCAGGAGGGGGGGGGAACTAAAAAAAAAGTACAAGCGGCTTACAACAAATTATGGCAATAGCAAGAAGGCCAGATCTAGAAGGTATTGAGATCAGTAGCATAGCCATTAGGGGGGGGGGGGGTGAGAGGGCAGGGGGATAACTTGCCCCCTGAACAGATTTTGGGGAAATTTCTGCAGATGTACTAGCAAAATTAGAAAGGAAAATGGGGAAATGGTAAGAAGAATGGAGAAATTATGAGCAAAATGGGGAAATGGTAAGCAAAATATGGAAATTATAAGTAAAATGGGGAAATGGTAAGAAAAATGGCAGAAATGGTCAGAAATTGGGGAAATGGTAAAAAAGAAGTGGGAAATTAACAGAAAAAAGAAACTGAAAGAAAAGGGGATTTATACGAAGGGTTTCAACAGATTTCCCCATTTTTTCCACACAATTTCCCCATTTTTCTTCACTATTTCCCATTTTTCTGCCCCTAAATGATATAAATTTGCAAAAAAACACCACAAAATTTCCAAAAGGTAACCAGCACCAGTGGCGTATCCAGGATTTTTTTTAAGGGGGGCAAACCACCAAGATATTTCCCCTAATTGTTTTTCGCGACCAACAGCTCTGTCATGTGTCGCACATTGTACAATGTTCAAAAATTCTTTCAGACAACATTTTCAGTGTACCTTCATGAGGAAAATCCCAGCTGGATGTCGTTCGGATGAGACATTAAATTGGCGGACTATTGTATCAGTGTCTATGCTGGGCAAGTAAAAGATCCCTCAGATGGGGTAAATGTGTAACATGTTGAGGACTCCCGCTCTCTCTCCCATTTCATCAATCGACCCTTGTGAGCGCCAGAACTGGGCTTAGAGGGCTGCACCTACCATATCTATCTATCTATCTATCTATGTGTGTTTAAAGAAGAAAGAGATAGAGCTTAAAAAGCTGACAAAATAAACTTGAGACAAACTGAAACTGTGGTAAATTTTGCAAATGCTTGTGATAAGTTCTAGGGAGCAGCCAACTTAATATTATATGTTCTAGTGTGCTCTGATTGGCTGGTTCTCTTGACTTTATTTGACATTAGTAAAGGTTATTCACCACGGGAGAGGGAATATGTGATTTATCACCCGAGGCCTTTAGGCCGAGGTGTGATAAACACATATTCCTGATCCCATGGTGAATAACTGGCTTATACCACGAGACAAACACTCAAACAGTCAAACATGAAAGGATAACTGGACAACAAAGAATATGGGAATTATTCCCCTGCAATACTGGCATGTGATTGGCTGACAGAGGTGTCGAATGGTATAAGTTAATTTGCTCCAGACTTGCGAAGTCGAGAACGCATCTTGTGATGGCAGTGAGCCAGTAACTGATATTTTAGAAAGACAGATTTAATTGTTTAGATGTACAAATAATTATGTGTTTCTGTTGTAAGCTCCATGGGAGATGTTGGGGATTGCTTGATAGCATGATAGATAGATAGATAGCAAGATAGATAGATAGCAAGATAGATAGATAGATAGCGAGATAGATAGTTAGATAGCGAGATAGATAGTTAGATAGCAAGATAGATAGCAAGATAGCAAGATAAATAGCAAGATAGCAAGATATATAGCAAGATATATAGCAAGATAGCAAGATATATAGCAAGATAGCAAGATAGATAGATAGATAGCAAGATAGATAGATAGATAGATAGATAGCAAGATAGATAGATAGATAGCAAGATAGATATCAAATGCTAATAAGAAAAGACTTCAAATAGCCCAAAATAAATTGCCAGATTTATATTAAATCTTGGTCCAAGAACATCTATAGGCCAACAGGAACTGGACAAAATTGGACTTTTAGACACACGTCACCGTGCAATTCAAATGATACTAGGTCATATCTTTAATATCAAAAATGACCTTGCTCCAAGCTATCTATCTCAAAATTTCACTCCAGTACAACATGAGTACTCAACAAGAGGCTCCAGTCATAATTATATACACGGTTCCCCGGCCTATTGGTGTTACCTATGGAAATTTCAATTATAATGGTTCAAAATTATGGAACGAGTTACCTTCCTGGATAAAATCCATAAATAATAGACTGTTATTCAAGAAGAAAGTCAAAGCTCACCTCAGAACTTTAGCCGCATAACATAAATATTTACATTAATTTATAATTAATTTATTTACTCGTATAACTAGTCATACTGTCTATATATATATAAATTATACATTGTTATGTTTGAACCATGATACCATTTTGTGATTTGATGGACCACACTGGAAATAAGTCTCATGTGAGACTTTTGTGTGTAATCCAAGATTTTTTTACACTTAATACTTTGTGTCTTTTTTATAAACATGTATGTATTGACTGTAAAAATATCTAAATAAAATCAATCAATCAATCAATTGTTAATTTATCTAGCTAAAACTTACATTCCTTGACTGATTTTAAAAGTATTAAATAACTGACTAATTAATATTGAGGCATATTTAGATTGGCATTGAAGTGTCACATCTTGGGTGTCATCATCAAGTATTCTAATTAACCCTGACACCTTTTCTGCAATTAGGGGTTAATGAAATGAAAATAACTCTGTCATCCAATTCAAGTTTCAACTTCACACCTTTTCTAAACAATAGACCAGCATCAACACTACATTACACTTTTTACCTCAAAAAGAAAAAAATATATAGGCCTACAATTTCAACGAATTCTCAGCAAGGAATAAAGATATCTTCATGAAAAAACGAATTGATATAGATTGATAAATCAGGATTCTAATGAGCCTACAATTGTACCTTTAGCCCCAATAGAAATGCTCAAAAACTATCGGTAAGACATCGAACCTGTTTCGGCCAATCAGAGGCCAGTAAAACAATAACAACAATATTTCTATTTCCTGTTTTGCCGTGATTTCGTTGAAACTAAAAACTTAAATTGTAATTAAACAAGACACAAAAGACACACAAAGAAGCAAGACGCCTCAAGTTAGCCTATTCTTCATTAATTTCATGAAAAAGAAACTTTGATAAGTGCTTCCTTGACTCTCACAAACGATCCAAAATTTCTGACTACCCTTATTTAACTGGTTCGCTCACAAATGCGAGTGAACTCGCAAATAACGACTGAACCACCTACAGCCTTTTTAAAATTATGTAATGAGAGAAATCCTGGGCTTCTTTTGTCAACTTGTGCTTCTTGTCCCACCCAAGTCTATGTCTGACTCACCGTAACAATATTATCAAAATAAAGCTTATTATAATTAGTCAAAATTGTATGAGGACTATGATAACTTTTAACACAATAACAAAACCGTAATGGAGATTGCCACAAATTATGATAGAAGTAGAAATATTAAAATTAACATGTGATGCAAACTGGAGGGATATCTGCTATTTATTAATTCATTGATGGAGCCATATGATATTTTGTTACAACTGTGCCATGAGGAATGGAATTGGATGAATGAGACACAATGCAAGGTGGATGTGCCATAGTCAGGAGGTGTGCAGGTGAGCAGAGTTGCGTGGGTGGAAGTGGGAGGGACCAGTTCGCTCTCCTCTCTTATAATAAATGAGAGCCTACATCTTCAAACAAAGATCTGCGTTTTATGAACTTAACACCATGACCAGAGGTAAGCCACATGTTCTATTTATTTATATAATATTTCAATAACGTTATTTCCTAAAACCTTTGTTTTGTAGTGAATTGACTTCAATTACATAATTTAAGACTTGTGTTGATTAGCAATTTAATTCAATGTGTTTAATTTATGTGACAAGGTGTATAGGCTTATGTATTCTCTGGTAGGCCCCATGTGCATTAGGCTAACTCATGGTATGTTTCAAATAGAAAACAAAAATGACAAAGTGTCAGGCACTTCTCAGTTTTGCATGCATGTCTTTGTGATACAAGGCCTACTTGAAAATATTGAAGAGCTTAGTTATGAAAATAATATCAAACAGGAAGAAAAGGTAGAAGTAGATGGGAGAGGAAAGGATGGATAGCAAGGCTAAGAAACTTCCTCAGTAACCATAAGTGCTACAGGGTGGTTAAGAAAAAACTTGAATCTCTTTCTTTGGCAGAGTTCTACAGATTTGTCAATAATTACTATCCAATCTTTTCTAATGTAAACAGGAAAGTCATGGCAATGTATTATCTGTAGTTTGTTTCTCTGGGACATGATGCTTAATCTTGAGATCTGATTTGATAAAGAAAAAAAGGAAGCTATTTTCACACACTTTGCTATCTAGAATGCAAGTCATTACCATCAATTCAAATATTTTACCATTGCTCTCAGATATGTATTCTCATAGTAACTTAGAGTTCTTCAGAGGAGTGTGGTCCCTGGATTTCAGCTCACTTCTAGTGAAACTCAGTCCTTTGGGAAGCTTGAAAGAGAAGAAGGTTGATAGAAATTGCAAGCAACCATGGTTTGGCAAAATGCACCTCCTGTCATAATGCCTTATCAATTTAGGGATCGGAATCAAGAGTAGAAATATGGGGGATTCCTACCTTGACTTCACACAAGGATGAGAGTGATTGGATAAGAACTCACTGAGTTGTGCCTAATGAGCCAAAGACTGTAAAGTTTTTTCTTGACCATCCTGTATTCGAAGTGTTGCAGAACATTGTAATCACATCCCAAACAAATGCTTTATAATCAGGATCATTCATTTCAAAACAGCTTGTGGTGAATGCACGTTTGACATGTGTCATCAAAGGGCAAATATAATGCCAATAAGTTTGTTTGTCAATTTATTATGATGCCCAAGAAAGGCTGCAGCTCATCTGGCTGACACTCACGGAAATAGACTCAGGCAAGACTGTAAAGGATAACTTATTTTCATAACCCATGGGAAAATTTGAAATCAACACATTTTGATTGGATGGCCTGTAATCAGTCACTTTCAGACAATCTCACGGGAGGAGTTATCCCTGAACAAAAGAATCCACTCACTTAGGGGAAACAACTGGGCAGTCATAGAGTCTCAAAGACCAGCCTCTTCTGTTTTCTAATTACCATACTCAGCAACTTACTTGCACCTGATTGGTCTAGGACATGGCCATTCTCAACAAATGCGATAAGGTCATTTTTTATAAGGAGCCAGCTGGGGCCTCAGAGGCCCAGCTTATTAAATTTTTCACAAAACAAATTTCAGGCTTTTACTACTTATTTTGAAAATATAACTGTTAAGGTCTAAATGACTTTTATGTTTGCATAATATGAAACCGCAGTGCACCCAGAGCAGATTCTTTTTAGAAAATTTTACCAACTGGTGGTATTTTTAACCAGAGAATTTATTGCAAATAAACAATTGATTACGAGAAAAAAGTATATCCTGACTAGTTCACAGTCTTACAAGGTAATGGCCATTACATTCCAAACATCTATTTATATTTTTAACCAATATGCATTATATGCTGAAGCAACTCACAAATGCTTTCTCCATCAGCCGGCACATAGCACTTGAGTTGCTCCAGCTGAAACAATCATGCACCACAAACAGGCAGTGCTCAAGAACCTTGGGAGTCAAACACTTCCTCATATATGCCTAAGTTGGGCCTCCATGACTTAATTGGTAATAAAATCTAAATATCAGCCCAGGAATTACATGTAGCCTACAGATATCACACTCACTTTGAGAGATGACCCTGGCCATGTGCAATAAAATTCCAAAGAAAAAGATCAGTTTCGAGGACCTAGCATGATTGCTACAACAGTCAGCACAGAGGTTACTATCGTTTTCATAGCTACACGTTTTTCAAGTTTGCAATTTGCTTCATTCCAAAACTGTGATGTCAGAGATTAATTTGAATAATTTCGTTTATTACAAGCACAGATTTCAGGAAACTGGCAAAGTGCAGTGACACATGGATGATGTGTTTCACTGTGCACAGTAACCAAATCAAACTACTAGCCTCAAAGGAGAGTTGCAATTACTGACAAAAAAAGTTGTTTGAAATTATGATGACTGGTGTTTTGTGAAAAACAGCAACACATTTTGTTTGGAAAACAATGAGGTGCAACACTGTGCTTATACATGCATTGTTTGTTGTGGTTGTACACAAATAATAACATTGCCTGACAGTTTTAAATTCCTTTGTCATTAACTGTGATGTCAAAATCTGAACTGATATGTCACAGATTGAAGATAAACCAATCATATTGACAGATACCCGATGATGTCACGGTTTAACTGCAAAACGAAGTTTTCAAAAAACACATAGCTATGAAAAAAATAATAACTTATTCATAGCAGATAAAATGTAACGGAGAACCTTTAGAAATAGTGATAGGCTGCAAAGAAATGCTTTTGATCATCATCAATTACATATTTTCAATTCTATGTAATTTACACAACTAGAAATTTACAACAAATTTAGCAGTTCTGGCTGCATTGACTTTTAATTTCAATGGTAACAAAATAAACCTGTTATAACCACTTCCTACATGCAGGTGTGATATTTTGAAAATAGATAGTGAAAAACGAGAAATGGCTACTGTGAAAATCAGCTACTTCATACATGTACATAATGCTAATACATTAACTATACGTATATAGACTCTCAGCCACCAATAGGGTGTGTAAGTGGAACTCGTAAATTGCCAGCTCTTTTTTTTGCATTCCTGTGTACATTTAAACTACTTCTATAAATTTAGGATAATGGTCGACCATGCATTGTGAATACCGTATGGGCACATCTATGTTGTAGCAACATTGCGACAACATCACCCTGTACAACAAATGACACAGAATTTATGTTGGCATAACATCGCCGGTCACATGCTCTAGGAAGTAGACAAGGCCATCAGCATACTCAGAAACAGCCCTGCATGGTTTCTTCCAGACAAAATTTTGTGAGTTCCTCACAATGGGTTGATGTGGACCGCTCGCTGGAGCTCGCGGAATTTCACACTTGCCACTAGGTGGCAACACATGACAGCATATGTTCTGCCAAGGCTGGAAAAAGCAGTGGCAATGAAACAGCGGTCCACTTGCAGACAGGGTAGGCACCAAACTTTCCGAGCTCCAAAATGTATTCTAATCTGCTTGACAACACCAGACAAGCTCAACTGAGTCATCTTGCATGTCTACTTCATGGATCCCACTATCTTTGCAGGACATTACTGAGGTTGATTTGGATATTTTGACCCATGAAGTCTGTCTGGCCAATGCCAGTCACATAGCTACTCCAGACTTCACTAGTCGGTTAAAAGCTGAACAGCTTATGTTTTTTTTTTATTGTCATCACCGACGTAGAATAAATTTTACTTTACTTCATTTTATAATCTGAAGATAAAAGTAGTCCCTTGACTGAATTGCGGTGGAAATTGATGCTAATCATTCCGTAAAAGACTCGATGCAAATCCAAAGTGTTGGAATGTATTTATAATTTTTTTGCTTCAGCACAGATGATTCATAGTGGCTTCAAATTTAATGGAGAGTACTTTTAGATACTATCAGGCTTTGACATCATAAATTACATAATTTTAGTAAATTATATGATCATTTGCAAACATAGATTGTTGGATGTGGTCTAAGAAATTTAGCTGCACTGGGTGCACTGACCGTTTGTTTCCATGGTAACAGAAAAGTCATTTAAACACTTTCAACAGGTTTGATTTTTTCCAAATATAGTAGATAGTAAACTACATCAAGTTAGTTCTGTAAAAATTTCATTCAGCTACCTCAAATAGAAAGGTTCGTAAAAAAAATCGGTCAGAAACTGATGAACGCCCCTCGTATAATCAAATGATTTAACATTTTATCTCAGTAAAGTACATTTTTATTTATTGAATTTTCTCATTATTTTATGAATGTGTCTAGAGTTCCACTTGACACTCAGTTGTTAATCTCATAACCTTTTTTTATCTAATCTCATGTAGAAAGTTAAATTAATATCATGTCCAACTTATGATTGACAAATCGATTAGGGCCTGAGATAAAAGCATGGCATTAACACAGACTACCTTAGAGTTGATTTGCATTCATTATGAGCCCATTGCATTTTGTATGTGATGCCATGCGTGCTTCAATTTGATCCTCTCATAGAATAAGATCCTCTCATGCACTGATAATGCGATACTTCTAAATATATCCGAAACATAAATGACTTTCCCAAGGATGATTACTGTGTTACACAAGACTGTCGATGTGATTTTCAATATTCAGAAATGATGCCAGGAAGTTGAGATAGCATAACTAAAGAGTTTCCTATTTTAGAACAAAATCAATGAGTTTCGTTCTACTTCTGTCAAGTTCTGTGTAAATGCAGAGTGGAACTCTTGCCTGAGCCTAGGTCTGGCTGATGGGAACGAAGGCTCCATTGTGCAGTGTTCAATGGCCAACTTCTGCAGTAAATCAGGCCGCAGGGCAAAGCATCCTCTTTTTTTGGTTAATAACTTCCTCACAGAAATGGCTGATTTTGAATCCATTAAGCCATTTCTTGCATTGATTGTGCTTGCATAAGCTCAGCCCACGTATGCCTAATTACCAACTATGAAAGTGGAACGGCATGCAGAATTAAAATGTGGCTTATGTCTTCTTCCAAATAGCCCACTGGAGGTTATCTCAGCATGTGCTGACCTCGAGGTGAAGTGTGGCCATAAAAAAGGACTCATATTCTCAGATGGCACTTGTCTGATGATCATTCAGAGGGTTCAATCCAAAAAACTTCTTTACATCTTCTTCCTATGCAAACTTTCTTTTGTCAGCTATATTGGACTAAATCTGCCTAATCCAGGAGAGGGCACCGGTGTAAACTAGGTAAAAAAATGCTGTGCAAAATGCTTATGACCTAATTAAGCAGCCAATCAATGAAGAGGCTGGAAAATAGCAGAAGGCCCAGTCCATTTTAGCAGGGCTTGCATGGGGAGGATGCTTAGTATAAGGCTTGACCACAGTGACCACAAGTTTCGCTTTTGATACAAATGCACAACAAATGCACTGAGGACTGCACAGGCGACAGCTTGTGTGACATGTTACAGTCCTCGTCATATTTACGTGGAATCTCAAGTTCTTTTCTATTCTGTTGAACTGTGATGTCAGAGATGACTCTATTCTAGCATTGCAATATATAATTGTGTTAATTAACTACAAGCTGTGATGTCATTTTAAACTGGGTCAGATTTCCCGGCTTCTAGCCAATGTGGATCCTCCAAAACTGAGCATCACAGTTTCAATACAATGTCAGAGTAAGTATTTTATCTGGGATAGCCCCTGCAACCGCATCATCACAGCTTGCCAGCCAATGGGCTTACAGTAAACTTTGCATCACAGTTTAAACAATGATGTATCAAAGGAAGTATTACATTTGTTATCCCAATGATCATTGGCAATCACCAGTCTAATCTGACCACAGCAAGCTTGAACAAACTTTGGGGTTAAAAAAATTGACCAAGAAAGTGATAAGCGCAGTGATGTAGAGGAAGGTCAGGCGAACATTTTGATGTATCAAAGGAAAAAATCTGTTGGGAATTTTTTGAGATATTTGAGTTTTAAACATTTTATTTATCACACCCTATTGTTAGCATGGAATCTCCATCTAAAAATTATCAAAACTGCCCATTTTTCCTGTTAGGCAATATTTAAGATAAAAGTCATTATTCAGAAGTAAAAATATGCAGCCATTGCCATAAGAGCAAGTACATACCACTTCATTCAGACTAACAGAGTGTGATAAACCTATAAATGTAAACATTTCTCAGAAAATTTACAAAATATGTTTATTTGTCAGCTTCTCCTCAGTTTCATCATTCTGGTGAATAATTGTTGTAGAATCTACCTCACTTTTGAAATTTATGGTGTATTATTGAGGTTTTTATTTCAGCACTGTGAAACAAGTACTTTTGCAACCATGTAAAGTGCAGCAAATGTTGAGTGAATCATCAGAAAATGCATAGATAGAATGTTTGGAAGCATTTAGTTAAGTATGGAGTAAAATGCTTTGACATTGCAGTCTTAATGTGCAATAGTTTTACATGTTTGTATTAACTACACTTTCACATAATTTACTGAATTTTTGCTATTTTCGTTGTTCTATACAATTAAAGATTGGTTGATTTTGGATTCCAGATAACCTACATCGACATTAAACACCCAACATCCATTTCAAGTACTAAAAATACATTAAGCATGAATATTACTATTTATTTATAGCTTTTAATCTTATTTTTGTCTTTTTATCCAATTGCTAAGACTTTTCATGTAATATCAGTGGATTCAACTTCATAGTGAAGCAGATACTTACAAACATTATATGTATGCATTGTCTGATAATTCACTCAACTTTGTCTATCCTTTTACATTATTATGAAATGCTTGTTTCACGGTGGAAAAATGTGTGATAAAATGCACAAAAAACTCAACAAAGCCTGTTGCAATGAGATGATGAGACCAAATTTGCTTAAAATATTTACCAGAATTAAGTAACTAACACAAACCTGTATTGCAAACATTTTCTCAGGCCTTTAGCCAGAAATATCAGCTCCTATAGGTTTATCACACCCTGTCAGTCTGGATGAAGTGGAACATACTTTCTGCAGAGACAATGACTGCATATTTTTACTTCTGAATAATGACTTTTATCTTAGATATTACTTAACAAGAAAAATGGAAGTTTTGATCACTTTTTCACGTAGATGACATGCTAAGAATAGGGTGTGATAAATAAAAAATCGAAAACTCAAATATCTCAAAAAATTCCCAACAGATTTTTTCGTTTGATACATCAAAATGTTCATCTTACCTTCCTCTACATCATCGCCCTAATCGTTTTCTTGGTCAATTTTTTTAACCCCAAAGTTTGTTCAAGCTCGCTGTGTGACCTAAATGGCAGCTTTGTGAGCATTCACAGTAGACAACTGTTATAATCCCCACAGAGTTGTTTGATTAATCTGCAAACTTGGGACTTTACAACTTTAAACTTCAACGGACTTTGCAATCAACAAAAGGCTCAGACAATTTTTGTAAACACATGGATTATGTGACACATAACTGTTCTGGCAGCCTGTCTGGAAAGTTATGGTTGGGTCACCTTTTGCTGTCTCACTGCAAAAAAGGCTTTTCTTAAAGAACAGAGTCTGACCTGGTGCATAACAATATCGGTGATATTCATGCAGCCTTCTTGAGTAAAATTTGTACATGTAAAAAATGACCCAGGGTACTCTGGTTTCCCCCACTACTTTTGTCGAATGTTTCAAGGCCAACGTTCTCCAGATTTTTCCAGGAGCATTTTGTCTGGCAAGGATGTATCTATTCTGAGCATTGACGAGTAGAATGTTATATCATATCCATCTGCAAATTGCTGGTAAACCAATACTTTCCGCTTGCCAGAAGCATAAATGTTTCTTAACTAGTATAGTTAAAGTTCATGAGTAGACATCGAGCTACTCTGTGACATTTTAAAGAGAGCCAATTTGTCTCGTTCAATATATAGAATATTATCCATAATTTCCTGTTACGAGACATCCGGTCTGCTTATGAACTCAATTATCTTGTTGTTTTTTTTAAAGATTTTGATTCTTGTTTCAATACGGTGAATTGGGTGATGGTGTATATAAATTTAGGATACTTGTGATATTGTCCATTTTACATAAAATTAAATGGCAAAAAGAAAAGGATAAAAAGGAACTGATATCCAGTCTGGTGTTTTACGCAATATAGAGGAGCTCCTACCAGAAAAAAGACCATACATTCAAGACTATCTTCTTCAATAATCAGCCTGAACATTGATAATTTTATTTTAAATGTTTAGCTTCAAACTATTAAATCTGTTTTCAATTCAGTCATGTGATGTCTCTCACTTTACCAAACCTTATAAATAGTTTTGGTTGTCTGTCATAATATTCGCGAATTGAGCACAAGATAGGACTCAAAAATCTGTGCAGTGATGGCCGCAGCATCAGCAGTCCAAAGCAGGGAATTAGGTCAAGTGGGTTCAGCTTCTAATCAATGATTTAGTTTCGTATTTAATGAAACATAAATTAATCATCTTCAAAAGTAGATTATATTATTCCTTTCAACAAAGGTCTATATTTTGCACTCACAGGGAGCTTTCATCCTTGTCTCAAGGACTTCTTCAGCCTTCTGACTTCAAATGCTCAGGGGTCACATGACCGCCTATGGTCAAGGTCATGTGACTATAGGAGACCGCCATAAATCGGCCGGAGGTCCTGGCCTTGGTCCCAATTTAACGATGGATTGCGCTTCTTGATGTGTGACATAGATTTTTACATGAATGACATAAGTTATTTGTGTCATCTAAATTCGACTGCAGAATGTAATCTTGTGTAATGCATGGATGATAGATTAAGATAGATTTGTGACTTGCAAACACTAATATAGTGGAAGCCGCCTTGTCCAAAAGTAGAGCAATCCGCCTTCCGCTCATCTTCAGAGAGATTATGTTGTGATTGTTCGATGAAATGTACCACCTTCAGATGTGCATCCATACTAGTGTGAACAAGATCATAATGAAGAAGACGGATGCTTTGATGTTCGTCTGGAAATAGAACCACACAGAATCCTTCGAAAGACTTATAGACAGAAAAATGATCTGGCACAATAGAATAATGGGGGAGTTGGTGGTAATCATTGATCCTTATCTCTCTCAATGACAGTGATGCTATATACATTTTGTCATTTTTTATCTCTCATCTGACGGTATACAATCTGCTGCTCTACACCGTCTCAATCTTTATATCAGCTGTGGCTTAGGTCAGTCATAGTCATGATGAGGTGAACACCTACACATTCAGTACAATGAGAGCACTGGTCCTATGACTTCGGTTATTTTGATCAAAGGCAACCAGTATTGGATGACACATTCCCTACTGGTCGTTTGGCTTGTAATTGAACTAGTTATCATTGCCGGTCATGTTTCGGCAAGCGATCCATGAAATTTCTAATGATCTTTCCTCAATGATGCTAAGGTTATTTCGGTCTATGGCAACCAGTCTGGGATACCACATTCAGTACTAGTCAACTGGCTTTGGTTATTTTGGTCAATGGCACCCAGTATTGGAAACACATTCAGTGCTGGTCACATACAATGTATTTTTGGTTATTTTGGTCTGTTGCAACCAGTTTTGGATGCTACATTCAGTACTGGTCTTTGGCATTGGTCATTTGGTCAGTGGCAACCAGATTCGGATGCCATCTTCAATTTAAAGGGTAGCCCATGTGGAATACCACAAGTGGCTGTGCATACACAATTAACCTTACAGCTGTGTGTAGATTAGCGGCCCAAACATTTTTAAAATTAACTCTCAACTTGGTCGTGTGATGTCACTGGCTTTAAAATGTTTTGTTTGTGTCAGTTATGGTTAATCAGTTGACTTAGTACTTGTCATATCTAGCAGCATCTATAGGTGACAATAAACAAACTGATTAAAGGACTTAAGGCACTTCATCAAATAAAGAGATCAGGAGACCAACACTGTCCAACAGAAAACGGTCAATGACGTGGCAAGCCAGTTTACAATTTGAAAATAAGAAAATTGACCGCCAATCTGCAAAGAGCTCTACGAGCATTTTATTTGGATGCCTAAAAACTTACATAAGTTATATTGTATAGGGAAATTGGCTCAATGTTAAAAGGAGGTTGTCAATGGCAGGAAATTAATGATATCAGGATGAGTGATGAATGAGGACTGACCAGAAAACTGCTATAAATCTGTTAGAAAACTGTTATTCTGTTAGAAAACTGTTATTCTGTTAGAAAAGTGTTATTCTGTTAGAAAAGAGTTATTCTGTTAGAAAACTTATTCTGTTAGAAACTGTTATTCTGTTAGAAAACTGTTATTCTGTTAGAAAACTGTTATTCTGTTAGAAAACTGTTAATCTGTTAGAAAACTGTTATTCTGTTAGAAAACTGTTATTCTACAGGTACAAAGGATTATTAAGCCAATGACCCGAAATAGGTGTGACGTCGCTTCCTTGTTGTCCATTACCTGAGAAAATTTCAAAGAGCACCAGCTCTCCGCCTTGGGCAAAAATAATTTGCAAATTGACGAAAGGTTTTGCAAAGATGTTTTCATTGTGATGTGCATAATTATCGTGTTAACGGAATCAGGTCAACTGCACCAAAAACATGAGCTACTTGTACAATTACATTGCTTAAGTGTTTTTATGCCATTCATCTCTGTCAGCCAATCACATGCCAGTATTACAGGGAAATAATTCCTATATTCTTTGTTGTCCAGTTATCCTCTCATGTTTGAGTTTTTGTCTCACGGTATAAGCCAGTTATTCACCATGGGATCAGGAATATGTATTATCACACCTCGGGCTAAAGCCCTCGTGTGATAAATCACATATTCCCTCTCTCGTGTGGAATAACCTATACATATTATTGTACATATACCATCTGCCCGTCCTGACTCATGACGGTGAAAGGGAAGCTCAGATATGATTTTTAAATTTGTTGTTTTTTTACAAGGAAATACAAATAAGTTTATAATGCATGTATGCACACTTGTAATATTTTGGCAGGAAGCAATGTTTTGTACGACTTCCTGTTGTTCTGTGTGTTATGTTGCAAAGTGTTTCTTTGTCTTTTTATTGTCTGTTTATCATCAGTGACAGAAAAACAATTCCAGATTTAAACCGCTCGAACTTAAAATCGCACAAATCGAAAAAGTGACAGAAGTGTTCTAGATAACTCTTTGTAGGAACTCTTTGTAACTCAGCAACATTAAAGACGCACACGTTTTTGAACAGCTTAAAAACCAACTTTTAAAGTAGATATTATCATGAAACTTTACCCTGATGTTTGTTGATATCTCTTGTGGAAGTCCAGAAAATTTCATAAAGAAAGAAAGCGAAATGGCTTGATTAGACCACTTTTAGTGCATCATGTCCATAAACCAAAATCACAACCAATGCAAATTGGTCCAAAATTGATTGCATATGAAGTCTGTCACAGCTTGTTTTTTGGAGTGTGGAAATAATCAAGGTGGTCACTTATGCTTTTTCATGGGGTTTTCTGAGTTTTTGGTTGATTTTACGGTGAAGTTGGTGTTTTCCACATTTGTTTGTCACTTCATTTTCAACACTTTTTGATCATAAGCATCAGAAATTATCCTGTTTTTGTTTAAATTTAGAGCTGAAATCTTGATGGACACCTGTTTTGACCATTTGGAATCAATAATAAAATGAAAGCGTCTAAACTCTACTTCCCTATCCCTTTTTCAATTTTACAAATTCCAAATTTGACATTATGTCACAAAAGCATGTCTGGTTCTTAGAAATGTCCACGGAACCTGTTCAAACGTTCACAATCTTTAGTTGAGAAGCTAATAAGCAAATTCGCCAAGTGACATTAAGATAAATGTAGTGCTTCAAAAGTTATGATACTTTGAAAATGTGTGCGTTTTTAATGTTGCTGAGTTTACCTTTCCAGACTTGCGTATCAAGTGATTTTCTAAAAATGGTGAAATTCTGAAGAGAATCGCCCATTTGTTTTTCGGAGACCCAGACATGATTTTGTAATAGTGTGGCAAATTTTACATTTGCTGTATTGAACAGTGCTGTAATGAGAAGAATAGCACCATATCCGCATATTAATGATAACAAAGAAGTCGGCCCAAGAATAATTATATGGCATTGCAAAAAATTGTCA
Organism: Platynereis dumerilii; assembly: GCA_026936325.1. Taxonomy (NCBI): domain Eukaryota; kingdom Metazoa; phylum Annelida; class Polychaeta; order Phyllodocida; family Nereididae; genus Platynereis; species Platynereis dumerilii. Next base: position 112,868,952 of record JAPTHN010000001.1, read on the forward strand.
CTATGGGATGTGACAAAACAAAATGTGAAAAACACCAACTCGGGCTAAAATTCGATCCAAGACCAACAAAATGCAGTATTAAAAATGGTTTTATTGGTCAGAGGAACCACTTTCATTTTTCATGAAATCCAAATTTTGGACCCGATGGATAGTTGTTTACAAAGACATGATGCAGATCGTTTAGCAGTGTTACAACAGAATTACAAAATTAGATTTCAAAATTAAATTCAGGCTTCTAATTGTGCACTCAGTTTAAAGTCTGACTCTGTTCATATCTTCTTCGCAGCTTGTGCAACTCTTGTCAGTATGGTTTTTACAGAAAATAGGTTTTAATTCTTGAGTTTAAGGAGTACAATAAATTAGTTTGCACCATTTCATTAATTGCTTTGGCAAGATTTCAGCTGGTCTTCCTGCTGCGAGTAATTACATTCTAATTGTCACATTTCCTTCTTGGCAAATTTATTTGAATTATAAGTAATTACACCGGATTTTGCTACCTTTAAGAGCTCTTGGTCATTATGTTCAGTTATTAAGGTGATAAGAAATTGACGGAAGACGACACTGCACTTGAGAATTGGTTGTCAAAAACTGTTGATCCATTAAGAAAATCCACCAGCAGCATCTAAAAATGGGAAAAAAATATAATTAAAGCTAAACCGCATGAGTCACTCAAAACAAATTATTTTGTGACTACGACTGGTGTCCCAAAAGTTCTGACCAATTTTTTTGGCAGACCCTCCTATTTGACGTGGCTGAATGAAATTTTCATAGAATTAACTTTAGATATTTTACTATCTATTTTTGAAATATCAAAACTGTTAGAATTGTTTGGATGCAAAGCCATGCTTCCACAAGCAGTTTGGTTGAGGATGTTTAGCATTGACCTGATGGCATAACATCATCTGTTTCACTTACTTACAGGCGGCACTGTACTTGACATATCTAGCATGGTTGACAGTCATTAATGAGATAGTAATAATCCTAACTAGCCATGGGCGGCCATACTGATCATTGAAAGACAAAAGATATCAGGGCATGCAAATGGCTTCAGTTCACCTATATACTAGCAAGTGACAAATCAAAGAAATGCCCAAGACTAGGTGTTTTGATATATTTGTCACAGATTGAATCCAATTTTACAGTTGATTATGAAAAACATTTTCTCAAACTCCACAATTATTGTTGGTTGTTGTTGGTTCTACAAGTTGTAGATTCTTATCTACAGTCCTGGACAAAAGTCTTGTCGCATCCAAATGTTATTGACAGAATTGTTAATTATTTGGCTTAAGTTGTGATTGACTGATTTTGGCAAGAAATAGCTTAAATGAGAGCCAAATGCTTCTGCAACTCGCTTATATTGCGAAAATAAAGTTTAATCTTAATCTGAATATTCTAGAAATTAATAATAATATGAGTCTGTCATGACAGTGCTGGGATGGCAAGAGGACAATATAATTTTAAACAGTACCTTTAGGCAACAACAAATTATAGTCCTAAATTATTGTAAACCACTGCTGTGATGAGACTTTGAAGCCAAATGGCATAGTTTGTACAAGTGCAGCCCTCACTTTAACTTTTTTTGTCAATGTGGCATGTACTATTTTACCTGCTCTCCCACCAGGAATGCTATAATCTCAATTTCCATGGTCCCATGTCCTCCAAATTAAGTTGGAAGACAGGGAAAACAATTCCAAAGAATATTTGTGCATTTTAGAAAGCATTGGTCTGTATTATCTATCACTCTTGATGATTATCATTGATACTGTGTTCATATTTTACATGAGTGCTCGTAGAACCCCATTGATATTGAAGTTGAACAAAGTTAGTTTTTTTACTATCCTACTTCATGACTAAATGCTCTGACAATTTTCCATCATTCTTGCAATTTCAGGATTATTTTAGACAATTTTTCAGCATAACTTCTTGCACGCGGCCGGACTTTTGTCCAGGCACATTTTGGACAAACTGTCAATATCAATTTCTATGATATTCAGATTGAGACAAAACTTTATTTTTGCAATATAAGCATGTCGTAGAAGGGTTTGGCTTTCATTTGAGCCATTACCCATTAAAATCTGATCAGTACAAGTCAAGTTATTGTCAATTGTATCTGTTGCATGTGCTAGCGACAGAACTTATGTCCAGGACTGTACTTCTATCTTGTGTCTAACTGCTAAAAGCACAAATAGTAACAAACAATGTATAACAGTGCGTGTAACTAGCCTCCTGTTGACTGCAGTTGGCTGTTCCAAAACATTGTTTCCTGACCCCTGGATTTCATTTCCATGGGCTTCAAACACAATTTGAATCCTTTAAATGCCAAAGTAAAATTGACCATGAGTTCTCTAAATTAGTTGTGTTGAATCCTTTGAGCAAAAAAGTCAGCACAAGGCCTTAGAAATAAATGTAATCTATAAACAAAGTTGTGGTCACTTCTTGTGGAAGCATGTCTGCAAGATTGGCTGAACAGTGGGGTCCAGCATCAATAGGTTACACTGACTGATCCCCTTGATTGTGGTTCAAAATAGCTTTTGTTCGTCATAACATTTGCTAACAGCACAACAGCTTAAACAAACTTGAAACTGAAATAAGCATAACTTCAATTACAGCCTGTCACTTTGACACCAAAAAAGAGTGTACTGTTGCACTGTGAAAATGGCGCTGTGTGTGTCATCATGCTGATGATTTGTCATGATCATACCCAACACTTTCAATGTTAATTTGAGACTTATCCCGCTTGTTGGTGACAGCCAAACGAAAGGATGATGCATCTGATTTTCAATCCAAAATCAGTTATGACAAGTCAAATGGCCTTCTCTTGATCATGACTAATCAAACTACCTGTATGTTTCCCATGTTGAAAGTAGAGAAGATGACACTTCATCGTCTATCATGAGTCACAAAGTGAATTTTTACAGTGAACTTGTCCTCATTTTTCTTTATTGAAGTGAAAGACTGTAATACCAATTTTATTTAAGATTGTTATTAATGACTTTCGGTTTACGCACGACAGTGACCAGGCAACCATTACAGCCAGTCACTTTGATACCAAAAAAGATTGTACTGTTGCACTGTGAATATGACACTTCGTGTGTCATCATACTGATGATTTGTAATGATCATACCCAATACTTTCAATGTTAATTTGATTTGAGGAGACTTATCCCTCTTGTTTGTGACAGCGAAACGAAAGGATTATGCATCTGATTTTCAATCCATAATCAGTTATGACAAGTCAAATGGCCTTCTCTTGATCATGACTAATCAAACTGCCTCTATGTTTCCCACGTAATGTTGAAAGGAATGCCAGTCATAATCACCTTTTTCAAAAATCACCTTTTCCAAAATCTCCTTTTCAGTCAAAATCACCTTTTTTATTTTGACCAAAATCACCTTTTTTTTTAAAAATCACCTTTTTCATACCAAAATCTCCTTTTAAATTTTTATTTATTTTTCCTCCACTTTAATAGACCAGAACTTGTTAAATCTTGTACTAATTGCTTTTTAACAGGCCAATGGACTTAGCTGTAGGGGAGTTCGGGGCATGTTGGACCACTTTTTCTATTTTTTGGCTGTCAATCAAAAACTTGTCAAAATATTCGAAAAATATATTTACTGACTGACTTCTTAACCTTCACAATACCCTCAAGCCAAATCAAATCGATCTACTTTGTACCTATACTATATAGTTTAAAAATTTTTTTTTAATGGTTCAACAACCAACGTGCCCCGGACCGCCATGTGGGGCACGTTGGACCATGGAATAAAAGTCCAGCAAATTAAAAGAAAGTAAGCAAACACCACATTTTATTCTCACAGATCACAATACACACTTCTGAGTCATTGCAGAACGATTATATCTGAATATTTACCAGATAATTATATTAAGTCTTGTTTCAGCTACAAGGAAGAATAGCCAAATTAATTGAAATCACCCTCATATAGTACAGGAATGACTTTGGTGCTCTATTTGTGTAAAAAATTACACAGCTGGCATTTTGCAGATTATTTTTTGTCAGTCAATCCAGTTTACAATGATCCAACGTGCCCCAGCCATGCTGGTCCAACCTGCCCGTGTCAACTTTTTGAAAAAAATATTGGGGATGGTCCAACGAGCCCCGAGGTCCAACGTGCCCCGGTCTCCCCTAATATATACCAACAATCATTTCGAAAAATAATTTGAAATTTCTCATTTGAATAGTTCAATCATTATAATATAGGCCTATTTGATAATAGAATAGATACAATTGCACAACAAAATAAATAAAATTGCATAAATATGCACATAAATATAGATTAATTCCATACTAAATAGAAATCATTCACATTTATAATGACAAATTTAGAAATATTTAGTCGTCATCTATCTATCTATCTATCTATCTATCTATCTATCTATCTATCTTTCTATATTTCTATCTATCTGACTCTATCTGTCCGCATTTTTTTTCTGTTGATTTTCACAATAAAAAAGGGTTATGATCATCATGATCAAGGCGTAACGTTTATATGATATTTTCAATTGATAATTATGCATTCATCTTTTTTTTTTCAATTGATGATTATACTATCTCCTTTAAAGTATTACTTGACTCGTTTGCTTTAATTATGCAACAGATATTACAAAATCTTTAACTACTAATTTCAGAATTTTACTTAGAGAGACAAAGATTAAATGTAATATCTAACATAATGCCGTTTTATAAGGTTCTTAAAGGGCCACACTCATCAAAATGACAGTTTCATTCATTTTTTTCCTTATAAAAGAATGGGCTACTGCAAGTGCATCCTGTCAACCTTAAAAAAATTGGTTTCAAGCACAAATCAAGAAAAATATATGAACTTGGGATTTGAGCAATATTTTGTGTCCCCAAAGCATGTTGAGTCAGCTGATGAGTGACGTAGGGTAGGGTGGACCTCCCCCCTCTCCAATTAATTGAACAAATTTGAGGAGTCCACCTGATATGCCTGTGACAAACTGTCAAGGAATTGAGAAATATGACTTGATGTGATATTTCTAGCTGTGAATTTGCTACACTTGGGAAGAGGCTCATTTGTGCAAATGACAATAGGTGTTAAAAAACAGAATAAAACAATTTACAACTTACAATCATTCAGCCATGTACTGAAATCTGATTGGTTGATCTTTAAAGGTTGAGTGAGTAAGCAGTGACTGATTTGGACCACAATTTGCAAGACCAGACCGCAAAATGTACAATTTGGGCCTAAATGTATGATATAATGATGAAGCAACACCCACATGCAGCATTCAAGACCTATCTATCTATCTATCTATCTATCTATCTATCTATCTGTCTATCTATCTATCTATCTATCTATCTAGGGGGGAGGGTTGGTCTAGTGGTAGCGTGCTTGGCTGACAATCGCTGGGTCCCGGGTTCGAATCCAGCTCTTGTTTATACACATGTGTGTCCATCTTGAAATTCTGTCTATCTAAAATACCAGTTGCTGCCATCACAAGATGCGTTCTGGACTTGGCAAATATGAGGCAAAATAACCAGTGCCAAATAAAGTCAAAAGAACCAGCCAATCAGCACCCCAGAATTTAGAATTATTCGTATGGATGAGAGTTGGGGCGGAGTTGGCAGTACAATAGACCTTATCACAAGCGTTTAAAATATTTTACAGTTTCAGCTTGTCTCAGATGTACATTGTCAGCTTTTTAAGCTTCATCTCTTTGTTCATAAAACATTTCACAGCTAGGTCTCACCATTCTTTCATACCTCCACAGGTAATAAAAGGTCATCTATTTGTTTATTCATTACCCAGTCCTATGTGACTTGCTCAGTTTCTCCCTACAGGAGTCGCTTTTGCTTGTGCCAAAAATTTGGCCAAAAGCAGTGACTAAAAGAATTTTTTTCATGGGTTTATTTTAGGAGAAATTCAAAAGGATCACTGTCATGTTTCTGTAAATGGTACATTTGAAGCTCTCAACTAATAAAAAAATTGCACTATTGTGTGCCTTTAAATAAGCTGATGTTTGGTTTACAAGTAAGTCATAATGTTTAGTTAATAAGACATATATATTGTGACACAGCAACAACTTATCAGTAAAATTTACCCTAAAAAAAGTTTGACTAGAAATTAATTTAAATGAAAATTATAAGCTGTGACAATAACCAGAAATATACACGGTCTAAATATCATAAAATGTTTTATCTTTAATTACAGAGTCAATAAATTGGTTATAAAATGTTGTATTTATTCAATTATTTAGAATCAATTTTTATAAATATATTTTTTCTAACATAAACTTCAATTATTTTCAGTGAAAACCCTATAAAAAATAAAAATAAAAATAAAAGGAGATTTTGGTAGGAAAAAGGTGATTTTTGGAAAAAAAGGTGATTTTGGCAAAAAAAAGGTGATTTTGTCGAAAGGTGATTTTGTCAAAAGGTGATTTCAGGAAAGGTGATTTTTGAAAAAGGTGAAATTGACTGGCCCCCGTTGAAAGTAGAGGAGATGACACTTCATCAGCTATCATGAATCACAAAGTGCATTTTTCACAATGAACTGGTCCTAATTTTTTCTTTATCAAAGTGAAAGGCTGTAATGATATGCAAACCAAGTTCAAATGATATCTGCATAGCTCCAAGAAGGATGATTTATATTAGAAATTTCCACTAAATGCAGTTTGCTTCTGTCTTTTAGGCATGGTTCTGATCCTGAGCGTGGTGGCAGCCTTCGCAGTGTTGCAGATTGATGGAGCAGAGCAAGCGAGCGGACCTGCCCTGGACATGTACAGCCAGTCACGGTTGATGGACAGCAATAGGCACTTTTTGAACGGAGTACAACAGCACAAACGCCAACCTGTGACAAACAAAGAGAAAGAGAAGTTTTGCCGGACTGTTTGTGCTCATTGCCGCAGTGTACTTATCATCAGATGGGCCGCCCTCTGTTTCGTCCAGTGTGAGCAGGGAGGGAGAGCGTACGATGCTTGTCTCACTGTGTGGTCTATCCGCGGCGAGCTGGAGAAAGGGGTCAGCAAGAATGACGCGATTTAAAAACTGACTTTACTCACCTGCTTCGTGTAGCCATTTTGACGTTGGTGTCGCAGGGACACTGTTAAAAAGACTCTTGAACTTGTAAATATCACTGTGGTTGAAATAAAATGTCGTTATTTTTGTAAATGTATTTGTCAGCCTTATCGCTTAATTATGTGAATGTCATTGGTGTTGTGGCAGAGTTGTGCTAAGGCAAGTAAATCCCAATACGACAATCAAGCATACCCAATCAGCAAGTAACGTCACTACAATATTTCATAGAACTTGTTGGCAGGATAAGTGGAACCCAGCTGGTCATGTGTCACAAGGTCATACAATTTGCGTTACATAGCTGTTTCATACCTAAAATGTATTTCTTCAAAAAAAGTCCAAAATAGAACCAGGCCATCCAAAATCAACCAAGATCATTCAATAGTTAGGTCTTTACATGGTGACCCAAAAAAAAGTTTATACTTCTTTAAGTGGTCAAAAGATAATCAATTTTTGCCACAGGACTTTGATTTATGGCTCATTTTGTTGGTAATCATCAACACATTGCATTTGAAAGGCAAAAACGACAGACACCTGCATAGCCTTGCTGCTATAACAAAGTGTGAGTTGTCCCTGATTTTTGCTGTGCTGTGTTGAAGAGGATGCATAAATAAGGCTGTTAAAAATGTCAATATGAGTGGTCTGATATATAATAAATTGATTGATATTTGTTGACTGGTATGTAAAGAAGCTTGACACACAAAAATGTGGTTCTGGAATCATCAGAACCCCTTAGAATAATGTTAAATGGTCACGAAAGGTAAATATGCCAGGTCTAGGAGAGATTATTTCACATTAGCAGGAAATGTTTAAAAATTAAGGTCAAAAAGTGTCTTATTTTGAAGTTATAATAAAGTATGGAGGCCTAACATATGCCTTATTCCTTAAGAATGAATTGCTTTATGTCTAACTCTGAAATTGTAGCACATGAAATGAAGATGTGAGGAATTGATTAGTCATTGAGTGCCACCAATCTCTCCTTATGTAGATAATCACTGAGGATGCTTTAATCCAAGTATTGTCATGATATCGACAGAAAATGTAGTTGACATACTACAAAAATTTTTAAAATGTTGTTTCAGGACCATTTGCATTGTATTAATGGAATTTGGGCAATTACTACCCTGGTGGCTGACGGAGAGCCATGTATTTCATTATACATAAAGGAGCTGATAAAATGTATAGTCAACCTGGATAAATAATACATCAAATCACAGCTAGAGGTGCACAGACTATGTTCTGAACATAAATAGACATTCCGGCCAGTTTAAACCCATGTACAGGATCTCAAAGTGGTCAGTCAAAATTTTGGTAAATTTCAATCAGAAGTAATCTGTTCCCTCCAAGGCTACTATAGATGGCATTACCCTTAAAAAAAATTTAAAAAGTAAAATCCTAATTTCAAATACGTTTTTCTCAAAAACTACTTCATTTTCACTAAAACTGCTGTGAAATACAAAGTACTTCATGCATCATCATGAAATTGGGGTGAAAAGTCACCTTTTTGGTAAACTTGCAGTGACCTAATCCTGAAGCTTTTAAAAGCCATAATTTTGGGTACTTTTGTGAGAAGGTCAGTGGCAAGTGTAAAATCTAAGCTCCTTTTGCAAGATGGTTTTAAGCCACCAAGGTCATTTTTGGTGTCACAAACAGGTTTTATGGATAGTCAACTTTCTGTATTAAATTATTGTCACTGTCACAATCATAGCAAGTTGTGCTGCTGTTTCAAGGTCTTTTAGATATTTTTTTTATATGATACGAACCCATTTTTGGCCATTATGGCCACCATGTTAATTGCCATGGTCATGTGTTTAATAGAAAAAAGAAAAACAAACAATTATAGGGTGAAATGTCACATTGTAACAATCTTATTATCATCCATTACTAATAAGTATAAGTAAGACAGAATTGCAGCAAGTTTTCAATGTGCGAAATTATATTGATTTCACCAACTGCTAAACTTGACATTTCCAACATTCTTTCTCTTACACAATTCCCTTTCTTGAGTTTGTAGTTTTTAGAGATGCTTGCTTGCTTGCAAGTGGCATAATGTGGGAGGAAGGCTCTGAAACTTATGACAACTGCCTTGGTCATGCTGTTTCATCTCTGTCATTAAAACTTTGCATACAGTCTCAATAGAATTTCATCTTGCGTTGATAAACTTTTGATGTCTTTCTGAGATGAAGAAATTAATCAAGAAAACAAACAGGCTGAGTTTCTGCAGGTCAAAGGTCAATCACCAAAAGTAGGTCACAGGCCAGATATCCTCCAGCAGGTCTTAGTGACAAATACCCTTTTGCAGGTCTCACATGCCAGATACCCTTGTGCAGGTGACAGGCAAAGGGGTAGATACTATCATGGGCAGTCTATGACCTGGTGCACATTTTTGAGTATTTCAGGTGAAGCCAGACTTCTATCTGCTATAAACCACACAAAATTAAGTGTGCATCAGCCTATAGTACTATATTTTATTGTGAGTAGCCATGTCAATGAATGTTTAAAACTTCAGCAAAATCGAATCACTGGTTCAAAATATGAACACTTGAATAGCCAGAAAATGATAATTTTTTAGCATTTTAGCGTGACGTGCAAAATTTGCAGATGTAAAACCCTCTAGTTTTGATAATAATATATGCAACGCTTTGCTAAATTGCAGCCATGGAAGTTCTGAAACTGTGACTAGCAATTGATTTTGCATACTTTGTGTACACATCAAGGAGTGGCAATCAGAGTGCCAAGTCACAAATGAAGCCAAAATGTTGTCCCAACCCTGACGCACAGTTTCTTGTTTCACCCAGTCCCACTCGGACATGCTGCTAACAATTTTTCATTACAATATCTTTCCTTTACAGTGACTCAGTTCATTATCACAAAAAAAGATGCCCCTGCACCTTTGTATATTTACAGTTGATGCCAAAAACTGTTGATTGTCCCAACCCTATAACATTCTGTCCTGACCCTAACATCTTCTGTCTAGCACTTCTGCTTGCCCCGTGCAGCTTTCTGGCCTAAACCAGTGATGCAGTTTTGCTGCTGGCTACTCAAAAATAGCCTTTGATGTGTTTGTTCAGTTTTTAGACTGAAAATATTTATCTCAATAGAGACAGGGAATCAGGAGAATTCTGAGCCCTTGATGAAAATATAGGAGAAGACGTAATTGTAGTCACAGCTTAACGCTGAGTTTGTTGGATTTTAATCACTACATACAGTGTAGCTAACTACATTTTGCAGCAAGATTCAGTGCATAAACAACACTTTTATTTTTCACCTCTTTGTCACACTCTTATCTTCCCCTAGGCCCTATCTACAAGCATCTCTTAAAGTGCTTGTACGTTATTTTTTAGCTAACCTCGTCGGAAGATGGATGTAGTGAAGCCTCTGCAGTCCTCTAAGCCAGTGCTGGCTCCACACAGAGAGCAGAGTCCTCAACTATTACACATTTATCCCATCCTGCTAGCATTTTGCTCTTGAAGGTCCGCTGAAACTATGTTAGTTCCAATGAAGATTTCTCTGATTTCAGAGTTTCACAGCTTATGAAAGCAGCTCAGAAAAAAGTCCAAGCAAGTTATATACTCTTCTGTCTGATAATGTCAGATGGAGACTTCAGATATATGATACCATTTGTAAATATCAAGTTGTTACAGAAACAATATCTGACTGTGACTAGAAATATGTTTCAATCTGGATAGAAGAAAAACATAACTTCTGAATGTCACTGGAGAAGTTTAATTCAATCACTTGATAACATCTAATGACATTTGAGCCAAGCAATTATTTGGAAATGAAAAAATTGTCAGTAGGTGTTCTGAGGAAGACAGAACTTTCAAAACTTTTTGTCAGTTCCTACACATTACAGCCAGTGAATTTGTTATGTGAATGAATAGATAAGACTATTTGTCTATGAAATGCACTTTGTGAGTGATATAGTTGATGTTATGATCAAACTTTTAGCATGAAAACCATAGAGGTAATTTCATTAGTCAAAATCAACATGATTTGTCATAACCAAGGGTGCCGGAAGAAAATGAGGGCAGCAGGGGCGGTCGGTCGAGAAAGGGCAAATCTAATTCATGTGACAAAAATTTATTGTTGCGCCAATAATAATTTTTAGTACTTACTTATAGATTTTTCTTAAATACACTGTAAATTAAGGACTAATAATGTTTTTTCTTGGAGATGAAAAGGGCAACCTTGCCCCCCTTGCCCCTCCTGGCCAAGGGCAGGAGGGGCAATTGCCCCTCCTGCCCCCCCCCTGCTCCGGCACCCTTGGTCATAACAGATTTGTGTGTAAGAATCAGATTCATAATCCTTTGGTTTGTCAATCACCAATAAACAATACTCTGCACACAGAGTTCATATTTTACATCATGCTTATGAGACAGCAGTAGTGAGCTGCCTCCGGCAGTGAACTCTGCAAGAATTCAGATGGAGTAAGTGACGTTATGAGAAAGCAAGCGACGTTATGAGATTAGCAGCATTCTCTGCTGGTATTTGAAACAGGTACTTAAAGATTCTTTTTATAACATTGTGTGTTTGGTTTAAGGTGTCGGCAACATTAGTGTTAAAAGTACACACTGATTTACTCAAAGCTGTCTGTATAACATTGTTTGTTTGATTATAAGCTATCTGTACTACAAATGTCAAAACACAGTCTGATTTTACAGAGCAGATAAGAGGATTAACTCATGCATGGAACTGGGTCATGGAAATCCATCAGTCTTTCCAGCTAAAGCTGTTCGACCCAGAGAGACTGTATGTCAGTCTGAATAAGTATAGGTTATTGACCACGGGAGAGGGAATATGTGATTTATCACCCGAGGCCTTTAGCCCGAGGTGTGATAAACACATATTCCTGATCCCAAGGTGAATAACTGGCTTATACCGTGAGACAAACACTCAAACACTCAAACACGAGAGGATAACTGGACAACAAAGAATATAGGAATTATTTCCCTGTAGAACTGGAATGTGATTGGCTGACAGAGGTGTCGAATGGTATAAACAACATAAGTTCCCTAAAACGAAAGTGATATTGAAACTGACACACAGATGGATCATCATGACATCAGTATGATGACTTACTAAGTGCAATTTTCACAGTGAAACAGTCCACTCTTTCCGCTTGAGTAAATAGACTGGCTGTAATAATCAACAAGAACGAACACTCAGAGAGTGCATATGTAGGTCTGCCAGCCTGGCATAATATATTTGTATGTGTTGACACTGTGCAGCGTGGAGGAGGTCTGTACAAATGTAGTAAAACACCAAATACTAAATGTAGAAGTTGCGGAGATCAATCATAATTGAAAAGAGCTTTTAGTGTGTTACAAGAAAGCATACTGCAAAGAAACGGATCCGTACAGTGTGTAGTTTTAACCGGATTTGGTGCACAGAGTCACACACACAGAGGATAATCTGGTGCATCACAATAGACCTAAAAATTTATGGCAACATGCTTTCAAGAGTCATCATTTTGCCAGATAACACATTATAAAGGGGTCAAAACAGCATTTCCAATTGATGAAGTTGATGTTCAAAAGATTTTCGTAACTCTTAGAGCTCTTTGTAGATTGGCGGTCCACTGGAAAAATGTATTTTCTTATTTTTAAGTTACAAACTGGCTTTGCCACATCATTGACAGTTTTTTGTTGGTCTCCTAATCTTCTTATTTGATGAAGTACCTCAAGTCATTTAATAATTAATTATTAGTTTGTTTATTGTCACCTACGCTGCTAGATATGATAAGCACTGATTATCAACTGATTAACTATAACAGACACAAACAAAACATTTTTAAGCCTGTGACATCACACGACCAAGTTGAAAGTTGATTTTGAAACTGTTTGGATTGCTAATCCGCAAACAGCTCTAAGAAGAAGTAGCCACCTCGTCCATGGAGATTTTTTCCGTGGCAGTAACATGAAAAAATCTGAGATGGTCATTTGGGAAATGTTCTGAAATTTAGTTGACTCGACATGGAATGACCCAACTCAGATTTATTTTGTCAAAGCTGCCAATGCACGCCCTGCCTATTTTGAAGGGACTTCTGCCATTTGATTTGGTTCACACATTTTGTTTGACGTTCCCCCATTTTATGTTGCATTGTATTTATTATACTCCTATATTTCATATGTCTTACAGTTGTTTTAAAATTACCAATTTAACCACCTGCAAGTTAGTGATAGGAGTGATGTTCTGTCTTTGGGTCAATGCTAGACATCCTCAACTAAACTGCTTGTGGAAGCATGAGTTTGTGAACAATATTTTGGCCAAGTTGTTTCAGTCTATTTTCTGTATGGGTACAATTAATTAATTTGATTGAATTATATTGGCCTATGTCTCCTTGGTTGCCTTTACCTAAGAAAAACCTGATAATTTTGTTTTGTGTAACCTGCAGTTTCTGTGCGCAGTTTCTGCTTTATATCTTGTGTTAGATTAAAATACCAAGGCATACAGGCATATAATAGTCAATTAGTCATATAGGATAATGGCTGTCCAGTCTTTGAAAAGATAAGTGAAACACAACGCCAATGTTATTCCAATAGGGGGCTCACTTACTTACCAAAGATTTTGACCCATATATTTGTTTGTAGAACAGATTAAATTGACAGCCATTTGTGTCCCACATGCCTCAAATATCGTCCTTTATGAACACTAGGGTGCCAATGAAATGCCAACTTTGGAAATGTCAAGGCCTTATCCCCTGAACTTTTTCCTTTTAGTCTTGGGATAAACTCAGTAAACTGTGCCAAATTTCTGGAAAATTAATTGATATTTAGAGGTTGCTCAACAGCACTGAAGTTAATAATGCAAATCCAATGGGGTTCGGAGTCAAAAATTAACTTACAAGTCCCAGCAGACACACCAAAGTGAAAATCCAATGGAATTATTGGTTTTGGGACCCTATATAGTGTCCTTTCATCAAAACAATCTTGTTTCCACAAGAACAATAAAGACCATCATATTTTTAAATAAAAATATGTTTTTATGTATATTGACCACAATTAATGTGTCTTTGTCACTTTGAATAAAAATGTTATTAGTCCAAGGCCAGTTAGAGCCTAAAATATAGGCAAAAATTGGTTTTTGAAAAATGGCTGCCATTTGAAGCCTAGGGAATAACACCCATCAATGACAAATGGCATTTTGATAAAAGGATGTACTATTAGGATCCCAAAACCAATAATTCCAATAGATTTTCATTTTGGTGTATCTACTGGAACCTGTAAGTGAATTTTTGACTCCGACCCCATTGGATTTACATTATAAACTTCAATGCCGTTGAGCAACCTCTAAAAATCAATTGATTTTCATGAGATTTGACACAGGTGATCCTAAGATCAAAAGGAAAAAGTTCCGGGGGTAAGACTTTGACACTTCTCTATTTTTATTTTTCCAATGCATTTCATTAATTGGCACCCTAATGAACACATATTAGTTTTCTTCTCATCGAATGAGCATCCTTGCTTCCACAAGCAGTTTAGTTGAGGATGTTTAGCATTGACCCGATGGCAAAACAGACATTTTAGCAAACAAAATTCTACAGCAGTATCACTGAAGAAATGTACAAATAGTTCAAGGAAGCTTTCCTGTACCTATAATATAATATGAGTCCAATCTCACAACTAATTGGACTTTTCGATCATAAAGGATCCTTGAACTAGTCTAGAAAAGTCTCAGATATCCACATGTGGAGCCAATTATTCTAAGACCAAGAAATGTCTATAATAATATAACATACATAAGCATTCAAGAGAAAGAAAACATTTTGCTAATGATGACCTCCCACTGGTTGTCTTCCTCGTCATTGTGAGTTCTGCTGTCATCTCTACAGTTCCTCGGTCAATTAAGTCACAAGGCTCACAACAGAGGCAGCAGTAACAGCGAAGTCTCATTCATGACTGAAAAAGTGAAAATGTATGTGGCCGAAAATTCCTTCACGAAATGAGAAAGCAGCAATCTACCGAAAAATAAATTGAATGCTATACACAAGTTGTGTAAGTTGTTCATTCTTCAAATATGAAGTATTAACTTCATCTGTTTTAACGTTTTTAAGAAGACTTCGGATAAAAAAAAACACTTCTGGTTAAATAACTAGACTGGTTAAATATTTACAGCCTTTGCCGTAAGTTTTCACTCAGCAGCCATGCTTCACTATGACGCTATAATTTTGACCAATCATAACAAAGCAAATACTTGCTCAATCTTCACCAAGATGTCAGGAATTATAGTTAGTATGTACTTAGAGGTGTTCTGATAAAAATTGTTGAATAGAATAATGTTACATAATAGTTGTGAGCAAAATACTGAATTAGTTTAAATTTAAGCATATGATAAGTTCTGATCCTATATTGTCATTCATATGATAGTAATATTCACCAAAGTGTCTGGATGTGTTGGGCACACACCAAATTAAACATTCATGACAAAATTACAATTAAATACGCAACTTTAACATTGCTAATTTCTGATGTGAGAATAAAGTAGCAAATTGTTTTTCTTATCATGAAATTTAATTTGTTTCATAAACTTCCACATCTATGGAAAGCATTTGACACAATTTTCTTTCAAAAGAAGAAGTGCAGCTATTTCCTACACCTTCACAGTTCCAGTAAAACCCGATGAATGAAAATTTCAACCATGTACTTTATAGTAATGTTGTCATGAATGCTTAATTTTATGTGTATACAACATATCCACAAACTTCCATGGCTGTTACTACCATGAGAATAACATATAGTATCATAATTAATTTTATGCTCAAAATTAAACTTTTTCATTATTTTGCCTCACTATTACTGTGAAAATATCGTTTTATGTAATTATTTCTACCAGTACACCTTCTACTCTGTACAAACTCTAACTGCTCACGATTTAGTGAAGATTGAGCAGCTGTTTGTTATGATTGGTCACAATAACTGCCCCATAGTGCAGCATTGCAAAACTTATGGCCATGGCTGTACAGTACATACTACGACATCCAGCAGAAATTAGTACACACTCAGTATTGTTTTCAAATTGAACCACAGAGGATCAAATTATCATGAATTAATTCAAATCAATTTATGATACTTAAACATCTCAGCCCTTCTGCGGCAATGCTGGCACTGATAAAAAAGGATATCAGTTCTCTGTACAAAATTTCTCTACTGACTTATTAAATTACTGATGAGGTTGTTCATGATTTATCTTCAGAAATCTTTAAATAATATCTTTGTAAATAATATCTTGACAACACTTAAGTGAAATATTCAAATATATATATTTGTAAGATTATATGTGATATTGCCTTATCGTTTTCAGAGTCTATTTGCTGACGAACTGACTCATCATCAGTTGGTGACCAATCACGACAGTATAGGGTTGCGCCAAGAATTCTAGAAGCCGACGTATTACAGCCACGAAAGAGACTGATTTATCAAACCTCCACATGGAGTTAAGTTAGAGAAATATGATTTGATATGTGTGCCTCATGTCTGTTAGAGGGGACATTGTTAAAAGGACAGAGATTAGACTTTAATAGAGCCCGGAACCGCCGACATTTTGCGCCGCCTAATCATCAGTAGGTGACGAATCACGACAGTATAGGGTTGCGCCAAGAATTCTAGAAGCCGACGTATTACAGCCACGAAAGAGACTGATTTATCAAACCTTCACATGGCGTTGTGAATAAGTTAGAGAAACATGATTTAATGATATATGTGCCTCATGTCTGATAGAGTGGACATTGTTAAAAGGACAGAGATTAGACTTTAATAGAGCCCGGAACCGCCGACATTTTGCGTCGCCGCGAGCTGATTTTACTTTCAGCTGAAGTGAGCTGAGATGAGACAGTCCAGCAGCTGACATTGCTTCAAGTCAGCTGAGCTGAAAAGCCAGCTGGAAGGCTTTAAAGTAAAGTATTTAGATTTCCAATGTGGCTCTCTTCCAAGGCAGCTGTACTTATGAACACGATATTATATGACAAAAGCTCTCCCAGTTTCATAAAACATACAAAAAATCCCAACCTTGGGCAAAATTTTTTGTTTATCACACATATTCAAGCAAGTGATAAAAATAGATCAAGTTTTCTCTATTGTATAACTTCCTTGATACATAGGCAAGAAAATCCATGCAGACATTTTTCAGCTGATCTCCTATTTTCCATTATATTGACAAAAGATTGACGCGTCCTACACTTTCGTCTGATACTGTAGCCGTACAGTATAATTACGGTTTTTTTGTTAATTATTGCAAGCATCAAAAGCAGTTGTGTTGAGTCAACAGTCCCATATCAGATTTGACATGATATCCTCTGCAAGTTCTGCCTTCACAGGAAGGTTTAATAAGTTCGCTGTAAAATTTTAATTTTGAGTTGGCTTAAATAATTGAGTGAGATGGCCAATTCCTTTGAGCTAGCATAGCCTGTTGTTTTAAGGTATGACAAGAGACAGATTATCATAACTTAAAAAAACAAGTTATCTTAGCTCGAACGAATTGTACAATCATCTCACTCAATCATTTGAGCCGCCTCAAAATTTCGAATTCTACAGTATTGGTGTCTTTCACGACCATAATTGAAATTAATCAAAGTTTTTCGTGCAAACCAGAAACCCAGTTTTTGGCTGCTGACTAAACTATAAGTAATTTAGTAACTGGAAGTAGGAAATATGAAAACGATTATACAGGGTGACCCACCTCAACTTGTGCATGACTTTAACATTTTACTGAAGACAACAAAAATGAGACAGGAATTTTTTGAAAACATATTTGTTGAATTGGTAGTGATGGCTGTTAAACGAAGTGAGTTATAAGCCTCTGCAGTAATTCTATCAAAAATGACAGTCAAGTGAAAATGTGTCGCTGTTTTATTTTGTGCCAAAAAATCAGCCGAGAATAATTCAAAGTGCAGCAGCATCAACAAAGTCCTCCAAAACTGCCTGAATTGACTTTGATTGCAAAAGAAGGTTCTTAGGGAATGGAATGGATGGTGTTTTTGAGATTTACAGTGTATGTTACCAAGTCAGAAAATTTAGAATGACAACCTGTCGTAGACAAACAAGTCATAATATGGCAAAACAATTAGCATGACTGACAGTCAAATGATTTCCAACACAAAATAGTAAGGTATTATGATTGTCAGAGTCAATAGAAATGTAAAACATGACACTCAGGTTTTTAAAGCAAATAGCCAAAGCATAGCTACACTTCTACCGAAATCCATTTTTGGTTTCATCACGGAAGTCACAAATTACCACCCCTCAAAATCTAGTCTTATTTTTACCAACATTTGTGATGGAAAAACATGGTTCTTTAATACTACCAGGTGCAGAAGAATCTCCTCAACAAATTCACCATGCCATTTGGCCTGGAAATCCAAGCCAAGTATTTTTTCTTGAAGATATAAGATTCATTGATGACAATTTATGTGCATTATTGGAACAATTAATAAAGTGGCCGATACACACATCAATGCTCAAATTGAAAGTAATTAATGATATTCCCATGTAAGATTAAGCTATTCTAATGCTTATTATGAGTGGAAACAACAATTTTTGCCCACCCATCATAGGATATAGAGCATCAGGACAGTATTTGGGCTTCCTGAATCAGTATACCTAAACCTACTTCAAAGAAAAGCCCTGGCACTGCTTTGTTATACCTTCTGTAAGTTCTGTAATACAGTACATGCATTACATGTGAGCCAACATGTTCGCAGCTGAAAGAGAAAGTCTTGGCAATTGCTAATAATATACTGCAGCATTAATGAACTATTTGAATTCATTCCTGCAGCTGAATTCTGCATGATCTCTTTGATTACTGTTGACTAGACATCATAATAAAATATAAATTGAGTCAAATATTACAAATATGACAATTTTATCCTAATATTTTGAAATAATGTCACAGAATAATGGCATCCTCCTGTTGCAGTGCAGAGCTTTTTTTTAGACGGGATCTAAAATTTCCGTTTGTTCTCACGGTAGGGGGAACCGGGACACTGTGGGACACAGGACACTGTGGGACGGTGGGGTTTTCTTGGTTCCTGGCAATGTGTATGATGTGGTAGTGCCATCATATCTTGTAATTTCACATCCTGATGTTTCTATCATCCTCATGACAAATTACAGACACATGCAGAAGTATGGCGAGGAAAGGTTTGTTTTCCTACTACCAAAGTAAACATGGACAGTTCAATTCAAACCATTCTGTGGACAATGAGGCTTCCCAGTGCTTGTATGAATTTGATATATCGTACCGAACAGTTATGAATTGCTATCGTGGTAAACACACTCACTGGTGCCTGAGAAATTAGCATTTTGCACTGTGTATTGTCTTACGCACTACTTATATGTAATATCTATTGCACATGGAGTGTTAAAATGATTGTATAATTGATGCCCCAATGTTCTGGTTGATGTCCCAATGTCCCAATGTCGTCATTTTTACGACTCACATTTTGCTCTCCGGCTGAAAAAGGGTAGGTGCAGTCTAGGTTATTATGCCTTGCATTTAAGCTCAATAGTATTGGTGATATTCATGCAGACTTCTGAGTTCTTCAGTGCTTTCAGCATTGAGCAAAACTATAGTAGACATTAAAAGCGTCCCAACGTGTCCCAGTTCCCCCTGTATACGTTGTATATAGTATTCATAGAATGTACTGGCTTAGAGCTGATAAAATTGACACCTTCATTTGACAGGCTTGTCAGCTTAAACTATTTTAAATCTTGAAGGATCCTACTTCGTGTAGGCAAAAAATGGAGTTTGAAGCAAATTGAGCCAAGAAAAGCCCTACCCACGTCTTATCTACTGGGCAAATAATTCAGTGTGATAAAACATAATAATGTGCTGTTAAAAATTTCCTTTTAAAAATTAATAGTGAGTTTTAATATGTCCAGAAATACAACACTTAGTCCAAGGTTTAAATCTTCATGTGACCAAGGATGACACTTTATTATTTCAAATAACTTAAAAAATAAATGAAAAAGCCCACTCACTTATTCAGCTATAAATGTTACAACTAATTCAAGAGAAATGTCAAGGAAAATGACTCACTAAATGTCAAAAGTCAAAATCTAAGTAGGCTCTTATATCTGCACGCATTGGTGGTTGAGAAAGAGTCTTTGAGTTTCTCGTTCATGTGTGAAATGACTGAACACATTTACTTATGGTAATATTTTAGAGACACCATACCATATAATAGGAAATCCTTTCTGAATACCATTACTGGCACAGCAGCTGAATTGGATTATCTGGTCAGCAACAAGATTTTGCTTTACTCTGTATAAGTATAGGTTATTGACCACGGGAGAGGGAATTTGTGATTTTATCGCACAAGCCTGAGGTGTAGTGTGATAAACACAGTGATGGAAATGGGGGGGAGCTCGGGGGAGCTGAGCTCCCTTGACCAAAAAACAGGGGGAGCTGTACCCTGCTACAGCTCCCCCAATGATCAGTGGTGAAATTACAATTATCATGTTACTTTTGCAGTCCTCAAGTTATTTTTAGCCAAAATTATGCTCTGGTGGAAGAATTATTTCCATTTTCAAAATCTGGAATGGCGAGCCGCTGCCGCACGAGCCGAGAGCTCCCCCGACAAAATCTTTCCATTTCCATCACTGGATAAACACATATTCCTCATCTCATTGTGATGACCGTCTCCTACGTATACCATGAGACAAACACTCAAAGAGATAAATATGAGAGTTATTGCAATGAAATACCAGTATGTGATCGGCAGACAGAGGCAGAGGTGTCATATGGTATAATGACTATTTATCAACAGAACATGACTTCGAGCCAAATGTGACAGATCTTAAACTTACTTTACTTAGTAAGTATGATATATTACCTGCTACACATTAATTGTCAAAAGGATAGAATGAGAAAGCAAGAAATAAATGGAGGTAGAAGGAAAGACAGAAGGAAGTGTCATTATGCTAACCTGTAACAGCCACAGGCAATCCTTGCGATATTTAAGCACAGTGTCCTTGAACAAAGTTTAGGGTTAAATACACTTCCATGTGATGTCGTAATGAGCATAGGAAACGAAATCTAGTTTGCCTCATGCAAACTTTATAGCTATAAATGTGTGGTTTGGCAGTCCAAAAAATTAACTTTCTTATTTTCAATTTGTAAACTGGCTTTGCCGCATCATCGACAGTTTTCTGTTGGTCGCCTGATCTTCTTATTTGATGAAGTACCTTTAATTAGTTTGTTTATTGTCACCTGTGCTGCTAGACTTGATAAGCACCGAATCAATTGATTAACCATAACTGACACAAACAAAACATTTTTAAGCCAATGACATCACATGATCAAGTTTAAAGTTAATTTTGAAACTGTTTGGACCGCTAATCCACAAACAGCTCTGAAGAGTGCAAAAAAGCCAGACTTCTACCTTTGTGACAAAAAGATGAAGCTCTTATTTTCTCAGTCTATCACATCAGATGAGGAGACCACTTTGATGTCTGCCATTTTTTATCTTGCTCATTTAATGGTCAGATATCAATCTATTTGTCAGTCTGACTTCTTAAATAACACCATTACGACTAAAATAGACTTATTCTAATACCTGCAGTGTCTCGGACTGTAATGAACACTGCAATTTACTGTGTCTTCAATAGAGGGCAATGGTGAGTCTTGCCACAGGGAGAGTCGGGAATTTAAAATGAAATGTTTATTTGTTGTGTCGTGATGCTGATGATGTGTCGTGGAGACCATCAGTTCCAGCAGCACTTTAATTTCAAATCAAATCAAATTAATTTAGACTCACTTTTACAACAAGAACATTATAGCTGGAAGCTATTGTCACCGAGATGAAGGAGACACAGATGAGACAAATGGTAAAATTTCAGTTTTGGCCCAACACAGACATGCATTTCAGGTCATATCTCAGCTTTCGTATTGAATTTATGCATGCATTATGGATCATGTGAAAGGCAGTGATGTCCCCTTTGATGTAAATACCAGGAAGTGTATCGAATTCTCATAGATTTTGATATATTAAATGGTAAATGATTGCATATGCGATCAATTTTTGGCGTCACGCTGGACACTGCATGTAAAAAATTGAGGAAAAACTTTAAAATACAAGCAAGTAAATGCAGTTAAAATAAAATTTGAAATTTGGTATTATGCTCTGGTTAGCTGAGCATATTATGAATACAGAAAAAACTTCCTCTTGAATCTTCATCATGTGCCTAGTCAAACCGCTTCATTGCAATGAAAATAAAAGAGCATAGAATTATCTTCATTGAAATCAGACACACCCTGATTTTCTACAAAACATTTATTGCATTTCAGTGCATGCTCTCAAACAATGAATTACATTTATCACACCGGAGAAGTAGCTAAGAGATAAGAAAATTCATAAGAATTCAGTATCTTATAGTACAGACTGACCCTGTAATGGAAGGATGGCAATAGACATGTTGCCTTCAACATACCTGTCTAGCTTCCAGCTTACCTTTGTATAAATCTAATGGTAATAATTTTAAGTCTGGGTTATTGACAGAGTGTATTATCAAGTGTTTTGCATGGATCTCCTAAATAATTGAAAGGTACACCAATTCATTATTTTAACATCATCTATGGCAGATTTCACGAAAAGTGCTCTGAAAGGGTATCTTAAACTTTCCAACCCTTTTGTTACCTCTCTGTTGCTTCCAGGAGCAAGTAAACCAATTACTAAGTACATCTGTGAGCTAATGAATAAATATCAATAAAATAATCCTCAAAAATGTATCCTTTGACAATTTTGGACGACCAAACTTACTGGTGATCAGACGTGCTCACTTTGACGCTCTGTGGAATCTGCTAAAAACCAATTCAGGAAAAAGTAATGATATGTGATCGATAGAATACATCTTGAAAATTATTTTGGAACCATTTTTAATTGTGTTGGTCATTATAAAACTTGAAAAAAAAAGAAAAATAAGAAAAGACTGCTAATGTAACTCAATTCCGTCACAGGACACTGAGGTTACATTAGCAACTTTTACATGGGAATTTTTCTGTGTTCTTGCTACTTATGACAATTTCAAAGGTGAAATTCTAAAATTTTATTGAAAAACGTGTCTTATTTGCCTACATACATCACCAAAAACATAAACGACTGGGTGTGGTAGCTGTTTTTTTATTGCTAATGTAACTGCAATTTCGCATCTGTCCATTTCATAGGGTTACATTAGCAAAATTTGTCGATATAAATTACGTTAACGAACACATGATTAGATCTCAATTTTTTTCTGAGCTGGAAGCCAGGTCTCACAGGAACAGGCCAGGGGTGGTACCCTGCTGTTGATTACATTTATATTGCAGTAGGATCAGCATAAAAAATTCCGTTCTCCATCATTTAACATTGTTACATCAGCACAAGGCCATAGTTTTAGTTACTCTGATCTACCAATCCAACAGAAGACAGTGTTTACCCATGATTTTATTTAATGGATTGACACAATAAAAGATTTAGATTTCAGCTTTTTTTTTGTACTGTCAGCTATCCTTAGAAAAAGCACCTTGAGAAAATCTGAGAAGCTACGAATCAATTTTGTCTGCCCTTATCAGTATTGTGCTAATGTGGACAAGTTGTGGTAAGTAATTTTGCAGATTTTCGTGAAATCTGCCCTATGACTTCGATCACTCATCGACCCCTGACTCCAATAAATACAAGCCAAACCTTCAAAGGTTCATGAACCTATAATGGTTGCTAAAGAAATGTAAAGCTTGAATAAACTGGGGCTAGTCATTCCAAAGGTATTAAAGAAACAATGTTTGGTTATCAGTTGGCAAACCAATCAATTTTCTAATGTGAGACTTGCAAAAATAATTTGCTTCAGCGTACATTTGTATTCGACACAGAGGTCATGCCACGTGTGGACGCCATTAAAACGAGTTCTCCTGGCATTTCCTTCAACAAAACCAAGCAAGTATAATAAGCCAATGTATAAAGATGCCTCCAAATTCAGGCCCGTTACAGATAAAAGAGGAAAAAATCCCTGTAATATGTACATGGATGAATTTGATTACAAGAAATCATCATCAATTACCTCCCCCGCAATCGTGGTAATTTCCTGAAGATAAAACGATCTTGATTTTGAGAGAAAACTACTGCTTTAGATCAAAGAAACTGGAACAGATTTGTGCACCAATTTCACTTGGAAATTTCTGTTGGCATTGACTTAAAATAGAAAAACTGTACTAATATAATATGCTGATCATCATTTCCTTGAGTTATACATGTTGTTTGTGGGCTATATCGAGGCATGCGATCGCTGTATGAGAAGACTGTTGAGTCTGGCACATACCCTATTAATTCAGGGATGTCCAGGGTCTTTCAATTGCCCCAGCATAGAATACTGGATACAACCCGCCTCCATTTAAAGTCCCATGGGCTCGGACTAAAGTGACTTCCCGGGGTGAGATTTGAACCCACGCCCTCAAAGCCAGTTGACAAGCGCACTTACCAATTAGGCCACGGGGGAATTTAAATATGCGTATGAGTGTGTATCTCTCACATTCCGGAAACTGCTTCAAGCTACCCATACAAAATGATGTAGCTCTGGTCACTTTTCTTTTGCCTTGGAAGTTTTTTCTTGGTGCCAATTTAATTCACATTACACTTGGAATTTGATTTTCAAGTCAAAGAGAGTATGTGGAATAAATTTGGTGGCAGGTCTGGCTATTTAAGATCAACTTGTCATAAACAGTACACCAGCGATTTCCAGGTATCTACTGGTCCCTAATTATGCTCAGGCCGAGCCAAAAGAAGGCAGAAATTAATAAGTTATTATCTGCTCTTTCATCTAAAGCAGAAAGACTACTGACAGTATTGGAGAAATTTTATTCAGTTTCCTTGAAAATATGCATAATCAGACTGCATGTTCATTGCTTTAATTTCGACTGTTCCAACAAATTGCTTGGTCAACTTGTCAACTATAATAAGAATTGGTTTCCTGTTATATGAGTTGATATATAGATAAATGATACTTACATGATGACCTATTACTCCAGTTCAGAAAAATCGATTGATCGTGGAATAAATCTCAACCATTTAGCTGATACACCTATTGTAAGGGCTGGACACGCCCTGCATTAATAGATTGTATTGCCTGTGCAATTTGAGATGTGTATCATTGTATCATTTGAGAGTTATTTGGTCAAGTGAGAGCCATTCAAGAAAGTACTTCCGGCTAAGCAACAAACCACCAAGTATCAGGTGTAAGACTGACATGAACTACATGTGTAAGGTTACATTAATACAAGTGAACACGTGTTATGTTTTGCTGATAACACAGTCAGAGGGTCTTATTGGTCACATAGCTTTTTATAACATTGGTCATTTTCTAATAATTTTAACTGATTGGTAAGGTAACTTTTCATAAACATTGGTTTTTGTTTATGTCCGAAAACTCCTTTTGTGATTAATTATCAAAATTTGTTATGTCACTTCATTTTGTTTCTCCCATTGTCACTTTATAACTGACAGAGTCACCGATAACTATAAATTAACTTTGCAACATCATTGTTATTAATCTTTAACACTTAAAGTTCCCAAAGTATGGAATAAAGCAATTTTGGTTAAAGTTCACTCCTCCATATCTTGCTCATTTGCATGCTGCTTGTGCTCATTTGCATGGCCAATTCCTGGAGACTGCGCACTGCCTAATACATAAAGCAGTCACAAGTTACCCGATGATAAATTGGCATATCAAATGAACCTTCTTCTGTTTTCTCAGTGTTATAAAATAGGCCCTATATCATGCTATGAGAAATAGATTATGTTGAGTCGAAGAAAACAAAACATAAATGAACTGTCGTTGATTGGATCCTCGCTGTGGGTATTTCATTTGAGACGAAGATTCATTTATAGAGACATACTTGGTAGTTCACTAAAAGCTTTCCGCCATTTCCTGTGGGCTTCTTCGGTGTCATGACACAATTCTTGGATTACCGGACGGTTATGTTGTTGTTCAATACTTAAATAGATCTATGGAGAAGTCACACACATGTCAGTGTCTCAATTCAGCTGGGGATGTTGCCTTGTAGGCCAGATATGTTTAATTTTTAACTTCTTGGACCGACAGACCAAATGTATTTTCTGCCTTCGAGGGGAAAAAATTGAGCTTACCCGCAATTTTAATTAAACTAACATAAATTTAGAAAAGGCCAGATTTTTTTATTTTTTAGCTTCTCGGATTGACCGACCAAACAGATTTTCTGCCTACGAAAAAAAAAAAATTAGCATAAACAGAATTTTTATCAAATTGATATTATAAAAAATTGAGATTTTTTCGTTTTTTTCTCGTTCTACCGACCGTCCCTTAAAAAAGTGCCTCGAGAAGATCCGAGAAGCTAAAGATCAATTATGTCTGGCCTTACTTGGATGGTGATATGATTATTTTCACTTTTATCTCGAATTTATATAATAATACCCGAAACTAAGATAAGCCGAACATAAGTGATGAAGATTGTCAAAGTCAGATTAAACATTGGCAGTTTCGGGAAATGGCGAAAACAATCAAAAGAAACAATAAGCAAACAATGAAACGTCATTTTGAACGACAACAAACTGGCTTATCAAGAGGCCTGAAAATAGCCGACCCACTCTCATTGTCTCGTTTAATCAATGGCTAACCAAGTTATCCATAACCAAATCAAACAGTTCTGAACTCTCTTTACCTTTCTTTTAATTTGGGTCATATTGTTTTCTGCTTCTAAAACTCTTATGCAAAATAAGTTCTTTTCTCATGTAATGCTCTGTCAATATTTTTAGCCATCAAATATCTCATTGCATTTACATTTCATTGTATTTGCATTACATGAGACATAAAGCAAGAGTTTCGAGTCCTGGAGTCAAGCTTCTCTCAATCGGCTTGGCAACTATAACCTCGCGACGGCTCTAATATTCAGTCCAGGAGCAAATTGACTGCACCAAAGGCCTATGGGACATTAACAGAGGAATTATAAGTTATTCCTTCTAAATAACCTCAGCTTTCCTTTTTTTTAAAGCCATTTGGGAAATCTGGGAAATGTGTCAGAGCTGATTTACAAGGATTCTACTTTTTAGTAAATTGAGGTATATGTAGTTATTTTTAAAAAGATGAAATTTTAATTAAACCTTCAAGAAGGGCCATATTTTATATCAAGTTGTGGAAGTTTTGCATTATTCAGAACAACCACAGGTTTAATTTAAGCGTTCTTGCAACCAGGGAAATGATTAGAACAAGAGTTATAAGATCTTAAAGTGTGTAATGTTATGTCTATCTTCGCAAACATATTTCTTTAAAAATGTTGTTTGTCATACAACATATATTTAAGGTAACTACTTAGGGCAAATTTCACGAAAAATGCTCTCAGAGGGTACCTTAAACTTTCCGACCCTTCTGTTATCTCTCTGTTGCTTCCTGAAGCAAGTAAACCTATTACTAAGTATATCATGAGCTGAAGAATAAATATCAATAAACTAATCCTCAAATATGTAGTATCCCTCATTAGGACCATTTTGGACGACCAAACTTACTGGTCATCAGACATACTTACTTTGGCACTCTGTGGAATCTGCTAAAAGCAATTCAGCAAAATGTAACGATACATGGTTGATAAAACCATTTCGAAAATTATTTTGGAACCATTTGTTATTGTGTTGGTCATTATAAATTTGGAAAAAACGAAAAATAAAAAAAGACTGCAAATGTAACTCGATTCCATCACAGGACACTGAGGTTACATTAGCAAACTTTACATGGGGATTTTTCTGTGTTCTTGCTACTTATGCAAATTTCTAACATGAAATTAAAAAAAAAAAGTCTTATTTGAGTATATACATCACCAAAACATAAACAACTAGCTGTTTCTTTAATGCTAATGTAACTACAATTTTGCATATATCCATTTCATGGTGTTACATTAACAAAATTTGTCTATCCAAATTACATTGACGAACACATGATTAGATCTCGAATTTTTTCTGAACTGAAAGCCAGGTCTCCCAGGAGCAGGCTAAGTGTGGTGCCCTGCTGGCGTTTTCATTCATATTGCGGTAGGCTCAGCACAACAATTTCCATCCTCCTTCATTTAATTTATCGTTGTTACATTAGAACAAGGTCATATTTTTAGCTACTCTGATATACCAATCAAACAGAAAACAGTGTTTACCTATGATTTTATTTAATGGATTGACACAATAAAAGATTTAGATCTCAGCTTTTTTTTCTGTCAGCTATCCTCAGAAAAAGCACCCTGAAAAAAATCTGAGAAGCTACGAATCAATCATGTCCTGCCTTATCAGTCTGGTGCTAATTAATGTATACTTGTGGTAAGTCATTTTGCAACATTTCGTGAAATCTGCCAAAGGACAGTACACATAATTCATAATTGATTAAATTGCATGCCATGATGTTCACTTAATCCTCAGCTTTTATTTGAGTCATGTTGGCACTCTGAGATTGAGTTTTCAAAAAGTTACAGTTACTTAAATATCCATGTGCTTTTTTGTTTGTCGTTCTTAGTTACCAAGTATGGTGTGTGATACATGACAAAACCTGAAGCTAAACAATTTTCAGGTCACTCATTACTACTGATATAAGTTATAGTCATGTCGATACGTGACTTAGCACCGTTTCCTGCCATTTTGGAACTTTTTATACAGATATAAATACTGGGTAGTCAGGTTGATGAACACTGGGGAGTCCCAGACTTCACAAGCCCTCTGTTTTCTGATGCCATGCTCTTTGGCAGAAAGAATTCACTCTTCAGAAATTGAAGTTGTGCATAGTATGTTGTCAAAACTTTCCATGTACAGTGGTTTTTGTTTTGGATTTTATTTTCAAGCGAAACCATACATGTATTATTATTCATTCATTAATTATAAATTAGTCTTGTCATTGCTTTTGTTTCCCCGATTGCTGAGTAGTTTAACAACATACAACTGGAACTGATGACTTGTAAGCATACACAGTAATCTTGTTATTCTTTTTTTTTATTATTAAGCTATAACAACAAGAGTTCCTACACTTCCTTCTAACCAATGCCTAAAGACTGCGCTGAAATAAAAGCTGTCGTGTAAAGAATGACGGAGTCCCGCTTTAAAGAGCCTTGCACGCATTATTTAATTCATTTTTTCTGAAACAATTCTGACAGCCTGACAAAGCAAAATAAAAAGGTGGCTCCACATGCAGGGCCTCTTCCAGCAGCTCCACCTTCCACAATCTGTCAAAACTATGTCCAATTTGTGGCTATTGGAGGTCAAAAAACGATCGGAAACCTGTTCCATCGTGTTCCTTGTCTTCCACGACAGGAAATCTGGACTGTTCAGCCGCTTTGGGGCGCTCCCGGGCGCTCACACAACTGCTCTGAGTTGCTCATTCATGTCATTGAAGCAATGACGGCGGCATGGCGCACCTTGGGCGCTCACAACAAGTCCAATTTCTGGCAATCCCAGCACAGAAAACTCACGGAAGCCTGTTCCGTCTTCACCCAGGCAACCTGTGCAAGGATGGAAAACCAATGCCAATCCACTGACATGGTTATATCAGCGAAGAAAAGCGGATAAAATCGTCGATTTGAGACGCCGCATGTTGTTGCTTTGGGAAGCGTGAACGCACTGCCTGATGGGTATGCGTAGCGCCATCTCATGGGATCCCGGAAGTACCAGAAAACAACGGCGAATTAAAACTATCAAATATTTACAAACCTTATAGAGTGGGTGCTGTGTGTCCATGTTTGCAATACCAATGCCATGGTCCCACAACCACAGGTAAGGAATTAAAACATTGGTGCGCTCTAGTGAGTAGTGACTCTGCTGACCTGAAGTTCCAGACAGGTGATAACAATGAACAGTCAATGCCAAACAAAGCTAAACAAGATTTATCCAGCTTGCTATTTTGTAACAGGGCCCCTTAAAACACTGTCAGAACATAAAAATATGTGGCAGATCCATGGAGTAATTGCCTTAGAATTAATAATTGGAACATTTGAGCATTAATTTATCCACATGGAATTGTTCATGGACTATAACTATATTGCTTGGTATATCTCTTTTAAAATTCAATGATTAACAAGACAACTCGGAGGAGATTAATTTACAGACAAGGCAAGACAAATTCTCCTTTGGCCATGTCAACACAGAATTTTTTGCCAACTCACATTGAAACTGCGGAGGCAGTTAATCAAATATTAATGATGTTTAAAGGCTATGCTTTGAATAGGTTGACTTATTGTGACTGCATACACAGTTCTTAATGGTTTTCCATAGCTGACAGCAATTTGATTTCATATTAATTGACTTAAATTTTTCTGAAACATGTGCTTTCTCCAAGCCAATGTTTTGATCAAACAGGAAGTCATGTACAGCATGTACAGTGCTGCCACGTTGTTGCACCATGCAATGCCAAAAGACTGCACTGCAATAAAAGCTGTCGTGTAAAGAATGAAGGAGTCCCACTTTAAAGTGCACCTTCACACATTGATGGGATATAGCGAGACAGGCTGACATGTTATTTGTCTTGGTGTATTTCCCCATATTTTGTAATATGTCTGTGTTTTACAGAGAGTGGGTGCTATGTAGAATTGTTTGAAAAAAATGCGAAACAGTCTACAACTAAATTAATACTGTGGATGATAAGCCCATACTTATAAAAGTCTGCAATTTTTCCCAAATGAAACTTCACAGTCGCAAAATAGCTAAATTAGATTGCAGACACAGTATAATGGCGTATTTCAGCCTAAAATTAACATAGACAGCAAGTGAAAGGTCATTCTCTGTGATTTGGTGGTCAAGGAATTTATTTTTCTATGTCTGAGTGTCAGATTGTTTGATTTGTGGTATGCAATCAACAGATCAGTTCTGAAAAGGTCAACAGAGCAAGACACCATCTATTTTTTTGTAGACTTGCCCCAGGATGCATCCATGAAAAACTTCAGACTTCAGGGTAAAATATAAGACAACAAAAACTTTATTTTCAGCAATTTGATAACCATTCACTTTTTCGAGCCTCTCACAATCATAAATAAACAACACTGTCATAATGATACAAGTAAATTAAAACGAGGTTTTTGAAGATTGTCCATTTTCAAAGCATAAGTCATAAGCATGGATGATGGATCCAGCATTCAGAAGTAGTTGAGTATGTGAAGTTTTCAGCCTTATCCAGTTGTGTGAAAGCAGCAGCATCCGAATCCCTGCTTCTGACTTCTTCTGTAACTTGTAGGTAGACATCGACTTTGAAATTTGCCAGGCAAATATGCACAACAATCGGAAAGCAGACACATTCAGTGAGTTCAAGATTGTATACTTTAAAAGCCAATAATTAAAACTGTCTTACAATCAAATTTAATGAATCAGCAGAGTCACAGTGAACACAACTAATCCTGCTGTGTAAAGTATAAAGAACACTCTGTCTAAGACTATGGCCATGACTGTCCACATGTATGACTTGTTCTTGGAGGGGCTTCTGACCATTGACTGTTTTTCTGACATATCAAAAACTGGGGCATCATCCTGGGCACTGTCCATGGCAGTTCCCTCTTGCACCATTGCCAGGATAGAAGGTCTGACCAGTGTCCTGTAGTCTGAAGGTTTCACGCACACGACTTTGCCTATGCCCGTCACTAGACACTGAAGTACAAATGGAAATGAGTGAGCGGATGATGCTACAAACAAGCCAAACGTAAAATCAAAGAAAATTTATGACAAGAAGAACAGTGCAAGTCGCAGTGTGAAAGGCACTTAGAGCCGTTTGCGGATTAGCGGTCCAAACAGTTTCAAAATTGACTTTCAACTTGGTCGTGTGATGTCACAGGCTTAAAAATGTTTTGTTTGTGTCAGTTATGGTTAATCAGTTGATTCAGTGCTTTTCATATCTAGCAACATAGGTGACAATAAATAAACTAATTAAATGACTTCAAATAAGAAGATTAGGAGACTAACAGGAAACTGTTGATGATGTGGCAAAGCCAGTTTGCAAATTGAAAATAAGAAAATAAATTTTTCCAGTGGACCGCCAATCCACAAAGAGCTATAAGCTTGTTGTTACAGAAGAATCTGAGTGTACTCCAGTGATTAAGAGCTTGCTCTTTTAATCAGTTTGCTTTTACAACAGTTTCAACAGAACAGTATGAATTGCTAGGCTCACAAGCTATGTATGATTTTAACTGCATCTGTCTATTTGGTTCCTGAAGTATTACTAAAATGCTACGTAGCAAGTGACCACACAAAAATCGTGATTTTTGTACTCTTCTTGCAAATTGACTTTTGTGTTTTCTTAATTTGTCAATCTAAACTTTTATGAATAGTAAAGTTGATGCTGACTATACACACTTCTATGGCATATTTACAAAGTCATCTCACCTGGATAAGGCAATTAGGAGGTTGGGTCCCAAGGATAGCCTTCTGTCTCATGCTGGATGTCACCGTGGCCAAGACGAGGGCAAGACACACCATGCCAAATAAGCCCGCATAGTACCGCGCTGGAATGATGTAAGAAAGATTTTGCCAAAATAAGTTTTGAAAATTGTACTCCTTGATGCAAAGATGAATTTTGCTTTGATGTTTGAATTTGGAGCTTGATGCATGGTGTCATGCTCTCAGCTCTTTGTGCCACAGCTGGGGCAACTGACCAATTACTGACCCATCAGACCTAATGATGTCATGCTCCAGAGTGGCAATGGTAGTTTCTCATCTATAGACGCATCAATTGCAAGAAGTTTAAGAAATATTACATAGACAAAAATAATTCTTTAAATCTTTAAAAAATAGTTCCTGAAGATGTTTTTTCGAAATCAACAAGTTTGAAGTTAAAACAAGAATATTGAGGGTCCCAGAAAAATTGTTCCTTTTGTGGGTCTTGCACACTATCATACCTTTTGTCATTTTGAGCTGCTGTATTGTATATTCGTTTTCAGGAAAGAAAAGAAAAATGCAACAAACCTAAGATGGGGACATCAAAATGTGTTCCTGGGACTTGTTCATCCAACATTTCCATCAAAATGGTCAGACTCACCAACATCCCAGCTCCTGAAATACCAAATATGGAGTTGATAATTGCTATAGCGATAGCTTTTCTGATTGGCCAGATTCAGTCATATATGACACCGTAAAAATTAAAATTAAATATTTTGAGCTGATCCAACAAACCTGACCAACAAGGACTTTTTAAATAAGTACATGTATACATCTTTCGGTGCAGGTTCAATTTATATTACCGTTAAACATGGCCTTAGGGGGTGACCATTTAATATGAAGGGGGAGGCACTGGGAGTTTCTTTTTTAATTTCTTGGTCAGTTTTAGTGAAATAAATTATTTTTGGACAGTCTTGAAAAAAATAATTTCTGCGAGGGATATTTCTTAATAAGGCACTGCATTTATTTAGGAGTGGATTGTCGGGGACTTGAAATAAATTAATACTGTTGCCGTTACCGTAAAATAAATAATTTCCCGCAGAGGGAATTCCCAAGCCCCCCCCCCCCCCCCCCCGGAAATTTAATGGTCGCCTCCTTTATGTACTTCTGTTTTCTTCACATTAAGGTTTGTCTGACTGTCTCAAGATCAAACAAAAGAATTGAGTGTTCTATCTTGAGTACACATATTTTTTCTTTAAAATTTAAGTTACAATTGACATTCCTCTTTATCTGAAGTGAATAAAAATAAAACGCCAAACCTATAGGAAACTTGTCCCTCTGGTTCATGACAAACAGGGCAGGGGTGAGGAAGGCAATCATTACTGCAGGGGCAATGAAGACACATTGGAAATACTGGGAATGCCTTTCCAAGATGAATTCATAAGTCACATCCACGAAGTAGCCGGGGCAGCAGTCGTAGGTCTGGACATTCCTCGTTGGGTTCTTGACTGTGAGACTCCACTCTCTGTGCTGAACATAATGGCCCAAGACAATGTCTTGAGGGTCTATGTCAACCTGAAATAAAAAATAGCGCAGTTTATGCTGGTCCCAAACTCCCAGGTTACAAGGTCTCTTACGGTAAAAAGTCTTTTTTACAACTGACAAATGACCACAGCTTTCAGAATTGTACCGATGTGTTCCTTGTGAGGTAATTTCCTGATCCATACCATGTTATTCTCTATTGCATTGTTCTCACAATGACGATATCACAGCCAGTAAACAATTTTGTAGCAATATTGCATGGTCCCACAACCACACATATAGAATTCACAGTTACATTGGTGCGCTCCACTGAACTGAGTTTCGAAACAGGTGATTACAGCAAACAGTCAATGCCAAACAATGCTAAACAAGATAATCCAGCTTGCTATTTTGTAACAGGGCCCCTTGAAACACTGTCAGAGCACAACAATATGTGACACAGTCAGGGCGTATTATTCCGAAAGATTGGCAAAGCATGGTAGGTACTTAAGACACGAGTAGCTATTCTTTCCGAGCATCATGAGCATTAATTATCTGGCACCAAAGTAGCATGCCGGATTAGCTAATCGGTCAGTCAGTACTTTCGGTTTTAACACACTTGTAGCCTGTTTATATTTACATACGACATTTCTGTCATAAATATTTCATTTGTGTCATCATAAGACCCTAACAGATAAAAGTATAAAGTAATGTGATCTGAGATTGTTTAAGGCATTACAAAGAAACAAAAAATCGTCAAGGTTCAATATACAACAGAGTGTAACCTACCTCACTTCCAGAATATGTCCAAGAGCCAAATCGAAGAACACAAGTCTGGGAATCAAAGGGAAAGCGAAGAATTTTCATTTCGCACAAAGCTGGCATCTTCATCTCATCCACCCAGGAGATCACTCCGTCGTGGTTTATCACCAAGAGACGATTGGCTCTGTGGGTCTCATCTGCACCAGCACTGATGGTGAAAGAAGAAAAAAGAAAATGAAAATGAAGTGTAGATGTAAGAAATTTAAAAAAAAGTAATTGGGATGCTCATCATCATTACTATTCTTAAAAAGTAAATATAACGTCTGTAACTTGACCATTTCGTCACTTCATTTTCGACAGAATACTACACATGCAGTCATTTTCATCATAAATGTCCTGGCAAACAAATGATTTATACAACATTTTATGACAAAAGAAGAAATGAAGCATAAATGTAGAAATGCAAAGAGTGTAAGGGACCGTTCAGAATTTATGACTGGGGGGGGGTGGGAGTTTTGGCCGAGGGGGGTACTAACTTTTCACACGTGTTTCAAGGGGGGGTATTAATTTTTGACAGTACTTTCAAGGGGGGGGGGTAAGAAATTTTTACAAAGAAAAAATATTTTAAAAACACGCATAAACTTATTTTATTTGGACTTTTTTACGCGCAAAAGTCCGCAAAATGACGCGAATCTGTACGCGTTGCCTTGTATAAGAGTATATATGTGTGTATTGCTTTGTATGTCGATGGGGGGGGGGTACTAAAATTACGCATGAAACCTAAGGGTGGGGTACTAAAAATCCGCATGAAACTCAAGGGGGGGTATCAATTTTTGACGGGAAGTTCCAGCAAAACTCCCACCCCCCCAGTCATAAATTCTGAACGGTCCCTAAGTTTTTTTTTTGGCATGCTCATCAATTTTTGTAAAAAAAAATATATATATATATATAAATATATATATAAATTATATATATATAACTCTTATAACTAATCAACTTCGAAACTTTATTTACAATGGAATACGAATACTCAGAGTTATTTAGATCTACATGATAGACTACATCATAACGAATGTCCTGGCAAACCAATGATTTATTCAACATTTTATGAATTGGCTTCCTTAGTTTTAAAACTTTCAGCTCAACACGTTTTTTAAATGTATATAATTTGTATACAATATGTGTGGTAAACAAACAGCAACATTATTCAGAATGATTTATTAATAAGTCACATCTCAAAACACGGAAATACATCATATATCAACACGATTCAACAGGTTACTTGCACTAAGTGATATCATGCAGGTTTCTATTACAACAGGCACGCAATACCCCCATCAAACCTGCTAGCACTGCCTATAGTCAGTTGTTGTGGGTAGCCAACTGTCATACATGTGTGTGACCTGCTGTGAAAGCATGCTCACACAAATTTGAATGACAAATATATCATGACAGGTCAACATGTTATAATTTGTTTTGATGGAAGTTAAAGGCATCATTCAGTGATTTTGATATTAAAACACACACACACAAAAGTGGGATTAGTCTAGTTTATATATTTTGCACCACACTGCATGGTTTGTTATGTACACCAACAATTATTAAATGAAGATGTCAATTGATAAAGAAATATATAATTTTATTATATTAATTATCATAAAGAATAATCACCTACTTGTTGAACAAGTATATGTCTGGTGTCCAAACTTCTGAGGCTGGCAATCTAATACTTTGTATTCCATCATACAAGACTGGGTCCCATTTCAAGAAATTGTCTGTCCATGACTGCAAAATTAAGAAATATCAATACTTATACCATTCGACACCTCTGTCAGTCAATCACATGCAAGTAAACTGAGCCAAATAAAAAACGCAAAACTATTCTCAGGGCTTTATTTTTCTGTATTTGCTTCAGATGGGCTATATATTGTATGCATGTGTGTAATCAGGTATCAAAGGACTCAGTTACAAAAAATCATTCAAGTGTGATTGTTATTTGCACGTCTGTGGCCGAGTTTATCACATTGGGGTATGGCTAGTGGACTGGGGTATTAGGCATCCCACAGAGCAAATCTAATGATTTCACATGAAAGCTTGAAGAAAATGATGAAAAAGGCTATACAATCCACTTCAGTTGTAATCTGTTAACATGCTAAAATTTTGTTTTTTGAAAAGTCATGTCAGAGTTTGTCACACACAATGATATTCCAGTGAAACAATGCAGCTGTGGAAACAGGTCCTAAACCAGCCTGAGATTGGTAAAAGGCTTAGGGTCCATAAAAAAGACTTTACAAACCCTGTATCGCAGCCATAGGACAAGCAGCAGTACCAAGTGTACCATCCTCATGACTTTTCTGGCGGGGGCAGATGCCATAT
Source organism: Platynereis dumerilii (assembly GCA_026936325.1). Classification (NCBI taxonomy): domain Eukaryota; kingdom Metazoa; phylum Annelida; class Polychaeta; order Phyllodocida; family Nereididae; genus Platynereis; species Platynereis dumerilii. The sequence goes on from JAPTHN010000001.1 coordinate 112,905,987, forward strand.
TGTAAGAATATCAAAAGGAGGGCACACCAACAAACACGATGCCAATATTTACCTGTTAAGCTGTTATAGAGGTTATGTTAGGTCTTTCCGATAGACAGTAAGACTTTTTGAAGCCACATCTATTGTACAGACTGTTTGAGGACTTGTTTCCAATGCTGCATTGCTCCATTGGAATATCATTGTGTGTGACAAACTCTAGTCTGACTTCCAGAAAACCTACATTTCTAACAAGTTATATGGCACTTATTGAAGTGAATTGTGTGGCCTTTTTCATAATTTTCTTCAAGCTTTCACATGAAATCATTAGATTTGTCCTATGGGTTGCCTAATACCCCCATCCAGTGGCCATACCCCAATGTGACAAACTTAGCAACAGATACACAAGCAATGGTCACAATTGAGTGATTTTAAGCAACTGGGTTCTTTGACACCTGATTATACATACACATAAACTCAAAAGTCCATCTGAAACTTACACATAAAAATAAAGCCCTAGAAATAGTTTTGCGTTTTTTATTTGGTTCAGTTTATTTCATTGCAATAATTCCCATATTTTGCAATATTTGAGTGTTTGTCTGATGGCATTAGCCGGTTATTCACCACGGGATCAGGAATGTGTGTTTGTCACAGCTCGGGCTTAAGCCATTGCTGAGTAAATCACATATTCCCTCTCCCTTGGTGAATGATCTATACTTATTTAAAGCTTCAAATCGTTGAAAAGCCAGGTGAAGAAAAACAGAGAGGATGCATGCATATCTTGTTTTACTAACAATGTCACACCTTAAAGATTTGTTTTTTCATCAGGTATGCCGAAATCAAAGAAATCATAGAGAGGAGTTTTGAGATTGTGAGGCTGATGTTTCTAGAAAATATTATAAGGATGCAACTCACCATACTATTCCAAATGTTTAAGGCCACTATCGAACTTTCTATATCCTTTGAAATAAAATACAAAAGAGACATTTCAAGAGCAATCAAATCGCTAAAAAAAATCAAATATACTAGTGCAAGTGACATTCAGAAGCTTCTGATCAATTTCTCTGGTAGACCCTTCTATTTGAAGCAGCTAAATGAATATTCAAAGAAAAAAAAAACAAGTATTGTACTGTCGTATTTGAAAATGTATACGTTATGCCTTTTCTGTTTCCATGAAGACTAAACCTCGGTGCAACCATTAAAGCTCAATATTTCAGACCAAATTCGACAAACTGGCTTTGTTTAGTCTACAATCATATAATTAATTGTAAATAAACAATTGGACGTGAGCAATAGTATTTTCTAACACTTTGAAATATATGAGCTTGTAAAAGAATAGTTTTATCCATTATCAATTGCATTTTCACAAATCCCTGAAATTTCTTTAGTGCAGTGATAGAAATGGAAAATTTTCATCCAGGGAGCTCTCGGCTCGTGCCGCAGTGGCTCGCCATTCCTAATATTTTAAAGGGAAAGAATTCTTCACCCAGAGCATAATTTTGGCTTAAAACACGAAGAATACTGAAAAAGTAACATGATAATTGTAATTTCAAAAAAAAAAGTATTCAAATTTAATTCACCAAACGTATTAACAAGACCAAATTAAAATATCTAAACTTGGTATAAGTGAAATTCTAGTAAAACTAAGAAATCAGAGAAGCATGCTCATTTGCACATGTCATTGCATGCAGCTGGTCATTCTACACAATCTTGAGCTTCTTGACCACTCCCAGTCACAAGTTCACTGCACGAAAACAGTCACGAATATGAGGGGAAATGTATGTTGCTTACCACATAAAATAAATTGATGGGATTCAACCCAAAACGGACCATCACGGTGTCATTCCTGGAAGCCACTGGTCGCACGAATTTACTGCCACTCAAGTTGGACAACACAGTCCGGATCAGGTTCTTTTCTGCAACTGAGAAAAACTCTTTACAGCTAGCCAAACACTTTGATATAGAATTAGAGTGGACTGTAGCACTGTGAAAATGGCACTTCGTGTGTCATCATGCTGATGATTTGTCATGATCAAACCCAATACTTTCAATGTTAATTTGATTGAAGGAGACTTATCCCACTTGTAGGTGACAGTCAAACGAAAGGATAATGCACCTGATTTTCACTCTAAAATCATTTATGAGAAGTCAAATGGCTTTCTCTTGATCATGACTAATCAAACAGCCTCTATGTTTCCAATGTTGAAAGTAGAGAAGATGACACTTCATCGGCTATCATGAGTCACAGTGCCACAGTCCACTCTAATTCTTTATCAGAGTGTTTGGCTGTAATATAGTACTGCCCACATTCAATTATGGCATTCATTGCTCAAATTCTTTTAATAGTATTTATACCACAAATGCTGTAATAAGAATACATAAGAAGACCAAAAGACAAATTCCTTTCTTTCCTTTTTAAATATCTCCAAAATACAGTGCATACCAGATCGCAGTTTTTTTGCTTTTTAAAATATCTTGAGTGATTACCTATTTATCTTATAGAAGCTCATTGGTTATTATTTCTTTATAGAAGCTCATTGGTTATTATTTAGCCAAAAAATGCAATTATTAAGTACATGGCAATTACCAGGTTCATTACAATTATTGAGTCCAAAAAGCCAAATGCCAAGCAAAAGCACAGCCAATTATTATGCATACCATTCATTTACCCAGATCAATGCAAGAACATTCCAACAGGAAATAAAAATGCTCAGTGAATTTTGAAGAAATCGAATGCTGAGTGATTTGGGCAGACCACGTACACTCAAGACACACAGAGACAAACATTTGAGAACTGAACAAACACAAATAAAGACCCCTTGAAATGTACAATGAACTGGTAATGAGGATAAAACCTACGAAAACGTATGCTAAATTTTACTCCTTTAATCAGCTCTTAAAACTTAAAAGTAAGACTATTAGTAATATTTAATTCTATTGACAGTTCTGTTGAATGTTGAAACCTTAAAAAATAATTTGACCATTACGGGCAGCATTGCATTTAAGGGGTCTGCAGGTAAAATGTAGGTTATTAATAAAGGCATACATGTGGAAACTAAACATGTATACTGCAACATCCATTGAATCAGTTTAAAGAAGATTAAGGGAATAAACGGTTCATGATAAAATGAGAGATTCTATTTCGTATTTGTGCCTGATTATTACAAAAACGTCATGTTAATAAATTGTAAAATGCTAATCTATTGATAAACAAACTTGGTACAGCCATAATACAGCAGAGGTATAATGTGATTGTGGAGTTATCACATTCATTGATGATATGGCATTATAGCACAGGGGTGGCAGAATAAACATTATGCTAATACAATCCGTTATGCACACAGGAGAGCAAAACGGGTGTAAATGACAAATGAGTATTTTGCACTTTTGTAAGCTTCTGGGGGTGGGGGGAGGGCATGCACAAACTTTTTTTAACTTTTTAAAAACTGTTGTTTGGATTTATGAATCGAGTTTCTTGTTTGCCCAGGTGTTAAAGTCTCCAGGTACTAGTAGACATACAAGCCTGGCATCATGTAGACATACAAGATGTACAGTGAGTCCAAGGGATTAGTGTAGGATGAACAGGTAGCTTTGGACATGCTTGGAATACATAAAAGTGAAAAATATGGAACTACATCCAAGCAGCAGAAATATATACATCAATAAGTTTTGACAAAATAGTGACTTACCATCTTTTGTGTCTATAGTATTCACTAAGCCAATATGTCCAATGAAGTAGATGATGCTAATGAATTGCTTCATGGTCACAATAACTCCTGTTACTTTCAATAGCTGGATGTCATGCATTCAGTGTGTGTGCTAAGGTCCTCCTCAACATTTTATGCTGTTTACTTGAAGTTTTGATGTTCTTTATGCAAATGAGTTCATGCACCACTGCCTCTCTTTCATTCCCAGCCACGAGACCAGATTAGTAGAATAGCTGAGAGCTCATAGTGAAAGCAAAGCTAAGCAAGAATCCCATGAAGCTCTACTACATGACAAACAGACCCCTATGTAGTAGGGACCTGTGGAGCATGTAGTATGGAAGAGTGCCAGACCCACAACAATTCACAAACAAAATGTCCTCTCTGACAGCCACTGCTCTTTTGTCTGGTGCATGAAGAATGACTCAAATACAAATAAATTCCTTGATTCAATTCAGCTTCCAGGGGTTGATAATTTACCTATAATTATTAATCAAAAATATTCAGTATTCACAATTCACTGAGCATTCAGAGGACACCCAAGGAAGGAACAGAAAATCTTGAATGCTTTAATAATTTAACACAAGTCTTCAAAGACAAAAAAAAAAACACATCTAATTTATAATTTAAAATCAATTTGGTATTATTTTAATAAGGAAGTATGTTTCTATGGTGTAGTCTTATGTAGATTGTTTAATTCCATAGCATAGCACTTCTGACACCTGCCTTAGACCAATGACCATGTTTGCAAGCCTCCAGGGGCCTCTACCTGAGCTCACACGGTGAGTCAATTTCACTGCGACGTCTGGTGTCCATGAAGGCTTCCATTACTGCTTATCTACAATGACAAATGTTTTCTTAAATTCTAAGATACTTCAAATCATTAAGTTGCCGAGCAATTTCACAAATATCACAAATATAGAATTGTTGCAACTGCGTTGGGGTAGTTTTTTCTGCTATTCATTGTAAAGATGTCATTCTCTATTTAAACGTACACGCTGTATGCAAAATAAGAGGGAGGAACAGGAAACAATAACAATGAGCAACATGCTAAAATTGGAAGGCGAATATGGAAAAAGAAACTGGCAGCTCCATGAATATTCTCCATATATCCATCAACTCTATATTTCAACAAAAATACAAAAACAACAAGCAACAGAAACAAAGATGATGAAGATTGGATCTATATTAGACTGTTCTTAAGATTGTGCTTATCGAATGAATAATGCAGCCTTGTGTACTGTTGAAGTGGGCTATCATGCAGGTTTATGCCACAGACTGAACACTCTAAAAAAATTCAGACAAAATTGGTTTTTTAGATTCAAAATGGTTTTTTGAAAAACCAAATTTCAATGCAAAACCAACATGGATTTTTAAAAAAATCCATGTTGGTTTTTTGCATTGAAATTTGGTTTTTCAAAAAACCATTTTGAATCTAAAAAACCAATTTTGTCCCGAAATTTTTTAGAGAGAAGCTCAGACTTAAGATTGCTTGAGTGACGCCAATGCCTCAACTGCTTTACTTCATTAATTCAGTTAAGCCCTAAAACAGGGCACACTGCCTCTCCCAGTTCAATCCAGGCTGCAAGTATATTATCCTCCCACAAAATGTAAAAACAAATGGCCTTATGCAATATTCATCTTATCCATTGCAGCTAAGTATTCAATTTCTATGCATCTATGAAAATCCAGTTGGCTCTTTATCACATGTTGATGTACATCTATTGAATCCACAGAGCTGCTGAATTTAGTGAAGTGCTGAGGGCTATCATCTCCTTTAATTGGGTGGTTTAGTGGCTTCTCCTGGGTCCTGATAAAAAGCACCAGTTAAACATGCATGACTTGAGTCTTGCTCCAGATTCAAGGGAATTAGCTTTGATTCTGCGTTTTTCATAACATTTTTAAAAATAAGGCGTTGAATAAAAAGCAGTTGTAAAAAGCCAGATGAAAGAGCTGTGCCCTTTGATCATCAGCCGGGCAAGCTAAGGGCAAAGGCCATGCAAACTGCAGGAGAGTCCAATCAGCTCTTGGTTGGTCAACTGTATGCAGCACATTCACTCTCGCCCAAGGGGCTATTTAATGAATTTCACACGCATATGAATAATAATTAGCTTACAGCGCTTGTGCTTTTTATTAGCAGCACAGCTGCTCTTACCCCAAGAATTTCATGAAATCTCGTTAGCACTCTGGAGGTCACTCTGTTTCACCAATCTCATTCAAATTTACTCTACATTCTCTGTAGGTTTTTCATTTTCGACCAGTCACTTTTGGTGCCCTTCTGTGATGGAAGAAACTAAAATGGACTGCCTTCCATGGGTCAAAGGTCAACCATGCCTTCTTCTTCTTCTTCTCCTTTGTATATCCGTGACCGGTGTCCCTGTGTTGGAACCATGCACTGTCTGTGCTGCTTAAAGTGCTTGCACATTATTTTTTTCACTACACCCAGATCCCCAAACAGCCCAAAAATTATTCAAATTTCCATTATGCAATTATCAAACAACCTATAGAAGATCTAGCACAAATACGCGGTTTCTAAACAGCTAATCGTGGAATTCGAACAACCAAGCCATTTACGTGACAGGTGATCTATACCTTTATTTATTTGTCTGTCCTTCAGCGATTTCAACCTTTTATGGCTTTTTTAGGCCTATGTACCCATGATCAAAGAAAACAAAGGATGGTTTTTTTTATCGTGATATGCCATCAACTACATCAAAGGGACAGTTTTTGCATTTTACCTGTTTACACAGCCTGCTTGCTTTCAAATCCAGCAGTCAGTAGATGTAATAGATGGAGTCTGGTCAGTTAATCAAGCCATGCCAGAGCTCTGCATGCCAAAAAGGCTACTCCGACCAGCAGTTCATCCATCACAGACATTTTTAAACTTTTCTTTCATCTTGAAGTCTGCTTTCATCACAAAATCTATGTCGACTTTGCTGTAATATCATAACATTGTTTGAATGTTTTGAAAATCTGCTAAAATAATTATCTGAGGACCAGAAGTCTTCTATACAATAACCCACTTAATCTCCACCACAATTCTAAACAGTATAAACTGTTCCAAATACATTATTCCAAATACAATGTTCCAATCGCACTCTATATTTATGATAAGAAACATTTAATCTGGTAGAGATCTGCACAAATCAATGAAGTATAAATATAGAAGAATAAAATAACAATGCTTAACGTCAAGCTGTCATTTTCTACAGTGAACACACACAAACAGCACCTACAGGAGCAGTGACCTTTATGGGTCTTTCAAAAGCAAAGAGCCGAGCTGTCACAGTACATTTGAAACCAGAAAGTAAAAGAAATGCTCATGTCAAAACAATATAGCCTTTTGTCCTACTGAACTTCCTATACACTGTTTTTGAAAAAAAAACTCTGAAAGTTAATGTCAAAGGATTAAATGAAACTCGGTTTGTAAATTTTCTATGGTTGAGGAATAAAATGGTTAGACAATGATAATGGTTTCCTAGTTTTCACTTTTGTTTATTACACCTTTGCAAGATAGTGAGTGCCTGTCACTGCATACACATGTATGTTTATATGATCGTTACACAGAATATTCCTGAGCCACCACACTGCATGACACTGCCCTTATGCTCCAGAGTCAGAATCCAGGAGAGGAGCCAGTCATTCTAGTCTGTGTAAGAACCAGGCTGAAGATTGAAATTTGAATCTCCCTGAGCCACCACACCGCACGAGTCACTGCACGACACTGCACCTACATGCCCCAGAAGTTAGAATCCAAGAAAGGAGCCAGCTAGTCTAGTCTTTGCAAGAACCAGGTTGAAGATTGAATGAAGATGGTCCTTAATGAGCACTTTGATTAGGTTGTTGAATGGCTGTGCATGTTGCATGCATTAATGAGGTGTATTGTAAGATGGGATCACCAAGAAACAGGTCTGCCAGAGACAAGCTGTTTTGGCTCACCACAGAGCACGGAGACTACTAATATTGGACTCACTTCAAATCCACCCAAGACAACAGAAGAAAGAGAAGAGCTGATTGAGCAATGCACATGATAATATTATGGTTGTTTATTGATTATTCTTCCACATGTCACAGTGGACAATTAAGAAAATGCTTCAGACAGACAGACAGCTGCTAGACAGGGAGACAGACAGGCGAAAAAAAGTCACCCCCCCCCCCCCCCCGCCACGAACAATGAGATATATTGAGCAGTTCTCGGGACGTACGGGACAGGACAGGACAATTGCCTTCTAACACATGATAACTCTGGCCACCAAGGTATCTAGCCTGCAAGCATTTATACCTAGGTAGTAGACAAATTGCTAAAGGACAATTAACAAATTACTGAAGGACAAATAAACAAAGGTGAGTGAGTGAGTGAGTTGGTTTTTTACGTCTCATCAGCACCTGAGTGGGCTGTTTAGAGACATACTTGGTTTGTGTCAAGGTTCTTGATATGTTAAGTCTGTGAGATGTGACGGGTGCTTTTTTGTTGCTTGTCAATTTTCTCTTGTCTGTGCAAGGAAATCGTTGGTCTGTTGAGCTGTCTTGATTTGTTGTTTTGGATGGTTTCTTGGACTCAGAAGCTAAAGTTTCTTTCTTCTTCGGTTGTTGGAGTGACATTTTTCTCTGTAGAGCATAGGACGGTTGACTTAGTTGAATCTTATTACTGGGTGGGGTACGTAAATCAGATTCAGGATATTTCACAGTTTCTCCCGTCTTTGGTCGGTCTGGTGAAGGCGTTGTCCGAAAGACGTCCTTGAAATGGTTCTCCAAAAGTTGAATCCTTCTCCGTGGTGACGAATGTAGAACTGGTCTTGGGTAATCTGCGTCTTGGTCAATTTTGTTCATGTCCTGTTCAACTATGCGCTTGGCTTCAGGAAACGAACATCCTGTGTCAATCTGAAATTGTACAATTTCCTTTTCTCTCTTGAAGACTTCACATTTGTGGCTAAACGCAGGGTGGTCGACTCTGCAATTGACACAATGCGAGGGCCTGAAACATGGTTTGTCTCTTGTGTGAGTGTGATCTCGATCACCACAATTGGCACAAATTGTGAACCGTCTACATGTTGTGCTGATATGGCCATACAATTGGCAATTGAAACAGCGTTTTGGTCGAGGAAAGAGTGGGCAAACTCTGCACTTTTCGGGTACATTATTGTTTTTGAATGTCAGTTTTATGGATTCATAACCATTTCGTTGAGACAAACGTTTGAATTGGGTAATGCCATGTTTTCGGAACCACTTTGTGAGTTGTGAGTCCGAGCATGTCTTGCTCTCTTTCGAGAAGATAATGCCTTTGCCTGGTTTTTGGAAAGGTTCAATGGAAACTTGTGTATTCGCTATTTCTTTGACAAATATCAATTTCTCTTTTTGTGCGTTATTCTGTGGTTGAATGAGAAACGTTCCATTGACTTGACGCTTTATTGTATCTCCTACTGTGTTGTCACAAATGTCTGCAACAATTTCGTACACAGCGATTGCTGTTAGGTCCTCTAGTGATTTATCAATACCAGTTATCACGAGGCAATTTTCTTCTTTTGACATGTGTGAGGGGCGGTCATGGTCAATCAAGTCATCTGATGATGTACTTGTCCGTGGGAATCTTGGTAGTCCAGTCGCAAATTTTTCGATCTCAGCCTGGTTTCCCGCTGAGGGACGCGCACCTTGGTAACCCGGTTGACGTACGATCCGGTTTGGAATCATGGTAAATGACATATTCATTGATATTCCCCTGTAAGGTAGGCACACCATGGCGCGCACTGTCTCATGTTGGCCACTAAGGATAGAGGTCTTCACCTTAGTGTTACCACCCAACGCCACGAGGATGCCAGAGTCCTGCGGGGGCAAATAAACAAAGGTACCTAGTAGGCAAGGACAGACAAATAAACAAAGGTACCTAGTAGGTACCTTTGTTTATTTGTCTGTCCTTCAGCAATTTCAATCTTTTATGAAATATGTATGCACCAAGGATCACAGAAAACAAAGAATGTTTTTTGATCATGCTATGCCATCAGACAGATCAAAGGAACAGTTTTTGCGTTTTACCTGTTTACACAGCCTGCTTGCTTTTAACTCTTGCAGTCAGTAGATGTGATAGATGGGGTCTGGTCAGTTAATCAAGCCATGCCACAGCCCTGCTTCTATTACAAAATCTATGTCGACCTCACTGCGATACCATAACATTGTTTTGAAAATCTGCAAAAAATGTTGTTCTCGATGACCAGAAGGTTTCTGCAATACTGCACTTTTAATATCTCCACCACGATCCTAAACAGTTCATTGTTCCAAATGCACTGTATAGTGTGTATTAATGATAGGAAACCCTTGGAGTAACTAGCCAAGGAGAAGAAACATCATTAACTGAGATATGACACCACTAATTTTTATGACTTAATAGCTGAAAATGGTATCATATTTAGCCCAGGACCCCTGGAGAGCAGCTCCTCTTTGATGTACCATGTACGTCGCGCTGCCCCTCATTAAGTTGTACCCCTCTAATTGGTGATTTTTGGAAACCCCCAACTCTAAGGAGGATCAAACTTTTTGAACAGCAAATGATGATCTTAATTATCACCATCACTGTGTGCGTTTTTGAACATAAACCATGACAGTCTTTTTCCCATGAAAATATGACAATTTTTCATGAAGTTACGACAGAAATTATATTATAAAATTAAAAAAACATAGCATTTTAAAAATCAAATTTGACTAACTTCCCCACATTTGGCAGTGATGAAACTTGGCATATTATCTGGTCTCAATGTCATCTTAAGCAAGGTATGGATTTTATTTTGTTCCAAAGTGTTCCAAAGACCTAAAAATGCAGTTAAAAATGGTCTATTTTGGCGCAAATTACAATGTGATTAATTCCCCTAAAAATTACATTTAGAGTCATATCTACACCTTGAAAATTTGTAAGGTGGATCATCTTAAGGTGTTATTAGTGCAAACAGTACAATGTTGTCTTCAAAGGGAAACTTATGCCTTAAATTAGCCAAAAAGGTGAAATTAAAACTCCTGTTAGATATGAATTTCATGGATACTTTTCTGGAAGGGGGTACAATTCTTGAGAAGAACAAAGGGAAAGATGAGAGAGAATGGGTGGGGTTATCTGGTCATTAGGACCTCATAGTGACGAACATGGAACATCATAAAACTATAGCTTGCGCCTCCTGTGCTAGTTACTCCAAGGGAAACCGTTCATTTGGTTGAGATCTACACAAATCAATGAAGTATAAATATTGAAGAATAAAACGACAATACCTTAACGTCAAGCCATCATTTTCCAATTTTCTATAGTGAACGCATAACAACAGTAACTACAGAGCTATTGACCTTTATGGGTCTTTCAAAAGCAAAGAGTCGAACTGTCACAGTCTATTTGCAGCCAGGCAGCAAAAGAAATGCTCCTGTCAAAGCATTATAACCCGTAGTCCTTCCAAACTTTCAACACTATAGTTGAAAAATACCTCAATAATTCACTGAAGTTTATTAATATAATAAAATTAAAATTTGAGGTGAGTCCAATATCAGTAACTCTCCGTGTACTGGAGTGCACTGAAACAGCTGTGTAATTTTTGGAATACTACAGATTCTTAACAAAGGCAGGGCTTTTCCTGGTTTTTCTCTTTTACCAATTATATCTTCACAAGAAGGAAATACAGAAGTAAAACCTTCTCACATTAAAAAAATCCATGTTGGTTTTTTTCATTGAAATTTGGTTTTTCAAAAAACCATTTTGAATCTAAAAAACCAATTTTGTCTGAAATTTTTTAGAGTGTAGAATCTACCTTAGCCACCACTGCACACCATCACACTTAAATGCTCAAGAAGTTGGAATCCAAGAAAGGAGCCAGTTAGTCTTGTCTGAGCAAGCACCAGGTTGAAGATTGAATGAAGATGGTCCTTAATGAGCACTTTGCTTAGTCTGTTGAATGGCTGTGCATGCTGCATGCATTATTGAGGTGTATCGCAAGATGAGACCACCAAGAAACAGGTCTGCCAGAGACAAGATGTTTTGGCTCACCCCAGAGCAAGGAGACTACTAATATTGGACTCACGTCAAATCCTCCCAGGACAAAAGAAGAAAGAGAAGAGCTGTTTGAGGCTAAAAGCAATGCAAATGTCTATGACATGTTTGTCCCACATATTGATATTGGTTGAAATTATTAGACATGAAAAAAAAATTCAGGCTTAGACCCTTTACAATACACTTTGTTTTGTTTTGTCATCAAAACAAGATTTTCCAACTATTTTTAGGCCAAACATTTGACATCCATCTGAACAAGACAAACACAAATCTTTCTTTTTTTTAAAGTGAATAAAAAATATAAAAAAACAGGCGGTGCAAACTAACTTCTCTGAGAAAATGACTGTCTTTGTGAAAGGCAAATAACTTCAAATAAAACCAAAAGTTCAGATTGGGGGCAGTATGTCTGGTATTCTTTGTCCTATAGACATCAGTCTCATAAATCTTCCTGACACAGCCTACAAGTATGATACAATATCAGACAAGGTGGCCATGTCTCTTACACTGACAGCATACAAGCAAAAGGTTTAACAAAAGCCATTGTTTCCTGCCGCACTGAAGACATCGGCCCATTCATTGGACAGCATCTGGTCTTTCCTAAGACCTTTACAGTTGATACTGTCTGATCAATGAGAACAATGATCAAAGAATAAAGCTCCCGGGAAATTTATATTGTAGGCTTTGGGTTAACTTGTAAATTAAAATCCTATAAAGCGTAATTTGTGTACATGTATATATTGAATTGAATTGAATTATTCATTTATATAGCGCTACTTTTTACTCTAATGAATATCCAAGTGCGCTTTACAATGGGTACATCATATACATCATATATACATTAGGTACAGTGACAATTATGAATCCTGGACTATTTATAGATTCTTCATCAGCACCAGGTGGCAGCTTCTTCAGTTTCTTACATGTATATATGCATACTTGTTAAACATATAGTCCAACGGTGTCATAAATAAGTGAATTCCATGTTTACTGACCAAATAGAAATACTATTTTCAATATCTTCATTGTGGTAATTAGCTGTAATTGTAATAGTTAGCTAGCTAGGCAGCTAGACTTTCAGATATTTTCAGCAGAAGCCTAACAATCTCCATAGACTCCACTGCAGTTAACAATCCAGCTGCTCCTTAGCCAACAACATGGTAACAGGAAACGGAGAGATTAAGCCCGGTAGGCAGAGGCGGCGGAGCTGGGGGGGCACTGGGGGCACGTGCCCCCCCACTTTTAGGCCCAAAAATACATAAAATGCCCCTTTTGCTCCTTGAAATTACCGTAGACAAGCTGCCCCGGGGCCTGGTGCCCCCCCACTTTTCGAAGCGTTCCGCCACCTCTGCCGGTAGGAATGTCCGCAAGACTACATAAACATCATTACGTGATTGGGGGTGAAGCATGATTTCCTCGACTAATAATAGCAGCAGGAAAACCAGGGTTAGTGGCCTGCGAAATACTGATCTTCCTGGATTCTGCAGCCGAACTCCCAAGAGGCTAATTTCCAAAGAAGATGCAAGGTGGCGCTTTGCATTTACTTCCGGGTCAAAGGTCATACTTCAGAGTTACAGGGGTCAGCGGTCAAAGGTGAGCATACTGTAGTGAGTGTAGCCTATTTTAGAAAGTGCGTTGGAGAATGGAAAAAGAGAAGAGAACAAAAAGTTATCCATAGAATTAAGAAAAGCAAAATTAGTATTCGACAATTTTCTGCAGTTGCCGAACCATATTGAAGAAACTCCCTTTTCTACAATTACTTTCTTCTATTCTTTTGCTTCGCAGGAACAATGTACCACACCATTTTTCAAGTTCTGGCAGTTAAAAGAAAAACTAACGAGTGTCCTACACTCTAAAAAAATTCAGACAAAATTGGTTTTTTAGATTCAAAATGATTTTTTGAAAAACCAAATTTCAATGCAAAAAACCAACACGGATTTTTTTAAAAATCTATGTTGGTTTTGCATTGAAATTTGGTTTTTCAAAAAACCATTTTGAATCTAAAAAACCAATTTTGTCCCGACATTTTTTAGAGTGTACTCATATTTAAAGAGATGAAATGTAGCATGGGCCTACACCACTATAGATGGAAGGTCGTGCCTGAAGCAGCAGAGCAGAGCAAGAGGCTTGGTTCTAAGCAAAAATTACAACTTTGACAACAACTTGCATTTTCAATATTTTATTGTTAGTGACAATAACAAAAATATGTTTGTTTTGAGCGAATGCTGTGGACAGTGTTGTAGCAGCAAATACAAATGTCTGTTATACTTCAATTACAAGCAGAATATCATGAGCTCTCCATCGCAAGCAAGTGTTTGGATGAGGAACAACAAGGCGGACAGCACAAATATCAGAACACAAATGATCATACATTGTTCACCTGGTCTGGTCTTTCAGAAAACAGAAAGAGGACAGTTGAATATAAAGTCTATAACAGTGATTTAAACAGTAAATTTTTGTATCAGTGGTCATTTACATATCACTTGTTAGTGTCTTTTTGAAGGAACATCAATCTCACAAATTTAATTCAACAATTATAGGCCTACATTTTCATTGGTACAATCTTTATCAAGTCTCGCTCTTCAATGGCATAAGTTACTTCACAGAATATGATAATGCAACTAAACTGCAAGTATAACGACTTGAGGAATAGCCTACTGATTGCTTTAACCATTTGGAAATAGGCCAATAAATAGGCCTATCTTTCAAAGATCGTTACAAAAACAATTATGCGAAAATTAAACGTGTTGGAAGGGACATTTTGGGCTCGTCAATGCAACATCGCCTGCACAAGTTTTACATGTGGGCCTATCTTTCAAAGATCGTTGCAAATACAATAGCGAAAATTAAACGTGTTGGAAGGGACATTTCGGGCTCGTCAAGGCAACATCGCTTGCACAGGTTTTACATGTGGGCCTACGGTGTACATGTTATGTTATGGCACAGGTCTTTATATTGTGCATCCTGTCCATAGTTGGTGTATATGACAACAGGACACATGCATACAGCTTGTGACAGGAGACGAATTGCAGTATTCACTGGCTCCAAAATCTGTCCAAATACTGCTTGGCTCTGGCGTACACTCTAAAAATTTCAGACAAAATTGGTTTTTTAGATTCAAAATGGTTTTTTGAAAAACCAAATTTCAATGCAAAAAACCAACATGGATTTTTTTAAAAATCCATGTTGGTTTTGCATTGAAATTTGGTTTTTCAAAAAACCATTTTGAATCTAAAAAACCAATTTTGTCCCCACATTTTTTAGAGTGTATGGTTCTACTGCAGAGGTCTATACTGCATGCCACAACCAGAGAGCTGCAGCAATGGATGGCCTGAGGACGCTGCAGGATGCTGGCTTCATAATTGTAGGGCCATGGCAAAGCTGCAGGTTGTTGCTGAACTGATGCAACTGTAAAATTCAACTGTAAATATAGACAGCATATTTCTAGTTAGATAGCCCTCCCTTGAAACACAATTAATAGATTGATGAAGCCGAAGTGCATGGGTCGGCATGTATTTTCATACCAGACTGTTTCATATATAGGTGGATTGATTTCCGGTAAGCCTCTGTCACTTCGATATTGTGTATGGGAGGCTGAGGGCCTCACAGTCCCTCGAGGGTGGGTGAGTTTGTGTTTTATGCCCCATCAGCACCGGTGTGGGCTATTTAGAGTCATGAATAGGTCTGTCTCCAAATGGGGATTACGACAGGTAAATCGGTAGATGGCACTACGATAAGGGGGGAGGGCTATTTTTGTCTTTGGGGAAGCCCACCAAATGACATACGAGGGGTGTCCCAAAAGTTCTGACCAATTTTTTTGGCAGACCTTTCTATTTGTAATAGCTAAATGAAATTTTCACAGAATAAATTTCAGGTATTTGACCATCTTTTTTGAAAAAAATCAAGACTGTAAGAAGTGTTTCAGTTACTGTTCTGTTACCATGGTTACAAGAGGTCAGTGCACCCAGCGCAGCTCAATTTCTCAGACGAAATTCAGCAAATTAGCTGTATTAAAGTCAGAGAATTTATAGTAAAAAAGCAAATGATTGCAAGAAAATGTATTTCCTGATAAGCTTGCAGTCTTTCAAGATATCTTCCATTAGATTATGAACATTTATTTATATTTCAACCTGATCAGCTGAGGCGATTACCAAAGGCTTTTTCCGGCAGTTGCCTGACAGCGCTTGAGACGGTTTGGCTGAAACAATCTGCTGTCAAGAGGCAGCGCTCAGGAACCTTAGGGTAAAAACCCAATCTCATCAGCTTTAATTACCAGATTTGGCCTTCTGTATCTTTCTGTGATACTAAAATACAGATACCAGTTCAAAAATTAAAGAAATAATAGTCATAATGAGAAATGAAGCAGTAGCCACTTACACTGAAATTCCACAATTTAGGAACAGCCCAGTTTGGAGGACCCAGGCGATCGCCTCAGCACATCGGTCAAACTGATTCACAGCGACTTTAAATGTAAATGAAAAACTTTAAGATACAGTTAGATTTCCAAATAATATTTTTCATGATCATCCATTGCATATTAACAATAAATTCCTTGGTTATTTACAAGCCTAGATACTTGGATTTGGCCTAAAAAATTGAGCTGCGCTGGGTGCACTGACCCTCTGTTTCCATGGCAACAGAAAAGTTAATCAAAATGTTCAAACAGGCACCATATTTTCAAAAGGGATAGTGAAATACCTGAAATTGATTCTGTGAAAATTTCATACAGCTACTTCAAACAGAAAGGTCTGCCAAAAAAATTGGTCAGAACTTTTGGGACACCCCTCGTATTACCTGGTTTGTTTACAAAGTAAGTGAAATCCTAGCTGTGACAAACAGTTAATAATAATCTGGTTGTTAACACTTTACAATCCCCCAATCTGTATGATAACAACACACTTTTCTGTTGAACTGTTGTTTTGAGAACATAATCAATACAGTGTAGCTGATCCAAACAATCAAACATTCAACAAACACACTCATTAAGTCAGAATCCTTGGCTTGGTCAACAACACCAATCACCTTGCTGAAAGGCAAAGGGGATTCCATCAGAGCTCCCATTGCACGGAGACACCACAGGTCTGTACATAAATTCAGAACTACAAAGGGAGACAGACCTATTTTCACAGCGCAGAGAGTGGTTTCATGGAGCCAGCCTGGAGGCCTTGGCGCATGCACATCACGTCTGCCATATGGCCATCTCTGGCCTCAACTGTGCATGATTGCCCCTAATAACATTACTTGTGCATCGACCTTTGCTCTGCCAAACACAGATTGACCACCCACTCGAAATCCCTTACTCGTCCCACGGGTCTATTTAATTGCCTGCTGACAAAAACCATTATGATGTCATTTACAGTCATTACACTTAACATCACTCATCATTTGTTATAGTCAAAGAATGAGAACTTACAATCAGCTGTTTGTTGCCATCAATGACCTCACAACCCGCTCTACCCATTGCATTGAAATAAACTGTCAATGACTAGCGAAATCATCGACAAGTGCTGTGACTCAGTAGGTGACTTGTTTTGATAGTATTGAAAGTATAGGATATGACCTCACGAGTTGCTAATGAGTCATAGAGAATAACATGGCATGAATAGGGATATGACCTCACAAGGAACTTGTCAGAGAAATTCTCTAAGTACTTGTCATTCGTCGCCTGTAAAAGCACTTATCATTCGTCGGCTGTAAAACAAGAGTCCATTTTCAAGGACAAGCAACAGGTAGCTGGAAGCTGGTGCAGATCTGGTCAGGCAGCATCAGCTTCATCACAAATGGCTCTTTTATACCTGGCTTAGCAATTAACTTTTTCCCCATCTAACTTTTTACTGGCTTCTGTTTCCAGTACAGCAGTAGATCTGTTCTTGTTCTAACAGGTAGCCTTTACCTTTATGAAGCCCTGATGGGTTTTCAGTGTACATAATATTATCTGTACAACAAAAAGGCACATAAAAGGACATTAAAATGATGGTGAATGAATTGCATGGCTTCATCACATTTCAGATATTTTTTTAGTAGATCGATGAGCCACACAGAGTGGTCTCAGAAATATGGATGTGAAAATTAATAAAGGGCTCATTCAGTTCAGGGCCAAAGTCTTCAAGCCAGGACCATCCACCAACACCAAGCCACCCACAAAATGCTGCAGTCCCAGGATGTCATCTTTCAACTTGCACGCAGCAATAGACCTTGGCCATCCTTCAATTTTTTTTCCTCACAACTTTTGTCATGTTGTTGTATGCATTTGTATGTTCAGTAGGTACGGTATATATTCCATGTTAGCCATACAGCTTCAGACATTAATAGTAATTAATTATTGCATAATTTGACCAAAATTGCAAAATATATCCATTTTAGAGTCAGTTAAGCAAACCTATAAAAACAAAGGCACCCACCTAGTGCCACTAGGCTCAGTAGTCAGTACACCCACACACAATCTGACTCAGTTGCACAACAGTTGGTGCAAATAATCAACAAAACACAGCACTTCATTTTCAATTTAAAAAGTTGTGGGTGCACTCCAGCACTTGCAGTAAATTTAACAGGAAAATGCAAATTCCAAATTCATATAAAACAAGTGAACGTCTCAATACATGTTTATGCAAAAAGGCATGATTGCAAATATCAAGCACACAACTTCAAGCTTAGAATGAACTTCTTGCAAAAGTAAATAGATGCATAATAATAGTCATGTCACTATCATTTGGCATACAAATATATATCACATAATTGGTAACAATATAATATCACAGAAATTGACAGCAAATATCAATAAAGTGGTAACACAACCAACTCCATAAAAAGTCACAAATATTGAACTGCAAAAAACACTGTTAAATCTGGTGTTTTGAATATTTTTCCTTCTGATACCACACATTAACTCAGATAATTGACACTTTCCAAATCTATGAAGTATCTTATAATGATTTTAAATATTCCAAAAAAGGTTATTATAATTAATTCAAGCATATGAATCAAAAAAGCCAAATTAATTTGGTATCTAGTCACATTACCTCAAATTAAATCAAACAGTAAACTTTCAAACATTCCAGTAGGCCTGCTTATTATCTCAATATCTGTTCCTCAATGTGGAATTACTGATATAATGTACCTTCGATCAATTCAAAGACACAGTAACCCCTTAATTCTGAAATTGATATAACATCTCATATACTCTCTTTATAACATAACTTTGAACAATGCGAGTGTATCACAATATGCGAGCATTCACTAATACTACTTCCCTACAACCCTTGAGAAAAGTGAATGAAACATGGTAACAAGATTAATATATATTGAGTTACAACCTTATACCACAGGCAGATTTACATAGACACATTGTAACAATAGAAATGCAATGTGGGAACCTCAGCCACTACAACCTTGTGACAGTGAACACTGTAAAATTAGAATTTTGAGTCAGCTCAAATGATTGAGTGAGATGATTGCACAATTCCTTTGAGCTAACATAGCTTGTTGTTTAAAGCTATGATAATCTGTCTGTTGCCATAATTTAAAACAAGTTGTATTAGAAACTATCTCGCTCAATCATTCAAGCTCACTCAAAATTCAAATTTTGCAGTGTCAAGAATAACAATGATTTTTAACTGGTACAATGAATGAACCATGTGGTTTTTCTGACAACAGCTTCTCAATATTTTCAAATAATAACGTAAATAATCAATAAAATTGAAAATTTCGCTGCAGCCTCTTTGGCGAACAAAAATACAATTCGTTTCATACACATTTTAATATTGAGGTAATGATTTCAAAAGTCACAATATTTATGGACATAATATTATCACATTTTCAAACTTTAATTACTTGAAATGAAATATTCTCAGTACCGATCTCATGTGAATAGAATTTCATACAATAAGAAACAGCAATTGCATGACGTCAATATAATGGCTGTTGATTTTTTTCGGATTTTCTTCAGTTGATATCTTTTACGAGGAGCAACTTCCGGTTATGTTGGGTCTTGCAAGCCAGTATTGTTATTACAGCTTCATATATTATAAGCTCAAGAAAATTACTATACATGAGAAGTAGTAGATATTGTACGATGTCTGACGAGTGCAGCAGTCTAAATCATACAGGACATGAATTCGTCTGACAACACCAAGACGTGTAACATTTCATTCAGGGTCTTATGTTAAAGGTGACCATGTCAAGACAAGGAGTGTTGTCATTAATTATTTATTATGTATAGGTCATATCAACATCAGAAAATCAAAAAGTGATTTTTTTTCAACAAACTGCGATCAAAATTTTTCCCCAGTAAACTGCTTGTCAACATTTTCCAGTAAACTGCTTGTCTAAATGTCGTACACTGTAAATTCTGAAATGTTGAGTTAGCTCAAATGATTGAGTGAGATGGTTGCACAAATTGTTTGAGCTAACATAGCTTGATGTTTTGAGTTATGATAATCTTTTTGTTGTTATAAATTTGATGTTTTGAGTTATGATAATCTTTTTGTTGTTATAAATTTAAACAACAAGCTATGAAAGCTCAAAGGGATTGTGCAACCATCTCACTCAATCATTTAAGCTGACTCAGAATTCAAATTTTACAGTGTACTAACAAAAAAAGGAGAAGATCCGAACGTAAATGTTAAATCTTGACCATCAACAATCCATACAATTATAGTTCAAAACATACATTTCTGATCGGATATCAATTGGATAGGTAGTAGTATTGCCATTTTATGAAACAATGATTCATTTAAAATATTCTCTATACAACAACAACCCGGACATGGCTCTATAAAGGCCAGGAAAAGCAAAGATATTCACCAAATTCACTGCAGTTGGACATGTTGCGCACAGACCATGATGTGAAAAAGTTACATGAGGTTATAGACATCTTGAATAGGAAAATGACACTGATAAGAATTTGAAAGGTACTATTTGTCTCTAGTCCTAACTTGCTGTATATCTGAAGCACATGTTATCTATTTACTATATCCAGATGGTGTACAAAGTGTACAGACACGTACAATGGGGCATGTCTACTGTAGCAGTGGTTGAGGGAGGCAGGATAACTGATATAACACGCCAACACAGATATATAACCATGAAGACATCATTTGGAACTGTTAGGTGTACACCAAAGCTGCATGGGAATATGGGAAACATGTATGTAGGTAGCACATCTTTGAAATAAAACCTTTGAGCTTAAATGACAATTCATAATTTGGATTAATTTTCACACATTCACTGTGCAAGTCAAATCTTGAGTCAGCCAGAATGATTGAGTGAGATGGTTGCACAATTCCTTTGAGCTAACATAGCTTGTTGTTTTAAGTTATGATAATGGACAGATTATCTTAGCTGAAAACAACAAGCTATATATATGTGAGCTCAAAGGAATTGTGAAACCATCTCACTCAATCATTTAACACTGTGTACCAACCAAGTGACCCAATTAAGGATTTTCTTTGTTTACATTTTGCTAGTTTTCATACATGTATATAGAGCAAGCAACAAATGTTGCATATAGCCAGTATGCTGTCTTATAGTATACACAATATATATATATAAAATTTGGAATCAATCAGTCAAGTTTTCTGGGAGATTATAGGCAGTTTTAGTAAATTTTAGTGCATTTTTTACTAGAATCACCAAATCCTTTGATTGCTAAATATTTTTAAAAGCTTGAAATTTCACATTGAGATTTCTGATACATAAATACAGCATACTGGCTATGTGTATGTTATATTGTAATTACATTGGTTTCGGTCTAAAATTGAAGATTTTATGATTAACTAGGTCGCTTCGCATAGAGCAAACGGTACACGGTGTTAAGCTGACTCAAAACCCAAACTCATTCACCAAGATATGCAGGAAAACTCAGTTATCTTCAGAGAGAAGTATTTGAGGTGGGTTCATTTGCACTTTGGCTAATCTGGGACTGTGGCAGTGAGTTAATTGAGTTGTGTTAGGAAATAAGCTCCACTAACAAGGAAGTCTTTTCTTTTAACTACTAAAGCACATTCACTTTTCTTCCGGTTCAGCACAGTAAAATTATTCTCTGGCCATATTATGAAAGAAATTCACTATTTACTACTTTATATATGCAGGATGGGCAACTGGGCACTTGTTTAAGCAGCGTGTAGCAGGCTATACTTGGCTACACCTATTATTTAAATGCAAAGTTTGCTCAAGATAATGATTAATTTTCTAGCCACATTAATTGAGGAAAGTTTAGATTTGGAAGTCAGCTATACAAGCTGGGTGAAACTCATTAACTTCCAAATGGAAACATCGTATTATCATATATAAAGACCTAATTGACTATTGACTATTTAGATTCACTAATTACTTCATAATTTACATGAATTTGGGAAGGACGTTGATATCATTTAGCTACACCACAAGAGCATGGTTAATTGGTTATTGAAATGCAACTGTTTGGGTACACTGGTGATGTTAAATATGTCAGATTTGTACAAGCGATATATGATAAGGCAACAAGTATCATAGAAAGATATGGACCTGCCTTCTGACCTATGAAAGAATTGAGCAAGTTGTAAAGCAACGGTTATAGAAAAGAGCAAGGACAAGACAAAGACACTGGTACTACATAACAATTGTGGATCAACACTTGCGATTACACAGCAGCTGTGACAATTACAAAGTTGCAATTACACAGCTGTGGTTAAAAGGTGCTGCATGTGCACATGGAAAGCCTGATAGGTCAACTCGAACCCAGGACTGCAGGGCACCACAGACAGCAAGAACCAAATGCCTTGGAAGTTGAGCAAAAATCGGTGCATGGAAGAAAAGGTTTGGAAGATCGCGTGGTGGAAATATCAAGAACTGATGAATCAAATTATAAGACCTAATCCATTCTTGCGAATACACACAGGATCAAGGCACCCAGTTATATAAAGTACAAAAATGATGCATATAAAAGCGACTCCTTTTGGTGAATTACAAACATCGAAGGATGGTTTGCTGAACAGCGTATTCCGCGAATACCACTGACCGAAGTTGGACGACCAATGAAAGTCAACAGTAGAATCAACATTACCCATTGCAAAGGGTCAATCAAGACAAGCTTCGCTGCACTACAACCTCTACATTTCTATCAAGCTGCTTTAGCATTATCTTACAATCAAAATATCTGTCACTCAGGACACACCTTTCACAAAAAGGATCTAATATATATCTAATATAATCTTTGATATCACAATCAGTTCACCCAAAATTAAGTCTCCAAACAAATTCCCCACAGAATTTAACACAACAAATAAACACGACGCAAAAAAGCAATTTAGTGCATCACCAATATATCTGTTAATACTTCATATAAAATGGTAATTTCAACCACAAACAACTGACCTGAGAATACAAGCTGCACTTTGCTGGCAAAATAAGCTACCATTGATGAAGCATAGCAGTGGGACACCAGGCTGTTATAGAATTACAACAGCTTGGCAAAATATGGAAAACTGTAGCAGGTTACAAACCTAAGCAGAATGATGGGCCTAACGGATAATACAAATGATTTATTAAAGTCAAGAAACTTGGAACGATATAAATAACTAAGAAGGCCAAATATAAAATTACAAATCAGATGACATGTAGAAAAGCAACCCTGAGAACACAATAGCAAAGGCGACAAATGTAAATGATGATGTGATGTAGGAGGAGATGCTTCCTTCAAGTTCAGCTCTTCGCATTAAACGATGATGATAAATATCTTTGTTTTGTTGAATTGACACTGCGAAGAACTGTTGAGGAACTCTTAAAGTAGTGTTGAACACTATCAAAGTATTTTCTGCTCGTACTCCTTGAGCTGCTTCCGAAACCCTTCGTTGGGTTTGGTGTCGGGACGAAGAATCTGTAGATAGTCCAGGGCCTCCTTGTAACGCATGCGCTCGTTCTTGATCAAGTAAGCGATCACGACTGCGGCCGAGCGGGACGCTCCGTAATAACAATGAACCAGCACTACCCCATCCGTGCCCGATGCCCCCCTAGCTGAGTCCATAAAGTCAAAACACTCGTCCAAGTACTGCATGAGGTTCACCGAGGGCATGTCCTGGATGGGAACTTGTTTGTAAGTGAACTTATTCGGGAAGCAGATTTCTACCTCCGTCGTCACGTTAAGAATATGTGTGACGTTGGCCCTTTCCATGGCGTGCAGGTCCTGAGCGATCTCCAGGGAACCTGAAATAGACGAAAGGATAAATTGTAACTTCAGACTCTAGATTATATGGCAAACTCAAAGCAGCAGACTTAAGTTGGCATTGTTACTTGGCATGCAGATCTTACCACAATCTATGCATTGAGCACATTACAATTTATGAATATGCATTATCTGCTTGACCTCTGCCTCCACCAAACCTTCATCATTATGATACATTATGTTATTTTCTATTTACCGCTTCCTATATTTTAGCATTAAACAAAAACACGTGTGCAGTTCAATGACTTGACCTGTGTGATCTGCCTTTTGAACTCCAGGATCCCCAGTGACAGCCATGCCCCAGGTGCGGCATGCGATGTAATCAATCCAAGCAACTTATGCAAGAACTGCGTCTGGTGCTTTCGTTGTAATGGGAAGGGACACAATGTCAACTTTTGAAGTAATATCATGCAGTGAAGTCAAGAAGGTTAAGACACACATAGAAAAACAACTCCCAGACAAAACGATAATGAATAATTAAAGACGTATCACCAACAAAGGATGCCAAGAATGAACTTGCTGAGAAGTAGATCACTGAGAGCAGTTTTTGTTCGTGTTGAATTCAGAATAACAAAATAAACACAAGCCAACTGAAAGTGTAGATTTTAGATAGAAATGGAAACAAAGATACGCTGTTTAAAGCAATTTCAAGTTCAGAAATATACTTTGCTGGTTGAGGAATAATACAAAAAGCCTGAGGAGATTTAGAGGACACCAAGGGAGGCTTCAGCTGCTGATCTTCTCTGAAGAGTTGTGTACATATGTGGTATGAATGTCCGGGGACCATCATCAAGTTTCTAGTTAGAAAGGTTTCAGACTAAGCCATGGTCAGTGGGCAAGGGACTCAAGGGTGGTATGCAAGTATGAGAGTAGAAATGTTGAAACATCATGCAGACGTATTTCAGCAGTTGCGTTCTCACAAGTTAAAGCATTTTACGCATCCTTGCCACAGATATGCATTTTATAATATCAATGCTCGACATTGGGACATTGGGACTTAGAGTAGGTCGGGGCAAGAAGCCCAGGTTAGGTGAGAGGCCCCCCCAGGGTTATATCCAAACTTACATTTTTGGTGCGTTTATCTATTGATAGGATTGAAGCTAGAGGCGTTTTAGGTGACGTCACACATTTTCAGGGCAAACAGCACCAAACCATAGTAGAAATTTAAAAAACAAAAAATGTGCATGGTTTTTGTAACTTTGACTAATTCTTTGAAAGGGGTTGTCAGAAATAGCATTGGAAATTTTTTAAAGTATAATGGATATCTGCATTGCTTCACTTTATGACCATCACATAAATATGATTTGGATCATGTTTTTGCATTTTAGTTCAAAATATAGAGGTCAAATTAAAATATGTGGGTTTGGGGCAAGAGGCCCCACACGATGTGGGGCATGAGGCCCCCTTCACTGGGGGTCGAAGCTGCTTCAGGAACCATTTAATAATGTGTACTTTACCTTAAATCTTGATAGAATAGCTTATTAAAATAGAAAACATTTTGGCCCGAAATAGAAATAGCGCAAAAAATATTAAAAAATAAAAGTATGAACAGAAAAATTCAGAAATTCAGAAAAAGTGAATAGAATGCTTTAAAAATGATAGAAGAACCCTAAGAAATAACTTTTAGGCTGAATGTGCTCGCAAAAAAATTGCCATAGGATTATAATAGGGGGGCTTCTTGTCCGATGGTAGTCCTACAAAATCTGACTCAAAACGAAGTTTTGAGTCAGATAACTTTGCCTTGACAGTTTCTTGCATTGATGCGACACAAAATTTGTCGCATCCAAAACAGCCTATATTTAGCCTTTTCCCCAAAAGATAGTCACATTTTGCCACATAATTTCCGGGAAAAACATATTTGAGGCCTACCTGGACCATTTTGGGGAAGTGGGACCTTCTGGGAAAGCCACAAATTACTTGCAAACTAGGGAATCGGCAACTTTCATCAAGTTCCCATGTTGACAGAAGACATTTTGTGCCTAATCACTGAGGGGGATGCATTGGGAATTCATACGCAAATAGTTCCCTAAAGTCTGTGTCAAATACCATCTAGCAACAGTTTTCTGGCCAGGAATAACTTCACTGCTGTAATCAGCTAGTATAAGATTTGATTTTGGCCTGCATACTACCTCGTTATTCACTGATATTTTTGAATGTCGGATCAGCTGATCTGTGGATGAATACACAATTTATGGCAGTGATACGGTCCGCCACCTTGGAAATTAAAATAAGCAAATTTTCAGAGGGGAAAATGTTTACACCTTGGATTATTTGGATATGACAGTACTATTGAATGGTCAGGATTTGGCAGGTAAATGTTTAACATCGTTTCTGAGCTATGTTGCAGTTCCTACAATTGTTTGATACTTTGTGACAGCCTCTAGAATTCAGTTCACTTGTTTGATGGGCCAAAAATGGCGGCAACCAACAAGCATTTCACTGCATGATAGATTTTAAGGGCATGACAGTCAAAGGGAATGATCAAAATAGCCTAAATAGATACTTTGCAATATTTCAGTGCCATTGGGACCATTGGTAATGTGTTGGATAATTTGAGGTTGCTAGGTGAATCTTGACATGTGTTTTGTTGATGCAAAATGTTGTTGCCCTATTTCTCATGATTTTTCGGTTCTGACCAATCAGCAGCAAGGGGTGGAGCATAGATTTAAACAGGCCATCCAATTAGATCTGAGGTGAAAGTAGCAGTGCACTGATATGTGCAAGTGTTGCAACATCATAATGCAGAAAAGTTTCAATGCAATGTCTTCTATCTCAAGATTGGCCTGCCGGCCAATCTTGGTTAAGATAGAATTTTTCGATCTAGTCCGATGGGTGGGGTAAGAAGGCCATTTAAATTTTTTTATAAAAATGGCCGTAACTCCTTTATTAAAATTGGTAGACATTTGTTTCACAAGTTATTAGTGATCCCTTCTTGACAGCATAAGCATTCAAATAATCGCCCATAAAAAGTAGGTCAAAACGCACCTCGAAGTTAAGGGGGGCCGCATGCCCCGACCTACTCTACATATTGTACAATGTACTCGACACGTGTTCACATATTTCTTTTGATATCTTAAGTAAAGACATTAAAAATATAATTTTGACAAACGTTAAATTCATTAGTGAATACATTCTAGAAGCATATAAGAAACACTAGAACTAAAAAGTTATCATCCGTATCAGTAATTTTACCACAAGAAATTCAAATTCAATTCAAATTCAAATTTATTGACCAATTGAAAAATTTATATTCACAAACATACATATTGCAACAGAAAATCAAGTTTGGTTGGCTGATGCCTTAAAGTCATATGTGCCATTACCAATATTATATAAATATTATATATTAATAGTCACTAAAGAAATAGCGCATGACCCTTACCAAGGAGCAGGCCAGGAAGTATTTGAGCGAAGTGTTTGCTGTGGGGCAGCCTGACGCCCACCGTGGTGAGCGTGGGGGTGGTGGCGGTCACGGAAAAAGCCGAGTTGGAGAGAGCGGGCATCTTGACGGGTGACGGAGCGGGAGATGGAGAACTGCTCCGACTACTTGCTCTGCTCATGGAGAAGCTACGTCCTCTTACTTCGCACGGGTCGCTCTCGCTGTGTCTCAGTTCCTCTACTGTCTTGTTCGAGCGCTCCTTCTTCTTGCTGCGTCTGTCTGGTGAACGCATCAGTTTCTTCAGGAAGCTCATCCTGCTGAAGACTGAAACCAAGAAAAGCACACAAGTCAACAAACCATAATGTAAAGATCAATAATCTATTATCTGTTGTGGTCAATAAACTAGACGAAAGTAAATTATGGCAAGAGTGACAAAGTTTGAAAAATGACTCATATGTTCCATTCCAAGAAAAATGGTACATGTACCTCTAAGTCCAATGGTTATTTGGTTTTATGAGAATGAAAAACCACATACAAAAAAATTAAAACCCTGAAACAGAAAGCAACTGACACAACCAGTTGCCTCCGAATGGTTGTTTTTGGTACATCAACTGGTCTTATGTACCCTGTTATCCAATCGAAAGCCTTGGAATGCAGGCGCGAAATTTTTGGCACCAAAATATTTTTTTACCCTCGGCAATGTATACATTGCCGACGGGTATTGTAGTTACTTTGGGAAAATTTGTCTGTCCGGCGGGCGGGCGGGCGGGCGGGCGGGCGGGCGGGCGGGCGTACGGATAACGGGCGTCCCACTTGTGTATTGGGAGTAATGCCAAAACTATGGAATGTACACTTTTTATTTTTGGGACATTATTATATCTTTCATCCTAGTTGTGCCTTTTAGGGGTTTAATCCACATGAGATTAATACTTTTCTCACAATTATTGAAAAATATGAAAAAATATTATTTTGTGTATTGGGTGTCAAGCCAAAACAATGGCATGCATATTCATCATTTTTGGGTAAATATGGTATCTTTTATCCCAGTTGAGCCTTTCATAGGTCTAATCCCCATGACATTAATACTTTTCTCACAATCATTGAAAAATGTTAAAAATCATTTTTTGTTTGTTTCTGGGACAGAACTAAAAACTGCAGTACTTTTGACACTGAAATTTACATATTGTATGTATTAAATACCTAAGATGTGTTTTTTGTGGGTCTAAATGCTCTGAGAAAGTTGAACGGACGACAATTTACCAAAAATATGAAAAAATACTATTATTTTAAACTAGTATGATTCAGTCAATTTTGAAGTTAAATCTATGAAATTGTCCAAGTAGGTGTCTTACTTATGCCTCTTTAAACATCTCTAATCAGTTGGAATGTTGGTCCTATATATTTTTATAAAAACCCAAAAATTCGAAAAAATCACAATTTTCCAACATTTCTGCGTGAAAAGCCAAATGGTAATGGGTAAGTTAGTTAACTTTAGGTCTTATTGTAGTTAGACACACTATTGACTAATATTCACAGCCATTGCATGAGTTGCTGCAATTTTTTCCATTGAAATGTATGATTGAAAAAATGCAAAAAATCATTAAAATGTCTATTTACTCTCCATTTCCTTCTGATGTCATACCAGTCGTTGACATTTTTTTTGTCAAAATAAACCTGACATGTTTCACATCATCATCATGCTGATTTTGAGCAATATGAAAATTTTTATTCGCAGCAGAGGTCAATATTAACAAAATTAGATAAATATTAAGGATTTTCATATATATATAATAATATGTCAGTAAATATTGGCCCTGGTCAATCAAATTTGCCACAATAATGTCTAAATTTGACTTTTTCTACCTCTCCTCATGAAATATTATCAAGATGGAAATATATAAATTTTATATATAATAGGTGGATTTTCAAAGCATTAATTAATTCAAAAACGTGCATTTGTGTGTTAATATTTTAAAATGTTGACACTAAATCTTTAACTCCCAATTATTATAACTTTATGGTTAATATCTAAACTCAGTGATGTAAATTTTAGAAGATAAATTAATGCCAGCCCCTTTTATTTAGTTGTTTGCATGAAAATTAAATGTGAATGAATCAGTCAGATTGGCTTTTGTTGAATGGAGCACTGGAGAAGTCTTGATTATGTAATGTTATGTCACAGGGTAATTGTCTTCCCTGCTAATCCTTTGACAAGAAATCTTAAACTCTCAATTCTAACTTAATGGTTTAAATCTAACCTCAGTTATGTACATTTTAACATATGAAGTACTGTCAGCTTACTTTTATTTTGGTATTTAATGAAAATTAAATATGAACATATAAGACAGAATGGCAATAAGACCACTATGTATATATATAGAGGGTTATTAAAGAAAATTACTTGGCATGCAAACCCCATTTCTACAAATTTCAGTGTGTTATTTTACATCTTAAGACATTATTGGATAAATCTGTCTTTTCATTCATTTTAAAATTCACTCCAATTGTATTTTTAGCATTTTAAAGAAATATTGTTGGGGGTAAAAGTGGAGACACTGTGTCTGTGCTGCATTGTGCCCCTCCCCTCCAGCCATTCATGTTATGTAACATTGTGTCACTAATCCTCTCCTGTGACCAAAGCCAGGAAAAAAGGAGCACAAAAGCAGTGCACAGCACCCTCAGCTTTTTAACAAATTTTCTTTTTTCTTAGAAATATGTCCAAACTGCATTGACACCAACTTTGTAGTTTCATATTGAACAAATAAAGAAATTTCCAATTTGAATAAAACATTTAGGCCAAGTAGAAGCTGAGATATGACTTTCTGTAACCCATACAGGCTGTACACAGAGTTGGGACATGTTTCTTTTGTTGTGTTTTTCTTTACAGCTATTGTTATTCTTCAAAGTTTGACCAGCATTTAACCTTTGTATTAACTAGCAACTTGCTTAGTCTTAAAAGATATATATATACTGGCATAAACCTTGTTTTAGTCTTACTATTTACAATGGTTTTGGTTGGAGACATCTTATCTATAATTTATGTTTTTAAACCCATATTCCATATTTGTAATTTATGATAAGAATAGCTAAGACTAGATAGACTAGATAGATGGATAGATAGATAGATAGATAAATAGATAGATAGATAGATAGATAGATAGAGGGATAGATAGATAGAGGGATAGATAGATAGTTAGATAGATAGATAGATAGATAGATACATGTAGATAGATAGATAGATATATATAGATAGATTGATAGAGGCATACATAGATGGATAGATAGATAGACAGATAGATAGATAGATAGATCAACATGTCATCCAAGATTCAGACGTATTGTCTTAGTATCAAAAACACCTAAATTCAGCAAAAGGGACTGAATGTGCCACTTTACGGAGCTTTTTGTCGTTTTTATTGTTATTCGGACATATAATCTGACTGTCGCCTGGCCCTGGTTGTTTGTATTATCTATTTGCAAGGTTGTTCCAGTGTTTGATTGGAAGCTGCTTTATTAGAATTATTCTTCTAGTTTACATGTAGGCCTATTGGGGCTAATATTTGAAATGAAACTAAATAAAGATAGCTAAAATTATATAATTTAGTGCACAGTAAGTTTTGGAGCAAATTCTCTGTGTTTTTTCCTTGATTGTTCCTGCTTCATCAGTCATATTTTCCCCGACATCAATTGCATTTATTGCTGCGTTAATGGAATCCTTAAACTTACTTTAACAGATTTTTTTAATAAAAAAAGGTCTCTTTCCATGTGTTATCACTTATCACAGATTCAACCAAATTTCTCGTTTTTATCCGAAGTTAAAGGGTGGCAACCTGGTATAAAACCAGGGTGGTTTGATTGACTGATCTGCTGATTGAATGATTGCTTAATTAATTGTTTGACTGACTGATCAAATAATTAATTTCCTTGTGCAACTGGATTTTAATATTGCATTAATAACATACAGTATTTGTACATTACTATTAGATCTGTAGATTTCATAGAATGGGTGTAGACAAATTTCAGTCATATCCAATAAATTCTAATTCTAAAATTAATGAAATTTTAAAAATGAACTTCTGTATGCAATAAAGAACAGTATTCTTAAGATGGATGGATGTTCTGGGCTCTACATCCTGTATTTACGCACTTGGCAGGCTAATTAATTAGGCCAGGAAGAGGGCACGACAATGAGGCAAAGGATGATTGAAACAGCCATCCAACATACTAGGCCCAGGTGACCCGGAAAGAGCTGGATTCGAACCCTGGACCCAGCGATTGGCAGTCCAGCACGCTACCACTAGACCAACCCTCCCCCCTCAAAACCCTGTCTTTGTTTACAAATCAAGTATTGCTTAAGTTTTTTTTAACTGTATTTAAGTGTCTGCTCTGCAGTTACGGAAAGTCAGGGAAACTCATGAAAAACATCGTGGTGATGGAAATTCAACAAATTACCAAAACAAATTTTGGCCTTGATTCTCGCTTAACTTTTTACAGATTTTCATTATGGCACTTGCTGTGACCTGGTGGAAACGGACATCAATTTAAAGTTTTTAGGGACCTTGCCCCCTCAAAGCCCACGCCTCCTGAGGGCCACTTGATTTCACTGCCTCCAGAATACCCACTGATTAGCCGAGGGTATGCTGCCGCGCAGCCTATGTTTTAATTTCACACAACAATAAAAATCACTTTCAACAACTCTATAAAAACAGCAAACATTTTGTCACACCATAAAATAATCCAGTCGACACTATTAGACAGCCTGACAGCAAGCAATCAGACCAACATGTCTGGAATAACGTAGACAAACAGAAAAAGGGTATTTATTTTTGTTGCAGTGGTAGCACCTTGGCTATTCCTGATCTAAATAGCACATATTCACTGTTGGGTTTGGTTCAGAGTTGGCAATTTACATAGGATGAGTCAGGCAGTATTTAACCTGTGGAATACACTCTAAAAAAAATCAGACAAAATTGGTTTTTTAGATTCAAAATGGTTTCTTGAAAAACCAAATTTCAATGCAAAAAACCAACATGGATTTTTTAAAAATCCATGTTGGTTTTGCATTGAAATTTGGTTTTTCAAAAAACCATTTTGAATCTAAAAAACCAATTTTGTCCTGACATTTTTTAGAGTGTAGCCTATGTTTGGATTGGACACAAATGTGCATCATCCCTGGTAACAATGCAGCATATTCCAGAAATGCAGGGGGAGAAATGGGTCTGTATTTTCACACCAGCTATATCTGGCCGGGCAAGCCAATGTAAATATCCCGGCTGCTCCTATTTGTGGCGAGGGCGGCGGTCTATTCTTCAAAGCTTCTATCAACACACATCTCCTGATATTTTCCTCTCCATTTTTCCTGCCGCCTACTACAGCGGTCTTCCAGTTGTCAGTTCATTGACGGGCGCATATATCTAATCAGGCCCTGGCTTAAAATGGCACTTGGACATTCATGGAGGCTCCAGGGAGAGATGTGCCCTGAAACCAAATATACACTGCTGCCAAAAAGTACACCTCAAACAATAGTTTTCTCCACCACAATATGGGTTCTTCAGCACCCACACACAAACCAATACTGCAATTAGCACTTGCCACAGGGGTGGTTCACAGGGGTTTCCATAGCACATCAAGGAGCTATGCTAAGGCCACTGACCTTTTGTGTATAGTTAAAGAGAAAATATGTCTGGTACAAGCAAAGTAATATAGTTTTATTTGGTTATAACAATGTGGGTAACCTTGTGAGCACACCTCATTACTCAGTAGTTTAGAAGCCTTCAGAAGGTATATATTTATGATGTTATAATTCATAAACTTCATTTTGAAATACCGATATTATTAAAAATACCTAATGGCTGACAACATTATCATACCATTACTCCATTAGAATCAACAAGGCCTGCACAATCTACAGCTACTCAGCCATGGGATGGATCCTAGCACAAGCAACAGACAGCAGCAATGCTGCAGTACACTGAAGGAGTGTGGTGAAAGCAAGAGAGCAATCTGGCAGGAGTGGGCCACCTGCCCTGACAGACGAACACCCTCAGAACTAATTAGGCAAGTAATTCCACAGTCTCCTCCAGGCAGTCTCCTCCAGGCCAGTCCAAGAATAATCCTGGGTAAGCACAGTCTTCTGCTGGCTAAATACACCATCTAAGCACTCAAGAAAAGCTAGCAATACCAATCAAGTGCATGCAATTTCTTCTTCAGACCCTAGCAATACCAATCAAGTGCATGCAGTTTCTTCTTCAGACCCTATTGTAACATACAAAGCCACCAGTAGCTTCAAATTCTGTATAACTGGTATGTTCAGATATGCAGTTCTTGAAATGCATGCCATGAGAAAAGCGTCTCTTAAACAATGCTTTTAAAATTTTGAAATTTGTTTCAAGACAAAACCCCTTGTTCTCTTTTGGAACCTCCATGTGCCAAATGTTGACAACACATGTCTCTCAAGACATCATCTCTTCACAACTTAATGTGCCAAATTTTGAAATGCATGTTTCAAGATATCACCTCTTGACAGCTTTATGTACCATATCTTGAAATGAATGTTTCAAGACATCATCTCTTCTCGGCTTAATGTGTCATATATTAAATGCATGTTTCAAGACATCATCTCTTCAAAACTTAATTTGCCAAACTTTGAAATGCATGTTTCAAGATATCACCTCTTTACAGCTTTATGAGCCATATCTTGAAATGCTTGTTTCAAGACTTCATCTCTAATACACTATACAACTTTATGTGCCATATCTCGAAATGCATGTTTCAAGACTTCATCTCTATACAACTTTATGAGCCATATCTTGAAAAGCAAGTTTCAAAACTTCGCCTCTTTACAGCTTTATGTGCCATATCTTGAAATGCATGTTTCAAGACTTCATCTCTATACAACTTTATGTGCCATATCTTGAAATGCATGTTTCAAGACTTCATCTCTATACAACTTTATGAGCCATATCTTGAAAAGCATGTTTCAAGACACCACCTATCTACAACTTTATGTGCCATATCTCGAAATGCATGTTTCAAGACTTCATCTCTATACAACTTTATGAGCCATATCTTGAAAAGCATGTTTCAAGACTTCATCTCATTACAGCTTGATATGCCATATATTGAGATGCATGTTTCAAGATTTCATCTCCTTACAACTTAATGTGCCATATCTTGAAATTCGTGCTTCAAGACTTCATCTCACAACAGCTTGATGTGCCATATCTTGAGATGTATGTTTCAAGACTTCAGCATGTTTCAAGACTTCATCTCTTTGCAACTTAATGTGCCATAACTTTCAATGCACTTTACAAAACAACATCTCTATACAACTTTATGAGCCATATCTTGAAAAGCATGTTTCAAGACATCTGTTTACAATATTTTATATGCCTGTTTTAAGAAATTAAATCTCAATACAATTTTATGCATCAAATTTTGAAAAGTCTGTTCAAGATATCAATACCATACATTTCAATTTACATGCATATTTCTAGAATGTATCTCTTCGCAGAGCTTCAAGGAAAAAACTTCATATGAAGAACTTGGAAATGAATTTCTTAAGACATAGTATGTGTCTCAATAACTTCTTGCAGTATTCTTGAAAAATGTGTTTCAAAACACTTAAATACAAAGGTTTCCTTTCCTCGTAATTATGTATGGTTTTTCGTCATCATGGGACAGACACTTAACACCGTACGATGAGTCAAACTGACAAAAGGACCTTTTTGGATTTGGATCCATACACAGTGACTAGCAAAAATAACAATTGTCTACAGTAACATAATTAATTAAACACCAAGGACTGTTTACATCATCCTTGCGGTGAGACACTGAGACGGCGATCTGCATGGTAAAACAAACATTGATGTACATCCTACTACTTGGAGGATATCCAGCAATGTGCTGTGTCAGATGTATGTCAGCTTGACTGACTATAGGGCAAGCTTTGAGCAAGGCAAATGTGACTGAAGGATCCTTTTACGGCTCATGAAAGAAGACGACTGGTCTTATAGCCTGCTACTTCAACCTACTGCTGCAGCCTACATCTTCTTGCATCTGGGCTTGCTTCTGCCTATAACTTGCTCCTCAGCCTGCTGCTTCAACCTGTCTCAATATGGCTGCAGCTCCAATAGACCAGCTCCTCGACCACCAGCTCCTAGACGAGCCTGAGCCATGATTTCCTGTTTTATGTGGACCATGTCCAGTAAGCAGGGCGGTCAGTGAGCCCGGTCAGTGAGCCAGGCCAGTGAGTCCGGTCAGCGAGCCAGACCAGTGGCAGCAAACCGGTCAGGCAAGTGGCAACCAATCTGGCCCCAGGCACAGCCCAGCATATAGCCCGACAGCACTGGCCAGCGCAGCCAACACTCTAAAAAATGTGGGGACAAAATTGGTTTTTTAGATTCAAAATGGT
This sequence comes from Platynereis dumerilii, assembly GCA_026936325.1. Lineage (NCBI taxonomy): Eukaryota > Metazoa > Annelida > Polychaeta > Phyllodocida > Nereididae > Platynereis > Platynereis dumerilii. The sequence goes on from JAPTHN010000001.1 coordinate 112,941,669, forward strand.
TTTTTGAAAAACCAAATTTCAATGCAAAACCAACATGGATTTTTAAAAAAATCCATGTTGGTTTTTTGCATTGAAATTTGGTTTTTTCAAAAAACCATTTTGAATCTAAAAAACCAATTTTGTCTGAAATTTTTTAGAGTGAACATGGCTAATTACCCTCGGATGCCACGATGTATGGCCAGCTGCACACTGTGATACTGCAAGATGGCCAAGTCGCGTGCATATGCCTTAGGATGTAGCTTCTAAGCAGAAGCAGTAATATACAAAGCCTATTAAATATACACAGCCTTTTTTAATGACAAGTCAACTGGGACTGTGAGGTCATTCAGGACAAGATTGAGACAGCAATGGACAACTTTCTTCTTTACACTCCTTGCAATTGATACGTAGAATTGAATTTGATGTTTCCTTGAATTTACAGCCTGATGCCAGATGGGCAAACATGATGTCATGCTCTCAGCTTCATGCCGCAGCTGGGGCAACTGACCAATCACTGGCCCATTAGACCTAAATTAAATGATGTCATGATCAAGAGTGGAAATTGCAATGTCAGAGCAGGATTTTCTTGGAGAAACATTGTTTTGGAAAAACATCACGTTATTATGGTACTCCTTGATTACCATGTACCACATAAAGGAAAAAAAGTTTTTCAATGGTAAAGTTTATGAATCAGAAATTGAATAACAGACTAGAAAACTGAATGTCCAGTGTGTAAGCCACATCTCCAATCCAGTCCAGGTTGGTCTAGACTGGTGTCGCCATTCATCAGGACTTAGTCGCAGCAACTTGCCGCTCACTTTAATCTTGCGAGAGCACAGAGCACCTTTATTAGGCTTGCTCCATTTATATAAACATCGCGTGTCGAGACCAGGAGGCTCCTGGATCAAGTTGGATGACTTACAGGGCTGGTCCATTGCAGGAAGCCAATCGGTCCATCTAGGGCAATCCGTTCACCTGAGCCATTGTCAGCATCTTAGAAACAAGCAACATCCGCAGGCTGAAAAGAGGACTTATCCAATCGAATCCATACTGCATGATAATGCTCCAGATGCTCGCTTGGTTTGCTGCCATATTAATTGTGATCAGCTATAAAGATACTAGTGTGCTAGCACAAAAGAAGTTACTTGTGCCCAAGAAATAAAGTTACATGTGCCTGCACTTAAAGAGTTACATACCCAATAGACACGCAGGTGGGACATTAATGATACAAAACAGCCATAAAGGGTTTCAAAACCATACAACATATATCAACCAACAACCCCATGCAACATTTCAACCAACCAACCAACCAATGATCCCTCTATCTTTCTATCTCTCCATCTTTCTCCCTCTCTACATATCTATCTTTCTATCTCTATCTCTCCATCTTTCTCTCTATCCGTCCATCTTTTTCTCTATCTCTCCATCTTTCTCTTTCTCTCTCCCTCTCCGTATATCTATCTTTCTATCTCTATCTATCTATCTATCTGAGCTGGCCTATCAATATTCATCTTTGTTCTCTATATTTTTCTCAGCTTCCTACCAGTCCAGATAGTATTTAAGAGGCTTTTTAGTGCTGCCCAGCTCACCAACAATAGATGGGGGGACAGCACATTGGCTGAGCTATTGGTCAGATGGTGTCCAGCTCAAGGTCCCAGCTCTTGTTGCAGCTGATGAATGGTAGCAATACAACAGCCAGGGCAGCATTGTGGAGCATTGTGAGGCTGTATGGGCTGTATTTACAAGATGTAGGCCAGCATTCAGGTTCTCTGCTCCTACATCAGATAAGAGAATAAGTTGCCCAGCCCGGGCTTGCTGCTGTGTAAGTTTATCAATGGTGGGCAGATCAATAGGGGGAGCCAGGCTAACAGGAAGCTGGGAGGACTTGCATCATTTGCAACAACACTGTAAGACAATACCCCAAAGGTTCTACTAAAATTCTGAAAGAAATTTGATAAATTTGAACGATTCTACAGTATGTGGAATCAGTATTTTCGAATTCGTCAACAATGACTTTTTGAGACTGACATTGATCACACATTATTTTTTTCTTCAAGAAAAATTCACTGCAAAATTTGAAATGTTGAGTCAACTTAAATGATTGAGTGTGATGGTTGCACAATTCCTTTCAGCTAACATGGCTTGTTGTCTTAAGTTATGATAATCTGTCCATTGTCATAACTTAAAACAACAAGCTATGTTAGCTCAAAGGAATTGTGCAACAATCTCAGTCAATCATTTAAGCTGACTCAAAATTCAATTTTACAGTGTTGTAATGGGATGTTATTTTCAAGAAACTTATCACAAATTTAATTTTTTGCTTTAGATTCAGGTACTGTAGGTGGAAATATTGACAAAGTAGCGGGTAATAGGTATTCACCGAATCATATCAAAGGTATGCATAGGTTGTGCAATGTCATGTAGTCAAAATGTAAATACAATATTTGGTTCTGAAGTTGTCAGCAATAACATTAATCTTGAAATTTGCAGTTGGCTGCAGCATCCACATAATATTTACAGCAAATTTTGAGAGTGGATCCATCGCCTTGAAGGATAGTGCACATCCATCCCACATCCAAGGGCCACTTATCTTGGTGATCTCATGCACTGCCCTCTGAGGAATCACTAGACTGTTATCTTATTTGCAAAAGTAAGTGGAACCTCAGAACATTCTCCTCTTTCAACAAATGCCCGTCTAACCATTAATGCTTCTCTCCTACCATGCAGACTAATGGGACACGAAAGCTAAGCCATTCAACTGTGCAACTCATTAGCCATCACACATATGGTCCGAAGGCAAAAAAATAGTATGATATACGCCACTTGAATCTTTCATTGAATCAGGCTGCAGATTTAGGCGCAAATCTCGAGCAAAGCGAGCCAAACACAAAAGCTCTGAAATATAACGTTCATAACATAGGCCCACTTTGACCATAAAACAAGCAAAATCTAATTTGAAAGAAATAACAATACTTGCTGAATTAAGTAAATATAACATTGTTGATCAAACAAAAGCTTCAAACCATATATATATTATATATATATAATATCCAACACTCTAAAAAATGTAGGGACAAAATTGGTTTTTTAGATTCAAAATGGTTTTTTGAAAAACCAAATTTCAATGCAAAACCAACATGGATTTTTAAAAAAATCCATGTTGGTTTTTTGCATTGAAATTTGGTTTTTCAAAAAACCATTTTGAATCTAAAAAACCAATTTTGTCTGAATTTTTTTAGAGTGAACTCAGATGGGAAAGGTTAAGGCTTATGTTGCACAAATCCTCCCAGTTTTGGAAGATACCATTCAAGCCACAACCAAAAACAGCAGAACAAACAACTTACTGCAGATTCGTTTAGCTCAAGTGTCCTACCTGCTTTGAAGCTATCCAGAATGCTTGGTGGCAGGTTCTTTGAGGCAAAAACCAGCAGGGAATCAATGAAAACTGAGTTGCCAGAAGATGCAGGAGTCATGCACAGCCATCATATCTCAACTATGTATATGACAGGAAAAAATGATGGGCTGGCTCAACTTCAGTCATTTATATACAAGATATACTTCCATGATGTGCCATATATATATCTGTAATATATATCTGTATGACTTGAGCCAAAATAGGGAAAAGGGGGTGCATAAAATCCATTTGTGCAATGAGGAGTGCACAGGACCTCCTGGAGAATCCAGCACAGAGGCAATACATAAATAACCGAAGCCAGTGCGGGAGAATAAAGAGCCTCGGAGGGCAGATCAGGTGTCCCTCTTGCTTTTTCAGCCCTCTCTTTTGTCGGTCAACAGAACCCAAGGGGGACTGCAATGGGATGGGAAGTAGGGGCGGGGGGTAGAATGACATGTGCCTGCCAATGCCTACCAATGCCTACCAATGCCTACCAATGCCTGCCTGTGGCTGTTTGGTATCTGCCTTGTGTCTGACTTGTGCCTACCTTGTGCCTGTTTGGTGCCTGCCTCTTCCATTCAGGTTCTATATGCCTGGCATTGCCAGCAGGGCTCCTGAGCAATTGCATCCATCAGCCCTGCATCACAGTTATGAGCAACTCATGATGGAACCTATGTCAGCACATATGCAACATAAGGAGGAAGCACAAAAGGTAATTGCCAAGAATTTGATCCTCGCCCCAGACTCACAGGCCGCCGTTTATGCCATCAGTTGCCCATCAATTTGCAATGCCATTAGGTCGAGCCACCCCGGGTTGCCGGGGTATTCCTAGGTTTCCTGACTACAGAGGGTAGGAAAGAAAAAGGGAAAGTCGACAAAAAAACCACCTTTGTCACTATAACTTACATACAGATCTTTTATATGAAGAAAATTCCCAATATAGAAACACCCCAAGAATCTTGAGTGAGCTTAAATGATTGACTGAGATGGTTGCACAATTCCTTTGAGCTGACATAGCTTGCTGTTTAAAATTATGACAACGGACAGATTATCATAACTCAAAACAACAAGCTGTGTCAGCTCAAATGAATTGTGCAACCATCTCACTCAATCATTCAAGCTGACTAAAAATTTCAAATTTTACAATGTATATCAGGTGAACACACTGCCACCCTGTCAGCGTGCCTCGGCTGTCTGGCGTCGGCCCGGCGTCGGTCCGATGTCAGCAGCATCGGACCGGCTTTGGGCCGACGTTGGGCCGCCGAGGCACGCTGATAGGGCAATGACTTCATAACAGCTAGTTTATTATAATTTCTACTGAAGATACATAATTCACTCTTCGGTGCATGTCAGACAACAGTTCTAATTTAGAAGACATGTTCACAAATATCTCTTCAATAATACATGAAGTTTGTATGATCAAATGGATCGAACAATGCACCGGTATATACTTTAGACGCTAGATACATTAGCAACGACCGTCTACTTGTTCAAGAAGTGTGAATAATTCATGATATATACAATATAATCTATGAAATCCATTGACGTGACTGGAGCCCCATAAATTTGTGATAAGGCAACTTGCTACTTAATGAGGATTCGACCAGGCTGATCGAATGGTCAGATAGCCATGCATCGACAATTGGGTAGCATTGCAAGAAGCAGGGCCCTGGATCTACTCAGCAGAAAAAAGCACTTCTTGTTGTATAATGTATCCACTTTGTACAGCACATGCATGGAATTTTTCTAATCCAGCATCTGAGGGCTGATTGGTAGTTAAACTGGCTTCTACTGAATGGCATACGACTCATCTAGTGAATACAATCAATTAATCCAAATGAACAAAGACTTGGTTTAAAATAAACATCTTGATTATAGAATGCAGGATGAAACCTTGCAATTTGTCATGGGCAGCAATTGAATGGGCAAATGGAGCAATCGATTAGTTTCTAATTTGGAAATCAACTGCAGGCTACAACCCAGTGTACTTCCAGCTATAAGCCAGTGTACAAAATCGAAGATGGCATTTGCCCTGTCCTGGCCACTGAATGGCAGTCAGTTCAGGTCTGGAGGGAGGGAATCTTGGATCCAAGGTCACTGGTGGATGCAGCCCAGGGCCAGAGAGGCCACAATCTCTATTCCATGGGGATACAGGGTTTAAAGCACAGCCAATTACCACCCAACACCACACATACAGCCTTGCCTTTCTTCCAGAGCTGACTTGTATCTTGTGTTCCATCTATCATTCGCATGCAAACGACCAAGTGCAATGCACCACCCAAGGTCACCCGCCTCCCTGTGCTTATTCCAACCAACTACGCAGATTGATCTGTTTGAACAACCTCTAATTTTGTGTCATACCTGAACATGGGGCCAAGTACAGATGGATAGGTGAAGTATCATGCAATTCCGTCCTGAACTTGCACTCCTCGCAATTGATACGTAGAATTGAATTTGTCGTTTGCTTGAATTTGGAGCTTGATGCCCGATGTGGCAAACATGATGTCATGCTTTCAGCTTCATGTGTCACAGCTGGGGCAACTGACCAATCACTGACCCATTAGACCTCATGACATCACGCTCAGGAGTGTCAATTGTAGTTTGTTATTCCGTGTATCAATCTCAAGGAGTACAATAAAGAGATTGGTAGCAGTTTCATGATGATGACACAGTCCATTCACAGCAGTTGTAATTGCCGAGATTCTGGTCATTCATGATTGATATTCAATGAATCAGCTGTATGATATTTTGTTGTCCCTGAACCCAATCAGATTATGTGAAAATGCTTTAGTTATGTGGCAGGCTTGCAGAAGGGCCCTGGAATAATGTGCCAATTAAAACTTCTGTAAGTTGACTATATATACAATGTTTAAACAGCCATCTTACATCTACATCTAAACTTGGAATAGAACCCAGGTCCAATTGTCAGAAAGACATCCCTTTTCAATTATGGCAAATGAGACATTATCCTCACATAACCGCCCATAATTGGAAGTGCAGTACTTATAGGAGATATCCACCTCCTATGTGTTCAATGGCACCACAGAAAAAGTTATAATCTTTGGGGCCACCTATATCTACAAAAAAGGAATCATATGTCTGATATTGGTTGAGTCTTTTTACAGCAGATATAGATCCACATGGGTCCATATAGCACATAGTGCCACAGACTCCGGTAGCAGCCATTCATTTTCAGCTTCAGCTCACAGCCATCCCATGCCATCAAGAAACTTAAGCTGAGACAATAATGGATCTGGAAATTCAATGCTCACAGCAGGAAAGTGCAGACTCAGCCAAATAGATCTAGGAAGCTGTCGGAAATAATGGGCCTGAATTTGGCCAACTAATTGCTTGTAATTTGACAAAAGCATCAAATGGTGTCGTTCTTAAAAAGAAATCTGAAACAACAGCAGACATTTGCAAGTCAACAAATCGCTCTTTATGTTCTGGAACACTCTAAAAAATTTCATGTTGGTTTTTTGCATTGAAATTTGGTTTTTCAAAAAACCATTTTGAATCTAAAAAACCAATTTTGTCCCGACATTTTTTAGAGTGAACTTTGTGGTGTCAGCAACAAGGAAGCACAGGGCTGAGCGGAAACCACTGATGGAATGCAAGCTGCAGGGCAGTGCAGGCATATTACAAGATATGTGGATACCACACTGTAAAATTTGAAATTTTGAGTCTGCTTAAATGATTGAGTGAGATGGTTGCACAATTTCTTTGAGCTGACATAGCTTGTTGTTTAAAGTTATGACAACGGACTGATTATCACAAGTCGAAACAACAACTCAGAACAAGAAGCTATGTCAGCTCAAACAAATCATGCAACTATCTCAGTCAAGCATTAAAGCTGACTCAATTTTTAAAAAATTTTCACCGTGCATCACCTTATTAACTTTTCGTTTTCAACCAACCCAAGTATTTTCAGCTAAGGACCTTGTCAAGAGTTGACAGCCAGCCACAACACCAGTGCCAGTCTGTGAGCCAAGTCCCCTGCTCTGCAGCGACTAAGTCACTCTATATTCCCCGGGCTGTACTTTGTCGCCAGTAAAGCCATTAGCTACTGAGCTGGTGGCCACAAGTTGCATTGCAGGATTAAGGCCAGTTTGTTCCTTCAGGCCTCACTTGGCAATATTCTCATCCCGAGTTGCTTTGGGGTCCTCATCAGACACAACACAACCTTCGGCCAACAACGCTCTAAACAGTCAAGCCATAAATTGTGCACTGGCCAATTGACACACAGAAGCAATTTGACAGATGGACTTAAGCCCGACTGAATAGCAGGATAAGAAAAACAACCTATACTGTAAGCTAAATTTTGAGTCAGCTTAAATGATTGAGTGAGATTGTTGAACAACTCCTTTGAGCTGACATAGCTTGTTGCTTTAAGTCACGATAACGGAGAGATTATCATAACTTACAATGACAGATTATCATAACTTGCAACAACAAGCTATGTTAGCTCAAAGGGATTGTGCAACCATTTCATTCAATCATTTTAGCTGACTCAAAATTTCATTTCAAAGCTTACAGGCAACATGATAGAGATCTGCACAACTTCGCTGTTGATGTTTGTCAACAAAATCAGCAATATGATCCAACATTGGACTAACATTTAGTCCAACAACCAAATCCATCCAACCACAACCAAAATCAAACTCGTCAACCCGACGCAAATATCTGGCAGTAGTCCGGCAGTGGAGGGGGGGTACCCAAAAGTTTCGGTTAAAGTTTTTTTCTCTCTTGATCCTGTATCTATATGGTCCAAAGAACATTTTCAGGGGGGGTGTGAAACTCTCACCCTTGAGCATTCCGAGAAATCCAAGATGGCGTCCAAAATGGCCGCCGGACCCGAAATTGGTCATAAATTGGCTGCTAATTCAGCTAGGATGATAAATAAAACATCAAAATAGGGGTTTTGAGGGTCAAGGATTTCAGAAATAGATAAATCAAACTCATAAAATTGCAATTTCCAGCTTAAATGGCCTAAATTATGCATTAAAACTGTAAAATTAGCGTTGAAAATCAAGATTAGGCATACATGACCTGTACCACCAAAATGTGCTGAAAGAATAAGCAAAGTATCTATTACTGTGGCTTTCCCTGAATCTACTTGAAAGGTGCTTTCAAATAATGGGTCAAATGTGGGTACATGTCAATTGCATCAAAAGAAATAACATGTCAAACATGCTAATTATGAAGCTCCGGAAACCGAATAAACAACTGTTAAATTTCAAGCAATCGACACCAAAATATGTCAAACTAACACAGGTATGCTATCTGTTTTCTGATGAATATGGATAGCCTTTGATGTCAGCTTTCATCTGACACCTTGATTCCCTTGCTAATATAACTGTCAACTTTCCAAAAGGTTGCTATCAGTGGCAAGAATCTCATAGGAAACACAAAATCCTCCCATGTATTTTCTATTCCACCTATCCTATTCTTTAAATAACTCATTCCTAATTAACCAAAATGGATATGGATGGATAGTCCTTGATGTCAGCTTTTAATTAAACCTTGATTTACTTGTTACCCCAACTGTCAACCTTCCAAAAAGCTAAATAAATGTTGTAGTCATTATAGAAATTCTCCTCTGAAACGCAAAATCCCCCAATGTATTTTCAACTCCACTATCCTAATCACTAGATAAATTTCCTAACAAACCATAATGGATGAGGATGGATAGCCCTTGATGTCAGCTTTCAGTTGGTACCTTGATGTCCTTGTTACTGCAATTGTCAACCCTCCAAAAGCTAAATAAATGTAGCTGCCAGTGTCAAAAATCACCTCGGAAACACTAAATCCTCCCATGCATTTTCAATTCTTCCTGTCCTAAACACTGGATATTTAACCAACCAAAATGGATGTGGATGGATAGCCCTTGATGTCAGCTTTTATTTGGCACCTTGGTTACCTTGTTAGTACAACTGTCAATTCTCCAAAGGCTAAATAAATGTTGTTGTCAGTGCCAAAAATCTCCTCGGAAACAGAAAATCCTCCCATGTATTTTTAACTCCCCCGATCCTAATCACTTGGTTGCTTAATCTGAACCAACCAAAATGGATGTGGCTGGATAGCCCTTGATGTCAGCTGTCATTTGGCACCTTGGTTTCGGCTAGTAAAACTGTCAACCCTCCAAAGGCTGAATAAATGTTGCTGTAAGTGTCAAAAATATCCTCGGAAACAGAAAATACTCCCATGTATTTTCAATTCCCCCCATCCTAATCAGTTGGTAATTTAATCTCAACCAACTAAAATGGATGTGGATGGATAGCCCTTGATGTCAGCTGTCATTTGACACCTTGGTTTCCTTGTTACTACAACTGTCAACCCTCCAAAAGCTTACTAAATGTTGCTGTGCGTGTCAAAAATCTCTTCGGAAACAGAAAATCCTCCCATGTATTTTCAATTCCACCTGTCCTAATCACTAGATAAATCCTTCCTAACTAACCAAAATGGATGGGGATGGATAGCCCTTGATGTCAGCTTTCAGTTTGCAACTTGGTTTCCTTGTTACTACAATTGTCAACCCTCCAAAAGCTAAATAAATGTTGCTGTTGGTGTCAAAAATCTCCTCGGAAACACAAAATCTGCCCATGTATTTTCAATTTTGCCTGTCCTAATCACTGGATAACTAATTTTTAACCAACCAAAATGGATGTGGATGGATAGCCCTTGATGTCAGCTTTCATTTGGCTCCTCGGTTTTCTGTTACTACAACAGTCAATCGTCCAAAAGTTAAATGCATCTTGCTGTCAGTGTCGAAAATATCCACTGAAAAACACAAAATCCTCCCTGATATTCTCAATTCCACCAATCCCAATCACTGGATAATTCATTCCTAACCAACCAAAATGGATGTGGACATTGACAGTCCTGTTAAAAATGCTTTTTTTGTTCAAATGACATTTAATTATTTTAAAGGGTATCAAAAAACTTGGTCCCATGAAATACATGGATACAGAGGGGCCCCTCTGACCTGCTTCAATTGTTGTCTTTGGCAACTTTTGTGAGGGCAGAGTTAGTTTCATGTGAATGAGTCAATTAATTAGAGTACTAACTAATTGGTTTAGATAGCCTTACTCCAGGAAAAGACTTATGTACAAAGATGTTTAAGCAAGCATTTGGCAAGATAATTTTCCGAGGAGATTTGAAATGGAAAAAAAGGATGCTCTTTGGAGTACGCCCAGCAATCATTTTGTCCTTGTAAAATACATCACTAAGGGTGAACTGCAATTACAAGTATCAAAATAGTGAAGTTCATTATGTACTGTGAGGCGTAGTTTTAGCCTAAGCATGTACAATTTTGTCACTTTAGGTAATTTTGATTTTATTTTATTTTCAATTTTGCTGAAAAAGCACCCTTGTCTTGTTGACCTTAACGACCACAAATTAACCTTAAAATTCAAATCCATAAGTGGTATCAACCCTTATCCTTTTGTCAAACCTATTATCTGTTAACAATAGAGCCTCTAACAGTAAAGAATCATGTACATCGGCTTGTCCGCTAAAAGAAACAAAAGTAACTGAATTTCGCAAGAAGGCGGAGATGGCCTAGATAAGAGCAATGTGCATTGCTCATATATCTCAAAAGTCATACTTTAAGGATATTTTTACTATTGTAAGAGGCATTATCTAAGTGCATTTTAATCCATATACTTCACAAAGCAATCAACCAACCTCTGTTTGTTTGACATTGTTTGGCTTGAAATGTAAAGGCCACTTTCTCAAATTCTGCAGCTTCATTATTTACATTGTTCACGGTTTTTGACATGTCATTACTTTGGATGCAATTGACATGTACCCACATATGACCAATCATTTGAAAGCACCTTTCAAGTAGATTCAGGGGAAGCCACAGTAATAGATACTTTGCTTATTCTTTAAGCACATTTTGGTGGAGCAGGTCACATATGCCTAAACTTGACTTTCAACGCTAATTTTACAGTTTTAATGCGTAATTTAGGCCATTTAAGCTGGAAATTGCAATCTTATGAGTTTGATTTATCTATTTCTGAAATCCTTGACCCTCAAAACCCCTATTTTGATGTTTTATTTATCATCCTAGCTGATTTAGCAGCCAATTTATGACCAATTTCGGTCCGGCGGCCATTTTGGACGCCATCTTGGATTTCTCGGAATGCTCAAGGGTGAGAGTTTCACACCCCCCCTGAAAATGTTCCTTGGACCATATAGATACAGGATCAAGAGAGAAAAAAACTTTAACCGGAACTTTTGGGTTAGGCCCAAAAATGGCATTTTACTGCCGGACTACAGAGCTCATTTTTCATTCTTTCAATTAATCAAAGAGTCTGTTTACGTTGACACTGGCAGTTTATTGAGTGGCTGATGAAGCATTCTGTCTAATTTATTGCTGGTATAAAGAGTGGGGAAAGTCATTCATCTTGGCTGCTATCTCTGACAGATCTGGCATTTTGAGGAATCGCACAAAAACAGGCTGAGGAGCAGGAGGACGTGGCCCAGGACCTTGGAGCAGGTTTAACACATTTCACCAGCAGCTGTTGCCTTGAACCAGAACATGGGCTTTGTTGGAGCAGGGTGAGGCCCTGTTAGATCTCTCTGTGAGAAGGGACACATGCAACCTTGGCCCAGCACCTTGATCATTCATGATCATTGGGCCAAAGGCAACTCATCAGCCATGGAGCTATAACACTGCAACAAAAGAGTGGTAAATAATGTTTATGGCCATGATAACCTATAACACAAATTAACACATGCCACCAATTCATTGCCAATTCAATATGCTGGATCAGTCATTGAACAAACAAGGTGATAAACAGCCAGGCAACCCCATCAATGGGCTGAATAGCATATGATCTGATGGCATGCAGCCATAGAGGTGACCAACATGATCTATAGTTATATATGACATATATATGACATATGTAAAGAGAATGCAGACTGCAGAGCTCTTAATGCCACCCATCATCAACCACCATTCATTACAATGGACATTACAATGGACATTCCACCATAGACCTTTGCTCACAATCAATTGATAACATGATAGCATTACCACTTACCGTGTGCTGACACAGATGAGAGGAAATAGCTCTGAATGAATGGCCTGTCATATGATTGTCATGGCTCACAACCATACTGTTGTTGTTATGGCTATATCGATATTTCCATGCAAGCTTGCCTCTGCTCCGGTGACAGCTATGGCGCCGGGCTAATCAACAGGGCTTGCTTCAGTAGGGTAGCCTCACTGGGACTCGCCTAGGGTGACTCTCTGCCTCCTATTTCTATCAGCAGGACTGGTCGTTAGACCTTTATGACTCCAGTATTTCAATATTGTGGAGTTATGAGGATGACTATGGCATGCTACATCGGTCTATGCTGGTTAGAAAACTGGTAGCTGCACAACGTTGGCATAGGCTAGTAATTTAATTAAAATATATTGATTTTAGCAGTTTATAAAGTTTTGTGCAAATGAACCAATTCGTCCAGAGAAAAAGTAAACATAAAATATTTCAATTGCACTGATTATTATGAAAGGTTTCCCGGAAGACTCTGTCTATCTATAGGTAATGTTGTCCAATATCATTTCACAACCCTATACTCATATGTATACAAAGTCGTCTTCTAGTTCATCTTTAAAGAAATGAGATTACTTCATTGTAAAGTGATGAAGTTGAAATAAAATCGAAACAACTCTTTTATAGTCTAAAGCAATTTGTTTTTTCAAGAACATGCCGAATTAACAACATGATCATAACTTATTTAATAACTGATTTTCAGATTAAAAATAGTTGAATACAAGTTCTGGCAAAAACTTCTCACAATCCAGTGTGGACCTATAACAACAGTGAATCACAAACATACTGATATCATATAACAAGTACAAACCACTCATTTCACAGGCTTGAAGCATGGGCTATATCCTCCAAAGAGCACTAAAGGGACTAAATCCAAAGATGAATAGATGTTGGCCCATGTCACTGCATTTCATTACGGATGGTTTTGCCTCAACTCCCATGTAACACATGCACAACCTTGCTACCAGGGGCTGTTTGTAGCAGGGGAGCAGCCTGTTATTGGCCAGGTATATTGTGGCCCACTGGCAGCAGGGCAATCTGTATGCCTGGCCTTCCAACAGGCTTGATACTCAGGGATCTCTGGGCCATACATTGGCTGGATGAGCCTGTCATTACTCTTTGGCCAAGGTTACTGCATGAGAACAACACCACAATACAACACCCCAGATTGAACAGTGTTAAAGCTGTTGACATGACATCACAACTTCATTATATATTGAACACAAAAACACCAATGAAATCAGTGACTTACAGACATGACATTTCATGAAAGTTGTGGTTGAATAGTTGATCTAGTTGCGGGATGGTCCTGGCCACCTTGCAGGGCTGCCACTGGGGCAGTGGGGGCTAGATGGGCCCCTTGGTGGTTGGTGGAAGGGGAGAGGCCGCCGGGGGGCTGGCTGTGGTCGTCTGGTAGCCCAGCTCATCTGTCAGGTGCTGCAGCAGACAGCCATTGCCACCTCATGACGTCATTGACGCAGGTCACATGCAACGTCATTGACGTTCACCCTAAGAGTTGTCCATCCACCAGAAACATCCCAGGCAGTTAGAGAAGCTGAAACTCATCCTCCATGTCCGTCTAAGTGAAGACTGGCCCTGTAATAATCAGTTCCATCCCTGCATAGCCACTGCTTCCTGCAGCCTGCCCAGTCCTGACGATCAATAGATGGTATTGTTGGGATTGAGCAATAGCACTAGGTGGCACGACTGACAGGACACCACCACCCACCTGGCACCAGAGACAAACAACTCCCATGTGAGCCCACACATGTGGATTGTGGATCCACAACCATTCTTCAGTCTTCACATCCACCTAAAAATCATGTATATGTTTCACTGTTTCCATGTTTTGTTGTTCATTAAAAAAAAAAGATAGCCCCCCCCCCTCAACCATGTCCTGCATCTATGTTGACAAAACCAATAAAAGTTCCAAAACAAACCAAAAAAAAGCCATCTTCCCTTCCACCCTTTACAGGGAATTGCATTGAAGTTGACTTCAGGAATTTTTGTTTCCGATTGGTTTTCAGACAAATGTTTATTTGCTTTTTAAATATACAAAATTGTGTAGTTATCTAAAATTGGTTTATAAATCTTGACCACAGCGCTCCTGAATAAAACGTAAGATTAGAAGGTCTCAGCTTCGTATTGATGTAAAATTTAAACTTGGAAAATTTAGAGACATTTAAGTTTTACATTTTTTGTATTCACATTCCATTTTGGACCATTATTACAGGGTTTTGTAAGTAACAAATGATTTCTCTCTCCATAAGATATAACTGTAAATAGCATACAGTGTTGTATAATTCATTTCCGTTCTGCAGAAAATGTATTTTAAAGGCAAGTGACCATCATAACTTTTGTTTATCACATTTTATGTTTATTGGCTATTTTGAGATTAAAATTGTTTGAAGTTTAGGCAAAAAAACAAACATTAATGGTCATCTAACAAGAACTGTGTTATCTATTCTAGATGTGATAATCCTTCTGTTGGCCAAATTTTCCACAAATAGGTCATATTCATGTATTTCCTTTGAGCTTTGAGCTGTGAAGCAGCAGCAGTGTTTCCCATTTCTCTCTTGCCTTACTGTACGATACATAGTTGGGTCATATATCACAATTCCGTGACCGCTGAGAGCAAAGTTTGGTTTTAAGATGATTTGTCATCTTTAAAGGTTCATCTAAAAATCGAGCGGGGGTGACCCTCCCAAAAGTGCAGGCTAACTCCGTGAGAGGCCTAAATCCAAAATGGCCGCCATTGACACCTTCGGAAATTAAATTTTCAATGGTATGTGGTATGAGTTACAGTGATGTGCAATACATCAATTTCGGGTTTGTTTGGTAAAGAAATTCATATCGGGGGTATTTTGCTGATTTGACCTATATTTGACCTAAAAATCCAAGTTTAAAAAGCCAGTTTTTGCTAAAAATCAGATTTTTTTCAATATTTCTCATATTCTTTCAATGTAAGCCATTCATATAGGTTGAACTATGAAATTGTTTGGAGCTTGACTATGTTTATGAACTTTTGATCATATATGAGTCATTTTGATAGACAGAAGGTTAATAATGAATGGTTAATGCATCCTCACCTCTCAGTGTAAGGCTAGTGAACCTACCATGACCACATGTACCATGTTTCAGTGAAGTATTCATTAAAAGATTAACAAGTCTCCGGTGTGAGCAATATAATTCACAGTTTGACATTGTTAAAAGCAACTGATTGAATGTTTGAACATTGTCACTGTTGTCTTGTTTTTTGTTTTAAGTATTTTCTTTGTAGAAAACCACTAACAATTATTTAAAGCACAGATTTTAAACGCAGGAAAAAAGTTGTAAAAAGATTAGCATCTTCATAAAACTCCATCATCTTATAGTGCTTGTTGGCAGGGTAAGTGTTAACAAACCCTGCAATGGGAGGATGGGTTAATGAGACTGTCTAGGACTGTCTGACATTTTAGTGGATTTATCCACATTTTTGGATGATGTGAAGAGTCAATTTTTTCCACAGGTGTTTTTGTGAGGAGATAAATGGATAAGTTAATAGAAGCACTCTGTTTTACATAGTGCAAAATGCCTATTCAATGCATTGGGATAGTGCTGAACTTTTCTCACAGAGAGGATTACGCATTGAGTATTGAAGTTGTGTGTTACTTATGGATTATCGGCTATTCAGTAACAAGTGGACTAAGTTCTGGAGACTAGAATTGTATACTTCTATTATATGCAATGTCGAACAAAATGGAAGGATATAACAGGCCCAGGACTGAAGCAGAAGGGGGAAGAGACCTACACCTGATGATAATGACCCAACCGGTGAGTCCCCAGAGGCCAAAAAGACGTTTACTGGCAGTAGACTTAGATTGAAGATGCCCTGATGATAATGCACCTGCAGTTGATTGGCATTAAGTTTTATTTGCCAAATGGAAGAAATGTCCTATAATTGTGAAGAATTGAAGCAGAGCCTGGAGTTTGGTCAGAATGAATTGCCTAAATGTAAAACAAACATCACTGAAATGAAAAACTAGATCGCTGAATTAAAGGAAAATGTTGCTGGTCTTGAGTTTGAAAAACGAGAACTTTCGTTAAAGTATGATTTACTGGCAGAGAAAGACATCAAGACAGAAATCCACATGCGAGAGCAGCATCTAATTTTTGAAGGTATAAGAGAGACTTACGGGGAGACTGACAATTTATTCTACAGAAAGATTGTAGATGTTCTAAATCACATGGCTGTTTTCAACAAGTGTGGGTCTCGAGTGCCGATTAGTAAAGTACACAGAGTTGGGCCTTTCTTAAAAGGCCAGAATCGTGCTGTTGTGGTTCATTTTATGAGTTTCGATGATGTGTTGCTATTGATGAAGAATAGAATGCAGCTACCACATATGGTGTTTGTACGGGAAGATTTACCACCGGAAATCGAAGATAGAAGAAGAATATTGAGCCCAATCTTCAATATTGCCAGAAGAAGGGACAAATATAAAGGTAAATGCCGACTGATGTGTGGCAAACTTGTGATTGATGGAAAGGCATATACGGTAGAACCTAGGAATAATCTGGATACATTGCCCCCTGAACTCCACCCCGTGCTGCAGCAGAGAAAGAAAATAAAAGTGCTGTTGTGTTTTTCACACTTGGATCCCCCTTCAGCAATTTTGATTCGTTCCCCTTCTTCAAAAATAGTGTTCAATATTGCTGCAACGAACAGTACATACAAGCGATGAAAGCGGAAATGTTCAAAGATGATGTCACACTTGAAAAAATTATGCAAAGTTCAAATCCGTGTGAAATTAAAAATCTTGGAAAGTATGTGAAAGGATTTGTTAAGATGGCTCGCTACTCACGAAAATGCGTCATCTGAGCACATTGACGCGCAGCCAGGCAGGCCCTATTAGTCCATGAGCCAGACCCCATATTTTCACAGATCGGTACCACCTGGGGTGGCAAAATCTAACAGTGTTTTTCTCAAAGACATATGCCTATAGACTATAAAAAAGTTGGGGCCCAAGATGGGAGCGGCAGCTTAGTGGTAGTAATCAGCCCTTAAATATGGGAATCTGTGTCCGATTTGAGCACATGAATTATGGGGTGAGGGAAGCTAAAATTGCTATATCTTCTGAATCAATGGGCCAATTTCAACAAATTACCCCTCAAAATGTCCGGAATTTTGAGTTTTACAAATATAGGTCAATACATGACCAATATGCAAATTAAGTAGGTCATCAGAGGTCAAAAGGTCACAAAAATTGACTATTGCTTAAAATCTGAACCAATGTCCAAATAAACACCACAGCTGCCAACCCAATGACACTTGGTAGGTCATGGAGGGCTTAGATTATAGATAACAAGTATGAAAGTCCATTTTATGCCAACAAATGGATAATTCATGCATGTGTCAGCAGCAGCACATAATGAAATATGGTAAATATTTGAAAATGACCGTTTTAGGGGGGGAGGAAACTAAAATTGCTGTATCTCCTGAACCAATGGTCCTATCCCCACAAATTACCCCTCAAAATGTTTGAACTTTTAAGTTCTACACATATAGGTCATTATATGACCAATATGCAAATTAATTAGGTCATCAGAGGTCACAAGGTCACGAAAATTGATCGTTGCTTAAAATCTGAACCCTCATCCAAAACAAACTCCTTAGCTGCCAAACCAATGGGACTTGTTAAGTCACTTAGGGGTCAGATTATAGATAAAAAGTGTCAAAGTAAATTTTATGTCTAAAAATGCAGAATTTCTGTATATTTCAGCATTGACACAAACAGAATATGTCAGATATTTGAAAATGACCATTTTAAGGGTGGGGGAAACTAAAATGCTATATCTCCTGAACCAATGGTGCTATCCCAACATATTACCCCTTAAAATGTTCGGACTTGTGGGTCTACATATATAGGTCATTACGTGACCAATATGCAAATTAATTAGGTCATCAGAGGTCGAAAGGTCACAAAAATTTACCACTGCCTAAAATCTGAGCACCTCATCAACAACAAACACCATAGCTGCCAAACCAATTGGACTTTGTTAAGTCATTTAGGGAAAAGATAATATGAAACAATTATGAAAGTCAATTTTATGTCTAAAAATGCAGAGTTTATGTGACAGGTATTTGAAAATGATAGTTTCAAGGGTGGGCGAAACTAAAAAAATTGCAAATCTCCCGAACCAGTGGTCCAATTCCAACAAATTTCTGCTGCAGGTGTCTGGAATGAGGAGCTTTGTACATGTTCTTTAACCAACATGCAAATCAATTAGGTCATCAGAGATCTAAGGGTTGTAAGAATGTACCTTTGCTTAAAATCTGAGCCCAAATGAAAAAATTACACACCGTAGCCGGCAAATCAATGGTACTTGATAAGTCATGTAAGGCTCAGATGATAGATAAAAGGTGTCGAAGTCAATTTTATGCCTAAAATTGAGCTTTACAGGAAATACAACATTAAAATGTAAAAAATGTAGAGGATGTCACCAGGGACCAGGTGAGTATATCAATCCATAAGTCATCGATTTGAGTTTCTTTGCTTGGAGAAGATTCCATCACACAAAAGTACCAGAAAATAATTTATCTTTCCAACAGTCTCCTGTTGGGGTGGACGTGAAAACTTCTGGGGTGCATCAGAGGTGACAAGGTGCATCAGCATCGATAAGGTACACTCTACAAGAACAGGAGATGTATTGCACATTGTTGGATGCAGTAAAGTCTCATCAAGAGGTGAACCATCCAACCTTTCATGGATGCTTTGACTCTATCTGCAGAATTATGAAATAATTGGGTGGCTTGGTTATTGCATAAATTGCTGAGCAGTGCCTAAATGACATGCTAGTCTGCAGCTGTGGGTAGGCGAAGGCAGTGAACCACCTCCAGTCGCATATGCCGGTGAGTGGAGCAATGCCAGAGTACTGATAACCTGCTATAATATTTCCACCGGGAGCAGCTCTTTTTCACGAGCACACAGGGTGCTTCCCAAGCACCTTATGTGAGGTGATTCAGGGCACCCTGAGCATTAATTATGACAAGGAAATATACTCAAAAAGGTTGATTCTAAACATTTTTCATTCTTAAAGCGCACAAGCCCCCCTCCCCCCGCCCCATTAAATTATATGTATTCATCCTCCTTTTTGCTCATCCTTGATATGACTATCTTCTTGGCCTTCTTTCTCAATGCTTCTTTCTTCTAGTTCCCTTGTGCTAGCAGGGGACAGGGGGGGGGTGACAAGGGAGGCAAAAGCCAGGAAAGAGGGTCCACTAATAGAGCTTGGTGGGGGAGGGGGGGGGGAGACAAGGATGTTTGGAGGAGACTACGAAGTCAAAGAGAAAAGGTCTAGGGTCACTCATCTTTCTTATCTCTCTCCCTCTGCCTCTTTTCCTGTCTCCCACTGGGAGGCAGGTTAGCTCAGTGGTGCATGTTGAACACCCAAACACTCTATACTGGGTTCATATTCAGGCTAGGGCACTCTATTGCATAGCAGTATCAATCATCCCTATGCCCCATTTCTGTTTTCTCCTCCTATCCCAATATGCTTGTCAAGTGCATAACCCTATAACACCTCAAGCCTCTATCCTACTATCCCCACCCTCTGACACTCTCTCCCTGTTTTACTTGCCTCAAAATTACCTTTTATAAACCCTTTCCTCCCTGCAGTACAACCTAATAAAAAGTATGATTACCCCCAACAGGAAAGAAGAATCCGCCACCTTTACCTACTTTGAACCACCTTTTAAAATCACAGTAAATTTACATTAAACTCCATCACCCCCATTGCGTATGATTTTTGTGTGTGCCCCATTGCTAATTGCAATTACATTGCTACCTGTCTTAATGGAGTTCTTATTAACTTCTTGATATGGGATGAGGTTGTGGTGAGGACACTAAGGTAGTTGTGAGGAGATTTTGGGTGGAGGGGAGAAAGGCAAGGAGGGCAAAATAGGTAAAAAGAGGACTTCTGGCGGAGAATGTTCTTACTTTATTTTGGGTTGTACTGAATATCATCGAGGATGATTGGAGGAAGCATGGAAGCTTGAGACATGGAAGACGCTCGGAGGGTACAAGTACATCTACATATTGACATGAAGGGAAGAGAAGAAATAATGGAAGCATTGAGGCAAATAGTGAGACCATGAAGGAGGAAACTATGAAGGACGAGACTATGAAGGAGGGTATGAAGGAGGAGACTATGAAGGAGGAGACTATGAAGGAGGAGACTATGAAGGAAGAGCCTATGGAGTAGGAGACTATGGAGTAGGAGACTAAGACAAAGGAGAAGGCAGAAAGAGAAGATTGAGGAAACTAGAAGGGATGATACTAACCAGAAGGAGGAAACATGGAGGGGAGTATTGGTGGTATGCTGCCATATTTTTGACCATTTGATCCCAGTTCTCTCAGTCTGTCTAGTTTTGAGTCCTCAAAAAAGCCAGAAGCGAAGAGGAGCAGTTTCCGGACATCTATAAATCACAAATTTGATAGTCCTATTTTATATTTAGTTTACAATGTCTTGAATCAACTCTTCATCTTATTGAGAAGACATGCATTTCAGTTGTGTGTGGCAAATTCAGTCACATTTTCTGGTGTTTTGACCCTTGATGGACTCTCAATTTTCATATTGAGCATGTAAGGACATCACACATCAGGTGTAGAACTTACAATTGAAAACATTTTTGTAGGAATTGGACCATTTATTCAGGAGAAACAGCAATTTTAGTTTCCCCCGCCCCTGAAACGCATTTTCTGTCATATTTGAAAATGTGACACAGTTGACATGTATACATAAATTCTCCTTTTTTGGCATAAAATCTACTTTGACACTTGTTATCTATAATCTGACCCCTAAATGACTTAACAAGTCCCATTGCTCTGATAGCTAAGGTGTTTGTTTGAGGACTTATAGATTGATATACTCACCTAGTCCCTAGTCCTCTTCATTTTTTACATTTCAGTGCTGTATAAGAAATATCATGTAAAGCTCAATTTTAGGCATAAAATTGACTTTGACACTTGTTGTCTATCATCTGAGCCTTACATGACTTATCAAGTACCATTGATTTGCCGGCTACGGTGTGTAATTTTTTCATGAGGGCTCAGATTTTAAGGAAAGGTACATTTTTGCAACCTTCTGATGACCTAATTGATTTGCATGTTGGTCAAATAACATGTATAAAACTCCTAATTCCAGACACCTGCAGCAGCAATTAGTTGGAATTGGACCACTGGTTCGGGAGATATTGCAATTTTTTTAGTTTCGCCCACCCTTGAAACTATCATTTTCAAATACCTGCCATATTTTGTTATGTCCCACTGCTGACACATACATAAACTCTGCATTTTCAAACTTGTTATCTATTATCTTTTCCCTAAATGACTTGACAAATCCAATTGGTTTGGCAGCTGTGGTGTTTGTTGTTTGATGAGGTGTTCAGATTTTAGGCAGTGGTCAAGTTTTGTGACCTTTCGACCTCTGATGACCGAAATAATTTGCATATTGGTCATATAATGACCTATATTTATAGAACCCACAAGTCCGAACATTTTAAGGGGTAATATGTTGGGATAGCACCATTGTTTCAGGAGATACAGCATTTTAGTTTCCCTCGCCCTTCAAACGGTCATTTTCAAATATCTGACATATTTCGTCTTGTGCCAATGCTGAAACATACATAAAATCTGCATAGTTAGACATAAAATTTACTTTAACAATTTTTATCTATAATCTGACCCCTAATTAAATGACTTCACAAGTCCCATTGGTTTGGCAGCTAATGAGTTTGTTTTTCGATGAGGGTTCAGATTTTAAGCAACGATCAATTTTCGTGACCTTGTGACCTCTGATGACCTAATTAATTTGCATATTGGTCATATAATGACCTATATGTGTAGAACTTAAAAGTTCAAACATTTTGAGGGGTAATTTGTGGGGATAGGACCATTGGTTCAGGAGATACAGCAATTTTAGTTTCCTCCACCCCTAAAACGGTCATTTTCAAATATGTACCATATTTCATTATGTGCCGCTGCTGACACATGCATGAATTATCCATTTGTTGGCATAAAATGGACTTTCATACTTGTTATCTATAATCTAAGCCCTCCATGACCTACCAAGTGTCATTGGGTTGGGAGCTGTGGTGTTTATTTGGACATTGGTTCAGATTTTAAGCAATAGTCAATTTTTGTGACCTTTTGACCTCTGACGACCTACTTAATTTGCATATTGGTCATGTATTGACCTATATTTGTAAAACTCAAATTTCCGGACATTTTGAGGGGTAATTTGTTGAAATTGGCCCTTTGATTCAGAAGATATAGCAATTTTAGTTTCCCCCACCCCATAATTCATATGCTCAAATCCGACACAGATTCCCATATTTAAGGGCTGATTACTACCACTAAGCTGCCGCTCCAATCTGGGGCCCCAACTTTTTTATAGTCTATAGGCATATGTCTTTCAGAAAAACACTGTTAGATTTTGCCACCCCAGGTGGTACCAATATCTGGTCTTGCTCATGGACTATATCTGTCGTGACGTCACCACAGCAGCTGAGCTCTGCTGACACTGTTTTAGCATCTTTTTTCAATTCTAATAATTCCACGAGTCGGACGCTTCGTTTGCAATTTGCGCCACTTCTATTGGGGTTAGAGACTCCTTGTTTAGATCATTAGATGCGCTATGAAGAGGACTACACACAACCGGAGTTTCAGCTTGATACTCAGAAAAGAAAATTTTTACAGGCAATTTTCGGCAAACAGGTCTAATTTCTCAAAAATGACTCTGTAACACAAATAAATGTTTATATCAATTTCCAGGCCCATAGGCCCGTATGTCTGTATCATTATATTGTTCCTTACTTCATTTGGAAGCAAATGACAAAGAAATAAAAAATCCTATCTCGTCAATTTTTTTTAGCGCTATGGTTCATAAAAATAATAAAATTTTCAAAATCATAACCGAACCCCCTGAAAAGTTCTTTAAACTCAATATATCTTTCTGGAATTTTAATCAGCTTTTCCATAAAACTGTCCTCTTTAATTGCATGCTTCATTCAATAAATAGGATGAATGGCCACTGAATGGCAGGGAAAACTTCACAGTAAACAAAATTTAAAAAAAAAATTGAGTTTTTCAGGTTGGCGTGGACTGACTTTCTTTTACATAATCTCAAATATTTTGGAAGAAAGGCTGGTAGCAACCACTTTCGTTTATATATCCTTGCTATAAACTATATTTTGGATCATTTTAAAGTATTTTTAAGAAATCCTATCTTTGAAAGTTCACGAGTATCGAGCCACCTTAAGCAGAGGTGTGAACAAGAAGCTCCAAGAATTGCGAGAGAGGCGTGTGAGTGTAAATTTTCACAAAATGCTGAACTGTCATGGAAGTTGTTTGAGACTAGAAATAAACACATTGGCGAGGCATCCAAAGACCCTTTCTGGGGTATCGGAAAACCTCTCAGTGATGTCAGTGTTCTGGACCACACAGACTGGCCTGGTGACAATCTCCTTGGTAATCATTGATGCGCATTCGAGATACCCCCAGATATGAATTTCTTGACCAAAAAAACCCCAAAATTGATGCATTGCACATAGCTGTAGCTGAAACCATTGAAAAGTTAATTTCGGAAGGTGTCAGTGGCGGCCATTTTGGATTTAGGCCTCTCACGGAGTTAGCCCGCACTTTTGGGAGGGTCACCAAGCTCAATTTTTAGATAAACCTTTATAGATGACAAATCCATCATAAAATCTAACTTCGCTCTCAACAGTAAGGGAATTGTGATACATGACCCAACTAACTGTTTATTTAGTATTTCATCTGTTTGAGAGTTCAAGTTTGCATTCGTCTGTGCTCTGGACATCATAGCACACTGTGTTTCACCAAACTTCTCAGTTTCATCTAATTTTAAGGAAATAGTTTAGGTGTTAAGACGGATCAGTCTGATGCTCGGGAAAAAGTTTGTGTTATTTGTTATAGGAAGGCATCAAGATTATAAGTTCCACGGACACAAAAGCAGTTCAGACCTTTGTATTACCGGTAAGCAGTTTCACTCCAGAAAACCCTGATTATTTTGTAATTTGTGGATCATGTTGCCTGATTCTGGATGAACACAAAAAATGGAAGCACAACCAAGTCTTTTCCTCTGGCTTTAGAAAACAGTGACAGCACATATCATCATAAGGGTTTCCAACACACTCCATTCTATATTTATCACATAAGTGCCATTTAAATGATCTCTTCAGGATGATTTCAATGAAATGTCATATTAAACATGTTAAGCTACAAATTTACTGTATAACTAAATTGTAAGGTATTTATTGGGTGATACCAGCTAGTACCCCATAAGCAGTACCAGCCAAGCAGCTACAGCTGTAAAATCTAACCATCTGTACTTAAACTGCTCTTTAGAACCTGGAATGAGATCTCTTCCTTTTTATTTTGCTATGTCTGGATTCTAAACATTATTAGCTATTCACTTATATCAAACATGTTTCAATTTGTCCCTTAAAAATACCTTTTTAGATGAGTTAAAGTTAAAATTCCACTGAGAAACTGGAGTTTATGGTGCGTGCTGCAACCATTAGTGCTGAGTATCGTGAGCTGAATGTCGATACGTTATGTACCGTGATACGATCTTTACGATACACGATATTATCGTGATATAGATTTACCGGCATTTATTCAAAGATTTTTCGCAACTTTTTAAAGTGAATTTCGGGCCGTCATCCCGTATTTTACAACATGATGTCCCAAAGCGGCATGTTTATGACATTGCGCGGTTTTGTGGCAAACAAAAAGCGATGTTTCGGCCCAAAGTTTGGTTGATTCTACATGAATTTTAAGCGATTTTCGGCAATAAATACTGATTGTTAGCCTTGAAAATGAACCGGTATAATGTCGTACAACATATCGTTACACATATCGACGTAAAATACCGGTTCATTTCGATGCACTAGCAACCATGACTCGTTTCAAGAAGCAGAGTGGAGCTATTCACATGACATAAAACATCTGGTCTGGGGCCCCCAAAAGGGGTAGCAGAATTGATCCACTAGAGCAGGTTTGTCTCATTATAGGACACAGTGCCTCGAATCAAATCATTTTAGTGACTCTTTTTAAGTCATGACATTTACTGACCCAAGATACTGTTTTAAGAGTTCTGCACATCAATGAAACCACACACCTAAATGTGTATGTTGACAAGTAAATAAACTGTGTAAATTACCAAATTTATTCCTTTCCACTGGGCAGCATGTTTCTACCAGATCTGGCAATGTGACCTTTTATTTTCTAATTGTTAAAACCCCCACACGGCACCCTGACTCAGCAGACAAGGGGTTGACATTCTTTAAAAACTACAATTCCACTGAACCTATTTTGTGCCTATGGGGTTACACCATGTATAGCTGCTTGGCTGGTACTGCTTATGGGGTACTGGTGATACTGAATAGTAATGATGCAAGTTAAAGGGTTGTGATAAATCAAAAATGTAAACCTCAAATATCTCAAAATTGTGAGTGAGTTGGTGTTTGACGTCTCATCAGAACCTGATTGGGCTAATTAGAGATATACCTGATTTGGACCAGATTGGAAAAAGGAAAACTTGGAAACATCTCGACATTCCAACAACCTTGACTTCACCGATGAGTTGTTGACAGCATGGAAGGCGTGCCGTATGGGTTGTTGAGGGAGTGAGTGAGTTTGGGTTTTACACCCCATCAGCACCAGTGTGGGCTATTTATTAGAGGCACCGGGCTAGTGAGGAAAAGTCATGCTTTGGAAGGACTTCCATCTCTAAAACATCAATGCAGTGGCAGCCTCCTACTATCACCATGTGTCATCAATAAGTATTCAGCAGTCATTGTGCCAGAAGTACCACAGGCAATGGCACCTGTTGACCCTCTATGGAAGCATCCGAAGAAGATCGAGTAACCTCTTAGTTTGCTCAGAAGAGATGTGCATGGCTTCTCTCCAAAGGTATTGCTACCTGGAAAGCCACCTGGAACAAGGTCAAAATTGGGAGTCAAGGCAAGCGTCACACTGCCAGTCCACTAAATACCAAGGTAAGTTGTTACAGAACCATCTTGTCCATTACAATTGTAGAAATTATTTCAGTGTGCCTTAGCATAAAGTAACAGCTCTCTCTTTGGGTAAGAGTGATAAAAAAGAACAGTCGAGTCATTGTTGAGGATTGGGATGTCATCAGAATTCTATTCTCCACATATAGGATTTGGTCTTAAATCTCAAGAGAAAGTACTTCCTTGAAAAGCTACACTCATAGAGATCATGAAGGTCACTTGGCGAACACTGTTGCCAAGATAATGGTATCAATAGAACAAAGAAAATGACAATACCAAGGAGACAGAATCACACAAGGCCCTCAAAGAAGTTGGTAACAGCGGTGAAATGTCAAATAGCCAAGAGAAAACCATTGAGCAATTTATTTACAAGTGCTACGATCAATCCACAGAGATGAGTGACATTGGAGAACTTCCCTACAGGTTATTTTGCAAAGCGAAACGCCATCTACCAGGCACCAAAGATAGCACACATCAGCACTGTTTGAGAGTGGCCTACACAGTCCATCACTGGAAAATGTCGCCAGTACAGAGACCTCAGCTCCCATCACCGATTGACCATGGTTGGCATTTGTCTGATTGTTGTGTACTTGCTCCAACACTGATGAGTGCTGACCCTACCTGCAGCTAAGTACAGGTTAGCAGCTAACTCAAAACTTTGCACCTTCTGCTGCAATGATTACACCATCAATATACATCTCTCCCAACACATATTTCCAGCAATGTATGATTGAAAATCAATGGCACGTAAGTGAGCTATGTAGAGTGTAGAGACATACTTGGCCTTGTTACAACAACATCAAGGGAAAGCAGGACAAGTGTGGCACAATTAGAAGCTTCTTGTTGCACTCTGATAATGCAGGCTGTTACCACAACAGCTCCATTCCTCTGATTGCACGGCAGCTGTCTCTCTCAGATGGACCTAAAGATCACATCAGTACATTTCAGTGAAGCACAAAATGGCAAGGGACCCTGTGACAGAAAGGCTAGTAGCATCAAGGCCCATGTAATTCAGCATATCAATGAGGACCACGATGCATCTGCCGCAGCTTAGTTGAGGGGTGCTATCCAATCCAACAGAGGTGTGAAAAACAGCCAAGTCTACCTGGGCTAACCACCCATCAATGCCGGATTTGAGAAAGGAAAACTTGGAAACATCTCGACCTTCCAATGACCTTGACTACGCCGTTGAGTCGCAGACAGTATGCAAGGCGTACCGGGTTTGGTGAGGAAGTGAGTGCGTCAGGGTTTTATGTCCCATCAGCACCAGGGTGGGCTATTTAGAGGCACCGGCATGATGAAGGAAAGTTCATTCTTCTGTGAAGGACTTCATCCCCAAGACATCAATGCAGTGGCAGCCTCCTACTATCACCATCATAGAAGAACCATGTGTCATCAATAAGTATTCAGCAGTCAATGTGCCAGAAGTACCACGGGCAATGGCACCTGTTGACCCTCTATGGGAGCCAACCAAAGAAGATCGAGGAACTTCTTTGTTTACCCAGAAGAGATGTGCATGGCTTTTCTCCAAAGGTATTGCTACCTGGAAAGCCACCTGGAACAAGGTCAAAATTGGGAGTCAAGGCAAGCGTCACACTGCCTGTCCACTAAATACCAAGGTAAGTTGTTACAGAACCATCTTGTCCATTACAATTGTAGAAATTATCTCAGTGTGCCTTTACAAGCATAAAGTAACAGCTCTCTCCTTGTGGGTAAGAGTGATAAAAAAGAATGGTCGAGTCATTGTTGAGGATTGGGATGTCATCAGAATTCTATTCTCCACATATAGGATTTGGTCTTAAATCTCAAGAGAAAGTACTTCCTTGAAAAACTACACTCATAGAGATCAAGAAGGTCACTTGGCGAACACTGTTGCCAAGATAATGGTATCAATAGAACAAAGAAAATGACAATATCAAGGAGACAGAATCACACAAGGCCCTCAAAGAAGTTGGTAACAGCGGTGAAATGTCAAATAGCCAAAAGAAAAATTTATTTATAAGTGCTACGATCAATCCACAAAGATGAGTGACATTGGAGAACTTCCATACAAGTTATTTTGCAAAGTGAAACGCCATCTACCAGGCACCAAGGATGGCAGACATCAGCACTGTTTGAGAGTGGCCTACACAGTCCATCGCAGGAAAATGTCGCCAGTACAGAGACCTCAGCTCCCATCACCGATTGACCATGGTTGGCATTTGTCTGATTGTTGTGTACTTGCTCCAACACTGATGAGTGCTGACCCTACCTGCAGCTAAATACAGGTTAGCAGCTAACTCAAAACTTTGCACCTTCTGCTGCAATGATTACACCATCAATATACATCTCTCCCAACACATATTTCCAGCAATGTATGATTGAAAATCATCGGCACCTAAGTGAGCTATGTAGAGTGTAGAGACATACTTGGCCTTGTTACAACAACATCAAGGGAAAGCAGGACAAGTGTGGCACAATTAGAAGCTTCTTGTTGCACTCTGATAATGCAGGCCGTTACCACAACAGCTCCATTCCTCTGATTGCACGGCAGCTGTCTCTCTCAGATGGACCTAAAGACCACATCAGTACATTTCAGTGAAGCACAAAATGGCAAGGGACCCTGTGACAGAAAGGCTAGTAGCATCAAGGAACATGTAATTCAGCATATCAGTGAGGGCCACGATGCATCTGCCGCAGCTTAGTTGAGGGGTGCTATCCAATCCAACAGAGGTGTGAAAAACAGCCAAGTCTACATGGGCTAACCACCCATCAATGCCGGATTTGAGAAAGGAAAACTTGGAAACATCTCAACCTTCCAATGACCTTGACTACGCCGTTGTGTCGCAGACAGTATGCAAGGCGTACCGGGTTTGGTGAGGAAGTGAGTGCGTTAGGGTTTTATGTCCCATCAGCACCAGGGTGGGCTATTTAGAGGCACCGGCATGATGAAGGAAAGTTCATTCTTCTGTGTAGGACTTCATCCCCAAGACATCAATGCAGTGGCAGCCTCCTACTATCACCATCATAGAAGAACCATGTGTCATCAATAAGTATTCAGCAGTCAGTGTGCCAGAAGTACCATGGGCAATGGCACCTGTTGACCCTCTATGGGAGCCATCCGAAGAAGATCGAGTAACCTCTTAGTTTGCCCAGAAGAGATGTGCATGGCTTCTCTCCAAAGGTATTACTACCTGGAACACCACCTGGAACAAGGTCAACAAGGATTCAAGGCAAGCTTTGCACTGCCAGATCTCGCCAAAAGCACCTTTGCAAAGACCATGGCCTTCGCTATTCCACACAGCATCCATCTGCTTCCACATCAGAGGAAAGAGTGTTGTTCGCACTGCAGACTGAATGGGCTCTGAAGGTTTGAGTGCCTTCAAATGGGGATTAACCAACCTACATTTCTAATATCTTTGTTGCCCTATTAGTAGCCCGCAGTAATCAGCTTAGCTGAGCCAGGGAGGAATACTTTGACTCCTCATGCAGCTACCGTAACCAGAGAGGTCTAGCCGTTAGAGTTAAAAGCAACAGACCCTCTTTGCATGTCATGCATGCCAAGTACGACCACAATTCAGTGGTAGTCTACAATAGGAAGTCTCTCGTTGCACTCTGATAATGAAGGCCTTTACCACAACAGCTCCATTCCTCTGATTGCCCGGCTGCTGTCTCTCCCAGATGGACCTTAAGATCACATCATTCCACTTCAATGAAGCACAAGATGGCAAGGGATCCTGAGACCGTAAGGCTGGTAGCATCAAGGCCCATGTCCTTCGGCATATCAACGAGGGCCACAATGAGTCTGACACAGCAGAGTTGAAGGCTGCGATTGAGTCCAAAAGAGGTGTGAAGAACCAAGCCTCCCTGTGTGAATCTCCCATCAATGCCAGATTGGAGAAAGGAAAACTCGGAAACATCTAAACCTTCAACGACTTGACTTAACCGATGAGTCCCTGACAGCATGGAAGGCGTACTGGGTTAGTGGGGGGAGTGAGTTTTACGTTTTATGTCCCATCAGCACCAGTGTGGGCTATTTATTAGAGGCACCGGGCTAGTGAGGAAAAGTCATGCTTTGGAAGGACTTCCGTCTCTAAAACATCAATGCAGTGGCAGCCTCCTATATTATCACCATCATAGAAGAACCATGTGCCATCAATAAGTATTCAGCAGCCAATGTGCCAGAAGTACCATGGGCAATGGCACCTGTTGACCCTCGATGTGAGCCATCCAAAGAAGATCGAGGAACCTCTTTGTGTGCCCAGAAGAGATGTGCATGGCTTTTCTCCAAAGGTATTGCTACCTGGAAAGCCACCTGGCACTAGGTAAAAATTCGGAGTCAAGGCAAGCGTCGCACTGCCAGATCTTGCCAAAAGCACCTTTAAGACCATGGCCTTCGCTATTCCACACAGCATCCATCTGCTTCCACATCAGAGGAAAGAGTGTTGTTTGCACTGCAGACTGATGGGCTCTGAAGGTTCGAGTACCTTCAAATGGGGACCAACCAAACTAAATATCTTTGTTTCCCTCCAGCTATTTGTAGCCCCCGGTGATCGGCTTAGCTGAGCTAGGGAAGAATACTTGTACATATGTGTCCCTCATGCAGCTACTGTAACCGGAGAGGTCCAGCCATTAAGAGTAAAAAGCAGCTGACCCTCTTTGCATACCATGCATGTCAAGTACGCTCACAACTCAGTACTACGAGAATATTCACTCAAGCTTATGCAAACACTAACATCCCAGTCACACTGCAAATGTTTCAAGAAGAAGATGAAGATTGTTAATTGGCACATTGGCCAGTCAAATTTGTGAAATATCCTTCTCCAAACAAAAATCCACTACAAGAGGTGGTACAAACACCAGTGATGGTACAGCCTGCCATCGCATGTTTTCCATGATCTTGCTCTCCTCAGCTTAATGGTTTGACGGCAGCATACCACTGTACGGATGGATGATCAGGGATTCAAGATTTACAACCTGCATTTATGCACTTGGTGGGCTAATTGGGACAGGAGGACACAGCAAAGAGGCGAAGGATGATTGAAACAGTTGACCCAGTGAGAGCTGGATTCGAACCAGCCACCAGCTGAATTAGAATGGGATCCAACTATTGGCAGCCAAGCATGATACTAACATGCCAAAGAAATCGAAGAGAACAAAACTACTAACAATGTCAAAAATACAAAATAATACAAATGGTGAGCAGACCCTTCAATTGACTAAATACTTTACAGAATATGAAATTCCAAATATAGAATAAAGCACTGAGGAACTTCAACCCCCCTAGTGACATGTCCCTGAGGACTCGAAGAGCAGCCTTGATGCATGCGGAACTAAGTACAGGTAAGCAGCTAACTCAAAACTTTGCACCTTCAGCCGCAATGATTACACCATCAATATAATCTCTCCCAACACATATTTCCAGCAATGTATGAATGAAAAATCATCGCCACCTAAGTGGGCTATGTAGAGTGTAGAGACATACTTGGTCTTGTTACAACCACATCAAGGGAAAGCTGGACAAGTGTGGCACAATTAGAAGCTTCTTGTTGCACTCTGATGATGCAGGCCGTTACCACAACAGCTCCATTCCCCTGATTGCACGGCAGCTGTCTCTCTCAGGTGGGCCTTCAGATCACATCATTCCACTTCAACAAAACACAAGATGGCAAGGGATCCTGTGACCGTAAGGCTGGTAGCATCAAGGCCCATGTCCTTTGGCATATCAATGAGTCCGACACAGCGATTGAGTCCCAAGGAGGCGTGAAGAACCAAGCCTCCCTGTGTGAATCTCCCATCAATGTCAGATTTGAGTAAGGAAAAATCGGAAACATCTAAACCTTCAACAACTTGACTTTACCGATGTTTCGCTGACAGCATGACAGGCGTACCGAATTAGCGATGGAGTGAGTTTTGTGTTTTATGCCCCATCAGCACCAGTGAGGGCTATTTAGAGGCACCGGCTTGATGAGGGAGAGTTCATTCTTGTGAAGGACTTCATCTCCAAGACTAAGCGGCAGTCTCCTATTATCACCATCACAGAAGAACCATGACATCGTGTCAAAATGAGTCTTCAGTTGTCAATGTGCCAGAAGTACCACGGGCAATGCCACCTCTTGACCCTCTGTGTGAGCCATCCTAAGAAGATCGAGCAACTTTTTTTTCTTTTGCCCAGAAGAGATGTGCATAGCTTTTCTCCAAAGGTATTGCTACCTGGAAAGCCACCTGGAACAAGGTCAAAATTTTGAGTCAAGGCAAGCGTCGCACTGCCAGTATGGATTCATCAACGGCAGATCAACGATCCTACAACTGCTTAAGATCCTTGATGAATGGACGGAGGCCCTAGACGAAGGCAGGGATATTGAGGTCATTTTCATAGATGCCACAATGAACACACAGGTAAAACGGCTCGAAGCAGTACAAAATCGAGCAGCGCTTTTCGTTAACAACGACTGGCGCCGGGATTGTAGCGTGTCTGAGATGGTAAGTCAGCTGAAGTGGGATAGGCTTCAGACCCGAAGGCTACAATGCAGGCTTATCTTGTTGCACAAAATAATTAATGGGCAAATTGCCATTCCATCAACATTATGCCCTTTCAACCATAAAACATCAATAAATACCACGGGTGCCAACATCAAATTCTCAAGACCCCATATAAAAACTAAAAACTACCAAAGTCATTTTTCCTAGCTGCTACCGCGGTGTGGAATGGGCTGCCTGCCACAGTGACATCAATGGAAGACATTGAGGCTTTCAGGGCAAAATTGTCCTGCATAGACCTCACAATATGAAGTGGTTGCTTGTCTTGTTTTTAACTTGCTGGTTTTAGCTGCATCTCTTGTAAATGCATTGTTTTTAATCCTTTTTAACCTTTCTTTTAGCTACAAGCGCACAAGCCACGACAATATTCAGGATTGAATCCTGTGGCTCCACCCATACAGATACAGATACAAATAGGAAGTCTCTTGTTGCACTCCAATAATTATATAATATAATAAAGGCTGTTACCACAACAGCTCCATTTCTCTGACTGCATGGCAGCCGTCTCTCTCAGATGGGCCTTCAGATCACATCATTCCACTTCAGCGAAACACAAGATGGCAAGGGATCCTGTGACCGTAAGGCTGGTAGCGTAAAGGCCCATGTCCTTCGGCATATCAATGAGTCCGACCCAGCGATTGAGTCCAAAGGAGGTGTGAAGAACCCTGCCTCCCTGTGTGAATCCCCATCAATGCCAGATTGGAGAAAGGAAAAATCGGAAACATCTAAGCCTTCCAACGACTTGACTTTACCAATTAGTCTAGGGGCTGGAGGGCGGTTTGTGTGCCCGAGAGAGGGAAAGCAAAACTCTTCAGATTCATTAGCTATGATGTCTTGGCTTCAAAAAAATCTTGGGTAGACATCTGGGAGACTGGTACTTTTTCAGCAAATGAACTTTGAACATTACATGTCAACCTGTCGTCACGTCCACTTTTTCGCGGAAAAATCAGAATACTAAAATATTGTTTTTGCTATATCTCAGCTCTGAATCCACATAAAATTATGATTTTGGTGTCCAGACATATGTTTCTTAAGGCAAGGAAACCAACTGCATCAACAGAAATATGGTCAGAGTCATATTTAAGGTGTATTTTTAGTTTTTATCATCGACGGACAATATTTTTGACTACAACAAAATTGTAAAAATTCCATAATAACACATTACATTCACATCAAGAAGACATATAATTATTTCGAAGGCTTTAGAGAAATTGATAGAGTAATATAATATCAAAATGAACTAAATATCACTGGAATTAACATTTTGTGTGAAATGAATCCTAAATATACATGCTCTTTATAGATACTTCGATCAACGAATTTCGCACAAATAATTAAGCTTCCCAAGATAATGTTAACCAACGGTTTCCAAGGCAAGCAAATGAATTTTAATTGTATAATGTGTTGCTCTTATGCATTGAGTCACATTTCAGAAATTTGCATTAGTGGAACAACAATGAAAATGTAAACATATCTTTCCTTGGGAAACCATACAAAAACCACGGAACACAGTTTAATATAATACAAATATTTCACCATGAAGATTCGATTATATACAGTCACAGTGTATTACTAATTGACCTTGGTTAGCAACAGGGCTGCCTTGGTATTTTTTTAAATAAATAATTTTCTTTCTCACCAAAATTTCCTACCTACAAAAAACTCCATGCTTCGTCTGAAATCTAATGGTCGTCCCCTTACCAGTGGCAGATCCAGACAGGGTCATCTAGGGAGGGGGGGCCGAGAGCATTTTGCTTTCGCGAGGTTGCTTTTCAGCATATTTTCTTCAAAATGCTATTTTTCATCTCAGTGGTCTTGGGGAGGGGGGGGGTGCCCCCCTAGACCCCCTGGATCCACCACTGCTTACTGATCCTTACAGAGCCACAGACAGTGGCATATTCAGGGTGCGGGGTCTTGGACCATACTACTCTCCCTCAGCACAAAATGAACATACCCGTATGACCTTCGAAAACCATTTTTATCTGCCTAATATAGCTGTAATATTGGATAAGAATTAATAATCAATCATGAATGGCTGACACACAATCCAAGAATTCATTAGCGAATTTAGCCCTTACTAGCCTTTGAATTATTTTAGAGGACTGGCCTTACATCTCCATGGAGAGAGGAAGAGAATGGCCATGCAGTCAGAAATTTTTTGAAGTGGAGTTGGAGAGGGGCAATTCCGCAAAGTCCGATTTACAGATTTGACACTTTAGCAACTTGTGTAGCCCTACCACCATACCTTAGCTATTTCATTGCTATCCAGGCATGAGGTCAGGTAATAGGGGTATCAGACAAGCCATCAACCAAAGCTCCAAGTGCAACAGGAGCTGAGCTACAAGGCAAAATGTTGTCGTTTCGGACGTACTCACACGATTTTGACGTAGCTAAGCTCCTGTTGCACTTATAGCTTTGGTTGGTGACTTATCTGATACAATGTACCCCTATTACCTGGCCTCATCCCTATTAACAGTGAAATAGCTGAGATATGATGGTAGGGCTACACAAGCTGCTAGAGTGCCAAATCTGTAAATCTGACTTTACGGAATTGCCCAGAGGTTTATGAAGGGCACCTGTGATTTGCAAGATGTGTGTGCCTCACTGAGGCGGCAATTGGTTTAAATTTTTATTAGTATTCCCCCCTGGACTCCGAATCTCCGATTTATAAGGCTGGGATGGCCAGTGTCCAGCCATTGCCTTAGCATTTGTAACACTGACTGGAGGACCAGTGCTATCCCTCACCCTTGGCTGTAGTTCATGGAAGCCAAACAAGTAAAGCTTACTCTTTGGTTAAAGCCCAAAACCTGAGGACATGGTTTGGATGTATATATATATATATTTGTAGATTTATTGATGTATTTATATACCTAAGTAAGTTACATAAAGATATGCCTCCATCAGACATTATAATCAATTTTTTTTTCACACAAAGTTATATATTCGATCGGACATGATGCTGGGGACGGGCTTTGAAAGCTTCAAGAGCAGAGATTGAGATTAGGCCTAAAGCCTACCCTGGGAAGACTTAGGAGTGAGGGTATGAATTGAATGACAGGAGAAAAAGGCCCCATTTAAGCATGTAACTCCCGAACAGAGGTCCCAATTGGGGCTTCAGGGAGTAATGGGACTTACAGAAGTTAGCGGCACTTACCGGAGCTGTTCGAGTTATCAGGAGTTAGCAGGAGCGAGTGGGACTAAGCGGGAGTTGCAGGACGTCCAGGAGTTCTGGGAGTTCCGTTTGTGCATGCTTAAATGGGGCCTAGAAAAGGACAGTTTATTGGGGGAGGGGAAGATCGAAATAAACTTCGATGTAAATACCTGTTTAGAGTTGGTGTAATAACTATTAAGATCAATGAACAGGGATAAATGCATGCATAGGCGTACATGAGGGCTGACGCTATTTTGCTGTGAAGTTTTAACATGGTACGGATTGGAACAGGGCATTGGAGCAGCCCCCTCCCCCCCCGGGGTGAAGCACATGAACAAGAATCCACGGATCCAAAAGTAGAGCATGGCATTTCTGTAGGATACTCTATTTTTCATGAAGAAATGAATTGTCACAGATACAAAAAGAAACATGATTTTTTCAAGTCCAGTTTTCCAAAACCTGAACCAGAAGCAATTGAATTTAAATAGAACTCTCCCCTTTTGATGGCCAAACCATTCCGGAGGGGGGGGGAGAGGGGTGTGAGATAGTGTTATGCTTTGTTACAGAGCGGAGGTGGGGTAGACCCCGGAGCCGTCGACAAAAACCTCCGTCAACAGTTATTGCTGTTCAAAGTCAAGTCAAGTCAATGGATGAACCTGCACCGAACTGTACCATTGTGGCTCATTTGTGGGTTGCATTTTATCAAAGAATCCTTTCTTTTTTTTTTAGAAATTTATCACATAAGCAAATGAACATTGTCAATGTCAAAAGTTGATTTCCCGTTTTTACAATGTTTTCTAATTCATCATTTAGTTGACTAAGCTGACTAATTCAGCCAACTTCATTCCAAAGTCAGGTCAAGTCACAGATGATGACTAAATTTAAGTCAGTCAAGTAAAGTCACTGTATATCAAGGCAGTCATCCTAGCATGACTTGACTGACTCCGGGGTCTAAAGGGGGGGGGGGTGTTAGACTAGATGTTACATAACACAATAAAATATTTTGAAACATGAAAAAAATTTAATCATAGCAACACTGTGGTCGTACAAAAATTGTGTTCTTGTTGTTTGTTGAATTTTTTGGAGCATGAGTTATAAGAAGACTTGTGTTACAGGCTGTTACAGGGGGGAAGGGGTGTTAAAAATGAGCTATTTTCGCATTATGTAATTTTTGCAACCCCAATGACACCTGCTAACTTTCACTTACTCCTGCTTACCCACACTAACTCCTGCTAACTCCCAGTGGCGTAACCAGAGGCGGGCCAGGGGGGCACTTGCCCCCCATGTAGCCATCCTTGCCTCCCCCCCCCCTGCTAGGATTGATAATATTTGACAATTTGAAATTAATTTTCCGATGCTGTACATCCACACGCTTTACTGGATTCATTAGGACTGCCAGCAGCAAGCCTTATGTGACGAGCCAGATCATATTCTGTGCGACTCTGTGCATCAGATTCTGTTAAAACCATGCATTGTATGAATCTGTTGCTCTGTTGTAAGCTTACCTGTGGCTCACTGAAGGCCCTTTACAATTTTGGCTTGTCTCCATGGCTTATTTGTGATTTTATTGAAAATGGACCTCTGCCATTATGCACAGTGACTATTTTTCGCCATTATCCTGCTGCTGTGATACATGTAGCAGCATCAACAGCAGCAGCAAGTAGTGTTAACAGATTTATTCAAGAAAGGAAAGAAAGAAGGAAAGAGAGAAGGAAAGAAATAGGGAAAGAAAGAGGGAGAAGAAAGAAAGTAGAAGGAAGGAAGGAAGGAAGGAAGGAAGGAAGGAAGGAAGGAAGGAAGGAAGGAAGGAAGGAAGGAAGGAAGGACAGTTCTAAGATAGACAGATATAGGACAGAGGATAGATAGATAGATAGATAGATAGATAGATAGATAGATAGATAGATAGATAGATAGATAGATAGATAGATAGATAGATAGATAGGCCTATATAATTGCAAGCTGGCAGTCCTATGTATGCACTCTCTGAGTGTCCGTTCTTGTTTTCTATGTTTTCTCTCTCATTCTACAGTGTAAATCACATGGCATTTTACTGCTTGCATTATTATCGTATATTTCATCTAGTATACTTTTTTACAGACAGATTATGAAAATTTCTCACGGACGCGAGTTGACACGAATGCCCCCCTCAAAGACCCCTTGCCCCCCTCTTGCCCCCCTCTGGAAAAAACCTGGTTACGCCACTGCTAACTCCTGTAACTCCTGCTACCTCTTACTAACTCCTAATAACTCCTACTAACTCCTGCTTACTCTCACTAACTCCTGCTGACTTTCACTAACTCCTGCAAACTCCCACTAACTCCTGCTTACTTCACTAATTCTGGCTAACTCCCATATCTCCTGCACTTCCGAAGTTTCCTGCTAGTATAGAGTGGAAATAAAAATTCAAAATAAAAAGATAAGGTTACTCTTTTTTATCTTATATAGGCCTATATAGTATGCCTACTTTATTTGTCAGTCATCAGATGTTTAATTCATAACAATTTTTATAGTTTGCACAAGTTCACAAAAGTTTTTCTCTCAAATGTATTCTTAAAGACAAATCAACTGTTTTTGGCCCGGCTAGAGGGCCAACAATGATAATTCTGCTCGTATATACAGCCATTATTGGATATAATAATTTCGTTATTGGCACTGAAGGTGAGCTAATAATGATTATTGGCTAAGACAGGGGGCTATAATTCAATATTGGCCCTGCTAGAGGACCAATGATGAATATGCTGGCCTTGATACAGGGTCATTTTTGGAGATAGCGGCATGGCTAAATGGTGACCGGAGTACCTGACTGTCCTGGTACTGGACAATACTTTGTAATATTTAAGGAAGAAATTATCATTTGCATGCTTGTATCCCAGGTGACTTAGTATCTACCCCAAGTAGAAAAACGATTAGCAAGTGACTACCCCCCCCCCCCCCACAAAAAAAGCCAGAATGATGTTGAATCAGCCTGAACAGCGATCATCACGTTATTTGAAAAGGGCTTGTCTGGCTTTGTGGAAATATGCCTAAATAACCAATTTTGGGAATTATCCAGCCACCTTAAATAGGGTTATTTAACATTCCAAAGAATGAAAAGTCACTTGCTTGGATTTTTTCACACATAAGGGTGTTTGACATCTTCGATCATTCCTATTTCGATTATTTTGTTAGGACATGGCTCACAAACTTAGAAAATACACATCAAAGAAAATTATTTCTGAACAATCTAATGGCTTTTTTTGGCAAAGTGAAGACTCTGAGTGTACTTTTGGCCATTCCAATAGGTTAATCATCCCAAAAAACGTATGTCTGGACACCAAAATCATGATTTTCTGTGGATTAGAGCCGGAGATATAGTGAAAACAAGTTTTTCGTGTCCCAATTTTTCCGCAAAAAAGTGGACGTGACGACAGGTTGATATGTAATTTTCAAAGTTCATTTGCTGAAAAAGTACCAGTCTCCCAGATGTCTACCCAAGATTTTTTTGAAGCCAAGACATCATAGCTAATGAATCTGAAGAGTTTTGCTTTCCCTCTCTCGGGCACACAAACCGCCCTCCAGCCCCTAGACTAAATGATTCGCTGACAGCATGAAAGGCGTACAGGGCTAGTGAGGGAGTGAGTTTGTTTTATGCCCCATCAGCACCAGTGTGGGCTATTTAGAGGCAAGGTTTGATGCTCAAGGGAAAGTTGATTCTTTTGTGAAGGACTTCATCCCCAAGACATCAACTAAGCGGCAGCCTCCTACCATCACCATCATAGAAGAACTATGTATGTGTCATCAATGAGTCTTCAGCAGTCAATATTCCAAAGTACCAAGGGCAATCGCACCTGTTGGCCCTCTACGTGAGGCATCCTAAGAAGATCGAGGAAACCTCTGTTTGCCCAGACAACTGTCTAGAGGAGATGTGCATGGCTTCTTTCCAAAGGTATTGCTACCTCGAATGCCATCTGGAACAAGGTCAACATGGAGTCAAGGCAAGCATTGCACTGCCAGAACTCGCCAAAAGCACATTCACAAAGACCATGGCCTCCACTGTTCCATACAATAGCCGTCAGCCTCCATATCATCAAAGCAAAGTGTGCTTGCACCACTGACTGAATGAGCTCAGAAAGTTTGAGTAGCTTCAAACAGGGACCAATCAACCTACATCTCTAATATCTTTGTTAGTAGCCCCTAGTGATTGGGGGAGCTGAGCCGGGGAGGGATACTTGTATCGCTCATGCAGCTATCGTAACCGGAGAGGTCTAGCCATGAAGAGTTGAAAATAGCTGGTCACCCTTCACCTTTAAATTTATCTTTACTCCTTTTTCCTCTTATCTTATTTCTCCTTATTTTCATATTCACACAACCCGTCGCATAGTACAGGGTGGTCAAGAAAAAACTTTACAGTCTTTGGCCCATGAGGCACAACTCAGTGAGTTCTTATCTAATCAGCCTCATTCTTGCATGAAGTTCAGATAGGAATCTCAGTATTATGTTTCTAGTCTTGATTTTAATTTCAATAAGGGATTACGACAGGAGACACATTTTGACAAACTATGGCAGCTTGCAATTTCTTTCAACCTTCTTCTCCTTTAATCTCCCCACTGGACTGAGTTTCACTAGAAGAGAGCTGAATACCTGGGACCACACTCCTCTGAAGATCTCTAAGTTACTGTACGAATAGGAAAGCAAAGCTAAAATATTTGAATTTATGGCAATGCCTTGAATTTGGGGCATCAAGGTATGTGCAAATGGCCTTTTTTTTATTTCGCTAAATCATAGCTCGAGATTACACATCATGTCCCAGGAGAACAAACCTCAGACAATATGTAGCCATGAATATCCTCTTTACTCTGGAAAAGTTTGGATAGGAATAACAGACTAATTTTTAGAACCATGCCAAAGAAAGAGAGTAAAGTTTTTTCTTGACCACCCTGTAGTCAACGTTGATTGCGCGACATCTATGTAGATGTGGCTCATGGGTGGTGCTCAGAGAAGCAACATGCATACCTCACTTCCAAATTTATCGAAGGTGAGAAGACAGGCAGAAAACTCGCACAGAAGCTGTGGCAAAAAGCTATAAAAACCGCAAAAGATGATGATGCATATGGAGACCGTTTATTTTCCCATGAAGTCTTCCTCACCCCAACACAGACTTAGGGATTTTGGAAGAGGCTGGCAGCAAAGGAACCAAGACAAGTTACTGAGCCCATTCAGACACTGCACCCATGGAATCCGGTGTCCCTAAGGGAAGTGTTCTGGGTCCCTCATTATTTCTACTGTACATTAATGACCTACCATCATACATTAAGAAGAACTCATCAGTAAGACTGTTTGCCGACGACTACGTCCTATATCGTACCATCGAGATCACGACTCAAGACATCTGCAAGATCTGGATGTGCTACAAGATTGGGAAAGAGACTGGCTAATGGGAGTTTCACCCAGAGAAATGCCAAGTACTCCACATCACCAACAAGAGAAATCCCGTCATCAATAATTACACCATACATGGCCATGTATTAGAGAGCGTGGATGAGGGCAAGTATCTAGGTGTCACCATCCATAGAAAACTGAACTGGACCAGCCACATTAAAAACATCACAAGAAAGGCAAACAACACCAGAGCTTTCCTTCAGCGCAACATTTATCAATGCCCTAGGACCAAGGAACTACACTACACTCATCAGGCCACAATAGAATACGCCAGCATCATCTGGGACCTGCCAACAGCCACAAATCGCCATAAATTAGAAATGGCGCAACGTAGGGCGGCGAGATTTGTCGCAGGGGACTACTATAGGAGAAGCAGCGTCACTACCATGTTAGAGAAACTTAAATGGCACACCCAGCAATGCAGGAAAATGAACAAAGCCATCATGATGTAGAAGATCCTTCATGGACTAGTCGCAGTACCAACTGATCACCTGCAGCTGTCAACTTTATCCATTAAAGGACATAGCCACCGAATAGTCATCCCTCACACAAGGACACAAATACTCCAATCCTCCTTCTTCCCCGACACAATAAGAATTTGGAATGAAATCCCAAATACAATAATAAATAGCGATATTAGATATTTTTAAAACAGCCATTCTCAGATCACTGATCTTATGTGCCTCAGACTGCCTCTCACGATTTTAATGCGTCACTGCATAAGATTTTAAAACCTGCACGAGCACCTGCACAAGCACCTGCACGAGCACCTGCACAAGCACCTGCACAAGCACCTGCACAAGCACCTGCACGAGCACCTGCACAAGCACCTGCACAAGCACCTGCACGAGCACCTGCACAAGCACCCGCACAGGCACCTGCACAAGCACGATAATACACCAGATGCGAGGATCGAGAGACGGGTTATTTGAAGAACTCATTTTCTTTGGGAGAGCAAATAGCATAAGACATTCAGACCATATTTTGGTATGTGATAGTGTTTAACTTAGAATGATCAGCTTATGAGATATTGTAATTATTGAAAGCTGTGTCACAAAGTTCTAAATAATGTTTGCTTCAATCATGAAGACTACTGGATTAATCATACAACCAATTTAAATGTAACCAAAAATCCACTTTTAAAAACGAACCAAATTTGAGGAATGACACGAAGATCCGAGTCCCAGAAGTTCTCAACCAATCATAGAAAAGTCACTATTTGATGAAATTCACACAATACAGGCCTTTGACCATATAGTTTTGTCTACATAACTCTGTAATTTGATGAAAATCACACAGTAAGCTTATTACATCATTTGCCTGCTGATTTAATAATCTCTAGCCTCCAGTCTTCAAATAAGTCACAATTTGATGAAATTCACACAATTTAGGTCTATGAGCAAATTGCTTTATCCACATGACTTCGTAATTTGATGAAAATCACACAGAAAGCTTATTACATACTCACTGATTTAATCATCCTGAGCGCTATGATTTAGCTTCCAATCTTCATTGAAATAAAAACATGACAACACATATGCAAAACAGTTTACACATACATTGTATCAGCACTTCACAAGTAGAATTCATAAATATCACCATGACATGAATATCTTCAAAAGTTCACAAAAATGAATGAATAATGAGAATACTGGATATACCGATCCTGACAAGCAAGCATCTGCATATACGGTATATGAAATGGATTGAAGTCAAAATGGTCAAACATCAAGCCACTGACTAACTGAAAGAATTGACTTTACCAGTGATAAAACATTTTTAAAAGCTTAAGTCAAAAGTTTAACATTGTAACATTAAGGGGCAGTTTTATAACAGCTGAAGTCAAAAGCATAGACTCAGAAATATCTAAGCATGTCATGCTTTACCTGTATCACACAGTCTATACTCTATAACATGGAGACATCCTCAAACTTAAAGGCTATACTTTTGATTCCAGCAGTAAATAAGCATTCATATTGCCTCTCAATGTTTCACCGATATAAAAACACATAATTCATACAATGTCCCAAAATAGTTAGTTATATTGGAAAAAGTTGAGAAAATATCCCACAGATCCAGAGATGAAATAAATAGTATTAATATCTTTACAAAGTTTAAGTTGGCCAATTAGGAGAAATAACAAAAGTTACCCATGATTCCTCACACTTTCATTTCACGTTTCTTCGCAAGGAATACTCATGTTATTTTGAATCAATTAGATTATAAAAAGGGATACAAATTGTACGCTTCCACACTATTTACAGAGAATGAATACACATATAAAATTTCACAAGGGTAGTTTATAATTATGTCTGCAGTTGTCCTCCGCTTCAAAAATATTGAGGAACGCGATCACCACAATACACATCAACAAGAATTGGCTGTTTCAAGTGAGGCTCGTGTTTCCGTAATGATCACTATCACACAAGAAGATGATCACCATTCAGTCATGACAATGAAAAGTATCACATTATTATTAGTTTACAATTTGTTCACTGCTTTCCTTGTCCTGAAACATACTTCTTGCAATTAAATTAATTAATCATGAATTAATCCACCATGCGGTACTAAAACAAATTTAAAACATAACA
Source organism: Platynereis dumerilii (assembly GCA_026936325.1). NCBI lineage: Eukaryota > Metazoa > Annelida > Polychaeta > Phyllodocida > Nereididae > Platynereis > Platynereis dumerilii. The sequence continues at coordinate 112,985,860 of JAPTHN010000001.1, forward strand.
TGCAGTATTTTACACCATAATATCACATAGTAATAGTCATTCTTAGTTATTAACCAAATATACTGCAATATTATTGCATCTCAAATGTAATGAATTCATTCATTTATCAACTAATTATCGTAATTAAATTATTTGTTCCCTCCAGAGCCGCATGGAGCATTAAACACAACAGGTGGGCACACGGAGCCGAAATTCTGAGCAGTGAGCACTAGATATAACAAGACTAAAGGCACCAGTAGTATTTCATAAAGACATACAATATAGACATACAGGAAAGACTCATGACAAGGTATATACAATTCACACAGGTATGTAAAGTAACTGAATAATAACTGAATATAAATTGAATATTCTTGAGGCGTACAAGAGGACAGAGTTCATATTTTGGCAAATATTCTGACGTACAATATCTGTACAATGTCTTTTTAAAAATGTCTTTACTACTCTGCAGCGAATACTACAAAATCTGACTGGCGGCACTCTGGCTGAGATATATTATTGCTCCAACAAAATTCACTCCGGCAGCAATTACAAACACAGGGAACCATCGTCCGTGGGACTGGATAACCAGCTCAGCTGTTAAGGGCCCACACGTAATCCCTGGAATAGTTGCCTGCAAACAAAGATAGTGACAAATTTACATGCATATTAGTACTCTTGGTTGGATTGATGGATGATTGGGGCTTTACGTCCTATATTTATGTGCTTGGTAGGCTAAACAGGACAGGAGGAGGACACAGCAATGAGGCGAAGGATGATTGAAACAGCTGTCCAACATAGGCCCAGGTGACACGGCAAGAGCTGGATTCGAACCCTGGACCCAGCGATTGGCAGCCCAGCATGCTACCACTAGACCAACCCTCCCCCCATATTAGTACTCTTAGAGACACATCACAAATGCATCACAAATTCTAGAAATACAAATTATACCAGTAAACATCTTATCCAACATGCATCAATGCCACACAGATACAGGAATCAATGACTTTAAAAAGTTTAAAGTTTAAATACATGTACAATATAGTCAGCGGACTTACTAGAGTGTTGGAGATAGCAAAAGTGATGCCAGCATAATTGGGAGCAATGTCAGCGTGGTTGCTCATATGTCCTGACGAGTTGCACGCACTTAACCCCATCGACACAGAAACAAATCTGAAACCAATCAAATACTGGCACTTTATCGATTATCAAAATAGTGATAATGAGTTATTATTCGGCTAGAAAAAGATTCAGTCCACAGGCAATGTCAGGCATTGCAACGATTACAGCTATTGGCCCGCAACGTCCCACTGGTGCTCATCTCTCTCACCACTGGTCTCTCTACTGTCTACCAGGGAAAAATATCCATCAGGATAAAGTACAGTGCTGTGAATGTTTGTGATGCCTTTGTCTCAATCCTCCCGCTTGTCACTCAAGAAAGTACAGAACTTGAGGCTCTGAGCTTCATACCATGTTACATATTATATGGGATCGTCGTAAGTTCATCTTACACCTCAAGCAATGGCGAGATACAAGAGACAAGGTGGGCAATTTTAATAGACAAGTTTGACAAGGCAAATGTTTATCCACTTCAGCAAATGACCTTTCTGTCTCGATATCACTTCAGCTTTGAATAAAGTTTGCCATTCTTTATGCTGCACCTTTTGCGAAATATGTCAGGTAAAAACATCCAATTAGTAATTAGGCCAGACATAATTGATCTTTAGCTTCTCGGATCTTCTCAATGCACTTTTTCTAGGGTAAGTCGGTAGGACAAAAAAAAAGTGAAATCTCAATTTTTTATAACGTCAATTTGATAAAAATTGTGGGTATGCTCAATTTTTTTTCCGTAGGCAGAAAATCTGTTGGTTCAGTCGATCCAAGAAGCTAAAAATTAAAAAAGTCTGGCCTTACGACAACACAGGTGACAGCTTACAGATAAACCAGATACTTACATAACAGCAAGAGGTAAGTTATTGACAGCACTGAAGAAAAGGAGGAATATTCCTGGTCCAAGCAAACCAATAGCCGTCATTAATCGCCTAACTGATAACACAGACCATTTGTTGGCAATCAGGGCATCCGCAAAGTGTCCTGCAACTGAACATGGGAAGAACACAATCAGAATCGCTTGGTCAGGTATTCATTATAGCTGGACTCCGTTATTCAAATGTTCCGGTAAAGTTCAGGTTAAAAAATGCTTTTTATGATTATAAGTGATTTTCATGGATGTCGAGTTACCATATTTCTACAAAGCAGTAACGAAGCGAAAATTCAAAATGTACGCCTATGAGTCTGTCCTTCCTACGAGTAACAAATTACCATTAATGCCACAAAGGTGACCGTAGAACGGGGTAAAGTTGGCAAGCCAGGGGAAAGTTGGCTGCCAATTTTAACCAACTTAACGGCAGAAATGCCAACTTTCCTCACTAACACAGATGGCAAATTTCCCAAAGGCACCTATGTCAGTCAGAAAAGTTAGCATTTCTGCAATTAAGTGGGTCAAAATTGGCGGCCATTTCTCCCAGTTATAACTGCAATTTAAAATCTGCCACTGAACATGTTGAAAGCAGTCCTAGAAACCTGATCTAGGGAGACTTACCCATGCCAACGAGGGAGTTGAGTATGTAAGGAACAGCAGAGAACATGATGTCATGCTTGTCAGCACCGAGGCTCCGAGCCATGTAAGTTGGTAGCCACTGCATTATAATGTATGTTGACCAGTTCATGCTGAAGTGAGCTATGTAAACAGACCACAATGGCCAATGGCTCACGAATTCTGACCAGTACACATTGTGGTTGTTGACCTGCCATCAATGAAAACATTCAGTTAGCTAACAAAGTAAAAATACAAAACTATTTATAACACATCTTATCTATGTATTGAATTGTATTCTATTGTAGGTGATGCCAATCTTTAGAGCCATGATATTATTCTAATATACTGCATAAATATGCTTTAGAAGCCAGAGAAGAGCTCATCGTAACAAAAACAGATGGCTAGACCTACACAAATACTACAAACTAGTCGAAAGCAAAAATAAGACAAGAACCCAGGGGTTCAAAATGGAGGTGGTGTAGTGTCTTACTTTATATCCCCTGAAAAAGACTTTCCCTGAGTGGCCAGAACAAGATGTTGTTCATATTGTGTGCTAAATTTCAGAATTCTAAAAATAATCCATTTCAAGCAAAATTGTACACTAAACTATATAGAAATATGGATACTGAAGTTACTTCCTAATATGATTAAGTAAATATTTGTTGAAGTTTACCAATTTATTGTTTACCATTAATTTTTGAGAAACCAAAAATTTGAGAAAAATATCAGAAATCCTCCTTTTTCCCAGTTTTTATGAAAATTTCCTAAGATTGGCCCTCCAAATGAATTTAGTCATTTAAAGAGGTAGGATAATTTAGACATATATAAATGAAAAATTTCCGTAGTGTAACTCCAAAATTGACGGAATCATGGAGCATTGAAAAATAACATTTTTGCTGAATTTACTGTTAATAATTTTTGTAATAGCATTTAGACCCCCAAAAGGAACATTAACGTGATTAAGGGTATTCAATGCATATGATGGTAGAATTTGATGCCCATAGTTAAAACCGTTTCAGAGTTCAGCTCTGGAAATGAAAAATTTTTTTTTTTTAAATTTTCAGGGCTATTCCATTTAAAAATCTGGGGGGGGGGGTGGTCAGGCTACGATTTTGACCCCCCCCCCATGCATCTAAAACGATTTTTTTTTACCCCCCCCCATGCATTAACTTCGATTTTTTCACCCCCCGTACATACATCACAAAAAATTTTCGTTATTACAATGCGTAGGCCTGAATAGAACGATAGTCCCCCCCCCATACATCTGCAGTGAATTCCGCGAGTGCCCCCCTTGCATCTACAACGTATTATCGCTCACCCGTACATACATCTTACGAAAAATAAACCAGCCCGACCACCCCCCCCCCCCAGAGTTTTAAATGGAATAGCCCTCAATATTTTACAAAAACTTTACCAATTGCTCAAATATGAACACCTAAGTGCACATATATGCTGTAAGACCCATTCATGTGCCAAATATCATATACACAAGTACAATAGTTTAGGCACAGCGGCCAATACACAATGTGTGCAGCCGCCCCCAGTGGATCCAAGCAAGATGGCAAGGAAGTCACGTCCTAATAACAACATGCCTGGTATTCATTCCTATACCAGATGCATGCTCTATAATCAAGTTATCAACATCTCTTGACCCAAACATCTCCAAACAAAATAGCCAAGACAGCGCCTAAAAGACATTCTGAAAATGCTGAAATTTCAAATTTCCCGCCAAAACGATCCATTTTGTCACTGTGACTGCATAAATGGAGATGTGTACACACCTCCATTAATAATTGATTCAATTTAAAAGTGTTTTCATTCAAATATCTAATAAAAATCTATGAAAACACTTTTGAATATATTTGTCTTTCTCATGAAGTGATTACCTTGGGAGGCTGAATAAATTCCTCTTCTACTGGACCCCTGACTTCCCTGTACATGAATATCCAAAAGAGTACCCACAAAAATCCTATTGTGCCAAATAGATAAAACATCCGCGACCAGTGGAGGTGAGGACATACCTAAAAATATTGAGAGCACGAAAGTCAACAATGAGTCAAAATCAGCAATAATGCATTCAAGGATAAGACATGTTTGTATGTAAAAAAATTATTATACAGGCCAAATTTTCCTCACAACTTACAATTGCTGCTGCTGTCTGCCCTATAGAGCCAAAGGCAACAAGATAACCAAATGCTCGAGATCGTTCTTCCACTGGGATCGTATGTGCAAATATATGGTATATTGTTGGTAAACCTGCAATAACATTGTTTTGAATAATGTTAAAAAGGCATTATGCCTAAAATATAAATTAGCAACAATAATTCACATTTGCTGTTTACAAATTGAAATGTCTATAAAAAAACAATGCTTTGAACAATGATAGTCAATGAACACAACTGTACTCACCTAAGCCTTCGCCTATCCCAAGTATAACTCTCAAAAATATCAATGCATAAATGGAGTGGGCGAAATAAGGTGTCACTAACGTCGATAAGGACCACATAAAAACTGCTAATGTCAAGACATTCTTGCCTCCATACCGCTTGGCGGCACTGCCACCTATCACCTGAAATGAGAAACAAAAATACTATATACCTGGTATCCCTTCAAGTGACAAATTCATTCAAATAATTTTGAAAATATCTTGCAATAACTGTCATTGTTGGACAATGTACATGTGAATCACAAGTGAATTCAAAAGTAAAATGGCCAAAGGCTAGGAGTAGTGACACATAAGTGACAAAACCGTATCTTTAGTCTCCGCATCATTTCACGATGCTCACTAATTTTGACGGGGCTTTATGCAAGTCATTTGCAACCCTCACCCCTGTGGACGGATGATTGGGGCTTTATGTCCTGTATTTATGCACTTGGTAGGCTAATATGAGACGAAAGATGATGGAAACAGCCGTCCAACATAGGCTCGTGTGACCCTGTAAGAGCAGGATTTGCGCCTATCACGCTACCACTAGGCCAACCGTCTGCCTATTGTGGGGAAACTGTGGGACATTTCCAGGGGATTACCAGCGTGTCTTCACGCCTGGGGGATTTATGTAATCACGTTTTCCTCCAGGGTTAGGGGATTTCATTTCTTAAACTTTACACACCCCAGGGGAGGGGCATTTCCAGCATATTCTGCACAACAATTCTTTCAGAGGGTGGGGATCTCCAGGCTTTTCCGGCCACACTTTGTAGATTTCCCCATAGTCCCGTGGGTAACAACTTACAAATGAGTAGTGCATTAAAGGACAACTCCACCCAAAATGACATATTTGATCAATTTTTTTCTTGTGAAAGTACAGGGTGCTGCAAGTACGTCCTACCAATGCTTAAAAAATTGGTTTTAACCTGAAATTAGGAAAAATATGTGAAATTGGGTTTTTAGCAAAATTTTGTGGGTCTTCAGCATGTTCACTCAGCTGATGACATTCTCACGTGGTCATCGGCTCACTCGAGCTGGCTCTGCCAGTGAGCCTCTGACCTGGATGGCTGCAATAAGTGTGGTTTTAGAGCTTCAAGTTGATTGGTTGCGAAGGGAAGTGGTCGCACAATCAGAGGGGCTGTTACATTTAAAACAAGATTATGTAATTACAGTCTTTGCATACTATTGATAGCTGTTGATCCGTTTATTGTTTTCAGTTTCCTCCTGTTTGACATCAGTCTGCATGATTGACGCTGTTTCATGAAGCTGGTGCTTATTCTTCCAAGCATGAACAGTGATAGTCTGTCAGATCTACACAACTCATTTTGTGTACAAATCTTGACTCATTTAATGTAAAATGATTTCCTGAGAGTAACATGCATGGTGCCATCAGAGGCATTGAGGCAATTTCAGGAGGTGGAGGGGCATCTTGTGTCATAAATTTGTGTAGGTGAATAATCCAAGGCATCTTGATATGCACTTTGATAAATTATAATTAGACAAGTTTCATAAACTGCTTATATTATAAATTTTATAAAAAAATGTACTGTGTGAATGCTCTTGCGTGTTAAGTTGTTGTGACAATATAGTAAGTCTGAGATTGAGTCATAAAAATTAGAAATATAGTTGATTAGCACCCCACAAACTGCCCACCATAAATTTAGCAGTGGTCATGCATTTGCACAGAAATGCGTTCTGAAAATATCAAACTTGGACCAAGTCAATCACTGTCCATGAAGTTAACTCCAACCCAACAACCAATCAGATCAGAATTTAAATGCATGGCTGATGATGATTGGCACTTGAACTGTTCACAGTTTGGTGTTTGTCTTTAATACTCATCACTCATTTTTACAGTTTATGTAACTTTAAGATGACAGTTTCTTATTTTCTGTCTGTATGTTTTGTTTCATTGTTCTGCATCAGGACTGTTGTTTGCTACAAGTTCAGTTGTGTTCAGTCATAGTTATAGATTAATCCCAAAATCATTTTGGAAGATTCATCCTGGTTGGCTGGACCACCCAAGCATCACAGTTCTTAACTTGACTAAAACCACAGGAAAAACTGTCAACAGAGTCAGAGGCTCACTGGCAGAGCCAGCTCGAGAAGTGAGCCGATGACTACGGGAGAATGCATTAAGCTGTGAAAACATGAAAGCTTCAGTTGTTGCAGATAGCTTGACATCTCAGCCATGCCACATATAGCGCCATCTATAACAAGCACTTCTCATAACACTGCATTTTAGTTTTAAATAATTATTTACTTAAAAGAAAAAAAGAACATTTATATTATACTATCCCAGAGAAAACTGAGTAGCACACCACTTTAGCTGGTCACTTTTTTATTTTTATCTCTCTTAAATTAATTTGTGGGAGTAATTAGATGCATGCTTTCACACACGCCAACCAACATTTCCAAGTCAGAGTGTGTTCAAATATAGGCTTCTAGCACTGTATCCGGTATCCTATGCCGGGGCAACTGAAAGACCCTGGACATCCCTGAATTAATAGGGCTAGTACCAGACTCTCATTCTTATACTCTGCTCAACTCTTACAAAACAATGCGAAATCACCTCTGTCATAAATCCTCGTCTCACCTAAAGCCCAGATACTGCTCTCTCTTTTAATTCTCTTTTCAGGAAAAACAAGAAGAACATCATTACAAGAACATCACAGCCCCCTTTTCAATGGTACTGTCAATGGATCAAAGTGTTAAAAATATCTATTCATTTTGTGAAACTGCAGTAAATGTAAATGGGCATATCTCTGAATTTTTTGCCTGTGATTATGGAGTTAGGCAAGGAGATTGTCTATCCAGTACTCTGTTTCTACTATTCATTAATGATTTGGTTGAAGAATTAAAAGAAAAAGCTCATGGTATACAAAACAATTATTTCAATTTGCAATGTTTATTATATGCAGATGATCTTACTTTAATATCCGAGTCTGAAGAAGACTTACAAGTTATGTTGAACATCTTGGCTGATTGGTGTGCGAAATGGAAGATGTGCATAAATATAAGTAAAACTGCCATAATGCATTTTAGAAATAGCAGGGTTAAGAGAACACAATTTCGCTTCAAATTTAGATCAAGCGATATACAAATTGTTGATAGATACAAATATCTAGGACTAATTTTTCAGGAGCATCTCGATTTTAATGTAACAAGTAGGGTACTAGCTGACTCAGGAGGAAGGGCTTTAGGGGCGTTGTTTAGCAAGTACAAAAGTAACAACGGTTTTGGAATCAAGACCTATACAAAATTGTTTCAAAGTGGCATAGTGCCTATTATGGATTATAATTCATCTATATGGGGTTTTGGGGAACATGATTGTATTAATTCTATTCAAAATAGGGCAATTAGATTATATTTAGGAGTTCACAGGTTTGCTCCAAATTACGCGATAAATGGAGATATAGGTTGGCTACCCAGTAAAATACGGCGTCATTTCAATGTTGTTAGATTTTGGAATCGTGTCATAAGCTTTGATGAAACTAGACTAACAAAAATGGTCTATAGATGGGATAAATCGTTCAGGCATGTTAACTGGTATTACGAATTAGCAATTATAATGAACACTATTTCAATGAATGATTATCTTACAGAAGAGCGTGTCATAGATATAGAAACCGTTAAATTGAAACTCTTTGAATTATATAAAAATGACTGGCGGATAAAGGCTGAGGCCTCTCCTAAGCTAAGGACTTATGTAACCTATAAAGATGAATACTGTTGTGAACCTTTTGCAGAAATAATAAATAATAGAGGTCATAGGTCAATTATGGCCAAATTTCGCAGTGGTATACTGCCGCTGTCAATTGAAACTGGTCGATTTCATAGTATTCCTGTTGAATTTAGATTATGTAATTACTGCGATGAAAATGTTACTGAGGATGAGACTCACTTTTTGTTGTACTGTTCAGCATATGAAGATTTCAGAAATGTTCTGTTTTCGAAAGCTATAGGCATCAATGAAAATTTTGTAAATTTATCTGATAATGTAAAATTTAAATTACTCATGTCAAGAAAGTTAGTCAAGTTCACTGCCGAATACTTATATAACTGTTATGAGAAAAGACAATCCTTAACGTATGTCAGTGACTAAGTCAAAACAGTCGGTTTAGGTTCTTTCATTAGGATGTTATGTTTAATAATTGTTTATCTTAAGTTTAATTTTTGTTTAAATTGATATGTTATCTTTTGTACCCAGTTACATTTCTACCTTTGTTTTCAATGTGTGTTGCCTGTGTGTACTATTTACCAGAGGTTTGTAAGCCCCTTGCGGGCTGGGTGCCGTTTGGCACATACCTTAATAAAAATCTAATCTATAAGACAGTTTTTGCTATATCCTACTGTCTATATATACTTCTGCTTTAGCCCCCTTTTCAATGGTACTGTCAATGGAAAAGGGGGCTAAAGCAGGAGTATAATAAGACAGTTTTTGCTATATCCAACTGTCTATATATACTCCTGCTTTAGCCCCCTTTTCAATGGTACTGTCAATGGAAAAGGGGGCTAAAGCAGGAATATAATAAGACAGTTTTTGCTATATCCTAGTGTCTATATATACTCCTACATTAGCCCCCTTTTCAATAGTACAGTCAATGGGAAAGGCATTCTCCCAATGTCAGACCCTCTGGTGCGAGCTGGCACAGCGAGGCTCTGACTCTGTTGGTAGTTTTTCCTGTGATATTTTTCAGGATTAGATCAGTCATGCCTTGGGGGGTTCAGCCAACCAGGAGGCAGCTTTCATACCCATGACTGAACTTACTTGAAATCATTGCAAGCAATCCATGAAGGTTGAACAATCAAACAAAACATTTAACTGAAAACAAGAAACTATCATCTGAAAAATGCATAAACTGTGAAATGACTGATAACATAAGTACTAAAACCAAACACTAAACTGTGAACAGTTCAGATTTCAATCATAATCGTCCATGCATTTGATTCTGATCTGACTGGTTGTTTGGGTTGTTGATTCTCAAGACCTGTGTTATTGGCAGTGATTTACTTTGTCCATGTGTGACATTTTCAGAACGCATTTCTGAGCAAAAGCTCACTGCCAAGATGTTAGGGGGCAACCATTAGATCTCGGGGCAAGGGGGGGGGGTTATATAAAAGTTTGTTTAAATAATTTCATTCTTAAGTTTGGTGAAATAACAGATTCTTTTTAGGCAGTCTTAAAAAATATTATGTTTGGAGCGTTTCTTATTTCTTAAAAAAGCCCTGTCGCACCTCCAGGGATGATTTAGTTATTAGTAAGGTTTTGTTTAGTTAGAAGACTGTTTGGGATAATTACGAGCATAGCATAAGGACACTTCATTCCTCCTTCACATAGAGCAGGCATACATGTAGCAGTAATTATACTAGTACTTAATTATAACGTCATGTCAATGAAAAAATGTAATTCTCAGTGAACAATAATACAACACATCATACTTAATTATAGTCATGAGTAGATAAAATTCACAGAAAAATATCTTTCTGCTTCGTTTTTTAACAGATTTTTTACAACTTCATTTCTGACATATCCAGTTAATCTATAATTTTAATTTAGTGAAACAGGTCCAAATTGCACTCTAAAGGTTGATGTTTAACATGAGAAAACTCACAATATCACAACAACAAACCATGACAGTTACTAGAAACTGGTCACTGTCATGAACAAACGGATAAACAGACAACAGTAATCAACAGTAACCTTGCTTTAAATGTAAAAACCTCTCTGATTGGTGCGCACACAGTCCTTCGCATGCATACTTGATAACCACACTAATTCCAGCCATCCAGGTCAGAGGCTCACTGGCAGAGCCAGCTCGTAAGTGAGCTGATGACCACGTGAGAATGAGCTGATGAGTGACGTAGGGTAGGGTGGCCTCCCCCTCTCCTCCAATTAATTGAACAAATTTGAGGTGTGGACTCCTTCTATTTTGTCCAACTAATGTTCCTGTGACAAACTGTCAAGGAATTAAGAAACTGATATAATACTATCTGTGAAATGTGTTTGTACACATGGGATGAAGCTCTTGTTTGTGGAAATGACAATAGCTGGTAAAAACAGAATGCAATTCACAACTTACAATCATTCAGCCATGCAATGAAATCTGATTGGTTGATTTTCTCAAGATTGAGAGAGTAAGCAGTGACTGATTTGGACCACAATTTGCAAGACCAGATCGCCAAATGTACAACTAGGGCCTAATTAAATGTATAATGATGAAGCAACACCCCATGGAGTTTTCAAGTAAAATACACCATATCTATCTATCTATCTATCTATCTATCTATCTATCTATCTATCTATCTATCTATCTATCTATCTATCTATCTATCCAGTCTGTCTGTTAGGCCAGTAAAAAGGGGGGGGGGTTTGGGTTGACCCTGGACCTCTCTATAACAGCACACATTTGGTACCACATGAATCCTTGAAATCTCTACCAAAAAACATTCCCCAGAATTTCCAGGTGGAGGATTTTTTTTTATTCAAGTTTCCATGGCAACACAAAAAGAACCCACAAATGAACAACATTTTATTGAATAACCTTCCTTCTGCTTTAACAGTAGTTATGTCTATCTATGTGGTACTCTGGTAGTTCAATTATATTTCAGTAACAAAATCAGGTTACAGTAGCCTGCTGCTTGAATGACTGTTGAGTCAGTAACAAAATGCGATCTGGACTTGTCAGACATGGAGCTGATTAATCACTGTCAAGTGGAATCTGTAGGACCAGCCCATCAAATGATTGACAGTTATGTTACTGAAACTCCTCTGAAATTTTTTCACAGTTTCAGTTTGTCTCAAATTCATTTGTCACCTTTATATTGGTTTGATTGTTTAAAGGTGTCATTTCTATAATATTTCACAGCTATGTGGCCTATGTCTATCCTTTCCAAAGGTTTTGATAAGTCACATGTATTTGTTTATCAAAAACCCATTCTCATGTCATTGAAGCACTTTCCTGCCAAGAGAGGTCGCTTTTTACTGTGCCAAAATTATTGCCAAAATCTATAACTTAAAGTTAGTTTTAAATGGGTTTATTTTGGAATGAATTTGAAAGGACCACCCTAGGGATTCTCTAAATATAATGCTTGAAACTTTCAACTGATAAAAAAAGTGCAGTAGAGTGGCCCTTTAAGCAGTGGCTTAACAGAGGGGTCTTCAGCAGATCGTTGGGTATTAATAGATGTCAAAAACGCCTACAAGTCTATGCAAAAACGCCTTCAAGTCTATACCAAAACGCCTACTGTTTATAAAGGAACAATGTGATGTCAAAAACGCCTACTGTTTATAAGAGAACAACTATCTAGACGTCTACATCCATTTGCCCAATGTTGTTGTTTTTTACCCAACATTTCTTGGTTTGTCAAAAAATGTTCAGGTCAAGTGTCAAATATCAACAGTTCATTAGTAGGTGTGACTGAAAAACCAATTAGCTTCTACATCAGACAGCCTTTGAAGAAATAAATAGCAATTATCATTTCTATAGATCAGTGTGCTATGTGACATGATGGCAATTAGCAGTTGGGTCAAATATTGACTTTCAGACTTTTAACCCATGTGAGAGAAAAGTTTCATTGGATCCTTTAGATGAAATACAGTTGAAATTCCTTTTTTGTAAATCCATTTTATTCTTCTGTTTATAGTTTAGGCGTTTTGGTCATTACAAAAATAGCCATTTTTGTAGAGTGCAGTTGCCGTTTTTGCAATGGCCAATAGACGTTTTTGCACTGTCACGCAAAAGGAAAATTGACTGTAGACGTTTTTGATAATGCAGAAAAAAGTGTAGGCGTTTTTGTTTGTAGGCGTTTTGACTGATCACCCCGACTATACCAACTGTATATTTTAGCCAGAGTTGGAAAGTTCATATGTGGGGAGAGGGGCAACAGGGGGGCACAGGTCCAACATGGGGGGCCACATGCCACCCACGCCCCCTCCCCCCCATTATGGAGCCTTGACGAAATATTAATCACAATAATATCACATGACACTTCTCATCTCATGAAACTCGCCAGAAAGTCACATGCTGATAAGTACTACTTAATTTAGCAAATTTTGTACGACATTCTCACCATACTACTCATGTAGCCCACAGCAAAGGCACTTAACACCCATCCTTGTCCATGCAAGTCCCAGTGGAAATGATCTGTCATCTGAATGATGGCAATCGGCATGATCACCCGATCTGCCGCATTTATGAAGTTGGCAGCCGCACATAGCGCAATTGTGCTGCGCGCCTTGGTGAACTGAGACGTCATTTTTGCGCCTGATATTCCGACTTAATGAACCTCCGTCATTATTACACTGCCAGCGGCCCTGAAAATACATAAACAAAGTTTATTATGCTGAAGTTTATTGTACAAAAGTTTAATTGACTACGGATGTACCAAGTAAGCAGATAAATTTGTCTATGTACCCGGGTATCACTCATTGCATGTACAGTGTTTTATCATACACTGCAACCACTTACTATCACAGATGTGTCATAATGTGACAAACAACACACAGTGACAGACTGGTGACAGCTCATGACATGAAACTGAGCTTTGTTGACCAAATCCACCAACTGTTGAATCCACAAAAGGTGACAGACGCAGCAACTGGTACCATTCATTACTTGTCATAGAGACACACGAATGTGTTAACTTCTAAGGAATGTTTACCTTGCACTTGGAGAGTCCATCGCCGGATTTATTTCATCCATCCATCGACGTGGCATCTGGATCAACGACGTGAACATCAAGCCATGGCACCTGGCCTATTTTGCAGCCTACATGCACGCGCCCCCTCTGGCGTAAATTGCAGAATTAAAAGAGAGGACGCTCCAAGTGCGCATACCTCATCCAGATAGCTCCAGATGTATGCTCAGTGGGGCTCAGTGCCAGTGGCGTAGCCACAGGGGAGAACATGGGGGGGGGGGGGAATTTTTTACGTCGATTTCATCAGAGCAGATTCCAATTGGCTACATTCCGCATCAGATAGACCCCCCCCCCCACCAGAATTTTTTAGATCCCCTCTTTCGTAGCCCGGCAAAAGGGGATGGGGCAAGTGATCTTTTAATAAAAAAGAGTATTCAGTGTCAGAAATTAATATGATCAAACTCTGAATGTGGGGCAAGCTAGGTCGCCTGGATGGCTACAGGGGAGCGCTTGGCATTTGCCCCCCCCCCGTCAATTGGCTACGCCACTGCTCTAAATATATATGTGTGAGCTTCACTTAGATTTTGCTTCTATCAGCAGCATACAGTGTAACTCCCTGGTGGGCGTTTTTTCTCAATTATCTTAATATATAAACAACATCCCGTTTTGTACAATGTATAATTAAAATATTTTCTAGTGGTGTATAGACTATTAGAGCCTACATGACATTACATCATGTGCACTGCATACCCACTGGAACTGATAATAAATAAGAACATGATAGGCCTATTGACAATTTTTATCTCTGATCAGGGAAACAGAAATGTGGGACGGGGGGAGGGAATGATATTGTATCAAAATGTCAGAATCAATTTTTACATATTGAAGTCTACAGGTCCAGTGGGGAGGGGGGTTAAACCCATTCCTCTGGATCTGCTATTGGAAAAGCTATCGTGGTGACAGCAGTGGGCACAAATTTGAATTACCCGCTGTATCACTCATTGCATGTCCAGTTATTTTGCACCGAATGTTTGCAACACTGAATTGATTTACACAATTCAATTTTTATTCAGTTGGCCCTCTACTGGCATCAAGGAAAGCCTCCAAGAAAACCAACATCGAAAAACAGAGAGATTATAACGGAGTAAATGCCAAGTTAGTTGTTGCTTCTTTATCCCTCATCAGGCAATGCAAACTGCAAACTGCAAAGAAGCTTAATTTAATAGGCTCAACAGTCCCAGAGACACTTGATCCCAGATTATTCCCTTCTATATCCAGTTATTAATTGCCCAATATATTTCCAGCATTAACCTAAGAATCACAGATCACAAAATATGTGACCTTTTCCGTAAGAAGACTTCAAGAGTTGCAACAAAATATTTCCACTTAGTAAAAGCACCAGTAGCATTGGCAAAAATAACGTGCAAGCACTTTAAGCAGCGCGAAATGTCAACATAATATATAGGCCTACCAAGCAGGGGGCAGCTGCCCTCCTTAAAATAAAGCAGTAGACCCATAGTGGATCCAGACTGTCACGGCTGAATGCACAAGGCAGCCTGGTGGCCAAGCACACTGTAAACATGCTGCATGCAAATTCAGCTGACCTTTGACCCCGTGAAAAGAAGCCTATTTGTTTTCTTTATTAATTTGTATTGTAACAGTGGGGCACCAAAAGTTTATCGTCGTGATTTAAAATTCAGGAGAGGCTGTATGCTAAGTTTGAATGAGATTGGTAAGCAGGGTCACCCACAGTTATGGTCATAAGTTTTGGCAAAATTTCTTCAGTAAGAGCTAGCGCTTCGCGCTGCTAATAAAAATAAGATGAAACAGGAATCTCTTCAAAATATTTAATAACCATTTCACAAATTGGAAATTTGATAAACGTCAAGTGGCTGGATTTTAGTACGCTGATTTATCATAATCAATCAAAGTTAATCTTTAAATAGTTAATCTTGGTGAAAGAGATGATCTCGAAGTGCACAGATTTCATATTCATTCAAAATATGGTTGACCATAATCAATTATTTGGTTGCATTGGAAGGAGAACTGAAACAAATTATCATAATATGCTCAAAATATGCTCAGTGGTACAAATAAATATATCATAAGACCAGTGCACGCAAAAGGAAATTGACTTTGGTCAGACATTTTGTCTGACGGGGAAACTGCTCTGGTCAGACAATTTTCACTTTTGTCAGACAAGCGGTCATTCAAAATTTTAAAAAATATTTTAAAAAATATACAATATTTAGCATGCCGCCATTTAATCACTAAATTATTTATATGCATGATATGTAGTGAGCATATATTTCTATTGCACGGCTCAAAATACCCCTAATGATATTATTGTCAATTAAACTCCCTTTCTTTTTGAAAAAAATTCACTGATTCACTGTGCACTGCTCTCCCCAACTTCAAAGCTCAAACAGGTGTTTAGTAAAACTCTGGGTATTTTCTAGTGCTCTATCTTTAATTTTATTTCAAGTAGGCCTATGCCTGTTTCAGTTGAACCTGGCTCACAGCAATAGGCAATGATACATGAAAACTAAAAACAGGATAGCCTAATTTTTTGATTGTAATTAACATAGGTCATCAAAAAGTGCTTATGTTCTGCCTGTGATGAAGAATTGCAATTAAGTTAATAAGGTAAATTGGAGTCAATAGAAAAGAAGCTAAAACAAACAGAATTGCAATCAACTGAACTGCAGATTGGGTGACTTGCAACAACTGCAAATTGCCATTGGCACTGGCATGAAAGGCTTGCAAATTGTCCAATTGGGTCTTTGTAATATCTACAGCAGTCTTCTGTCGGTTTTTTTGTCCGACCTGGGATAGAAACAGGTCGGACAATTGTAAAAACGATCGGCAAAAGCCGATTGTCCGACGGTTTTTGCGCGCACTGCATAAGACACAACTGTCCTTCAAGAAAACCTGAGATTATCATAATCTAAGATAAACTCCGTGTAGGTTTGTACATAAATTCCTAATAAAAATGACTAGATGGCTTATAACAGAGTATTTTCCACAAGATACTAGAACGACTAAGTCTTATGTCATCCGATTGCACAAATACAAAACAATAAGCCTATTAACAAATGGCACACTGATACAGTGACAGACTAAACATCTTCACAATCTTTAAATCCTTCAATAACTGGCACTTGCTCACACCAAGAGTTATCATTCTCTGAAATGGGTATACACTGTATACTGTACAGAATGCCCAAGGAAATCTCATAAAAGAATACTTTGATGTAGGAAGCAACAAAAATACAATATCAAAGATAGTGTTCATATGCTTCCTGGCACCATTTTGGATGATTGAATATATACACCGGTATAAAATTGTTCAGCTGAGTTATCAGTACATGTATGTAATGAAATATATAGCACACAAGGAGAAAAATAATATATAATATGATATATATAATATTATAACAAATGTCGTTTTGTGTCAAGAAATGTGCCACCATGAAAAACAATTAAGGTGGCTCGCTACTCATGTGAAATGGTTGTTAACGCACATTGACGCGCAGCCAGGCAGGCCCTATCTATGGTAACGTCACCACTGTGCTGACACTGCTTCAAGATCTTTTTTTAATTCTGAGAATTTCATGCGTCGGCCGCTTCGTTTGCAATTTGCGCCACTTCTATTGGGGTTAGAAACTTCTCGTTTGGAGCATTAGATGCGCCACGAAGAGTACTATATACAGCCGGAGATTCAACTTGATACTCTAAATAGAAAATTTTTACAGGCGATTTTCGACAAGCAGGTCTAATTTCTCAAAAATGACTTTGTGATATAAATAAATGTTTATATCAATTTGAAGTGCGGTAGGAACGCTTGTCTATATCATCATGTTGTTCCCAACTATTTTTGGAAATAAATGACAAAGAATTGAAAAATCCTATCTCGTCAATTTTTTTTAGCGCCATGGTTTATTAAAAAAGTTAAAATTGTCAAAATGGAAACTTATATTCCGAGCCCCTTGGAAAGTCCTTTAAAATAAATATATCTCTTTGAAATTGTAATCATCTTTTCCATAAAAGTGTCTTTTTTAATTTCATGCTTCATTGCATAATATGGGATAAATGACCACTGAATGGCAGAACAAACTTCACAGTAAGAAAAATAAGAAAAAAATTTAGTTTTTCAGGTTTGCGTGGACTGACTTTCTGCCACATAACCCCAAATAATTTTTTTAAAAGACTGGTAGCGACCACTTTTGCTTACATATCCTTGCTATAAACTATATTTTGGATCATTATAAACTGTTTTTAAGAAATCCTATCTTGGAAAGTTCACGAGTATCGAGCCACCTTAAATGCAAAAAGACTTGAAAAAGTCAAAATTCAAAACTAGTCAGGAGATAATGTGAATCTGATAGTCATTCAAATGCATTTAAAATATTCCTGGGATCATCTTGTAGGGCACGCGCTCGCAGTACTGCTTCCAGTAGGTGGTGTACTTGGACCCGCACTTGACGTCGTCACGGAAGGTGCGATGAGTGAGCAGAATGAAGAGAAAGATGAAGTAGGAGTAGGGTAAGATGTTGACCAGTCCAGCAGGCAGCGTCCAGCACAAGGCCAGCAACAGCTCGGGCACATAATGGAAGTGGCGCCCCACTCCCCAGAAGCCAGACACCAGCAGGAGACTCTCCCTCATCTCTCCGGTCTCCAGCCGGTACTTGGCCCTGATGACTTCGGGAGCTTTGCCCCAAATTGTGCACTGGCCGTTGGTGTTGCGGACGATCTGCTTCTGGTGGTCAGCCCAGTAATTTATAGCAATGGCAAGTAACCCTGTGACGAGTAGCGCCAGAGACAGACCAGGTCCAAGACGCACGGGGTGGTTGACTAGGTAGAGACTGACTGATGCGTACAATCCCGGCACGTAGACCAGGCATCCCCAGCAGATGTAGAATCCGGCCCTGTCCACCATGATGTCAATGGTCCTCATGTAACCGGACTCCCACCAGAAGAACTTGGTGAAGTACGCCATCTGCAGGAAGCAAGAGACCCACATGCTGTCCACAAAGCCATAGAGCTCGTAACTCTTGACGGCAAACAGCAAGCAGAGCAAGGGCCAGACGGTCATGCCAAAGCGGCAGTTGGTGAAAACCTTCACATCAATTCCGAAGATCCTGGGGTAGAGTTCTGTGCCCCAGTAGTAGTCGAAGATGAAGTAGCCAGTGCTGCCGGAGTCCGTGGTTGAGGGAAAGTAGTAGCCCTTGAATTGCAACAACGCACAGAAGGCCATGCTGATAATGGTCATGGTGACAAGGAATTCATCAAAACGATCGTAGACAATCGTGGGAGTCAGACCTCGCTGCTTGAGTAATACTGTGAGAACGGCGAATGCGACAACAGTCACCAGATAGCAGTAGAAACCATTGTCCTTGTAAACAGGAACATTGCCTTTGGGGGTGACAGGACCTTCAGCACGGGGACCAGGCAGCACAATCATTAGAACCAGGGCGAAGAGCATGTAACCAAAGATGACTGAGGTGATGACTGTGCTGCCAAAATTCACGCTTAACCAGATGTCGCTGATGCCTTTCACGACGCCCTGCTCCATTAGGCGACGACCCAGTTCCATGAAGCTGCCGTCACAGTGGACGGCCGTGTACCAGAGCAGAAGGATGAGGTTGGGGCAGAACGGGATGAGGACAATTGGCATCAGCGTCTTGTTGATGGTGCTTGCCAAACCACCTTCGGCCGCCACTTCCACTTGGGGCATCTTCTTGTGAGCGCCATTCATCACGCCATTTGTTGTGCCATTCTTGACGCCATTTGCAGATCCATTGCTGGTTCCATTGCTGGTTCCGTTACTTGTTCCATTGCTGATCCCATTGCTCACGCCATTTCTGGCCTCCGCATGGATAGGTTGGCGCTTCATCCTGAAATAAAACACAAGAATTCAGTCATTTGGTCTTTGGTCACACAGTAAAAATCACTAAACTAGGAACAAGCATAACTTGAAACATTAGAGACACACAGACCCTGCTAGAATTTTATGTGCCCCAAAGCCTTTATGAGGCTGTATGAGCCTTTGCAATTGCACAAAGAGTCAGGCCTTCGAGTCTTAAATTTCAAAGGCCTGTCAGACACAACGTAAATGTGACAGAAACAGTACATCAATTGCACATCCATTGCATTATACACAGTGCAGCTGAGTGGTGAGTGCACACAATGTTAGACCATCAGGGCATGCATGTTTGCTATCTGAAATTGTTCCAAATGATGCCATAAAAATGTACACCTTTTTACATTTTATGTAGAATGAGAATAAGTTTAGTGCACTGGTTGAGAGCAAACTGCACAAAAAACTATTCCAGACCATAAACTAGAATGAACTTCTATGCAGTTTGATAAATTGTCTGTTAAAAGGGGATGGCATTCACACATCAGTTACCTGTCAAGATTCTGGCAAAATAAATTTAAGGCACTGAAAATGTCCTACATGTACAAACCCATCCCTCTGTTTTGGAGGACAAGCTATGAAATGATATATTTATATGAAAACTTTTAAAAATCCTAGGATTCAAAGCCTGAGGTATGTGAGATGCTTTGCATTAGGCGAAGGAAAAACTTTAGACATTCAGGAATTATAATATACACGAGGTTTTCTAATGTGCAATGGTTTGATCTTGTGACCATGAAAAGCTGGTAAAAGGTCAGCCAAGGTCAAACTGATGTCAAGAGGTCAATGTGTTGCCACCATAACAATCCTAACTATACTTCAGGCAATCACAAGTTATCTTTTTTAAAAGGTTTTGCACTGTTTGGGCCCTGTAACCTTGAAAACTAGGTCAAGGTCATTGAAGGTCCGACTCCCCCAAGGGTAGGATATCGTCAATAATCCCTACCAGTATGGCATTCACAAGTTATAACCTAATTAACCTATACATATACCTTTAATAAGTCTTTCAGTGTTTTGGCGCTGACTCAGCCCAAGACCTCAATATTGAATAAGTAGGTCAAGCTTATTGAAGGTCAGACTCGCTCAAGATAGGATCACAGCAGTCTTGATCAGACCACTTCAGCAAAGCCTTCAGTGATTAAGTCAGACACGCCCCCAAGAGTGACCAATGAACATGAATTCAAGCATGTTATGCAAATGAGGACGATTACGTCTATTCATACATTTCCTTCAGTCGTACAGTTACCATTCCAATGGCTATAGATAGATCTCTCTGAGACCTTTAAAATGGTAGGTCGTACGTCTCTGAGGAGTTAATAGTTGCTTTGCAAATTGCCGGTAAACTTTTGAAGTGGAGCGAAATCCTGGGCGCTGATTGGCTGTGACGCTCTGACGCAAAATCTTATGATAAGAAGCGGCAAAGGCAGGATTCGTCTAGGGTAGATTCTCTGGGTGGATCAGACTGGCATGCCATCTAGCGGCCTTCGTACCACATGACCCATTGAAGAGTTGTCTTCTCAAGACAGGGATCATAGGGAATCTCCAGTATTAGGTGATGTTCAGTAAGAAAAATAACTTAATACAGACAGCACAAGCTGTCAGTTCTGGTGACTGCCTGTGATAGGATGTTGTTAATTATTCCAACCAGTATGACATTCCTATCTCAAAGCATTCATCAGTCAACCAGCTAGTAGTCCAGCACACATGGTTTTTAAAACATTTTGAACCTGGGACCTTGAAAAATAGGTCAAGGTCATTGAAGGTTGGACTTGTCTGAGAGGATGTGGCAAATATTCCCTACCGCTAGGCTACCAGTAGGTACTTATGACATTATAAACTTCAGACATTCATGAGGTAAATTATTATGCAAGAGGCTTTTCAGTGTTTTGGCCCTGTGACCTTCAAAAGTAGGTCAAGGTCGTCCATAGTGAGCTTGGAGGGCCATCTATCTATCTACGTAGTCTCTTTGGTCTGGGTTCGAGTCCAGGCCTAGGCAACATAATGTTCACTTTGCCAATGTAATGTCAGGGAGATGTACCATGACATCCTGTGCCATGTGTCCACCTCACCTATTGCCTCATTGTTTAGGTCCTGGCTGCCTGGCCTGCCCTTTAGCTACCAACGCAAGATAATTTAAAATACAGGATGTAAACCCAATCACCCATCCCATCATTATCTGTTCTACTTTTGGGCTCCTTGTTAATCCATCCAGGGCCCCATTTCAGTTCCAACTAAAATAGCAACAACACTTGGCAGATCATAATACATTTTGTGTTTCCAAGTCAAGAACAGAACTCTCCACTATCAGGGACACACAATGCCACACATAGCTTGAATATTTTAATGCTGGTGGTTCTTTGTTCTAAATATGCTCTGAATACTTAGATCTGAAGCCTTAGTTACTGGATCCACATGTCTTGACTGACTTGGCTCACTGCCATAGCATTACAAGAGCCAGAAACTCAACAGGAGAACTGACAATGAGAGGAGAGAATGTCAGAGCTAGCTCTCTCTTATCAGATGGAAAGTTTCTAAAACTCACTGAATACAACCCTTGAGGACCTGGGCCTTTAAAGATACACCCACCACTGTTCTTCTGCATTCTGTAATGTATTATAGAGCTTGACAAGGGCATAGCTCCAAGGATCTGTGCATAGGAAATTAAATACAGCCTTGGGTGTGTTGAGAAAAAATACTAATACTTATGCAAACAGTTCTAATTTCCTGTAACACAGGTATTAGACATTTCCTTCCTATCAAATTACACCAAAGCAAATAGGGAGATATTTAAGAACTAATTATCAAATGCTTTGCATGCATGCAATAAACGACATCCTACACGAAGTATTTCCCATTTAAAGCATCTGAGTGATTTTATCCAATCATAGCTGGAGTCACTCATGAATATTAATACATACAAAGTACATATTTGAAGGACTTTTTCACAGGTCCATTGTCCAAATGATTGGCCGGCATATTGCTGAGAAATTGCATGAGGAGAGTGTCAGTGCAAACTGATTATGTAAGCAAACATTGATTTACAATCTCCTGAACTGCTTTACAATCTTTCCAATAAGGCCACACATAATTGATCTTTTGCTTCTCGGATCTGGTCGGTAGGATGAAGAGAAAAAAGGTGAAATCTCAATTTTTTATAATGTCAATTTGATAAAAATTGTGGGTATGCGTGGTATGCTCAATTTTTTTCCCGTAGGGAGAAAATCTGTTGGGTCGGTCGATCCAAGAAGCTAAAAATTAAAAAAGTCTGGCCTAACTTCTCAGTGTGTTCTTCCACTCACATGAGATCCAAGGTCCATGACCAATGTTGCCTGGCCTGAGTGGGATCTCATGTTTCACTTTTTAGAGGAACACAAAGTCAAGAAACCCAAGCTCAGGTGGTCCGATACAAGTTTTAAAGTGTCACACGTGTGTGACCAATGTGTCGATTCACATAGTAGACATATCATTAGCTGATTTATATTTGGAGTTTATAATTTCCCAGACAACAGTGAATACAATGCCTCTGAAAAAAACAGAAAAAAAGTCCTAATCGCTCTCCAGATAAAATCGGACAAACTGAGAGCAACACAAGGATCGAATGATCCGCAAATAGTTTGCAAATGAACTCTTAACTATAAATCCATAGATTTACATAAATCTAAATCCAGGGAATATCAATTATCTGCTATTGTTTTGTCAACTTTTTCCAGGGACAATGTTGGAAGTCCCTCAAACCTAGCTCCCTTGACAGCATTCAGTAAACGTTTTGCACACTTTTTAAACATTTGTTTTACAGTATTTGTACACATGTTGACAATGCAATAATGGCGTGAGTCTATATCATCCAATAAACATAACTTTCCATATAACACCCTGGCCAATCAGGCACACAGCACAGTGGCCCAACACATTTCCCTATCATGCTTGGTATTTTTGACTGAGCTGCTTAGAAATAAGTGAAATACATGTAACCACATTTTTTACATTCATCTATGTATCTATCTATCCACATCTCTCTACTTCTGACTTTGCCACACAGTTTAACCTCTAACACTCTCCAATCCAAATTAGTATACATATAATATATATACATATTACATTTCAACATTGTAACTGTGTATACTATGTTGCAAAATAAATATATACTACTAATACTACTACTACCCCACCTACACGGCCTGGATGGATGGATGACTGGGGCTTTACGTCCTGTATTTATGCACTTGATAGGCTAATTAGGACAGGAGGAGGACACGGCAATGAGGCGAAAGATGATTGAAACAGCTGTCTAGCACGCTACCACTAGACCAACCCGCCCCCTCACCTATACGGCCTACCAAAAATGATAAATGACTATTTAAAAACAGGATGGAGTCACATAATCATATACATGAACCTGAAACCAGATAAGGCCTGTGGCTGATACAAACATTGTACACTGTATTACACACAAGTAATTAACAAAAAGTTATAATGTCCTTCTATTAAAATATCATCATCAATGCAGGAAAGCTAGGAGCTAGACATTGATATACACACGCACAGAATTACTAACTGATGGATAAGGCCATATTGTGCTATAACACAAATTTTTAAATCTAAATTTAGTCTAATGCTCATTATTGAGGCCAACAAATATGCCAATACATTAAATGTTAATGTTAATCTAACAACATTTTTTTTAAACTTCTTTAGTTACCTTGTGTTCTGTGGTCACTGGTCACCTTCCTCCTGGTCACATACAGTGGACGGCCTCAGTTCCAGTCTGCAAACAAAAATGGAAGTTGAGTAATCCAATCACATAACACCATGTGGACACATGGGCCTATAATGGCCAGGAGAGTTCAGAGTGTTGATACAATATCTTGAGTCTTGTCTTTATAGAGCCATGTACAAGGCTAAACATAGCCCAACAAAGAATACAGGTAAGACAGGTAATTCCAATGGAGCCCAACACAATGACATGAGCAGCTCAGCTGACATAAGGGTGCCATTGACCCCAGCTGATTTTAAAAATAATCAATAAATCTGAACAATAAAGTATAAAGGAGTGCTTTATATTGAAAATTATCCTGGTTTGTTGTTATTAAGGCTGATATCACTTTTATCTGTGATGAGCCTAATTGTTTAAATGTGTTTACAACTTCTGAGTTCACAGGTTATCAGGGCAATTAAGATAATCATGTTCCCGGTAGTAGCTCTAAGATCAGACAAAGCACTCGAAGACTTCATTTCAAGTTCGATAACATTATCAGGAAGGCAAATATCTTAATTAGTGTGCATAAACAAATACATGATAAATCATGCCTAGGTTTGCCTATGATGGTATATGGAATTCATACAAAAAGTATGAGGGCATAATTACAGTCTGTCACTTTGATATAGAAAAAGAGTTGACTGTTGCACTGTGAAAATGACACTTCATGTGTGTCATCATGCTGATGATTTGTCATGATCAATTGATCATACCCAATAATTAAACTTCACCTATACCATAGGTGAAGTTTCTTATTATCGGTGTTATTTTTTTTTTTTATTATTTTTCTTTCCGAAAAATTTTCTCAAATAATTTTCAAATAATTCATGTACATAGCCTACAATAATCTAAGAATACAATTTCAAGATAAATGACCTTGACCTATTTTTCAAGGTCATAGACCCTTTTAAAGTCCATTTTTTCAATATTTCAATTGACCATTACTCATGTAATTACTAATGAATTACAATTTCCCAATAAAGTATGTATAATAAACTTATACTATATTAACTGACCTAATTTCAAGAATGTAGGTCAAGGTCAACATCATACAGGTCCATTTTTACTCTCAGAGGTTGTTACGCGAGATCTCTATATCAGCAACTTCCTGATTTAAAGAATTCAAGCCAATTGTTGCGGTAAATGAGTGACGCAGGTGAAGCGCTTTTTTTTATGATGATATCATGCTTGGTTATTGAGTTATGTGATTTTTAGTATCAACCGCGTCGTCAAATCTGGCGACCTTGATTACTTGACACTGAAATATCGATTTTAGGCCATTAAAATGTATTGTCAACCCCCCCAAATATACCCATAAAA
The DNA here is from genome assembly GCA_026936325.1 of Platynereis dumerilii. Lineage (NCBI taxonomy): Eukaryota > Metazoa > Annelida > Polychaeta > Phyllodocida > Nereididae > Platynereis > Platynereis dumerilii. Next base: position 113,011,499 of record JAPTHN010000001.1, read on the forward strand.
CCCCCATAGCCACCTTCAAATTTGACCTTGACCTCATTTTTCAAGGTCAATTGACCTGTTTAAGCTAAAATTCAATCGATTTTCAAAAATTCCAACAATTATGTTTTTTCCAGCATATCGGGTTCATTTTATAATTTATAATAGCCAGTAGCTGGACTGTTTAAATCATGCAATCGGAATTGATCTATCTCTTCATGCTGATTTATAAAAAAATTCCAAATATTGCATATCGCGCGACATGTAAAATTTGCCTATTTTTGCCATATGGAAAGGTAAATATTGATCCTATGTAGTTCAAATAATTAAATGACCCCCCCTAAGTCACACACTGCCAATCTGGAGAAAATATAAATTTTGACCTTGGGAGGTATTTTCAAGGTCAAAATCAAGGTCAAACATTTGACAAAATTGGATATTTGACATATTAAATTGTTTTGAAGTAGGAAATAATAAAGGGATTTTTACAATCTTTTCACAGGTTACTTGTACAATACCCTAGAAGAAATTTATTAAATTTCAAGTCCATCAGATTGACTTACATTGCACAATAAATGTCACAAGGTCAAAAAATTACTGCAAAATTGACCCTCTCATTTTCCAATTTCGCATTTGTACCCAAACTTTGACGGTCTGTATCTCCGGTTCTGATTAAGCTATAGAAAAACTGAAAGCATATTCGGAAAGCCCATATGCTTCTCTAGTATTCATTTTCTATACATTTTAACGTATCTCTGCTAGTTAAAAAGATCGCCGGACCCTGAAAAATTCATGTTTCCAGTCAATATTTCATCATTTAACATTTTTTTGACAAAGAAGTCAGTCTTCAAAAAATTTGATAATACTTGGAGAAATAGTCCTAAGACATTTACAGTAGTGTGTGCAATGTCAAGTCTCTCCTTCAAACCGTTTGCCTTTGGGAGCAAATTGAAGTTCAAAACTTGATATTTCAGAGTCAATTTTTTGGTGAAATTTCATATTTTTACTATTATTTCTATCAGCTCTATCTCTGGTTCTAATAAAGCCAAATGAATGATACAAGCAGTTTTGGAAAGCTCAGATTCTGCTCTTATTCTAATTGATGTACATTTTGTTCTAGCATCAACAGGTAAAAAGATCAACCCTGAAAAATTCATATTTTCCTCACCTTACCAAAAACATGTGCAATATACCTTTAAAAAAATATGGTAAATTGTTTTAAGTACTATTTTATATACTATTTTACATTTTTGCTTATATGCTATTTTCATTCTTGCTTATATGCTTGTTTATATAATTTAAAATATACTTGCTTATATACCAGTTTATATACTTGTTTATATACCTTTACATATTTAGACTATTTTCAGCAACTGCTAGGTGAAGTTTTATTACCGCTGGCGGTTATCGACATCTAGTTCTATGTTATTATCGTTTTCATAGCTACATGTTTTTCAAGTTTGCAATTGCTTCATTCCAAAACTGTGATGTCAGAGATTAGTCAAATAATTTTGTTTGTTACAAGCACAGATTTCAGGAAAACTCACAAAGTGCAGTGACACATGGATGATGTATGTTTCACTATGTACTGTAACTGAACCAAACAGACTACTGAACCTCAAAGGATAGTTGCAATTACTGACAAAAAAAAAAAGCTGTTTGAAATTGTGATCACTGGTGTCTTGTGAAAAACAGCAATACATTTTGTTTGGAAAACAATGAGGTGCAACATTCAGCTTAGACATGCATTGTTTGTTGTGGTTGTACATAAATAGTAACATTGCCTGACAGTTTCAAATTCCTTTGTCATTAACTGTGATGTCAAACTCTGAACTGATATGTCACAGATTGAAGATTAGGCCAATCACATTGACAGATACCCGATGATGTCACGGTTTAACTGCAAAACGAAGTTTTCAAAAAAACACATAGCTATGAAAACGATAATAATTTGATTAAAGGAGACTTATCCTGCTTGTTGGTGACAGCCAAACGAAAGGATTATGCATCTGATTTTCACTCTAAAATCAGTTATGACAAGTCAAATGACCTCCCTCTTGATCATGACTAATCACACAGCCTCTATGTTTCCCAAGTTGAAAGTAGAGAAGATGCATGCATATATATATTTTTCATTATTTGACATGTACACGAATTTGTGGAGGTGTAAAAACGAGTATGTACGAATTTGTGGACATGACAAAACGAGCATAGGTGCTCGTGTATGTGTAATTATTAATCTATTACAGGTGGAAGAGAGTCTGCTGGCAATGGCTATTGAAAAAAGAACCAAACATAAATTACATAATAGATGGATAGTCTTCAGTGTCCTTGATATTCCAAGCATATAATATTATATGAATAATTTATGATAGCACTAACTTACTTAGTATAAACTGCACCTTTTGCCACCATATTCGGTAAAGTATTGTTGTACATTTGTTATATTTTGTACCACCATTTTCACTTCTCAGGTAAACCTCAACATTCCAGCCCACAGGCTATTGCATATTTCACACATCTGTGGTGGAACATGGCATTCTGTGCAATTTACAAGTTATTGTATTGTTATGGTACCCCACTCAAAAATTCCCTCCTGTCATATATCATAATGAGTGGTCTAACAACCACACACCGATAATGGTGTTCAGTTTAAAAAAAAAGTTTTTCTATTATTCCTAACTTCTGTTGTCTTTGTGAAGTGCTTTACCAGGACAGTCATTAACATTTCACCACACCACTCAGCTTGTTGACAGTTTCCATCAGAGATAAGCATTAACAGTTCAACACATACAATGTAACCAGACATAGACATTAGCAGCTGACAGATCTATGTATTTATCACAAAGTTATAGGTCTATAATTATGTATAATTAGAACATGCGCAATATTGTTGACCAGGATGTTATGATACACAGAGAAACTCAATTTACGTTGTGTAAGTGAAACGGTGATTTTTTGTCATTTAAACATCCCCAACAAAAATGTTGTGGAAGAATGAGATAAGAACATATTGGGTCATAAAGGATGATATTTGAGGCATGTCATGATGTGGGATAACAATGGCTAACAATTTTCTATGCTGTACTCAAGAATTAGGTATGGGTTTGTTTGTTGTTTGTTTGTTTGTTTGTGTTTTACGCCTCTGCAGCACCTTAGTGGGCTATATTGAGGCGGGCGATCGCCGTACGATGATGAGATGAGAAGACTGTGAGTCTGGAACATACCCTATTAATTCAGGGATGCCCAGGGTCTTTCAGTTGCCCCAGCATAGAATACTGGATACAACCCACCTCCATTTAATGTCCCATGGGCTCGGACTAAAGTGAGTTCCCGGGGTGAGATTTGAACCCACGCCCTCAAAGCCAGTGGACAAGCAGTCTTGACCATTAGGCCACGGGGGAACTTCAGTTAGGTATGGGTCAAAGGCTGTCTACAAGTGGACCACTGTTTCATTGCCACTGCTTTTTCCAGCCTTGGCAGATCAGAACATTATAATGTCACTTGTTGCCACCTAGTGACTAGTGTGCTATTACGCGAGCTCCTGCGAGCGGTCCACATCATCTCAGTCTGAGGAACTCACACAGTTTTGTCTGGAAGAAACCGGGGCTGTTTCTGAGTGTGCTGATGGCCTTGTCTACTTCCTTAGAGCATGTGATTCCTGAGTCTGACTCTGGTATACATCAATGCTGAATAGAAATTTTGTGAATGTGCAATGAAATTGGAACTATTTCTTGGGACAGCAATGCTGTAGCATACGAAATCAACTTTTGTGCCAGGTGGCAGCAGCATGCAGTTCTCATTTTCACCAGACTGGGTAAAAGGCTTTGATAAGTGAAACACAAGGCCAGTGACATTTCAATGGCAAGGGGGTCATTTACTTAGGCCTATACCAGTGATTTTGACCCATACATAACTGATAGTAGAGCAAAGAAAAACGTCAGCCATTTGTATCCCATCTGCCTCAAATACCATCATTTATGACCCTTATATGTTTTTGTCTCATCGGACAAACCGAACATGTATCCTTGTTTCCAAAACTGGATTCGAACCCTGGACCCAGCAATTGGCAGTCCAGCACGCTACCATGCACTAGACCAACCTTCCCCCAAGATTACAGGCACATCAACAATCAAGGACTATCTGAACTTCTGAAGTGCCAGCACAGATACAATTAGGACTACTTGGGTGCAGCAAAGGCTTGTGATGTGATGATTAGGATCAAATTGTGATCATATATCTGCATTTATTTATTTTGTAGTAGGCCTATGAGTATTGAGTATGTCATTGTTCCTCTTTTTTTTTGTCTTGAAATTTCATTAGAAGTGTGTAAAATGTAAATGGCGTGAGTGAGTCCTGGTCCAACTCCTTTGTCACCAGAAAAGAGCTGTTGAGTGGCAGTAAATGACTCTTGAAGGAAAACAGCACTAGGAGGTCTGGGGTTATCAGCTGATCATGTCCTTAAGATAAGCACATTAATACATTCATGTACATTGTCGATTGAGCAGGGACAGAGGTCACATGGGTTGACATAAGCCCACTATACAGTCTCACAAGTTTGGCTGCATGAGCTATCAAAGTACATGCCCAAGGAACTTGAAGGAAGTCAACCAGTGTCAGTCAATATTCAGCAATCTGCAACAGAGGATAAGAGAGCCCATGCTTGTTACTCATGGCCCAAGGCTTATGACTGATAGGAAGATCCAAGGATAACAAGAGCTCACAAGGATAAAGAGTGCAATCTTGATCAAGCCTACAGCTTTTACAAGGAGGTCCATCCACAACAATTAATCACACACTTTATGACAGTCTGGATCAAAGATCCGATTATCTTATGTTTTTACAATTCAGGGCTATGAACCATGGATGGATTATTGGGGCTTTACGTCCTGTATTTACGCACTTGGTAGGCTAATTAAGACAAGAGGAGGACACGACAATGAGGCGAAGGATGATTGAAACAGCCTTCCAACATAGGCCCAGGTGACCCGGCAAGAGCTGGATTCGAACCATGGACCCAGCGATTGGCAGCCCAGCACGCTACCACTAGACCAACCCTCCCCCCTAGGCCTATGACCCAAATGTTCAAGAAAGGACTTCCTATGAAAAGGGCACCAACATTCAGGACTAGCCATACGGAGCCTGAATGCTGAGTGGAGGTCCAGTGTTTTAAACTATTAAAACTGTTTCCCACTTTCGAACCCCATTTCAACACCAGTAGACTTTTCTCACCGTAGGGGTATTTCCCTGAACTACTTTCGAGACAACTTTTAGGACTGAGCAAGACACAGGACATTGACACAAATGTTGCGAATAAAATCCCATCAATAATTTAACAATAAATTAGCCAATCCTGCACTTCAATGACCTCAGTGTATAATCTTACATTACATGATATCTCTTTTGCCATTGCAAAGATGTCCATTATCAACTATGTTCTGCCATTGCAGAATAATTCATCAATAACCATTCCATTTGTTGATCTTTCATACCAGGAAGGTTTGAATGAAGATTTCACATTCTCATGGAACTTGATGGAAGTCACAAATAAGGAACAACCAATGCCATGGATGTTTAACAAGTCTAAACAAGATATATTCATTATGGTGCAACTTATGATCAAATCTGGATGTTAGAAAACAAGACCAATGATTCCTCCGTGACAAGACCAAATACAAAGAATGGCCTTTTTGCACAGTGGAGTTTGGATAGTGACAGTTACACCAACACCCATGAAAGTCTTATTTCAACCCCCACTCCTCACATGTCACAGAAGAAACCATGGTTCACAACTTCACACATTATTGCACTGCGCTAGCCCACCGCCAGGTGGCTATAGCAGTGCCCTTGTTTTCATAGCCTTCCAGATTCGTCAACTAACATTTGCTGCAAATTTTATGTGTGAGCTCCTGGTTCTTTGACATAACTTTTAACGTTCTCCTTCACATGTATGTTCTGTATCTATCATGAAGTTTTTCCCCCACATGTTTAGACTTGTGTTAGGGGGTTAATTGTGTCATATTCCAACTGTTGTGCCTCCGACATTTCACAACTGTTCACTACTCAGCACATTGAGCATGCTTCTATATGCTAGGCCTGCAGTCTGCTGCACAATGCACCTGGTTAATCGGTTGCATGGGGTACAGTGAATGCACCAGGTCAACCAGGTTCTTCGGTTAAATAAAATGCACTGGTCAGACAAAAATGGGTACTTGAAAAAAGGTGCATGGCTAACATAGAAATGAAGGAAGGGAATACTTTGATTATAGAATTATCTCATCACATTTTGTGATACTGCTCAGCATGGTTACCCACAAACAAGGACCGGTGAAAATGGCTCCATTTCTTATGAGATTTCCATGCATTTAAGCTAGTGTACTGGCAATAATGGTAGTGGAGATCATGTGGAGACTACAACATGTCTTTTTCCATTTTATTTTCTGGCAAATTTAAGAAAAAAATCCAAAATGCCCTATGGTTTTGCACAACAAAAACCAGGAAAGATACACTGTAACCTAAATGGCACACCCAAGTCTAAGTCTTCCATGTTAAAGTGTGCCTTTGGGCAACTGTGGGAGTGCTTTTTAGGAGACCTGGTGCCTGAAAGCCCAATTTTGTCTCAAGACTATTGCATCCTGTAAAAAATATATAAAGTTTAATATTTAGTATCCTAGGCATATTTTGATAGAATATGTCTTACAGATATGTAGAAGCTTATATAAACATTTATTAGTGAATATCATTCTGATATACGAAGGGATGCGTCATGTTGCAAACTCAGTAGGGGAGAGCGGGGCACAGTGAGACACTTTTTTTATTTTCAAGTGTTGCAAAATGTTGGCAGTAACGAGTTAAATGAGATCAGGTCCACATTACAGATAATGACGTTGGGTATATTGTCCAGTAGTTTCAGGTTCCTACCTTTTACAGGTTTGGAGAAATTTTGAGTTACGTGCATGCTCGTTAAGTGTCTCACTGTGCCCCGTAGGCGGGGCACAGTGAGACAGCAGGCGGGGCACAGTGAGACAGGGCATCTGCTGCCATAACAACCGATCCTCAGGACCTGCAAATTGTTCTATCAATTGTTGTTACAGAAACTACTGTACTCATATAAAAGCATGTGGCTTGGCAATTTTTTAGGTCCTTTTTTGAGCGTGTTTTGAAACTTCATCGCACAGGACACATGCACGACTTATTTAACCTGCCGCACCTGTTACATGCTAATCAAAATTCTTTCTGATGCTTCTCTTTGGATATGACTCACTAAAATCAGTAGTTTATAGCAAGAATTTTGTTTTTATTAATGAATTGTGACCTATGCATTACATTTAGGTCGTTTCTAGTGTATTTTGTGATGTCTCACTGTGCCCCGCCTCAAACTGTCTCATTGTGCCCCACGCAGCTCTCTTTATAAAATTTTTGAATCCTGCGGACTGGTTGCCTGTATTGTGGTTCATCATCTCACTAAACTAAGACAAATAATCAAGGTTTGAATCCCTGGCAATTTATTTGCATTATGCCATTTTTCTTGGGAATTATAACAAAAAGTCCTTAAACACAATTATTTACTTTTACTGGCTAAAAACCAAAATATTGAAATTCCACTCTCGATATGCTGTGTAGGCACTCAGGATATAGGACAGTCTCTCACTTTCTTCCTTTTTGTACTATACAAAAGAGGGTTGATCTGTAAACAGCACCAGCTAGACGCTACGGGCTTTGTCTCACTGTGCCCGCCGTCTCACTGTGCCCCGCTCTCCCCTATAGCGCAGTGCATCATTCATCGCTATGCGATTATGACATGTCTAGTTGAAATACTTTTTCCCATAGCAAGCAGTAGAGGTATCTATATAATACACCATATTATATTATACATTGTACAGACAACTAACTATTAAAACCCTAAGTTGGGCCCCAGGGGAGTGGTGTTGGTAGAATAGTTGGTTCATGGTTGAAGTTCTGTTATTTTAAATTTAAATAATTTGTTGGCCCAGTCTTTGGTAATATGTTATTTCCAACCCTTCTTGTACATAATTTCTAATGGGAGGACTTCTCTCAACACTGACTTGTTTTTAAATTAGAAAGAAAATATTTAGCGTCTCCATGAAATAAATAATTTCCCATTGGAGAATACTCCAAGCTATCTATTGGTCGTCCGGGTTTGGCCCCTTAAGAGATATTTTCGTGTAATGTCCACAATAAAATTGTATTTCAACATCATAATGATATGTGATATGTAATGGTGTGAACAGTTCCCTCATTACAGCATGACAATATCACATGTCAGTATCAAGATTCAAGTTCTAATATAAATATGAAGGCATACATGTGCAAAAGAGCAGCCAGGGCAGAAGTTCAAGTATACCTGGTCAATACTGCCATTCTCGTTTAAGCGTCGCTCTCCAAACTTTTCAAATGTTTTGATATAACTTTCTGAAAGTATGGTGGAAAGGTGGGAAGTGATTTAAAAGACATTACTAAGTGTTAGTTCATAACCTGACTGGAGTAAAAGTGAAACTATTTAGACGTTTCAGGGGTAAAACCTGTGCTAAAGTGACAACATTTTGTATGGGACAGACATTTAGAACGATGTGAGGACAGTGGGTTAATCACTTGCCATCTTCCAATTGACTTCCATAAAAGTTTAACCAAAATTTTATAACTGTTTGGAGAGCGAAGCTTAAACGGGAATGGCAGTAATATGACAATAAGGAAACTGATAGCCAGCATAAACACATAATGGTCTAACGGATATTTTACATAAACGTGCAAAGGATGCCAGATCACACCTAATTGCCTATGTTACATTATATTATAGTTTGTAACTTGCATTGCGTACTTTGTGATCAATACTGAATAAACCATTAGGGATGTTCCAGGTATCGGTATCGATGGTATCAGAGCCCAAAAATCAGTATCGATATAGGATCGGCGGCATTGCTCCATATTTAACCAATGGTATCCGTTAGTATCGGCAACAAAAAGCAGTATCGTTATCGGTTCGGAAGTGAAAAAGTGGTATCAGTGCATCCCTATAAACCATGCAAGCGAAATCTAATACATAAATGTACAAGGCATCGAAACTGGTGCAATATAAATTCATAGATTATTACCTGAGTCCGATCTTGATATGAAATGAAATTCTGGTGGATTTATTAATATAACAACCAAAGGCTAATGAGATGGAAGCCAAACAAATACAGGAAGTTAACATAGGTCAACAAAGCTTTCAAAAGTTTCAGCCAAATTGTCTGAAATTTTCTTGGGGGTTCTAGAAAACTTTTAAAAGGTACGGATTTCATGGTCCATGAAACAAAATTGACAGTTTCTAAAAGAATTACATATACAGCACGATGAGTCTTTCATATACAGCACAATGACCTATCGGTCAGTTTTAAACTTTTTGTGGCTCTTTTAATCATACTATTAAAATGACTCACAGACTAAAAGCTTTCAATTCAAAGTAAAAGCTTTCACGCTCCAAGACTCCCGAAAGGACTTCCACTAAAAGCTACTAAACAGCAATGATTAGAGGACAAGGGCACTTAGGGCAGCCTGACCACAGAGGTCTGCCAGTCTGGCTCCCCAGCTGTGACCTCAGGAGGTGACCCACTGACACACTGACCTTTGACCCCAGCCAGTTCAGCATTCCTGAGACATCGAACCGTGTTAGACAGATTCATAGGTCAGGGATGGAGTAAAGAAAGAGTGGTTTTGGAAGTCTTAACATTATAATACAACCTCAATTTGTGACATAATTGATGCTCAACACACCAAATTGAATTTAAATAGTTAAAGAAACCTTGACTATTTCCCACAATATATTGTATTTAAAAGCAGATACAGCAGTTTTCAAGCAGGCTTGGTCGATTCACTGAGAAGACCATACAGATCATAAACTTTCAGATAGCCCAGACTAAATCAATCCAGCAACTCACCAACTATTAAAATCACATTACTAGTAAAACATCAGTCAAGACACTGCAACTGGTTGACCTAGGAGAAATGCCTTTGTTTTTAGGTAGCAAATGGTCAACTTTTAAGGTCAGCAAAGCAGTTAATGGGTCTACCCAGATGTCAGGGTTGACATTAACAAACTTTCAGTCTAAACGATCTTCTTGAACCGACCAAGCCTGCCCGAAAACTGCTGTATATATGATCATGATGATGCACATTTAAAATAAAACTCGTCTCCTCAAGAAAAAGTGTTTCAAACTGAGTTTATCAAGCACCCAAGGACCTTTAGCTCTCAGAATTTTTTCTCAGTGAGTGCAGTGCATTAAATGGGAGTGTATTGACCCCTGGATTTTCTAAGCTCCCAGGAAGTGTCCTGGAAAACTGAAGCCCTTGCTTTCATAGGAGGACTAAATGCTTCATTCAAGCAGCTTCAAGCTGGATCAAAATAAGGTAGGCCTAATTGAATAGGTCTACTCAGTACTCATAATAGTGCATTAATTCTGAATTATATTTTTGCGCAAATATAACAATTAATGGGTGAATCATACTTTATGAGGCAAATTAGAACAATAGCAATTAACCTCAAGTATTGCATGTTCCGTGTCATCGGCATTTAGACTTAGAGATCAACTGATCATGGATGATGTATGATTGTATCCCAGTACACTAGCACTGTGTTGCACTTGTAGCATTGTTAGCTGCATGACTAGCCTAGTCAGCAGCCTGTAGGTCAATCGATAAAACATGGAGATTATGTTCTGTGAAACACAATGCTGAGTTTGCCATACCTTGTCTAACCTGTCTTACATTGCATGGAACGATAAATGTCCACGATAGTTCATGACGACATGTAGGCCTACTAAAACTGGTTTACTATCTCTCTTGCACATCTCTTTTATAAAAAAAAGCAGATTATAAAAAAGACTCCAGACAACTCAATCGGACAATTTTAAAGCAGAGCACCCGACCAAAACTCCCACTCATCAGCTGAACTCACAAGATGACACCATGTTCATAAATTGATAAAACTGATAATTAAAACATAATTGATAGGAAAGCACTTCAGCAGAGTAAATAGACTGGACAAAGAGACATGTTTGCCAACCCATCCTCATAGCAGCATGGCCCAGCATCAGCAGCAAGCCAGCATCATCATATAGATTATATACTGGATAACCTTGAACTTCCAGTCTTCCACTGCACATGATGTTGCTATATTATATGATGTCCCATTATCATCACATGTCCACAGCTGCTCTTCATATAGTTTGTTATACTCAGTGGGCTACAAGCAGGCCATATTTTGGAAGTTGAAACCACCCGCACAAGTTACTTTGCTATTTTGTGAACTGCTGTTCCAACTTCCTAAGCCAGTTGCAGGGGGTTTGCAGGCAACCCCAGACAAAAGAGAATAAAAGAGAAAAAAGAAGGAAGATAAATGCATGGATCTAAAGTTTATAGCTCTGTGATAAATAGTACGTTATCTGAGCTGTTATGGGCCACCAAAAGCTACTATAAACTAAATTAATATTGTTTCAATTTTGTGAGGACCTTTTCCAGAGAAGCAATAAATAATTTGCCAATGAAGCAGAGAAGCATGCAATCTTGAATCAAAGAGAATGCAACCGAAGCGCCAAATACTGAACAACATTTGCAGTAATGATATCAAGCAATTAGCAGCCTCCAAAAATGATGCAATTAGACTGCTAGAAAACAATTCATATGATCAGCTGGGGCCTGGGACCCTTCAAATGATCAACTACATCATGGTACAAACAGTTCAGCTCAGCTGACAGCTCAACTGAGGCCAATTCAGTGCATTCAATTGCAGTGCAACAATTACATGTATAACTGTTTAAGCCAGAGAAAGATTTAAATTTTAAATTCATGCATATTACTGCATGGTGCCTATGCTAATGACACGAACAGGTGAATGAATGAATGAATGGACCGACACGCTTCAAGAACATTTTTTCAAAGGATCACTGTACTCAGATCCACACAACGTTATCTGCCATCTGACCTGGGATGCTGAACAGGGATGCAGCAGCTGCTGCTGCAAGCATCTAGGCCAACTGCAGCAGGATCTAAATAGCAACAATCTGCAAGACTCACCTCTAAAGCATCCACTACAACCTGGCAATCTAGAAAGGCAAGCTACAAGGTTTTTTTCACAATAATCAGCTGATACATACCGTGACGGTGGTGGCCAGAGCATAAGACGGCACGAAATGAGTTACAGGGGCCACGCTCAGCCCATGTGGGAATTGGCCAATAGCAGAGCTTGTGACATAAAGCACACACAGCTGCCAGACTGCCCTCCCCCCCCCTCTCATACAAAAATTGGCGGGATATAAGGTGTCAACTCAACCAGCAGATCACATGCATCGCCAGCTACTCTCAGCCCCTCCACTTGGGTGAGCCCCTCTAGGCCCTCAAGAAATCGTAATATCATGAACAAAAAGACCAGCAGCCAATTAGCAGCTGATTATCATACATGCAATTGAATATTCGGATTTTGCATGGGCGGATCCAGGAGGGAGGGGAAGGGTATGATTAAAGAAATAATAAAGTGGCCTTCATACAGTGGCGGATCCATGGGAGGGGGCTAGGGGCACGGGCCCGGGGCCCGCCCCCCTAGACCACTGAGATGGAAATAAAATTTTTAAGAAAATAAGGAGCAATGCGGGCCCTTGAATGCCGAAACGACGCCCATGCGGGCCTGCAAGTGCCAAAACGACGCCCCCTACACTACCATGTCTGGATCCGCCACTGATATCAATTTCATTATCTGGGTTGGGGGGGGGGAGGTACGTATTCCAAAGATCAAAGCCCATCCCCTCCCCACTTTCTTCAAATTCTTCATAAGTTAATGAATGTTTAAAGAAAACATAGGCTGCGCAGCAGCATACCCTCGGCTATTCAGCAGGCTATTCCGCAGGGTGGGGGAGGGGCGGGGAGCAAGACAGGCCGCCCCCAAAAACATTTGGAGAACAGTTAAGTCGTGGGCACAGACAATAATTAAAGTTTTGAAAAATAAGGCCATTAGCAATTTCAGAATTCAGATTAACTTGACGGCTTATAATATTTCAGCCACTAATCTCCATGGGAACAGTGGCGTAACTGGGGGGTCTCGAACGGGGGGGCACCTGGGGGGCACGTGATTCTCTGGGGGGGCACCCACTATACTATTTGTATATTTTAACCAGAGTTGGAAAGTTCATATGGGGGGCACCTGGGGGGGCACAGGTCCAATATGGGGGGGCACGTGCCCCCCCGTGCCCCCCCATAGGGACACCACTGCATGGGAACCTATTTTCATCTGAATCTATTTACTATTTGAGTTTTCTCTTTATCAACATTTTCTTTTGGCCTGTATGATTCAGACAATAAGTCAATCATACGATATAGTTCTCTAACAATAATAAGATGTTTAAAAAGCCATTTCCATTTTGGCATAATATCCACAACTGATATACATTGTATGTGTTCTGCATATTAGCCAGCTACTTAACCACCAACTGTGACTGACATAAGATTATGTAACAACAAGCACTCTTTAGAGTTGCAGCATCGCCCATGCACAATGTCATGACTGGTACTGTAAGGTTTTCTCTACTGCTGACAACTATTGTGTTACAAGTAGATGAACCACATGTGGACGAGTCCCCTACTCCCAGGAGAAGGAGAACCCGAGAGGCCAACAAGCAAGTTGATTGAAGCAACTTGGTTCGTTGTTGTTGTTGTTGTTGTTGTAAGTTGGTTTCGGCCTACAGCAAGACTGCAAGTCTATTTTGGCCTCTCACTCTGTTGAATCCCGCCAGGTGCGCTACAATCAGCTAGTATTTCTTGTAGGCCTAGTTTTGGTAGTAAACAGAGGTGGCGGAACGCTTCGAAAAGTGGGGGGGCACCGGGCTCCGGGGCACCTTGTCTACGGTAATTTCAAGGAGAAAAGGGGGCATTTTATGTATTTTTGGGCCCAAAAGTGGGGGGGCACGTGCCCCCAGTGCCCCCCAGCTCCGCCGCCCCTGGTAGTAAATGTATTAAAAATTAACTTGCATTAAAATTACAAATTTGATAAGATGCGTTTGATAGCGGTTTAGAGGTGTACAAAATATTATTTCTGTATCTTTAAAATTGAAAGCAGGAGAAGCATTTTTGTGATTTCTGTTTTGTTTGCAATGGCGGAAATGTGACGCTCGGTCCATTGGCAGTTTCAGACAATAATTCAAGTCTGGTTTAGGCATGTTTCACTGAATTGGAAGCGAGTGCCCCCCTCAAAGTTTAAAAGTGGGTCAGGTCAGGGAGTGGGCGTGGCACACTGGGAGTGCAGCCCCACCAAAGATGGCGCCAATCCAGGCTTTCTGGACCTTGGATAGCCTCTAAAGGTGATGATATTAAATTGAGTAATATTAAATGAAACTTAAAATACGAACCGTTGTGCACATTTACGATGTCATTTATGCAATATACACATGATTAGAAGTTCCACACTGGGCTGGTTTAGGCCAGAGCAATGGTCGTTTCACCCCTTCAGTAGATTTCAGCACTAAAGCATAATCGCCCTATGCATAGCATAGCATGGGCGATAATTGCACAATGCAGAGACATGGAGTAGCCAAGCCTGATATCCATTATCCACTGAAGTCTTTACCCCCTGTCTACAAGTGGACTGCTCTTGCATTGCCACAGATCAGAACATATGCTGTCTTGTGTTGCCACCTAGTGACTAGTGTGCTATTCCGCGAGCTCCTGCGAGCGTCCACATACTTTCAACCAGAGGAACACACGCAATTTTGTCTGGAAGAAACCGGGGCTGTTTCTGAGTGTGCTGATGGCCTTGTCTACTTCCTTAGAGAATGTGATTGCCGAGTCTGACTCTGGTATACATCGATGTTGAATAGAAATTATGTGAATGTGCAATGAAATTGGAACTATTTCTTGGGAGGGTGCCCACCGAACATCGCACAAAATATTATAGGAATATAGGAATTTTTTACCGTAAAATATAGGAGGTTTTCGCCTATTCTAATAAGACCATATAGGAAATATTCGACGGCAAAACCATAGGCAAATTACGAGATCCGCTTCCACCATAAGCCGAAAACTTCATGTCGCGAACAAAAACGTGTCTAAAAATTCATATATCTGGGGGGAAAAGACGCTTAAACTTTGCATCGCAGACAAAAACCGTGCATATCCGCCCGAAATATCTTGAAAACTTGAAAAATATAGGAATTTATAGGAATTTTTCCAAAATATAGGAAATTATAGGAGGCCTTAAAAAATATAGGAATTATAGGAAATATAGGAGGAGTGGGCACCCTGCTTGGGACAGCAGTGCTGTAGCATAGAAAATCAACTTTTGTGCCAGGTGGCAGCAGCATGCAGTTCTCATTTTCACCAGACTGCTTTACCCCAGTGATCTTGGCTCCAGTCATTGAAAGGATTAGCAAGGAAGACAATGACCCTCTGACATAATATCACATAAGGCCACACACATAATTGATCTTTAGCTTCTCGGATTCGTCTCAAGGCCCTTTTTCTAGGGTCGGTCGGTAGGACAACAAAAAAAAAGGTGAAAAAAAATTGTTTTATAATGTCAAAAAAAATTTTTATTTTTTTTTCCATCGGCAGGAAATCTATTGTGTCGGCGGGTCCGCGAAGCTAAGAATCAATTATGTGTGGCCTAATCAAGACTTCTCCAGTGCTCCATTCAACAAAAGCCAGTCTGTCTGATTCATTCACATTTAATTTTCATGCAAATAACTTAATAAAAGGGGCTGACTTTACTTTATCTTCTAAAATTTACATCACTGAGGTTAGATATTAGCCATAAAGTCATAATAATTGGGAAATCAAGATTTAGCGTCAACATTTTATTAACAAACAAATGCAAGTTTTCGAATATTCTTAATGCTTTGAAAGTCCACATACATTATATATTATATATATCATATATTTCCTATTGATAATATTTGATGAGGAGTGGTACAAAAGGTAAAATTTAAGACATTATTGTGGCAAATTTGATTGACCAGGGCCAAATATTGACTGATATTTGATTATCAAAAAATCCTTAATATTTATTTCATTTTGCTAATATTGACCTCTGTTGCGAATAAAAAATTTCATATTGCTCAAAATTAGCATGATGATGATGTGAAACATGTCAGGTTTAATATAAATTTTCATATTGCTCAACATTAGCATGATGATGATGTGAAACATGTCAGGTTTATTTTGACAAAAAATGTCAAAGACTGGTATGACATCAGAAATGAAAATGGAGAGTTAATAGACATTTTAACAATTTTTCGCGTTTTAAGACATAAATTTCAATGGAAAAATTTGCAATAACTCATGCAATGGCTGTGAATATTAGTTCATAGTGTGTCTAACTACAATAAGCTTTAAATTTAAATAATTTAACCAGTACCATTTTGACTTTTCACGCAGAAATGTTGGAAGATTGGGATTTTTTTGTAATTTTTGGGGTTTTTATAAAATTCATAGGAACAACAATACAACTCAGTTGAGATATTTAAAGAGACATAATTTAGACACCTAATTGGGAAATTTCATAGATTTAACTCAAAAATTGACTGAATCATGCAGGTTTGAAATAATTGTATTTTTTCACATTTTTGGTAAATTTTCGTCAGTTCAACTTTCTCAGAGCATTTAGACCCCCCAGAAACACATCTTGGGTATTTAATGCATACAATATAATATGTAAATTTCTGTGTCAAAAGTACAGCAGTTTTTTTTAGTTCAGCACAAGAAAAAAAAAAAAATTTTTTCACATTTTTCCATAATTGTGAGAAAAGTATGAATCTCATGTGGATTAAACCCCTCAAAGGCACAACTAGGATAAAAGATACAATAATGTCCCAAAAATAAAAAGTATACATCCCATAGTTTTGGCATTACTCTTAATACACAAGTGGGACGCCTGTTATCCGCCCATCCGCCCGCCTGCCGGACAAATTTTTCCAAAGTAACTACAATACCCGCCGGCAATGTATAACATTGCCGAGGGTAAAAATTCTTCATTTTTTTACTGTCATGGTGAGATCATGGCAGGTACAAGGGTCCCTTGTACCTGCCATGGTGAGATGAACAAATTTTTTTTCCATGTCAAGCAGGAACCAAACTTTTCTTTTTCGTCAAATATCATGCCCCCCCCTCCCAAAGATTATCTGGTCGGCCCCTTATCCATATCTGCACAAACTCTTTTTTCATTGCACTTACCTGGTACTAGACTTCTACCTAGGGATGCACGGATATCCGGCACAGTATCCGGTATCCGGCCGGATATTGAAATTTGCAGGATATCCGGTATCCGGCAGAATTAGGTATCTGAACCGGATATCAAAACCGGATATTTGTCATTGTCAAAACTTAGTGAAAGGATAATATTTCGATAATAAATGAAAGAATGTTATTAAAACAGAGTCAAAACACGATTAAATCATCTCCAAAATCAAATTATTACGTCACAGAACATTATGAAAAACATTACACTAGAGGAACAGTCCTCCTTCCGAACATGGTATCTTTTGGCTAAAAGAAAAAAAATTTATTATCAACCGCGAATGCCGAATAGCTCCTTTTTCGTATGTTTATTATCCGGTTCCTACTATCCGGTTGCTATCCGGTATCTGGCAGTTAGTCTGGCCGGATTAGCCGGTATCCGGTATCCGGCTATTTTCACTATCCGTGCATCACTACTTCTACCCCCATCCCCCCCCCAGTGGCGTTACTTGTAACTTGGGGGTCTCGACTCTGAGCGGGTGGCACCTGCATGGGGGGGGGGCACGCGATTCTCTTGGGCTTCCATCAACCCCCCCCTCCCGGGCCCAAAAACAATTCCCAAATATGTGACCAGCTCCACCAAAATGAGTTCAAAGTAGGCAATTAATATTTCCCAGAAATTAGCAAAATGTGTCAAAAGGTCACATTTTGATGTTTTTTTAGCTATTGGTACCATATATTTTAGACTTTAAGCAAATGTCATTTTCTTTAAATAGTTAAGAAACATCGATGTAATACCAGAAATTGATTTTAAATCATCAACAAGAATCCAACAAGTGGCAGTGTTGACGGCAAAATATGTGGCAGTGATAACGGCAAAATATGTAGCAATGCTGGTGAAATAGTTAAGTCTACTTTTTTGGAAATGGCAGAGAAAGGTGGTTCTGAATTGCGGCAAGTGAAGTGCTGTTATGAACAAAATAATATCCAAATAACCACGAAAAGAATGTGTACGATTTATTAAAAATCTTGAAGTGGTCCAATTTCCTCCTTTGAAAATATTGGCGAAATTGAAAAAAATGTGGAACAAGAAAATTGGTTTTTTTAATCTAGGAAAACAATTTTTTTCTTTTTTTTAATTTAGGAAAAAAAAATTTTAATCTTGGAGCAAAAAATGTTTAAATTTTGAAAAACAGAAGTTGCCCAATTTCCTCTTTTGAAAAAAAAAATTAGTGTAATTGAAAAAAAGTTGAAATATTTTGTTTTTTTCAAATCTTGGAAAAAAAAATTTTGGGAAAAAATTTTTTTTTGAAATTGAAAAAAAAAAAGTGATTTCAATACATCTAGCTACCCTAGCAAACCAATAAAACACAAAAACAGATATATTGAACATGTAGTTATTGAACAGTAGAGTTGACAGACAATATTTTCAGACCATTACTCCCGAATTAGCCTGGTGAGCCAGGCTAAAAATCAAAATTGGTTGATTTTAGCTGATTTCCTTAGTTCACTAAAATGGCAGGAAATTTAAATACCATTTTCTCAAAGTTTGATGTTTCGTATCATCAATGTCAGACAATGTTTGAGGTGCCATATGATATCTTTCATCTTTGGACTGGATGGAGAATTTGGAGATCAGTCAAGGCCACTTGCTAAAACCATCGAGGTCACTGTTTTCATTGAGCTCGATGTTTTCATAGAGGTTACCTCTATGAATTCATCTACCTTAAAAAATTTACTATTTTTTTCGCACCTCAAGGAAAGCAATCAAACATTAAACACTTTTTTTTTGTTCCAGCATAAAAAGCAAGGGTTTAGCACACTTTTCATCACATAAATAAACCACCCAGAAATTGCACCTCTTCTGCAGATTTTACAGACTCTAGTTGGAGAACGCCACATAGAAATTTCGATTTCCTGCGATGAAAAGTTCCCAAAACATGTATTCTTTCAGTTCATGCAAAAATATTTATAGTTTGTCACGTCAAGCCGAGGACAGACGTTTGGCCAGATATCTCAGCAACCACTAGCCCCAAAGGAGAAATATAATATAAGTACAGTGTATATCCATGTGTAGCTTAGCTGTGTTGTAATATGAATATCATATTTTTGTGATTTTTTGGTGACATTTTTGATTTTTGTCTGATATTTGCCAAGTTATGGAAATGGAAGTCTAATTTCGCAGAATGTTGACATTTGTAATGCTGCCAATGTGACACACAATGGACAGTGATGTCACAAAAGTGCACTGCAGTGCCACCCCAGACTTAGTTCTTGTCAATTCGGTATTTTCTGAACGTCCTATCTCATTGTGTTGATTTTTATGGCCTGTACAAACAATGCTAAATTTCTGTCCCAATGCTTGACGTGACAAACTATAGTGTAAACTTGATTGAATTTGTGCAAAGATGCTATCCAAAGGGAATGACTACCACACCATGCTCCATGCAGGGGATTAAGATATGGCATGAGAATAGTTTCCTTTCGGCTATCATGTCCCCTTCATTATAGACGAACACACTCATGTCGTAACCAATCGACCACTATTCCCACAAATGTGGTATACCATTCCTCATTCAGCCCCTTGCCATACCTCATTTGTTATGAAATTCCTATAAACCCTTCACGTGACAATTCAACAAAAGATACATATATTTACATTGTACAATACCACCAGGTATGTTCCGATATTGTTTATTATGAGAGTGGCACCGTTGGATGTGAGCATGAAGTAATAATAGGCTGAAAGAATTATATTCATGCCAGATATCCCTTAAATTTTCAATGTTCAGTGAAAGCCGCTGGGAGGACAGATTCATCTGTAAATTTGGGATCCGTTTTGTTTTGGGCCATTAATCTAGCCATTGAGGTGGCTTGATCCGAATGTGCGCTCCTGGTGTAGTGGTTTGCCGATGCTGCTGCAGCCCAGCCAATGTGTGACATCACACCTTCCTGGGTTTGATGGTTGTCCAAGTTTCTCAGTGTAATGGCACATCCAGCCCTCAGGCTGTGGGGGGTTTCTCCCTCATTGATTTGCAGGACATTTAAGTAGAACTTTAGCCTGTCGTAGCAGGCCTCATAAGACAAAGGGGACTCCAAGACCACGCCATCAGGGGACACAGGCCGGAATAGGTAGCCAGTTGATAAGTTGACTCCCATGGAGTCTGCTATGACCCTGTATTGTGTGATACCCTGAACAGGGCATATAATGTCCTCCTGGTGTCTAAATAGGGAGAACACATTTGCCCGGTCACATCTGTGAGTCTTCCCCCATGTGTGCCTCACCACAAAACCAGCGTCGTCTGGGAGTCGTCTGAGTTCCTGACTGAGCATGCGCCCTGTATCAGCTGCCCTGTCACCACCGAAGAACATAAATTTGAAGAGGGCCTGATCACGAGCCATTATGAATCTCTGTCTTGAGGGGATCTTGGTGTCCTCTAGGCGGCGAGCAATGAAGTGTGCAATGAGTTTAAGTTTCGTTTGGAACATTGGGATGGCCTGCTTTGGAACAGAGTGTGAACGGCTTTGTTCCTCTCTGATCTGCTTCAGGTATATCTTCAGCTCCCTGGAGTTCAAAGGGTTGCCGTCTTGGCTACTGTGGGACCATGGGCCTGTACGGCCCATCTTGTCAAAAGCGCTCTTCAATTGAGATGCTTTCACTTGGACAGTGCCATAGGCCATACGTCTTGGGCATGAGCACTTCGGAATTCTATTCCCAATATCTGGGCAGTTCATATGATGTATCGGTGTTTTACCGGCTTTATCCTTCCAAGTTAGGAAGAGGCAGACGTCATACGGGGTACAGCAGTGCCATGAAGTGTTTGTTACCTGTAAGAATTGTTCGCATTCCATGAATAGCTTGTTTCCTCTGGCCTCATTAGGGCTGCTGATGTGACGGGCAAAGAGGCCATCTACCCTTTCTCTGATGCCATACAGGTCCATCGTCTGTAAAGAATATGGAGGTGCATTAATTGACAGGAGTAGCTCATGAACATCCATTAGCCTATAGGAGCCACAATGAGGTCTCATAGAAGCAGTCTGGCAAGGTACATGTCAAATTGCAGGTTGCATCTGCAATAGCCTTCCTTGGAGGGCAGGAGGACGGCATCCTCGGCCCCTTGATTTGCCAGCAGGGTGAGCTCAGCCCTAGACGTTAGAACTGGCCACCAGGGGGGTAAAGGGGAGGGCTTTGGGACCACGAGGGTTACCTTGAGGGGGCGTGTGGACGACTCCAGGATAAACTTGAGCACTGGATAAATCATGCAGAATGGGGGAAAACAATAGTAGTTCTGCTCACTTTCAAGATTCTGTGCCAGCATGTTAACGCCACTGGAAGATGGGAGAGGGTATGGAGTGAAGTGAGGAAGGGGCTTTCCTGACTGGTCCTTCTGAGCATTTGAGTCTAGAGCCATGAGGTCAAATGTGTGGGGCCCATGGATGAGTTGCACCGTTTCCCAGGCCTTAGGTGAGAGACATGCATCCAGAGCAGACAGTTTTCTCGATGGTGCGTCTGCTGGGTTGAGTTCTGATTTTATGTAAGTGACTTTAAGATCACAATTGAGTTCAATGGTCGTTTCACAAACTTGTTTTAATATCCTGTTCAGCTGGGGATCTTTTGCACCTTGTTTTTCCCATGCTTGCACCACTGCCATGTTGTCTACTTGTGCATCCACTCTCTTGTTGGTGACTTCTTCTGAGATTGCTCGCAGGGTGTATAGCAGTGCTTCAGCCTCCTTAAGGTGTATTGGTCTCTTGTCACTGTTAGGCCACAGGTCTGATATGGTTCTTCCATTCACGGAGGCACCCCAAGCAAAAGTGCTGGCATCTGTGGCAAGTGAGAGGGACACATGTTTCTGTTGTTGCCACGGTAGCCATTGTGGGTGTGTGTCGATCATTTCCCAACTTTTGATCTCGGTAGTCAGGGACTCAGTAGGAGTGACTGGCTTTGAACATTTAGTTGCCTTCGATATTGCCAGAGCCATTTCCCTTATATAAAATTTGGTACCAGGTATACACAAAGTGAAGGAGATGCACTTTCCCATGAATTTTTGCAACAATTTTATATTAATCACTGGCAGTGACAGGATGTATTCCCTCAATTCCTTGAAAGTGGTTCTCTTGTCATCTGGGATGGAGAAATTCTGCGTGTCTGAGTGAACGTTGAGGCCAAGGAACCTCAGGGTTTGAGTTGGCTGCAATGTGGACTTCTGCAAAGCAATTGTATAGCCCAGAGAGGTCAACGTTGCTAGTGTAAGGCTCAGAGATTTGGCTGTCTGGTCTGCTGTGACTTGTCTCTGAACTGGTCCCATTGGTCCGATGAGCCTGTCATCCAAGTACTGCAGCATGACTATCCCTTTGGAGCGAAGGAAGCTGGTCACCTGCATGCCCATGGTCTGATAGACATAAGGAGCTAAGCTCCAGCCGAATGGAATGGTTGTATATGTCATATACCATCCCGCAAATTGTACCCCAAAGTAACCCTGGGAATCAGGTGCTAGTGCAATTGCATCATAAGCGGATTTCTCATCACAATTGGCCATGTAGGCTCCTGGGGGCAGGAGACCTGGGATCAGGCTTAGTGTTTCAAGAGAGAAGGGCTTTTTTGCCATGAATAGGTTTAAGAAACGCTCGTCATGACATAGTCTGTGTTTTTTCTTCCCTGGGACCATGACGAGAGGCATGACCACTTTAGGGGGTTGAACTTGTCCCACTCTCCCCACTAATCTCATTGAGCCATTCCTTAGTCTCTCCTCTAGATGGTCAGCAATTTCCTGTCCGTACCTACTGCAGGACTGGTGGTTTGGGATGATAGTCTGAGGTGGTTCCGACGAGTCATATTTGTCGAAGACGCTCCGAAGACAAGTGATGGAGTTAAAATGTTTATTTATTAATAATTGACATGAAATGAATTTGGTAAATATTAATTGACATGAAATGAATTTGGTAAATATGTAAATCGAATAAATATATACCTTGAAACTATTTCTAAATGGAACACATTGAGTATACAAATGGGTACAAACATAAGAGTTCAATATAGAGATGAGATTAGAAGTCCGAAAATCCTCACTTCTTGGGGAGGAACGTAGTGACAGGCCTCACTATGTAATATTCAATTATCAGAGAGTGGCGGCAGGAATAGTCCAAAGGCCATAATAGTACAATATCAGGTGAGAGAAATCAAAGGAACAGTGGGAGGTCGCCGGGGTGGATGGTGGGACCAAAAAAAATTTTCAAGAAGAAAATCCCACGGCGCATACGCTAGGGGGCAGCGTGATGATCGAGTAAAATGGTGATCCAACGGACTGACCGCTCGACGGGATGGATGGATGGATGAGTGGGGCTTTACGTCCTGCATGTATGACTGCTCGATGGGGTGAAAGCTTCTCCACTGTTCGACAAAAGCGTTCCACTGCGTTGAAACGTGTTTTTGTCGAAGACGCTCCGAAGACAAGTGATGGAGTTAAAATGTTTATTTATTAATTGACATGAAATGAATTTGGTAAATATTAATTGACATGAAATGAATTTGGTAAATATGTAAATCGAATAAATATATACCTTGAAACTATTTCTAAATGGAACACATTGAGTATACAAATGGGTACAAACATAAGAGTTCAATATAGACATGAGATTAGAAGTCCGAAAATCCTCACTTCTTGGGGAGGAACGTAGTGACAGGCCAAACAACCCGCGAAGAGGGTTGCGCCAAGAAGATGAGGAGAGGAGGAGCAGAAGAGAAAGAGGACATGGAATCATGGTAACCAGTGCGAATTGAAGGTTGGGTAAATAATGCTTTAACAACTCATCCTGTGGCTTACACCATGAGGATGAGAAATGGGATTTATAGGTTAACCTGTGGCATTGCACCATGAGGATGAATAATGGGAATGATAACGTTTCCTGTGGCATTACACCATGGATGAGAAAGGTAATAACTTATCCTGTGGCATTGAACGCAAGGATGAATAATGGCAGTAAATAACTTATTGTGGCATTAAACCCTGAGGATGAAAGATGTCATTAATAACGTTCCTGTGGCATTACACCATGAGGATGAGACATGGGAGTAATAACTTATCCTGTGGCATTAAACCATGAATGATGGCAGTAATAACTTATCCTGTGGCATTAAACCATGAATGATGGCAGTAATAACGTATCCTGTGGCAAACACCATGAGGACGAATACTGGGAGTAAGAACTTATCATGTAGCATTAAAGGCTGAAGACGAATAAATTACAGTAAATCGGTTATCCAGTGGCATAAAACCATGAGGATGAATAATTGAAATAAATACATATCCTGTGGCATTACACCATAAGGATGAATAATGGAAGTAATAACCTATCCTGTGGCATTAAACCATGAGGATGAATAGCGGGAATAATAAATTATCCTGTGGCATTAAACCACGAGGAAGAATAATGGAACTTATCCTGTGGCATTACACCATGAGGATGAATAATGGCAGTAATGACTTATCCTGTTTGCCGCGAGTGGCGTGATGGATCAAGGCAATCTGCCAATTTGGGGATCTGGAAAATCAATATAAAAATCACGAGGAGTGAGTGAACAAACATTAGGCAAAGTTGTGTTAGTTAAGATAAATCAAATAAATTGATTTTGATTTTTAAACATTTTTATGTGATCGAGGAGTAAGGTTAAAGAGAAATTAATCAGTTATCGTATACACATTTGATAGTGGCGAAAAGTTATATACTATAAGGTAAGTATATCAAATCTTGAATCTATTGAGAAAAAAAAAAAAAAAATTGAAAAATAAGTGTGGTGAGTAAATGTAGAAATATAATTAATTAGGGAGTTTATATTAAAATAGAATATAGGTAGGTTAAGTTGTTTTAAAGGAAGAGGATAAAAATTTGGTGAGTATTCTAAAACCACCGAAGAAGGTATCAAATCTTGTTAAGGGCCAAGAGAAGATTCGCTGTGAAATTCGCCATCAGGAACAAACTTGCTCCTCTGTGAGAATGGGTGAGATGAGCTGGACTCTGGAATTGGAATAAGAGTAATTAATAGGTGCAGCGAAAGTAATGTAAAATAGTTGATCACAAAATCAGTGGTGATCGGAAAAACACATTGATCACAAAATCAGTGGTGAACGGAAGGAATATAATTGACCACAAAATCAGTGGTGATCGGAAAGAATATAATTGATCACAAAATCAGTGGTGATCGGAAAGAATATAATTGATCACAAAATCAGTGGTGATCGGAAAGAATATGAAAATGATCGCAAAAAATTATCATTGATCACACAAGTGATGACGGGAAAGTATATAAATGTACACATATATGAATTGATCACAAATCTTGTGGTGATCGGTAGTAAATAATTGATCCAAAAATAGGTGGGTTGATGGATATTAAAGGGTCCTCTTTAAGGACGTAAAAGGAATAATTAAGAAATTTGGTGGTTGAAAATATAAATATGATAATATGAATGATTGATCTTGATAGCCAGTTTTTTTTGTTGTTTTTTTTTTTTGTTGTTGTTTTTTTTTTTTTTTGTTAAGGGAACAGGCTATTTAAATCAGGAGTTCCCGTTGTTGACACTAAATAAATATAATAAATATAGAGGTTTTGATAGTAAATCGGGCTGTGGTATTTCACCATGAGCCCTAAGATTTTTTTTTTTTTTTTTAAATGTGGAATAGGGAGCCGGTGTGGTTAACAGATAGTAAATATAAAGGTTTGAGAGTAAAAAAATAAGGCTGTGGTATTTCACCATGAGCCTTAAGGATTTTTTTTTTTTTTTTTTAATAGGACATGGGATATTTGAGATTTTTACTTCCCTTTATAAACCAGTATTGTGATGACAGGTGGTAGAAGGCTGGTTTCTTGGACGCAGCTTCAATTGGTGCCTCTTGAATTGTAAGCCCAAGAGGGCTGGGGGCTAGAATGTGAGCCCATTTCACGTAAATAAAGAATTTCTCTCTCTCTTTCTCTGTGTCTTGGATGATGTTAAATCTCAATCAATGTAGGTCAATCCAGAATGTCCAACAAATCGAAGGTCCAGGTGAGCAAACACATCTAGGACAAAGTAGCCTCTTTTGCACTTGACATTGACTTAGGTGACGTCACACTGACAAGGTTGAGGTGAATGAGTGCAAATCTATATAGGTTGCTAGGATACGACGTCTTGTGAATCCACGTGGTTGACGGCCCTGTCCACATGGTCCATGCGGTCGAGGGCAACGTCGATCTGGAGCTCAGAAATAACTTTCTAATGGTATTCCACCGACCTCTGATAGGCGTCCCTGTAGTTCTAGGCATGCACAAGGATCAGAATATACCATGCAACAATGATTCAAACCCTGGTGAGTGTGTAAACCTTGATAATTTAACAGAAGTCGAGTTGCACGTCTGCCTTCACCAAAAAAAAAATTTTCAAGAAGAAAATCCCACGGCGCATACGCTAGGGGGCAGCGTGATGATCGAGTAAAATGGTGATCCAACGGACTGACCGCTCGACGGGATGGATGGATGGATGAGTGGGGCTTTACGTCCTGCATGTATGACTGCTCGATGGGGTGAAAGCTTCTCCACTGTTCGACAAAAGCGTTCCACTGCGTTGAAACGTGTTTGACTTCCCTCGGAAGTTTCCCTTAAATCTTGTAAAGTACTCAAACACATTAACGCCCTCTGTTAGCCAGCCTCTGAC
The DNA here is from genome assembly GCA_026936325.1 of Platynereis dumerilii. Classification (NCBI taxonomy): domain Eukaryota; kingdom Metazoa; phylum Annelida; class Polychaeta; order Phyllodocida; family Nereididae; genus Platynereis; species Platynereis dumerilii. The sequence continues at coordinate 113,038,378 of JAPTHN010000001.1, forward strand.
CTGGTCAGACAGAGCATCAGAATTGTGAGCCAGTATAAATTCCCAGTTGGCCAGATGGTTGTGTAATTGGCCCGCTACGAAGGAGTCAGGATCCCGAAATGCCAAGGTCTGCAAATATGGAGCTGCCTCATTCCAAATGTCCACTGTTACTAGTTTTTCTGGGGATGGTAGGGGAGACCCATTGCAATCCACCCATTTCAGCGTGTTGGAGGTTGTCATTGCCTCCACTGGGTTGAATCTGGTTTGACGTTCCCAGTCAGATGGAACATTCTGTAATTGGTAAAATATGCTGTCTTAGTAGAAGTACTAAAGTATCCTTGTGCTTAAAGCACGGTTCTGAATTCGTATATAATTTTTATATTATCAGTTTAATTTATTAATATTTTAAGTTATTTCTGTAATTACACGGATTGCAAAGGGTCCCCCCGCCCACCCCCACGTGGAACAGTGTTCCACTAGAGCATCAGAGGCTCCGGGAGAATAAGCAGAGGCCCAGTTGTGTAGATTTCACAACATAAATTAGAGCCACACTGGCATAGTTAGTTCACTGACTTAAATACATCATATCTATCTCCCCTGGTATTGACAAATGGACATAACTTGGTTACATGCAATCAAATTTGACACAACACATAAGTACTAGGAAATACAGTGTACCTTTAATGAATCTCAATAAAAACAAGGACATCCACAAAAACTAAAATATACCAGACTTTTCAGTTATGATCAAGTCTATGTTGCCATTAATGTTCATTTTAAAGATTTATAGTAAAGATCAGGTCCATAATTATTTATTGGTTGGACAGTCAATTGCAAGATGGTCCGGAGACTTGCATGTGAAACAGAGTCTCTGCGATCTACTGGGCCCTGCGCCTCGCCCACCACGACCCCTGCCTCGACCCCTGGTTTGAACAAAATTAAGTGCATTGGGGGCCCGGACACCCATCCAGCTGGGTCCTGGACCAGCGAAGAAGCCCTGTTGGCTGACTTTGCCCACCGATTTTTTCCAGGTCTCTATACCAGTTGCAACTTTTTTCGCAACCTCCGAACCCAATAACTTTGTGATCAAGGTATTCAGCGGACCCACAAATTCATTGTCCCTGCAAGCTTTTAGGACCATTTTAAAATGGTCCGTTTCTTTATGGTGGTTGGCAGTGGCAATGTCCGCGAGAGTCTCAACAGCTGCCACCAGGTTGGAGTTGGGAGTGGAGGATCTGAGGGCAAGGGCTCTCACCTGGCCGAGAGTGGCTTCAACTGTATTTTGTCCTGCCTGTTCCTTCAATCGTTTGATTTCTTTTTCAAGGAGCCCAAGGCGGTCGTCTTCAAGGTCATCATTGGTCTGAAATGTATAGATATGAGAGGCCTTACTCATGAGAGAAAATACACTGCAGGATAGATTTTTTCGCCATACTGTACAAATCATGTTTAGTGAAAGATTAGGCCTACAGTAATCATATTTTACTGGTCTATCACAAAATATCTTTGCAAATTGTCCGGTGTTTGTACGATATTAGTCACTCATCACTGTACAGCTTAATGTGGAATATCTACGGGTGGGCAAGTCGACCACAATTTTTGGAAAAGATGGGGTAATAAAATCTTTCCATCTTGATTTTACCATGTCTTTGGTATTATTGACTTAATGAACCTTTGGTATTATTGACTTACACAGGAACTTACCCTCTTTCTCGCTGTCTGTTCTCTCGCTCCATCATTGCCCTGGTCGCCCTGGTCGCCCTGTTTGCCCTGGTTGCCCTGGTTTCCCTGGTTGCCCTGGCTGCTCGCATTGCCCTGGCTGCTCGCGTTGCTCTGGCTGCCCTGGTTGGCAGATGTGCTGGCAGATGGCTGCTCATCCTGGATCTTTTGACCAGTGGGGGCTCCACTAATGTTGGCTTGTAGAATGGCGCAGTGTGCCGCCCGTCTCCTGTTTTCAAGTGAGTCAGGTTTGCCAGCCAATCTCAAGAATGTCTGCAACGCAAAACATAACTCCAATTTAGTATGAAGAGATAACATATGTAATTTTTGCTGCTCAGAAAGATTATAAACATAGAAAAACCTATTCTACGCTGCCAAATTTACTTGGCAGCCATTCTAGGCCAGATACATGTATATATGAAGATTAATTCCTTAAGATGGAAGCAAATGGTTGTTCAACCTTGAGAAGCCTAGGTTACAAATCAAGCATTTCGAGGCTTTTCTTGAATACCGGGCTTTGCATTTCATGAAGCTCACTTAGTTATTGAGAAGACATGTGACTCCGTCACTTGGCAAAGTCTGCTGTACTGAATTTCTATCCGGTTATGATTTATCAACAGCAAATTGAATTTAGATGGAATTGGCTGGCTTACTGGCTAGCTTACTGGCGTCGTGTGCTACCAGATAGAGCACAACGAAAATTAGCTTAATATTTTTACATAATAAATTAAGGGGACATTTCTGACTGATTATTGAACCAGAGGAAAGGCAAGCCAAAAGCTACACACACGGTCATATGGCTAACTTCACGATTCAATTGAGTTATAGAGCCCTTTTAACTGTGAGGGTCAATCATTGCAAGTGACTAATGTTGATTGTATATTAAGTTGATAAAAGTTTGGGGCCTGATGGACACTGGGGACCACGTGGTTGACAGGAGTATAACAGCAAGGTCCAGACAACTAAGAACTGTGTAACTGTATATAATTAAAATTTATGTCTTCTAGTCAACTTTGCATAACTGGTAGCTGCCATGGTATTAGCCCTGCTTATCTGTATAATTGGCTACGAAAGTTGTGTCAGTGACCCACAGCTGCAGTTGCATGGCCCACGTGGCAGAGGGCTTAAGGCCAAGGCAGAGAAGGGGTATGGGGGGAGAGGGTGAGTGGCCACGTGGGATAGCCCTGTGTCAGTCCACTGGGTATTAACTTAGCATACGATAATGCACATTTACGGCAAAGATAGGTTTTTGTCCGCTTAATAACTAAGGAGCATTGATTGGCTGATAACAGTATGATCACGTGAGGGTATAACAATAATATGATCTTGGTTTAAGATTTAGAGGGAAATATACATGTACAGAGAAACACACAGGTCAGAACAAGCGGCATCCCAATGAAAGAGGTGTTTACCTCGGCACATCCATACATGGGTGATGGAGGTAGAGCTTTTTCCCTCGTTCTGAGCTATAATCATTCAACAATTCCGAATATGGTAACTTAGTTGATTAGGGCCACCAAGAATACAGTGTTAAATAAGCAGAACCCCAAAGCGTTGCATTTGCAGCTTCCAATGTGTTGATATACAACTGTTAATGCCCTTAGGAAAAAGGCTCTGCAAAGAGTAGGCAGTAATGGATCTTACCTGAATTTTGTGACCAGTGAGGTTGTCAAATTCTCTTGCGATGTCCTCGCTGCTGAATGACAGCAAGGGGTGCCGTCTATCAAAACTGGCGAAGGTCACCTCAGACTCCAGGGCTTGGAGCCTGAATATAACAGGGAAAAGGTCCCTTCCCTGAAGGGAATGGTCCTTCCGTACATATTCCATTTCATTGGTTGCCATATTTCCTCTTAATTGTGTTTCCTCTTGTCTTTCCTCTGTCAAGTTGACTGCTATCTGAGCAAGTAGAGACTGTCACAAGCCCTACCGGTACACGAATTTTAAGGGGAGGGGGGGGTGGCTGAGTTTACTTCCGGGCCCTAAGATAGATCCGGGATTTCCCCATCTCAATTGAGGGCTTAGCATGAACGTCACAGCTCCCCTTGTTTGTCACATGTTACAGAGGGAAAAAAGGGGGGGGGGCTCCATGTTCATTGCATCAGACCTTAAATGCTTAAAATGCTTATCTGGCCCTTCTGGCAGTTTAAACGAAGTAATAGATAGTATCCCTGTCACATCCATGCAGAGCATTCTAATTCCTGTATTACCCTGTTTTATTAAACACCGGTGAATGGAATAGGCAGGGCATTCAGTGTACATAATGTTAAGGAATAAGTTCAGGAAAGAAATAAATATCTTGAGTCTTTTAGTCAAGATGTCAAAAGTAAGAAGCATGTGTATATATTATATGGCGTGTGGCTTTACCAAGCATTATAATATTTAAGACTGCTGTTTTTTTTTGGGGTCTCTTGTAGGGTTTCATAGACGTAAATAATAGGTTCTGGCTGATCAGCTGAACCAATATTCTTGATCACTCAAAATACCCCTCACATTCTTCCCGCCAGGGGCACCACTTGTGCTGTCACAGTAGGCCCATGTAAGGCCTCCCACGCAAATTTTGGGTGCACCCTGAGGGTTCAAAACAGTGCAGTGGGCATGGAAGGTTCAAGAAGTGCTTGACCTTGCAACATCTCCTTACAGGATGCTGAATTCGCCACGGCACCTACCTTGTGGCAGGAATTTCCGAAATTCCGACTACAGCCAGCTGGCTGGTGCACTCTCTAATGTATCTGGTGGTGCCAGTGCTTTCTCAGGACAACTGGACCACGTGGGTTGCTTCCCTTCAATAGTATTCACCAAATGATGGCATTTGAGCCATACAAAAAAGGGAAGGAAACAGCAACTGGGCAAATATATGAAACAGTTACTTAGAAATATATACATATCTGGGTAGAAGAGCCAAGCAGGTTCTTGGTCATGTATGACATGTCTCACATGCCCCAGTGAGAGCTATTGGGTTTTATGCCCAGCAAAGTTTTGACAGTGGCCTGGTAACCACGTGGCCCAGAAATGAGAGATATCTGAAGTTACAGTAGAAATAAATTACTAGATTGTGATTGCAACTAATTGTCATCTCCCATCCAGTCCCCACGTGAAGGATAAGGCTTCACTAGAGAGTCAGTGTCTCTGGGAACCAAAACAGAGAGGACAATACAGCATTCCTCTACAACGTGTAGGCTATGATAAAAACGAAGTAATAGTCTACAGTTACAACTATACACTTGTGTATTGCAAACCAATTTCCCGGGAAGATTCGTGAGTGAATTGTATTTCTCAACTCGGACTTGTGGTAATTTTACAGAGAGAGAGGGAGAGAGCAATTTACACAATTGAAGTAACGGGGAGCAAGCCCACATTTCCAGTATTTGATCACTCAAGCCAGATTGCACACAGCTCTGGTATAAAGGTAAATGTCAAGTCACCGCCAGATAACACAAAGCACTGGCATATATTACACAAGTTCTCACTTTACCAGATAGCACACAGCGCTGGTATTAAACTATTAAACTTTCATTTCACCAGATAACACACAGCACTGGTTTAGCACACTGGACCAGATAACACACAGCACTGGTTCTATTACACAGTAGAAAATATATAACCCGATCACACACAGCACGGGTGGAGAAGCACAGCAGCAGTACTGCCTGGCCAGAGCTCCCTGGCAGTACGTGCTGCTCGCTTGACATCACTCAACAGAATGACCTGCTCTCCGCTAGGTGTGCTCGTCATTCACTTAGGATATGGAGGATATACTGCAAGGTAGATGGATTCATAGAGGTTACCTCTCTAATATGATGATGCCGCAGCATAGAAGACGGGACTTGTAAATACTCGATTGGTTGACAATATTCGTAGGTAAATGCCAAGCATTATTTTTTTGCTAATTTTTTTTTTTATTATTTTTTTTTTTGGAAAAATTTTTTTTCAGAATTTTTTTTTTTTGCGTAAATTTTTTTTTTGCGTAAATTTTTTTTTTTGGCAGAATATCAAACAGAAGAAGAAGAAGAAGGTAGTCACGTTGTAGTCACACGTGATGACTCACTGATGAGAAAAAAGTGCCAGGATTATATTATGGGATGTCTGAATCACTTTTTTTGATTGAACCATCTGGAGCACTCCACTCGCCTGATAGTCATAAGGGACGAGACACCTCGCTTCGCTCGGTGAGCCGGTGGCTCTGTCCCGTCTATGAATACATGGACTGAGTGATGGAGGGTCAATGAAAACATCTACCTCTACGTTTTTAGCAAGTGGTCCTGACTGAGATATCAAAACATATGAACCATCCTTTAAAAGCCCAAGTCAGTAGAATTAAATCATTTTCAAAACTAAATACGGCAGGAGGTCGAATTTGAACTCGTTTTGGTGGAACAATGCCTGTGCAATTCACAAAATGTCCTTGCCCAAAACTGCAAAAAGTGCAAGAATGAAAGGTGGTGCACGGATCACAGGCCGCTCAATCTCTTTCCCTGATACAACAGTCTCCCATCCCACACTAACATCCCACTACGAGTGTTTATACATGTAAGCTCATGTATGAAGAGTATTGGAAGGGGCAGGCTTGAAGGGAAGAGATTGAGGGGCCTGTGGCACGGATTTTAATATTTTATGCAACAAGCTGATTTTTAACATTCACAAATCCAGGCCCAGGGATTTACAAATTAACCAAAAATTACTTCACTAGAAAGTGGTTCCATTCAAGGGACGGATTTCCAGGAAGAAAGAAAGAAAGCATGAAAACTTGATCTTCCAAAATTTTGGGGGCTGCAGCCCGCGGGGACCCCCGCCTACGCCCTGGTTCTATTATGAAGTATCGGCTATTAATTATTAAATCTTACCAGACCTACCAGTGGCAGCTTCATCATACATGTCACATTTCAAAGGCATTGGCACTAGCCCCAGAAACGTGGCTACTCTTCTAGCTTCTTCTGACTGTCTGATGGCTAACCATGCTAACATGTCCGTTCGGGCAGGAGCTACATTAGCACGTGCTCAGTGCACTTCGCTGTTTTGGCGCGAATTCCCAAATTTACACGAGAGAGCGCTCTGTACTTCTTCTTCTTCTTCTTCTTGTTTATATTCCGCCTGTTTATCAGGCGAACCTCCGATTAAGGATAAAAACTAATGTAAAATCCTTTGAGGAGTAAAATTCATGTTCAGTAGTTAAAAGTTTATAAAATCCGTACTGAGGTGAAGAATGAGGAGACACCTTCTGGGATTATTTACGTGTTTACATTCTGGTTTGATTCTGGAGAAGCCACTCTTGAGCATGTTGAGTGATCACTTCACTTTTTCGTCGATTCAAGTTGATTCCATTCGTGCGATGTTGGACCAAAGGAGCAAATACGACTGTAAGTATTTCACTCTAAGTAGTCATGTAATATTTAGTATGAAACTTCTCTCCGATCTTGCGAAACTGCCAAACTGAGAGTGAGAGAGTGAAAAAGTGCGACTGAATCTTATCTTCTGAGCTGACTGCTCTCCTCTCCACCGGCACTGCCACTGACCAGTGACCACTGGCCCTGACCACTGAGCACTACCCCTGCATTGCATTGTCACTGACTCTTTGTCAGTGATACCGTGTATATGGTAAAGTTAAATGTCACTATTACCGGTACATTGTCGCTGTTCATAGCTAATTCTATCTGACAAATGTATAGACATTGATTCATGATTGGCTCAGGAAAAGCTCAGCAGTCTTTTCTGTTTCAAGATAGTTTTCATTGTGCTACAGTCTTTACAGCTCTTTACTCTCCACCAAGCACCATGTCCAAAATACACTAGTGGGAGTATAATGTCTACGAATATTTGGGGAACCAAATAATCAATTATTTATACAATTATATGTTAGGGCCATTCAAATTAGTCCGACAAAGGCTGACTTAAAACGAAGTCTAGATCCCGGGGGGGGGGGGGGGGGGGGTAGGGGAGGCGGGGGTCAGAAGTCACAAAATTCAGAAAAAGCCCCAGAGCAGAGCAGGTGTTTGTTAGATCTTAATGACCTTCGGCACAATTATGCAGTATTTAGTTGACTACAATTGTATCACATGATAGCTGCTGTGCTGTAAATAGGCTTTAGTCAGTTTACAATTATTTAAGGCAAAGTCCGATGTGACTTTTTACCCCATGTCAGGGTCAAGAAGTCACAACCATGGGGTAATAAGTCACATGCAATTGCTGTGAACATACAACACTATATGAGGTAAAATGCAGACCTAGACTTGATAGTCATCCTTGTGCATGAAATTTATAGTGAGCCTTCCAAAGCTATCGGCATGCAATGACAATGCACCATCAGCAAAGCCGGCGTCAGAAATTGCGCAAAGTTTGCGAGATTAAATTTTGCTGCAATGCCTTCTCATCAGTATCATTGATGATGAATGATGATAGGATTGTAAGCTAAAAGCTTCTAGTGTGGAATATTTTACTTTCCTTAGCACAGAATACTGACTTCACGGTACCCTATGGTAAAATATCACAGTGCTGGGGTGAAATGTCACAGTGTGACATTTCACCCCTCAGCTGTTTTTTAAATTCAACACATGATCATAGCAACTTGGTGACCAAATGGCCAAAAATGGATTCACAGCATGAAAGACAATTATCAAAGGGACATTGAAACACTAGGACAACTTCCTAGGTCACAGTGACCAGACATTAATAGAGAAAGTTCAGAATCAATAAAACCTGTTTGGGACACCAAAAATGCATGAGGTGGGTAAAAACCCACTTTGCACAATGAGTATAATTTTCATATTCCCTGCAGACCTTCTTCTCATAAAAGTGTGCCAAATTATGATTTAAGCTTAAGAATTAGGTCACTGCAAGTTGGTCAAAAAGGCCTGTGACTTTTTACCCCTGTGACTTTTCACCCCCTCTTCCCCTACTCACTCTATAAGGGTGTATATAGAGGCGCTGCTGGATGGTTTAGGTTTTTTGGCCTTCTTGGATTAAAATGGTTTTGGTTTTTTGACAATTCTGATTAATTTGGTTCTGGTTTTCGCAACCCCAACATGTTTGGTACCGTTAGAATCGGCTTCAAAAGAGGATTAAAATGGTTTAAAAACCATGAAGATTAAATTGGTTACCAAAAAATTTTAGTGAAGGATTGAAATGGTTTGTGGTTTTGGTGCAGTTTCCGGATTAAAATGGTTCTGGTTTTCAAAATTGTCGTGGCGCATCCGTATGCAAAAGTCCGCGAAGTACCCCCAACCCCCCCGGGGTCTATAGATCCCGCCCAGGTGCCGGAAGGAAACTGGGGCGGCAGGGGCGGTCGGACGAAAATGGGCAAATCATATGCGCACCAGTTTTGAATGACAAAATGTCAATAGAGATACCTGGTATATAATTTTGAATCAAACATAACTGATTGTTGCCTGAAATTATAGGGGCGAGTCGTGACCATGGGCCCCAGGGGGAGGGGGACTCGAGTTTTTTCCTGGTGGGAAATTAATTATTTTACGATAGCGGGATGATGGCGGCAGCAGTAATTATTTATTTCAAGCGCACAAAGTCCCCCCCCCCTCGGATATTGAACGGCCTGCCCCTAAGGTCCCTAACTGCCTGTAAGAGCCTGTAACACAAGTCCATACACCCCTCGCTGTTACATAACATTGCCATTACCCCCCTCGCTTCCTTACAATATTGAGCATTTTATGTGCATTGGTTATTGGTCTACCTCAATCGGATGACCAGCAATATTTGACATAATTTCATGATTCAGATTTTACACCATTTCAAATGACATGTCTTTGGAAGAAGTTTAAGAACTCAGGCCACACATAATTGATCTTTAGCTTCTCGGATTCCTCTCAAGGCCCTTTTTCTAGGGTCGGTCGGTAGGACAAAAAAAAAAAAAGGTGAAAAAAAAAAATTTTATAATGTCAAAAAAAAATTTTTTTTTTTTTTCCATCGGCAGGAAATCTATTGTGTCGGCGGGTCCGCGAAGCTAAGAATCAATTATGTGTGGCCTCATCCTCCTAAATTCAACAGGCAACAGGAATGCCATTTTGCACGCCAAGTGCCATTTCAATTGATTAAATGTTTTTTGCATTTAAAAATGTATAAATTTGTAAATTTTGTATTATGTAACATCTCGTGATACATCCCCCTCCTCCGTATCCTGAGAGGCCTACTGAAAACTCAGATTGAGATCCTTTGTTTATGTTGGTTAGTTGGTAACATAGAAATACATAGAACGGACATGAGGCTCAGGCAGATGAAGCAACCAAATCCACCATCTTGGAACTGCCCTGTATCCTGAAACAATGGTATCATGACGTCATCAATAACAGTGATGTCACTTATAACAATGGCATGACGTCACATCATGATTAGTCTATTGTGACATCATGTCTCTGGGCAGTTCCAATATGGTGGATTTGGTGACCTCATCTTGAGCTGGCTTCACACAGCCTGATGTCCGTTCTATGTATTTCTATGGTTGGTAATCATGTGAAGTTGTAGTAGGTACTAGACTGTACAGTTCTGGAAATATTAAAAGCATTTAGACCCGTTTTAGCTGTACATGTAGTAATGTACTCTACATGTATGACAGCACTTGTTTTTTTTTGTTGTACATCTTGAAGAGTTCCCACGGTTCAGCTGAAGAATAAAAGTATTATTTTTGTGTTTGTAGTGCTACATCCTTGTAGTTCAGTGTCAGCTAGTTTGTCACTTCACCTGTTTGTCTTCTATCACTTTGCTTTGAAGTGTTCCTTTAAATACAACCTTCCTTGGATCTACGAATTTCTTGTTTGTTTTAAAAAAAATTTTATATATATGTTGTGCAGGATTTTCGTTACATTTTTCATCGGATGTGCTTTGTAAAATATGTTGTGGACATTTAGAAGAATCCACTCTCTGTATATTGATTTGATTTTGATGATTGAAAATGATAACTGGAGATGCATTTCCACACAGATTTGTGAATAACATGTTGATCATGTTGTTTATTTCTGTGGTGGAACAGTAACAATTCAAGATTCATGCGAAACTGAAATTTGTATTGGAAGTAATATTTTAATAGTAAGTATTAGCAACAGTCCAAAAGAGAGTTAAAATACTGTAAAATAGCTTCAGAGTAAAAATATATCGCCTGTTGTAAACTTAGATTATGTTTTTAGTGAATGAAGTAAAACATTTTATCATCATATCCTATAAACTGGCATAAATTTTTTCGTGGAGAAAATTTCTGGTTACTAATCAGAAATATAGAATAGTCTGAATAGATGATGATGAGTTGTTTGCCTGTTGATGTTTTAGGGTAAGATTATATGTTCTAACATTTCATCTGATGATGTCAGAAGTTGAAAGCTGATGCTGCGGGCTGACTCACTCTCATGAAATTATGTGACAGCATCACAAGACTCAGAGTGTCATGTTTCATGCAGGACATGGCTTACAAACATGTAAATGAAAACTACTCTCCCATGAAAACAAATACAAAGAAGGATTCATGAGCTGTACAGCTGGTCTCACAGCATCTTCTCACTATCAGTAGCTGAGTGATCGACAGTGTACATAATATGGTGTAGTGAGCTTTGTGTTTGTGACTTCATTTATAAGCAGGGAATCGCATATTGTAACTTCATTTATAAAGCAGGGAATGGCATATTGTAACTTCATTTATAAAGCAGGGAATGGCATATTGTAACTTCATTTATAAGCAGGGAATCGCATATTGTAACTTCATTTATAAAGCAGGGAATGGCATATTGTAACTTCATTTATAAGCAGGGAATGGCATATTGTAAATTCACTTATAAAGCAGGGAATGGCATATTGTAACTTCATTTATAAGGCAGGGGATGGCATCTTGTAACTTCATTTATAAAGCAGGGAATTGCATATTGTAACTTCATTTATAAAGCAGGGAATGGCATATTGTAACTTCATTTATAAAGCAGGGAATGGCATATTGTTGCTTCATTTATAAAGCAGGGAATGGCATATTGTAACTTCATTTATAAAGCAGGGAATGGCATATTGTAACTTCATTTATAAAGCAGGGAATCGCATATAGGGCCTATGTCTTCTAGATATTATTTTGTCAGAGATAGATTCTAATATGTCTCTGATTGTGTGAATGATGTTTATGACTTAAACTTAAACTGTATGTACCACGGATGGATAGAAAGTTAGTTAAGGATTAACATATTTGATTAATCATCACATCAAATGAAATCAGTACTCATGCTTATGGGGTACTGATTAAATGGATTAGCAATTAAAGAAAAAGAAAGAGTTGGCTGTTTGTTTATATATATATGGTAACTTTATTGTAGGTGAACTTGGACCTTGGTCGTTGGAATTCGATTTTTCAGAACAATTATTTGCGGAAATGTTAACTTTGTCTGTGCTCAGGTGCTTCATACATTTTTAACCGGCCTAACAGCGGAGGCCGGTTAATACAGGAGGTGTAAATGGATCAGGTGAAACCATAAACAGTAGGCATAAACTGCAACCACAAGCTTGCAACCACAAACCAGATGTAAACCACGTTTGGCGATGACAGACAAGGTTTTTCCCCATTGTGACCTTAATATTTCACTTAGAGTTATGAAATTTGGTACAGGTATGGGACTCTGGGTATGGATTGGGAACATGTTGAGAAACCCAAGATGGCTGCCGTTTTGTGGCGGCCATTTTGGCAGCCATCTTTCTTCATTCTTGAACTGCCCATTGTGACCTTAATATTTCACTTACAGTTATGAAATTTGGTACAGGTATGGGACTCTGGGTATGGATTGGGAAAATGTCGAGAAATCCAAGATGGCGGCCATTTTGTGGTGGCCATTTTGGCAGCCATCTTTCTTCATTCTTGAACTGCCCATTGTGACCTTAATATTCCACTTACAGTTATGAAATTTGGTACAGGTATGGGACTCTGGGTATGGATTTGGAACATGTCGAGACACCCAAGATGGCTGCCGTTTTGTGGCGGCCATTTTGGCAGCCATCTTTCTTCATTCTTGAACTGCCCATTGTGACCTTAATTTTTCACTTACAGTTATGAAATTTGGTACGGGTATAGTACTCTGGGTATGGATTGGGAACATGTCAAGAAATCCAAGATGGTGGCCATTTTGTGGTGGCCATTTTGGCAGCCATCTTTCTTCATTCTTGAACTGCCCATTGTGACCTTAATATTTCACTTAGAGTTATGAAATTTGGTACAGGTATGGGACTCCTGGTATGGATTGGGAACATGTCGAGAAATCCAAGATGGCGGCCATTTTGTGGTGGCCATTTTGGCAGCCATCTTTCTTCATTCTTGAACTGCCCATTGTGACCTTAATATTTCACTTACAGTTATGAAATTTGGTACAGGTATGGGCCTCTCGGTATGGATTGGGAACATGTCGAGAAATCCAAGATGGCTGCCATCTCGTGGTGGCCATTTTGGCAGCCATCTTTCTTCATTCTTGAACTGCCCATTGTGACCTTAATATTTCACTTACAGTTATGAAATTTGGTACAGGTATGGGACTCTGGGTATGGATTGGGAACATGACGAGAAATCCAAGATGGCGGCCATTTTGTGGTGGCAATTTTGGCAGCCATCTTTCTTCATTCTTGAATTGCTCATTGTGACCTTAATATTTCACTTACAGTTATGAAATTTGGTTCAGGTATGGGACTCTGGGTATGGATTGGGAACATGTCGAGAAACCCAAGATGGCTGCCATTTTGCGGTGGCCATTTTGGCAGCCATCTTTCTTCATTCTTGAACTGCCCATTGTGACCTTAATATATATTTCACTTGCAGTTATGAAATTTGGTACAGGTATAGTACTCCTGGTATGGATTGGGAACATGTCGAGAAATCCGAGATGGCGGCCATTTTGTGGTGGCCATGTTGGCTGCCATCTTTTTTCATTTATTGAACTGCTCATAGTGACCTCAATATTTCGCTTAGAGTTATAAAATTTGGTACAGGTATGGGCCTGTGGGTATGGATCAGGGACATGCTGAGAAATCAAAGATGGCGGCCATTTTGGCAGCCATCTTTCCTCATTCTTGACCTGCCCATTGTGATCTCAATATTTTGCTAAGAGTTATGAAATTTGGTACAGGTATTGGCCTATGGGTATCGATCGGAAACATGTTGAGAAATCCAAGATGGCAGCCACTTTGTGGCAGCCATTTTGGCAGCCATCCTTCGTCATTCTTGAACTGACCATTGTGACCTTAATATTTCACTTACAGTTATGAAATTTGGTACAGGTATTGGCCTGTGGGTATGGATGAGGAACATGTTGAGAAATCCAAGATGTCAGCCATTTTGGCAGCCATCTTTCCTTTTTTTTAGAAATCTGTTCAAACTGCATTGATTCTTTACTAATAGTCTAGCATCTTCCAATCAACTATTTCTCCTATCTTCCAATATCAGTTGCTCAGTGGTTTAAGCAATGGCACCTTCAATTTCATTGCATTAGGTCGGTTTTGAATCCACGGCTTCTTGTTTCAAAACTATTTTCTGGAAATTGTATCGGGTCTATTGACAATTTGACAAAACAATGTATATCAAATTATTCAAATTTCCTATACACATTGGTTCATGTACATGTCTGACCTTCTCAGGGAAAAATGTCGTTCAGCTCAACTGATAAAGACTCATGGAGGGGCAACCTTATGGATTAGCAAAGAGACTATTAAGACAGTTTGTGTATTGTTTGTTTGTCACATTTATCGTTTTTGTGTTACTAGCCCATGTTTGTACTTCATTGCAATTAAGCTGTTTTAGGAAGTGATTTATTGAAAAGTAGGTACAAGTTCAATATGACAATTTTGTATGTTAAAACAAATGCTGTCATTTTGGTGGGCCCGAGCTAACACCCCCAAGCATGTAATACTGGTATATTGAGGTCATATCCATTCATACTTCGCACACATATAGTGCACTAGTCCTGGCTTGGTGTGTAAGTGTAATTCTACTGATTTTTTGCTGATCTCCCGACCCCTGACTTGGCCTATTGAGAATAATAGTTCAATTATTGGGAACTAGGTGGCCTCACTGCTTGCTGTACTGATGACTGTTGTCTCACTACTTTTGTTATTTGTGTTACAGGACATAGAAGTATTACTTGTACAAATGTCCGTGGGTGCTGCAGTTCCTCGTCATAATACAACTGCTGCTTGTGAGGTGAGGGTCATCTGATTTTCAAATGTGAATTAATTTTTTACTCGGGGAAAAATATATATTGAATTTGGAGGTTACAGACAACAAAAGGTTAAATTGTCACTCTTGTCAACAACTGTGATATAAAATAATTTTCAATTATGAAAATTATTCATTGTGCGAAGGAGTACTATGCTTGGGATTAGCAGGTTCATTGTGAATTTGCCAATGTTGTGGTGTCATGGACTTTGTGGACTAAGCCAATCAAAGTGTTATTAAAAGGTGCTTAATTTGGTGTAACTGAACAATCAGTGAGGATCATTGAATGAATCTTCATTCTTCAATCGATATTAGTTAATATGGCATGTAATTGACTGATGATCTTAACTGGATTTACTTTATTGGATTACTTACTAAGTACTATCCGCACTGTTTAAGCATGTTAAGTGTTGTGATATTGAAAAAGGTGTATGTCAATTTAACTCAATGAATAGGTGGATTGATTATTTTGTTACCAAGCTTTGTGAATGAGATCTAATCTCAGTAAGGCCACACATAATTGATCTTTAGCTTCTCGGATCTTCTCAAGGGACTTTTTCTAGGGTCGGTCGGTAGGACAAAAAAATTTTATATTGTCAAAACAAAAAAAAAATTCTATTTTTTACCCGTCGGCAGAAAATATATTGTGTCGACGGGTCCGCGAAGCTAAGAATCAATTATGTGTGGCTTAATCTGCTAATGTTGACTATTGTACTGCACATGCCAAGTGTTGTACTTGTTGCTGCTTTAGGCCCTTATACCTTGTATGAACATTGTTATACCATGGGGGAATAAGTGACCTTGTTTAATGTATATGAGTCTCTTTCCGAATGACCTTTTTCCCTCCAACTGCATGTCAGTTTTTCTCAGTGATCCCCCTATCATCCTAGTGATCTAAATTCCTCCAAGCAATCATGGTAATTACTGTCAAATTTACAGTGTCAATGGCAGAGAAATGATTCCTTGATTTCTGCATTGTTGCAATTTTATGTCATTTTCGACCCTTTCTGCATTATACCAGCAAGATAATAAGAATGAATGGTGCATTTCATGTGCGGCTAAAGTACATGTACTTTCTAACTGAAAAGTAGTCCTTTGAAAATTATAAAATGGTCCATTTTGTCTGACCCGTCTTTTACTCACCCATTCGTGAAACTTACGCTATAATTCATTAACTGAATTTTCTTATTTCATTTAATAAACCTTCTATGCTAATATACAGTGAATATACATCTCTGAATTTCCTTATACTGCTGTATACTATTTCCACTCCCTTCTGTGTTACCCATTAAGGAATCCAGTGCTGTTACTTTAGTGCACCCTTTTAAAATTGGCCATTTTACATGTTTTGAGTAATATAGCCAAAATGTGCAAAATTGTTGGCATGTTCATTCATTCGTAAAACTATACAGTACCAATTTCATTGTCATACCCTATTGAATACATGGGTGATATATTTTGGCAGAGACCAGGACCTCCCAAGCCATGAAGAGTGTTGCTATTCCACTACATTGTGTCTGTCTCGTCATACTGCTGTCTATCTTTTCTCTCTGTGATGCTGTCATCGGCCCAGGCCAGCCCAATGTTTGTCAACACACTGAGAAGTAAGTACACTTAATTTGACCTTTTTTTAATCATTCTTTGATTAATTTTTAATGGAGATGTGTACACATCTCCATTTATAGAGTCACAATGACAAAATGGACAGTTTTGGCGGGAAATTTGAAATTTGAGCATTTTCAGAATGTCTTTTGGGCCCTGTCTTGGCTATTTTGTTTGGAGATGTTTGGGTCAAGAGATGTGGATAACTTGACTATAGAGCATGCATCTGGCATAGGAATGAATACCAGGCATGTTGTAATTATGACGTGTTTTCCTTTTATATCTTGCTTGGATCCACCGGGGTCGGCTGCACACATTGTGTTATGGCCACTGTGCCTAAACCATTGCACTTGTATACATGATGTTTGGCACATGAATGAGTCTTACAGAGTATATGTGCATTTTGTTGTTCATATTTAAGCAATTGGTAGAGTTTTTATGAAATATTGAAAAAAAAATAAAAAATTGTTTCCAAAGCAAAACTCTGAAACAGTTTTACCTATTGGTATGAAATTCTACCATCATATGCATTAAATACCCTTAATGTTCCTTTTGGGGGTCTAAATTTATGCTCTTACAAAAATTAATAACGGTAAATTCAAGGAAAATTGTGAAAAAATGTTATTTTTTCTACGCTCCACGATTCTGTGAATTTTGGAGTTGCACTGCGGAAATTATGCATTTAGATGTCTAAATTATACCTCTTTACATGACTAAACGCATTTGGAGGGCCAATCTTGTGAAATTTTCATAAAAAACGAAAAAACTGGGAAAATATTAGGATTTCTGATATTTTTCTCAAATTTTGGTTTCTCAAAAATTAATGGTAAACAATAAATTGGTAAACTTCAACAAATATTTACTTAATCATATTAGGAAATTTTCTTGTAGCCGTATATCTGTATAGTTTAGTGTAAAATTTTGTGTTGGAGCTCCCATTTTGTCAGAGCCCATTGGATTTTGATGGTTGTCAGTAACTGATGTATCCAGTGTCTCATATTGAGATAACTCCTAGAAACTGGCCTCCCTTGGGTAAGCCTCCTGGGCCAAAGCAGTCAGTTCTGGCTAATACTGAGACAACTAATTCTATTTAGACTATGCCTAAGATTCCCAGTCTTCTCATCTAATTTTCATATATGATAATCAACAAAATGAATGTGCAGTTACTTCAACTAAAAGGATGTTGAGCTACCTGGCAGATCACACCTGTTTCCATGCATCATTTTAAAGCTCTTTCAAAGTTCATTAATGAAAATGAATTTTTTTTTCCATATCACCTATGCCACATTTAGCGGATTATTTTTAAAATCCTGAAATTTAGCACACAATTTAAACAAAACCAGGTTCTGTCCACTCCGGGAAAGTCTTTTTCAGGGGATATGAAGTAAGACACTACACCATCTCCATTTTGAACCCCTGGGTTCTTGTATGACTTATTCTACCCTGTCCAGACTCATGGTGTTCCTATCTTGAAAAATGACTTTCAGCTATTGGTGATATTTCTAAATTCTAATGCTAGGTATCTATTTTGAAATATTCAAAATAAAGTATAGATCTATGATCTATCTATCTATCCAGGCATGATGGCATCTCTGACTTTCTTTCTATCTATTAATCTATCTATCTAGCTGTCTGCCTTTGTGTTTATTTTTTTCTGTCTTTCTCTTTTTGGAAATATCCCTGGTATCTTTTATTGTTGGCCACCCAAGTATATTAAAGCGAATATGAATTATGCATTAAACATGTCAGTACTTTTATGACATGTTAACATATGAATTGACATAATTTATGAATGGAAAAACTGTTGACTTATGGTAGTTGGGTGTGAACATGAGGACTTTTTTTGCGAACAAGTTGACTTCTTAATTTGCATCTCACAGTGGCTGGCATTTAGTCCTTCGTAGATAATCAATTGGCAAAAAAAGTTTATAATTTCCATATCCTGGTAATTTATTGCAACGGTCAGTGACAGCCATGATTGCCTTCCTTTCATGATTATATTCGTGGTCATCATTTCTTAAGTTGCGGCTGTGATTTAATTCCAATTTATTGCTTTTAACTATTTCCTCTTTGTCATTGAATGTTTCCTTTTGCTTTTTAGATTCACCCAGACGAGGCTGACCACCTTCAAGAAAGCTGTCCGTTACAAGACCAGGACTTGGTGTCTTGCAGTCCCTCCGCGCTGCACTAAATGGGTGTAAGTGCCTCAATACATTTTCCTCAGCTGACCTCCATTGTTAGAGATACATTGTGTATAGACATCCGGAAATAGTCCACTAATAAAGTCTATATTAGTAATATTTTAACCTGATTTAATGATTATTACTTTCATAGGTTCAACTGCATTCTCAAGTTAAAAGAAATTAAAATGGTTACTGTGGTTTCACTTTTGACATTCCCTCATTGTACAACTGCGAAAGTGAGAGTGTGAAACAGTTAACTATTTCCTGGTTGTGCCTTGTTGGTGGGTTATGAAATTAGTGTTTCAATTAATATCATTGAAGTCATTATTTGTTCTTCAAAGTTTATTTCATGTATGTTGTGGGAATGTTAATTAACTCATTAATGAAACGTGAGATTAATTTACAAAACTAATGGATGGTCCAGTGTTTCTCACTATACCATTTATATACTCATACATTGCATGGACTAGGGGGTATTTTCGTTGCAGAATCTGCAACGTGCCCTTATCTGGGTTTGTAGCAAAAAGAGGGGACAGTGTCAGTGGAGGAGTAGGAAGTAATTGAAGCCACCTGTTTTTCACATCAGGTAATCCATGCCAAAAAGGTGGAAACAATAAATGGAAATCCCCTTCATTATTAAGTTAATATTAACACAAAAATTATTTATTTTGAGACTAAATTATTTTGAAAGTTAATGAGGAAATTAAAGAATTAAATTAAATTACGATCAAAATGATACCAAACGTGTTACATCGATGCGCGCAAAGAAGGGTGCCACATGATTTATATCAACTTCTTTTTAAAGATAATCTTGTCTTACAATATTACTTATATGCCTAATTTTTTTGTTAACATACATTATATAAATATTATATTCCATCATGTCCATAATACAGTAAACTGTTGTCCCTGGGTCATTCCATACCAAATCACCTGACACCATGTCAGATAAAAATAGAAAAATCTCGGATTTAGTAGGGGAGAGGCAGGTTAGTTGATACGCAAGGTTAGTTGATACGTCCACCCTCCTGTTCAGAGAAATGATAATTTGAGAAAGTGTCACCATTTGTAAAAAGTGGAATAAAAAAACAAATCTTCTCATCTGGGTCAATGCAGAATCAGAATCAAGATTTAGGAGAAAAGCCAAAAAATTCAAAAATCACTGTCCTGAGTAAATTTGTGCTGAAAACTTACATGTTTTTTTTCTCTCGCTATAGTGAAGGATGATTCAGAGTAACTTAGAATATGGATAAGGTGTGTGAAGACGGTTATTTATGAGCCATCAAAGATGACCTAGTTCAACTTGTGGTCCAGAGCCCTGCTGTTTTCTGAAATAATCGAGTGGATGGGTTTGTTGATACAGGAGATTGGTTAGGTTTTGTAGGCTGGCCTGGTCAAAATAACAACCCTGACCAATTAGTACAATCATAATGCTAGGTGTTACCCAGGAGTTTACATGAAAAAGATCTATAGATGAATCTTAGGTTGAACTTATCATAATATCACTCCCTCCAAACAGGTCGCCCATCAGATCCTACTCACAATGGAAGTAGATATGCATCCACGGGAACAGAAAGTAGATTGGTGAAGGTGTATGGTTTTAAAGTATCCCACCAAGGCAAAATAATGTGACTTTTTCGTTGCATGGTCCATCAGGGTTTTGTGTATCAACTAACCTGCCTGGGTGTATCAACTAACCTTACCAGGTGGGTTAGTTGATACGTTTGACATGACCTCATTTGACACCATCTGGGGTAAAAACTATCCAACAGAGAAAGTCAAGTTTCCCCGTATATTTGAACAATGTATTTCCCCATGCACATGGCTTTTCATCATTCCAATATCATCATCCGTTTAGCTTGTAGGCGAGATTTTCTGAAAAACGTCTCAACTAACCTGCCTCTCCCCTACTACCTGAGGTAGGCACTTAGGCATAATTTGAAGTCTGGAGATATGACTATTTGAAATATAGAGTGATTTTTTAACTTTTTGGAAAATGCATTTTCGCCTGGTTTTGAAGCTGTGTTTTGAGTCACATTTTGCAACTGTAGGTTTTATATTTTGGTTAATAGGACAATTGCCCCCATATTTTCAGCTTTTATATAAATAGCATCTACTCAGTCTAGCAATCTTCTAGTAATCCATTACGTTACCATGGTCCAATTCTAAATGATGATATAGTGATAGTACACATGTAGTATCATGAACCATCACACTTTTTCTTTCAGATGAGGCGGTACTTGTTGTGATGTGGTTTAATACTTATTGTGGCAAAATGATTGGTTATTTACTCTAAGAAGTGAATTTATGATGCGTAGCAAATCGCTTTTCAAAATAGTAATAAATTGTTGTTATTTCCTTGTATTCCTGGTGTTGCATGCGTGCTTTATGAAGATTTGCTTTATTGGCAGAAACACCTACTCTCTGGCAAACAGACAGGAATCTAGAGAGCTGACGAGACTCGTCTATGAATGCTGCAAGGGTTATGCACTCAGCTCCGGCACCTGTGCACGTAATTATCTCTCCTTTAAAGTTCTTTTTAAAATTTTATTTAAATTTTCACTGGAGCATGATTTACAGTTAAATTCATGCTTACATGTTTTACATACATTAAATATTACATATACGTGTATATAAATAGCTGGTGCCCTCTTATATAAGAGTGGTGAAGATTCACTCAGTGTGAGCAGTAGACTTGAGAAGCTCGCACGAGCAGTATCGGCTTAGCAAGTCGTCACACACAGGATGCATACCTTTACCTCTCTCATGCAAAGCCTAAAAACACAGGTTCTTGTTCTAATAATTCTTTCATTGTGTCACTCGGTTCTCTCTTCAGCCGTCTGCTCTCAGGGTTGTGGACATGGCCATTGTATTGCCCCTGGGACTTGTCAGTGTGACCCTGGCTACAGTGGAGCCACCTGCAGTTCACGTAAGTTTGTCAATTACATTATTGTATTATCTTTTTATCAATCTTTATATTTTGAAGAATGATTCCATTCAATAAAGTATTGTTGTGAGGTGGACAGGCTCGTGGTAAATAGTTCTGGTGATATATTTAGAAGTTGGATGTATTGTCGGACTATATTTTTTCAGCTTACAGTAGACAAAAAACAAGTGCTTACAGAAAAGCTGTTGGTGGCCATCAGTGACCTCACAACAAGCCCTATCAAACACATTGAAATAAGCTGTCAACTTGTCATTGAGCAACTTGTGACCTCATAGTCATTGATACTCAGTTGGTCACTCGTTTTGATAGCATTGCAAGTATAGGCTATGACCTCATAAATTGTTTATGACTCATAGAGAATAACATGGCATGGATAGGGCTATGACCTCACAAGAAACATTTCAATTCTGTAAGCACTCGTTTTTCGTCTACTGTAAAACTTAAAGACAAGATTGGTTTTTCACTGTGTTCAAAACTTCAAACCTTCTTACTATTTTTCCTGTGTGTTCATGCTGCTTGAATGATGAAGCTGTGATATTTGGGTCTTTCATTCGCAGCTGGTCTGCCCCATTTTCAGATGAGTGTTGTGCTATGGTGTCAACTGTATCGTAAAGAGTAATGAGCTATTTACCATAATTTGGGGAAACTAGGGTTGAAGTCCATGGTCAGAATGGACCGAAAAGTACTCATAGTAGTTTTTGTTGAACCCTGATGGAGATTCTTGAAAAAAAAAGAAGATTTACTTTGTAAATTACTTTATAAACTATAGTTGCAGTAACAATTAATTCAACTTTTTGGTTGCTTTCAACAATGGGATCATTGGGATGCATTAATCACATCTTCCCTGTACTGTAAGTTGTAGTACTTGTTTTCACAAAAATTCACTATTCGATGGTGTTGTGTAATACATGCATTTGTGGCCATAAACAGCCTGTCCTCGACCAAATATGTAACTTAGTGGATCAAAATATGAGTAATGTCTTTCTTTTTTTTCAGTTAGTTGCATGACATGCTCTTGCTGCCAACTTGTGCCAAAAGAATCTGCGATGTTCATGAATGGTTCCATGTTCATGCAAGGTGCTACTTATTTCTGCTTGTCATTTCCTTTATAAATCACGGTTGTCTTATTTTTGTTTTCCAGATTGTCCCGAGGGACGGTGGGGATTGAGATGCTCCAAGGAATGCCGTTGTGAACAGGGAGCAAACTGTGATGCCGTCACTGGACATTGCCATTGCCCTCCTGGTATGTTGAATTATAAGTTGATTACAGATTTCACTATGATGTACTGATGTCCAGAATATCTTGGATCATCCACCTATGTTTTAAGGACTATGTTTCATGAATAAGTACATGGAAATACCTAATACGACGGCTACTTTTAGAGTAACTTATTAATACCAAAAATTATAAGATTAGTATTAATCAACTGTAATTCACTTGTTCAGGAAGTTCAACTTGTCCATGTTGCAAGTTTCTGATTTTCAATTTCAAACGTTGAATTGCATCTACAATCAAATTTAGTTCGGGGGCACCTATTTCAGTTGATGTTGAAATGTACAATTGCCTTTATAGGTAGGCTATGACATTGTGTATTATCCTGAAAAGTATTTTTTGTTTAACCATGGTTTAACTGATCTGTCAGATAAAAGATTCATACATTTCACGAAGAATAACATAATGTTTACTTTTGTTCACATAAATGTTTGGTGTTTTGAGTTGTGTGATTCTAAACATTTGCATATTTCCTTTAACAGGCTACCATGGTGAACACTGCCACATGCAGTGCCCTGTGGGTACCTTTGGGGACCACTGTACCCACACTTGTCAGTGCAAAAACAATGCCGTGTGTGATCATGTTACGGGCCAGTGCAACTGCCAACCTGGATTTACCGGGCCTCTGTAAGTTGATTTTGCTTCTATGTATGGTTGTGTGATGATGCCGCATTTATTTGATTGCATGCTACTCCATTTAATTAATTGAATATTAGTTATAGTGGATCCTGGTTCCTGGAATCTCCCTACTGTTGACACTGGGCATTGACCCCTTCTTTGACATGGTGCTTCAATAAGTTAGAACTGCAAAGAAAAAATGCTTTTTACAATAGAATACATCTCAGATATATATACTGAACATCTGTACATCGTAGTCTTTGATGAAATTGTTTGTTAAGCAGTTCCTCATTTTCTCCCGATATTCCCAGTGACACTTCTACAGCAGTCCATATTGTATCATCAGCCCTTTAGATGCAATATGCAACTGTCAGTTATAATACATGAAGCATCTCTTAACAAGGATGGAGTATCTCTGTTCTCCTCCAAAAGATAGGGATATGATGTAGCATAGCAGTGTTTCAAATGAATATGGTATTTGGGCAAATGGGATGTGGGAGGATGGTGGGATGTCTCTTGACTGGGACAAAAAGAAAGGTCCTTGTGACTTTTAGATTAATGCAAGGGCTCTCCAAGGGAGAAGGGTTAACTTTGGGGTCTACATTTGGGTTTGGTTAGACTCATGTTACTTGGGATGCACATCCTTATACACTCATCTGTTTTGATGACTTGGACATGCTGCACATGCAAGATAATTATGTATGGCAATTGATACTGATAGTAGTGGAAAGACCTCACAACAACAAACACGAGTGGAGACGATTGATTCTCTGTAAATTGGTTAAATTGTATAGGCTTACATGCTTTAAATCATATCATAGTGGCATGCTGGTTAACCATAAAACTAATAGCTAGAATTATAACTCCAGGCCATGGCCACCCTGTTTGCCATAGCCTAGAGCATAAAGGCCATGATAATCATTCTGTTTTGGTTTGCTAGACTTAGGTTAGATCAAGAGAACCACTTTGGTTAGGCCTACTTATGCTTTGTTAAATCTATATGCTACCATTAAACTTGGATTGTCATACTGTAGAAGTTAACTGATTGTTAATTTAGCGATTTATTTCTGCTTAAGACAGGAAATTTTCTGCTTTAAAACTACTCTCCACATTTCAATTAAGAAAGTTACAAATTCCCAGTGATTTGCCACTACAATGTAAGGTCATAGATTTTGGCTTGTGTCTCTCTCATAGCCTTGATGACATATCTAGAATTTATTGCCAAAACTAAAACTTACAGAGATAGTAGTAATATCAAATGTCTAAGTATGGATATAACACTATATAAGTGATACAATGCAATGAATGTATTAATGAAAACACAGTGTAAGTCATTGTAAGTTGATACTTGCTGTGGTCAGTGCAGGTCTACTTTATACTCATTTCTCGAATTTCATGTACATGTGTAAATGATCTGTAGAAGTCATCTGTAATCTTGCTTACGACCTTGTTAGCATGTCAGGTTGTCAGCCCTACATTTAAACTTGTCAAACACAAAATTGATAAGTAATGCTAAACTTCCAATTGTTTGTTGCTTAGTGGGTCTTTCTAAAATTCATGAGTCTGGGACCTTGGTCAATGTGTCATGCTGGACAAGTTAACTTACCAGTTGGACCAGGTTCGATTCCCAGCTAGGGCGACCAATGTAAGGTCAATGTTTTGTCCTTTGCTAACAGTGTACCTCCTCATTACCATAGTCACTGCCTGTCCTACACTGCGTTCCCAATTATTATGCAACTATGCTTTTTTGCATTATCTCAAAAAGAAATAACACTATTTAAATATCCTTTACACATAATGATAAGTGTACCATGGAGCTAATATCCTGCCAATTTTGTCCAATTCCATTGACTCAGTTAGGAGTTATGCCATGTAATAATGTTTTGGGGTGTTCCCAATTATTATGCAAATTCTTGGAAATGCATCCACGGCCACTCAAAATGACCAAAATTAATCTGAAGATGCCATCAACATATACTCCATAACACAGAAGAAAAAGTATAAATATCATTTCAGACATAGATGCATTCATAGCCAAGAAATTCATGTTATTTTCCTGCATTGAAATAGCATTGAAATTACGGTTTTATTGCAATAAAAAGCCTCTGTTAGCGAGACAAAATGAAAAATCGTTACCTTACTCATTCTCCATTTTCCTTAGGTTTAGAACTCTCCTGCAAGCCAATGGCAATTAAGTTGCACCACTGTATTTGACAAAAATCGTGAAATGAATTGAACGCATCCAATTGCCAATGCTATTCCAATGGGAAACAGAAGTGTGAGTTTTTGATTTGGTGTCATATTTTGTAGAGATATCGGATTTGGTGTTTCATCGCACAGTATGACCGTGGTGTGCTATAGATATATTCTAAGCTGGAATTTTATTGATATTAAATTTTTTAAGAGCATGGGAGGCTCCTTTATTGAGAAAAAAGCCAATTTCAATGGTTTTTCAATGCAATTGCATTATATTGATTTCTTGATCATGAAGGCATCAGTATTTTAAATGATGGTTCCATATTTTATTTAGTGTTATGAGGCATATTCTGATGTCAATTCATAATCAACTTTGTTGATTTTGGGTGGCAATGGAAGCTTTTCAAAGAAATTGCATAATAATTGGGAACACCCCAAATCCTTATTATATAACATAACTCCTCACTGAAACAACAGAATTGGACAAAAGTCACAGAATATTTGCTTCATGGCGCTCATATCATTATGTGTAAAGGATATCCCAATAGTGTTATTTCTTCTTGAGATATTTCCAAAAAACATAGTTGCATAATAATTGGGAACGCAGTGTATTATTGGCTATTTAGTCTAGTCAATGTATAAATTCAGGACACAGAGAACAATCGACCACCTACCCTTTGTAAAATTGGCATAATTTTGATATTTGCTCCACTGTCTACCCACGGACACATTTTGGAAAGTACTGGTAGCTGACATAATTGATGCAATGATTGATGCACGGTCATTCCTGCCCCATGTTCTTGTTTCTGTTGTTTGTGCCATCTTCTCAACTCAGCATTTCCGAAACATGTGGGGAGCAAATAAACTGCAGTTAGGACTTCCTGACATCTGATCCTTGTATATGTCCTTTGTTTGGATGTAATACTACAGCCCTGGCTCTTTTTATGGTGTGTATGTCTGCTGCATACATTACACAACATGTAATACTGTGCCTACACATGTGAGCTTGTTTGTGAATTTCAATTCAGGAAAAAAAAAAACAACAGTTCCCATTCCATTCCAAGGGAGTAGACATGCAACATTCTCATGGTTTTGCATGCAACATATTATGATAATAAATACTTGCAGCTTGTACTGAAATGCAACAGCAGCAAAATTAGGATGGTCCCTATATGAATGGAAAATTCAAAAATTATGAGTACTGGATCGGCTGATTATCCTATTTTTGCGAAATGCTTCACTTTTAAGCTAGAAATGACCTGAACGGGGGTGGTTATATAACATGAGAAGAATCCAGGGCGTTTTCCTATCTTTCCCATGTAAATTTAGTTAATTTTGGGCCTGAGGGGGGCAGGCCATGGCCCTATGGCCCCACCCTAAATACGCCACTGCTTTTAAGGAGCTTGGACCTCTGTTATATCATCACTTTAATAATTTTTGCAAGCAAATTTTCATGTTTATATGTTTGTTATATTTAAACATATGAAGAACAAAAATTTTGTTAGAATGAGATTGAAAGAACATGGTATTACATAATTTACATGGACATGCAATAATATTGAATAACCATGATGCAATAGGTATCATCTTTGTAAATCGCATGATGATAATGTTTGTGGAATATGCTCCAATGAATTTGAAATGTTAAACTTTACACTGAAATGCACTGAACTGGACTACATTTTCTTTTCCTTCTTTCCGATTCTTACTACAAACAGTGAGGCTAGGTTGGAGTGTAAGTTGTTTGTCCGAATTCCTCCCTTTTTTTTTGGCTCTTTTTTTTTGGCGGTGGTGTATGAAATCGTGAATGGCAAAAGAATTTTGAAAGTACTTTCTATCATTCTGATATATATTTGGATCGCAAACTTTTATTGAGGTTTGTCTTGAATCTTTTGATTGTAATTGCAGAGGTGAAAAGCATGTAAAATTGCCTACACATTATTTTTTCCAGGTTTTGTTTTTATTTGGTTCTGGGAAGTTTGGCATAAAACTTGCTTTTGCTGATCCTTTGGTGTTTCATGGACCCCCATGATATGATAATTCAAGGAAATGCCTTTTGATTACATTTTGTTCCCAGGTTTCAGTTTAGTTGGTGTTACCTTATCATAAATTATTTTGATGTGTGGGCCTATAGTTTGAATAATGTATTTGTAGCCGCTTCTTTTGCATTTTGCTTGAAAGCACTTCATGTGTCCAGCCTTGATGTAGCTATAAGATAAGATAAGATGAATTTGACTCAACCTAATTCAGTAAAAGTTAAAAGAAAATTTTAAACATAGGCCTACAGTAACATTATGCTTCATACTTTACTTCTCAATCACTATGGTGATGGCAGAGACTGATTCATTGCTTTCAGTAAGTTTTCAACACAATGAAGCTTGTAAGATTTATGAAACTAAAATGTGCCAAAATTTCTAATTTAAGATTGATGAAAATGAGTGTTGTCCACTAGAATGCACTTTTCTGCAATTCTTTTAATGTTTGCACCTCACTCTTTAATTAGCAGAGTTTTCATTATTACTTTTAGAAGCACTTGGTCCTGTATTGCCTTCAATCAGTCTAGAATATGTATTCTGTAGTTGACATTTGTCTGCTTATTCCTGTTTATTGAATTGCCTTTATAAAGAATTGAATTATGAAGATTCTGAATAGCTGTGGATATTATTTGAATTAGAAAGGACTGAAAGGTGAATTTGAATGGGGCCAGCTCTTTTGAGTTATTGAACCATGATGAGGTCCTTTCATTGTCCTCTTTGGCTGGAGTCTGTTGTAGGAGCATTCTGAATGGAAAAATTAAGCCAATTGAGTTTGTGTGGCAGTTCAGATGTTCATTCTCAGAACAAACTTCTATAATATTATTAATTTATGGTGTTGTTGTTTCTTAACAGCTGTGAGGAAGAGTGTGCCTATGGAACTCATGGAGAAGATTGTAAACAAACATGCAGATGTCAGAACGGAGCTCTCTGCAGCAAAACTGACGGATCCTGCATCTGCACCCCAGGATGGACCGTGAGTAAAAAGATCCTATTTTTGAAATGGTCTCTATTTTCAGCATTTTTGCCCACATGTTGTTTTCTCTCTCTACAACAGTGTACATTCAACATTGCATAATATGTGATCAATATTGAAGAAGATATGTTGATAGGAATAACTATTAGGATTTTTAAGTGGTCGTTCTCTTACAGTCAATGAATGCCAAATACTTGACTACTGGCATTTGGCTGCTAGTGAACCTCAATGACCTCACAAAAAGCCCTATCCATTGCATTGAAATGAACTGTCAATAGGCCTATGTCATTGAGCAACTTGTGACCTCATTGATACTCAGTTGGTCACTCGTTTTGATAGCATTGCAAGTATAGGTTATGACCTCATAAATTGCTTATGAGTCACAGAGAATAACACGGCATGGATAGGGATATGACCTCACAAGGAACATTTCAGTCCAATTCTGTAGGCACTTGACATTCGTCGACTGTAAGGGACAGACTTCAATGCTCATAGTTGTAGCCATGAAACTCTGGTTAGCTACTGGATATATTCTTACCATTTAGTATATCAACTAACGGAGCCATGCAAAGAACATGTGTTCTCTTTTAGTTTTGAACTTCAAAAATGTTGTTGTCTGTGTAGACTTATGTTTTTCAAATGAATATTTCCTATCTGTTTGTATCTTCATGTAACAGTGTGTGGAGTGAGTTGTTAAGCTTCAAATAGCTGTCTTTGATGCTGCTAAGACACTAAAGTTGAGAGGAGGGGGGGGGGGGGGGTTGGGCAGAAGCTGAGTAAGTTTATCAAGCTCATATTTATCTCTAGGAGTTTTAAAAGTCAGAGATGTAGGGAATGTGGTGCATCATCATAATCTACAGATAGTCTTCAAATATTTTCATTTTCTGACTTAGACTGACAAACTTGAAGATATGTTCTGATTGTTGCCTTTCTAGAAAAGTTCTCCAGTTGGCCAATACTAGCAGGATCTTCCAAATATTATATTATGTACCATCGACTGATTTTACTCTTTGTAAAAATCTTCTTGTCATCATCTACTTTTGGCCTCACTTTGGGGGTTATTTGGAATATTAAGAATCAACTCTTCCCTTGCAACCCTTTCTGATTATTGGTTTTAATGAATGAGCCACTTTCAGTGTTTACAATGGACCAATGATCTTGACAACCCCCCCTTCATTCTGCCCCAAGACTTCTACCGTGATGTTGTCACTAACTGTCTCCAAATATTATTTCAGGGCACAGTTTGTGCAGTGGAGTGCCCCAGT
Organism: Platynereis dumerilii; assembly: GCA_026936325.1. NCBI lineage: Eukaryota > Metazoa > Annelida > Polychaeta > Phyllodocida > Nereididae > Platynereis > Platynereis dumerilii. The sequence continues at coordinate 113,068,331 of JAPTHN010000001.1, forward strand.
GGCTGGTATGGAGCTGGGTGCAGCAGACCCTGTGAGTGCTACAATAATGCTGGATGCGACCACATCTCTGGAAAGTGCCTCTGCGGTCCAGGCTTCATCGGAGAAAAGTAATAAATTAAGATAAAAATACACATACTGTATTGATAAACTATTTGACAATATCCTTATTGTTGGGCCATGTTGGCATCCCAGACTGTGGGTGACGTTGGGTGTATATATTTATGTCATTAGCCTGAGTAAACAGGATCTCCCAAGTATTTTTTCTCTGCGAGTCTGTGAACAGTAATAGTGTTTGGTTAAAGGAGTTTGTGCAAAATTCCTGCCTCTGAAAATTATATATTGAATAAATATTGATGATATTGAATTCATATTAATAGTAATAAGCTCTAGCACCAAACGTAGGCCTGTTTTAGGCACGTGCCAGTGAAATAAGACAACTGTAGCTTATAAATATCAATCTCATATAAAAGAGTGAGGTATCTGTCTTAATAGTTACATATCTACTATACATCCCCATACTAAACACAATTTTCATTCCAGATGCGATGCGCAGTGTGCCCCGGGACTCTTTGGTCAGAACTGTACAGAGACATGCTTGTGTGAAAACGGAGCGACCTGCTCTCACATCAATGGGTCGTGCATTTGTGCTGCAGGATTCATGGGTCCCCATTGCAGTCACAGAAGTAAGTTGTCCAACAGAATTATTAATGATGAACAAAACACAAAAAAGTGAATAACTATTACTTCAAAGCTCTCCAGATTATTTAAATTAAGATTAATGTGTCTCTAATTTCAGCTTGTCCCACCAATTATTATGGAAAGAAATGTGACAAACGATGCGAATGTGACATGCCCTACACTAAAAGGTAGGATTTTCTTATTCCATCTTAAATCTTAAGGGGGGATACAAATCTTCCTAATGCGGATGGATTCAAAAATACCTGTTAACTCAATTTGGATATTGTAAAGTGCTCATGCCAGTAAGGCTGGTCTTCTAGGTAATATGCAGTTGCAGGTTATAACCTATGGAGAATAAATTGCATGTTATAAATTTTAATCTTTTGACGTCACCTTAGAATTAGTAGTTGATTAATCATCAGTTGTTACTTATGATTACAATGTGAATTACAATGTGAAATACATAGCACAGATCCTTCATCCTTCTGTTTACATCTCAACAATCACATGACTACTTATTCTTTGAATATTGCAAATTGAGAATGTATGCTACATCATGATTTCCTATTCCGTTGTGCAATATTCAAACGTCATGTCGTAGCAATGCTGTGTTTGTTACCGGAGACAAGTTGCATTACAAGTTATAAACAATAAATACAACCTGATACAAGATGTAATTGATGTTTGACAACAGATATACTGAATCACGACTGTCATGTCCTTAAAATTTCCCACATGACTCATTAACTCGTTACCATTCTCTGATTTGTCACATGTATGAACCTTTGCTTCTTTTTCACCCTACAGCTGTCATCCGTTCACGGGCGATTGTACTTGTGAACCAGGATGGGACACCCCGTTCTGCCGAGCTCCTTGCTCCCCTCCCTTCTACGGCGAGAATTGCCAGTATCAATGCAACTGCAGCAACGAGGCGGACTGCGACCATGTCAAGGGCCATTGCATATGTCCACCGGGGTACAAAGGGGACAGGTCAGTGGAGTTCTGTTTTTCAGTCTGAAATGTACTGAATGGGCTTTCTATATTTATATATATTTGCAGACCAGAATGTCTAAACTACGAGTGACTGGTTCTTTGGTCAATTCGGTTTGCTCGTCTTCTAGCTTTCACCATATTAGCACTTATGTTATAACTTGATTTGTTATTGAACTATTTTAGGTTTAGTTTAATGAACTACATAATTTTTTCTTTAAATATGGTCCTGTTTCTTTTCGCAATTTAACACCACATAACATGTATATTCATGATATTTGTGTACACACAATAGTTACGGCATGATAATTTTGCTATTTTTTGCTTCCTATTTGGCTGAGATTATCAGAAAACTCATCACGTTTCTTCTATAGCAGTCACAAATGTTTTGAAAGTCGTGTTATGATCATGTAGTAACACAGAATTTTAATTTGGCAGCTTCTGTGGTTACTTGCAATAGGATGTTGTGGTGACGGTGTGAAGTCATGTTGTTACAGTTTGGTTAAATTTAGTATAATTTCCCGATTAATTTCTACACGCTTTAAGTGCTTCCTCACCAGTTAATCTTTCTTTTATCTTTCACAAGTCATGGCTTGCTTCATTGTTGTGGTATGATTATTGTATTTTCTCGATACCTCTGATCTGATCAACGCTTAGTCAGCTTGCCATCCTGAAATAGATGTTAGCAAATGTTTTTGAAATGTTTAAACGGTGTCGCAAACATATTTGAAAAGACGTCTATTAGAGGTTTGAATATCTGTCACATTTTTTATTTGCTGGATTGTGAACTTTCTTTTGACACATGTCAAAGAGCATTCACATTGATAAAGTTGTTGAAAATATTCATCTGATGGTGATTATGTTTGGTCCTTCCTTTCTTTGCATGCACCTTTTGAAGAACTCAGTTGTTTCTGTGTTGGTTATATAAGCAGCTGCAGTGGCAGATGTATGATGAGATGATAAGACTAGGAGTCCAATTCTGGGTACCCCATGCTCCCAAGAGTGGGATCAATATAATCTGTGGTTTGACCTAGACTCCTACAGTCTGTCTCATTTCTAGAGTGAGTGGCCGTTCTCAAAAATCTGACCAAAACGGTATCAAAACATCACAAAAATGTGATGAATAAATTGCAAATTAGCTTGTCTATCCATGAGTATGTGTATTTCTACTGTTTGATCTGCAGATGAGGAGCAATCAGGCCAAACACCAGTTTGCATGTTGTGAGACAAACTGTAGAGGCTGAAGCACTTGGAAATCCGTAATATTGGGAATCTATTAAATTACTTAAAACATATGCCAATTGAGAGTCTGAATATGTGTCTGCACTGCTTTCACTTGTGTCTGCACTGCTTTCACACAGGAAGCCCTCATAGTTTACTATGTTTTCTTCCTCACAGTTTTCAGAAGTTAGTAATGAACTCAATTTGTTGCATTTTCAGATGTGAACTGCAATGCCCTGAGGGTCAGTATGGCCTGGATTGTGCTCATTCTTGCGATTGTGATAATGGAGCAGCCTGCCATCACAAGGATGGACATTGCTTGTGCACCCCAGGTAAGTTCTGTGATGCCTCCATTTGCTCTATAATGCTTGTCAATGTTTGTGATCTATGCATATACAATTTATCCTGCAAGAGTTAATGGATAAGATTGACAAAAAAGTTTTCCCTGGAAATTTGGGAACACTATTTCTCAAGGTAAACTCAATCAATGCATTCAATTTACCGTTATTAAAATTTACAGCTGTTATTTTTAACCGACCTAACGGCGGTTTTTCCAGGACCTGTAAAACTAATCTGGTGAAGCCATAAAGTGCAACCATGAACCAGCAACCACGAACCAGCAACCACGTCACTTTCGGGTTCTGACAGTAGGATTTTTCGCGGTATGATTGACGCACTTCAAACGACAATATCTCTGGAAGTATTCAACATAGATCTAATGTTGTTGCTGTTTTATGTTACCTACAACCTCGTCTGTGATCGTTTGCAGTTACAGGCTTGTATATTTAACAGCCGCGCCGTAACGTCACGATAAAAACAGACTTCCAGGCCACGGAAATGGCAAGAAAAACCACGGCGCCTCAGCCTGAGTGACTTACCTGTCTTTAAACCTTCGGGCCGCCCTTAATAATGGTCGTAGAGCTTTCAAATAAAGAGCATTTTAAAGCTGAACTCCTGTTGAATATGATCCCGAGTGAGAATACTGAGATTTCCCGTATTTTCCGTGCGTAAATTTAACTCCCAAGTTCAGTAGCATGGGTCAACACCAAAAAAATATAAATCTGTGTGTTCTCATATATTGTCATTTCTTATCTCAAAAATGATGTAATTGTCATTTTTGTATCTTTAAAACTAAGCGAGGCCCGAGAGTTTGAAAAATGCATGCATGTTGTCATTTTTTGACTCAGAAGATTTCAACATGCACCAACTTCTGGCCCAATCCCATAAATAATGGGGAACCTAAACCCCGGGACAGCCGCTCGGGACGATGCGGGACGGCCGGGACGAACTAAACAGCGTGACAGCACTCCAGGACAGCACTTAGTCATGCAAAGCACGACTAAATTAACACTTCTATGAGGTCTACAAACACGGCAGACCCCATTTTAGATAGCTGAGAAGATTTCCAGTAGTTTTATGATATAGTAGCCCCAAAGTGACTCCAATGCTTGTGCCAACAGGACACAATGAAATGAAGGGTCACAGGTCTGGGGCTACTCTTGATGATTAGAAAATGTGGCTTAATTAAAGTTTGAATTTGTGTTGTTGAACATCACATCATAAAGAATGTTGCTATGAAAGGACAGTAAGATAGATAGATAGATGGATGGATGGATGGATGGATGGATGGATGGATGGATGGATGGATGGATGGATGGATGGATGGATGGATGGATGGATGGATGGATGGATGGATGGATGGATAGATAGATAGATAGATAGATAGATAGATAGATAGATAGATATGCATGTATGTTTATTTTTAAGTGAAACTTAAAGGACCCCAGAAATTTGGCAGAAAGCAAACAGTGCTTATCAGGCTTGGGCCTATCACAAAAAGTATTTTAAGAACAATAATTATTGTCTATTCTATGGCATATTGGCTGAAAATAATTTATAAAAGGTTGAGGAAGAGTTGGTTTCATGTTGGTAGACAAACTGCGCTACTATGATCTTATAAAGGTCTTTAATAGTTGTCAATTTACAGGTTCTTAAAATATTGGTAGACAGGTAGAGGTGTATCCCTTTTTAACTGACCTAACGTCGGTTATTAGAGGGGGGGTGGGTAGTGAAAGGGGACTCATGTAAACCATGTCCATGTGATGTGTCCACATTTCTTGTCAACATGACATTGTGTAAAAGTCCATTTGTGCCCTTAGTTTTCAACAGAGTAATGAAATTTGGTACAGATATGGTACTATGGGCATTGATCTGGGCATGTCAAGAAATCCAAGATGGCTGCCCTTTTGTGGCGGCCAATTTGGCAGCCACCTTTCTTCACTTTTGAACTGCCCATTGTGACCTTAATATTTCACTAACAGTTATGAAATTTGGTACAGGTATGGGACTCTGGGTATGGATTGGGAACATATAGAGAAATCCAAGATGGCGGCCATTTTGTAGTGGCCATTTTGGCAGCCATCTTTTTTCATTTATTGAACCACTCATTGTGACCTCAATATTTTGTTTAGAGTTATGAAATTTGGTACAGGTATGGACCTGTGCCCTGTGGGTATGGATCAGGAAAAAGTTGAGAAATCCAAGATGGCAGCCATTTAGGCAGCCATCTTTTTTCATTTCTTGAACTGCCCATTGTGACCTAAATATTTGGCTTAGAGTTATGAAATTTGCAACAGGTCTGGGGCTGTGAGTATCAGTCGGGAACATGTTGAGAAATCCAAGATGGCAGCCACTTGTGGCAGCCATTTTGGCAGCAATCTTTCGTCATTCTTGAACTGATAAATTGGGACCTTAATATTTCACTTACAGTTATGAAATTTGGTACAGGTATTGGCCTGTGGGTATGGATGAGGAACATGTAGAGAAATCCAAGATGGCGGCCATTTTGGCAGCCATCTTTCTTCATTTCTTTAATTGCCCATTGTGACCTCAATATTTCGCTTAAGAGTTATGAAATGTGGTACAGATATGGGGCTGTGGGTATCAGTCGAGAACATGTTGAGAAATCCAAGATGGCAGCCTCTTTGTGGCAGCAATCTTTCGTCATTCTTGAACTGATAAATTGTGACCTTAATATTTCACTTACAGTTATGAAATTTGGTACAGGTATTGGCCTGTGGGTATGGATGAGGAACATGTCGAGAAATCCAAGATGGGGCCCATTTTGGCAGCCATCTTTCCTTTTTTTTTTAAATCTGTTCAAACTGCATTTGATTCTAGCATCTTCCAATCAACTATTTCTCCTATCTTCCAGTATCAGTTGCTCAGTGGTTTAAGCAATGGCACCTTCAATTTTGCGCTAGGTCGGTTTTGAATCCGCGGATTCTTGTTCATGTGTGTGGGGGGGGGAGAATTGTACAATGTTTGATCAAACTTTTATGTCACTTCCGGACTCTAGGACAGATTACTTCCCGACTCTTGGAATGTCGATTTATGTATTAAATTGTGACTATTCACCATTTTTAGGTTGGAGTGGGGTGCGCTGCAGTCTGCCATGCAGTGGAGGGAAGTACGGCTCGAACTGCAGCATGGAGTGCCAGTGTGTCCATGGGGCGTGCCATCCTATCACTGGAATCTGTTCTTGCGATCCAGGCTACCTTGGGGCCAGATGTGACCAGCCCTGTCCAGTAAGATATGATTTGTTTCTTTCCCTATTTACAGATTAACTTAGCTTGTTGCATTCTCTTTTGAATGACATGTAGCTTTCATAAAAAGAAAAACCTGGGCCAGGGTTTGAACCCACCACCTCAGTGCTTGGAGGAGGTTCTGCCAGGGTGAACCAAATGGTCCTGACTTTTCTTCGAACATTTCAAAAAGGAAGTAGAATTTACTACTGTAATAAACAGTGAGAAAAGGATACACATTCATACTGCAAATATTATCTGTAACAGCAAATTTATGGAGGATCCTGGAACGCACCAATTACAGCTTAAGTTACAGTCCTATTCACACTGTGCTCTTTTGGGCTGTGTTGATAACTACTGAAACAAATTTTATTTGGTTTAATCATCTTTTATCAAGCGGTAGCAAGTTGACGATGAATCTGATAAGATTTAATGGGAAAAGTCAGCATTTTTTGCCATATCAACTGACAGTTACAACCTTTCTGGAAACTTTTGATGCAATTGTCCCTGTTATCAATTGTGGGTTACGTGATATATTACAAGTATTTTTGTGAAAAAATAAGTTTTTGGCTATAATCTGTATTTGCAGGATGGAAGACATGGTCTGAACTGCACAGAGAAGTGCAACTGTATCTTGGAGAACACAGCTTACTGCGATGGCGCCACTGGGCTCTGCATCTGCAAGACAGGATGGCATGGTATGATCATGTTTGGTTATTTCCCATTTTGCAGTCTGTCCGATTTTGTAAATAGAGTTGACCTGTGATTCTGGTAGATACATAATGACCGCTTCATTAAAGTGAAGTTTTTTACAGTCAATTGTTTCATTGTTATACTCAAAATTATATTATTATGTGACATGTTATTTCGGTGTTTGGTGATTCAGTGATTCAATGACATTGGTTTATACTTAATCGGGACATTCCGAGATTTATAAATATATTTGACAGTATAATTTTGTTGCAGAAGAATACAATGTCCAAGTAATCTAATTTGTTTGGGTGTAATATATGATTCATAACTGTCAGGCAGTGTCAGAGACTGTTGCAAAAAATAATGACAAAAACAGGAAAAATAGTTTGTATGTAAATCACAGTAAACGATTGCAAATTGCTATAATGGCTTGTTATTGATGCAGGTCAGAATTGCGATAGTCGTTGCATGGATGGAAGTTGGGGACCAAATTGCCAGAATAAGTGCAATTGCGTGCACAATGTCAGCTGTGACCCGGATAATGGCAAGTGCCACTGTCCGCAGGGCTACACTGGAGTGGACTGTGCCCAAGGTATAATTGCCACTATTCTTCTTTTCGTGATGATTTATTTTCATAAGCATTTAAAGATGTCTTTGTGTAGTCACCACTCTTCCCCATGGAATTTACTGAACCAAATTGATTGGTTGGTAATTAACAGTGCTTATAAATAGTATTCATTGTACTGTTTAAGAAATTAGCAAGCAACATGATAAAATTCAGCTAACCTGAAAGTGACACAACATTATAAATTTTAACGTTTTTTTGGGAATTTAAAATGGCTGGTCATCAGTACTGCCTTATGAAGAATTTATCAAAAAAACTCTTATGCCCCAAACTGTTTGTATCCCACTCTATAATTAAGCATGAAGTTGTTACATTCATAAATTGTGTTACATTATAGTTACACTATACAAACTAACATATGATTGAAATCCTATCTCATTTCCTGAATCTTTTTCAGTGTGTGCTGCCGGAAGATATGGCCAGAACTGCTCCATGATGTGTCCTGTTTGTAACGACAACAAGACCTGTAATCCCACGACCGGAATTTGTCCCTGTGCTCCAGGACAAACAGGGACGACTTGTAACCAGGGTCAGTTAATTGTTTCCTGTTCCGTTCTTGTTACTGTGACATCAGTTGCAACTTAGGCGGCTAGGCATGTGTTAAGTTGATCATTACAAAAGACACACACTGAGCAACAATTAATCAGGATGTTCGTAACTGTTGCGTAAAACATGATGCTGACGTAGCATAAAGGATTGAAATTTGTTGCAGAACTTGTTCGATACATCATACCCTTGTTTTGTATGTTTGTTGTTGCTGTTTTACTAAGTCTCGATCGATTGTGTCAGTCAAAATGCGGATTTTCCCATGAAATAATCTTTAATTTGCCGTGCCTTGTGATTGGTGTTGTAGCACTGTAGACCTTTGCATCAGCTGCTGTGAGCAAAGGTGGCTGGCTGACCAAAATATCAGCTGGCTACCGGCTAAGCTGATGTGGCATCAGCTGAGGCTGGCTGCTTGACCAATCAGCTGGCTATCAGCTTGGAGTGGCTTGCCGCCAAATTTTAACAAATGACTGGTGTAAAAGATTTTCATTTGGATATTTTCATCAAGGGCTTGGCATATTCAGGTGAATTTTTAAAAGTAGCTTCATCATATTTAAATTTCCAAAAGATTTGCAAAGGCGGTAGGGTTAGCTCAGTTAAGTACTTGGTAGCACACTGTGCTGCCAATCGCTGGGTATGGGTTCAAATCCAACTCTTGGGGTTACCTCGACCCGGACCAATGTTAGACAGCAGTTTCAACCATTCTTCAGTGACCTTCCCCTAATTAATGTGTCCTCCGCCTGTCCCAAATACCAAGTAGGCCTTCAAGTTGTAAAGCTCCATTTCAATCATCCATCCATCCCAAAGATTTAAGAATATTTAGGCCCTATAGTTCATCTGTTTTTCATAGATCTATAAACGTAGTAGGCCTATGTTATGGGTGTACAGCGCAAATGACCTTTGATCATGTGCAACTGTTTCAGGAATTGATAGCATAGGCCTGATGTATTGAAAATAGCATTTCTTTTACAACTTAATTGGTCCAGGCTTATATCAAAATTACAAATTCAGAAATATACAATGTAGGCTACATGGATATGGTTTTATGATAAAATAACTTTAAAAGATAAAAGAGAAGTTCAATTTAAGTATGAAGAAGAATTAGGCCTACATATTTAAGTAGAACTTATAAAAGAAATTCACCCCAAGCAGCTCATGAGATCAATGGACATCAAAGTTGCATTGCAAAGTGCAATCAGCTTTGACACCTGCCAGATTGACCAAAGTGCTTCCTCAATGGCAGTTAGGGAAGCTGTGGGGGCTTAAGAACTTCCAGAATTGCAATTGGCAGTGTGGCACTGCTTCTGTTATAAATGCTCAGAAAAAGCACAGCAGTGTTGGACTAATGCCAAGACAGCCTGGCGGCGATCGGCTGTGCTGAATCGGCGGCGGCTGACTGGCTATCTGATGCTATTGGTGGCGGCTGGCTGGTGGAAATATCGGCGGCTTAGCCGGCAATCGGCGGCGGCGCAAAGGTCTAGTAGCACTTGTTCCAATCTGATTTAGCCTGTTGGTGGCATGTCACATCTGTGAGTAATCTACAGAAACTTTTCCAGAATTTGAAGGAATTAATCATTTTTGTGGTTACGGATGCTGATGCGATTCCTGCTTTGAAAAATGAACATTCTCTGGAAAATATATGTTCAACCCATTAAATTAGAAAAATTGATTCCGATTTTATATTGTAAAGTTTTGATATATTGCATTGCAGTTTGTCCTGCTGGAACTTATGGCGATAGCTGCTTGAAGCAGTGCAAGTGCCAAAATGGTGGAGAATGTGACCCTGTTAATGGCCATTGCACGTGTGTGCCTGGATTTCACGGAACAGTTTGTGACAAAGGTAATTGCTTCTCCTGTGACGTCCGTTGCCATTCTGCTCAGCCACAAAATTTCCAATTTTTTCTTGTCAGATATTAGCATGGATATGATTTCAAATCAATCAATATACCTGATGTAAGATGTTCTTGATAATGTTTTTTAATGATATGCAGCATTCATGTCTCATCCCTTGATTTATTTGCTTGTGTAACTTGCAGAGTGCAAAGATGGCTGGTATGGTCGCAACTGTGCTGAGCAGTGTAAATGCACAAATTCCTTGAAATGCAGAAGAAATGACGGTTACTGTTACTGTAAGCCAGGCTATATGGGCACCTTTTGCAGTGAATGTGAGTATCCATTTTGATAGCTTTTATTTTTTCTAATAAGCGAATCCTCAAAGAAGGATATTGGCATATTTATTATTTCCCTTGCACTGACAAGGTGTTGCTTTGCATTGTCAAATAAAGCAAGGTTAGGATAACCAAAAAAAATTTAGATATTTTCCAAATGAAAAAAATTATCATTTTGGGTAGATATTCTCTGGAGCATTTAATTAATTACAAAGACAGTATCTTTGATTTAATCTGGACACCAGTGACCATGTAGCGGTGTCACCTGACTCCCAGTGGTCTCCAACATTGGTGCTACAAGCTGATAATCTTTCCAAAAAAAGTTTTTATTCGTCTCTCTTATCATTATTTTGGTTATTTCTTTCAGCATGTCCTGCAGGTAGCTATGGCGAAGGGTGCATGAAGACGTGTGATTGTCGTTCCGCAGACACCTGCCACCACATCACTGGGCGCTGCAAGTGTTGGCCTGGCTTCCATGGGGATAAATGTAACCTGAGATGTCCTGCAGGAGCCTACGGTCTCGGGTGCAAAGAGAAATGCAATTGTGTGAATGGAGCATCCTGTGATTCCGTCTCAGGATCCTGCAGTTGTAAACCAGGCTGGCGGGGAGAGAAATGCGATAAACGTAAATTGAACAGGAACTATCTATTTAATGCTTTTGTGGTCATCCATTATTCTGAATTAAAAAAAAAGCTGCTTATAATCATATGACAATGTGCATGCTATTAAAAAACGCTACTTAATAATCATCTTTGAATGATTTGCCTCCATGGTGATTACTATTTTACATAAAGCTTCTGTAATGAGTTTGAGAGACCTTTAATATATCAATTTATTTATCCATATTATCATTCTTCTAAGCTCTCTTTTCTTGTCTTTGCTGGTATCAGGTTGTGATCCTGGCTATTTTGGTGAAGGGTGTCACTTTGCTTGCGAATGTGCTGCTTCTGAAATCTGTTCTCCTGAAGAGGGCTGTATTGGTAAGCCGTCTCTGAATTCATTTGTTGTGGAAATCTGGTAATTTTCTGATGTCACAAGAATTGTGATAATAGGCAGCCGTGGTGTAGTCTTGATAGTACTCTCCCATACTGAGACATACTGCCTCATGATAATTATCTTAATTTTGTCAAATAAATGTTGTAATGTTATTCACTTCACACACCAATATTGGCAATGACATGCAACAAACTAATAATGGCAATCGAAAATATGTGAACTTGTTTCTCTCCTACATTTATTATAGTCTCCTACATCAGCAGAAACTTCATTCTTGATTTATTTTACACATTGCTACGAATTGCTGATTGGATACTGATTTATTTCCGTATTCTTTCAGTGGGCAGTGCAGCTCAAGCGTCATCCATCTCTCCCGAGAACAACAACTCCGTCATGATAATTGTGGTTGTCATCATAATCCTCGTGATAACAGCCGTTGCTCTTCTCGTTGCCTTTTACTACAGACGGCGTTTCCAACAGTTGAAACAAATCACAGAACCGTCGGTCCACTACTCTGCTGTTGCTCAAGGTATGGCAAAGCAATAGACTTACAAATTCAAGATATGATTGCCGATGTGTTACTGTAGTTTATATTTGACTGTAAGAAAGTAGAAGATGCTTCCATATCAGTCCCATTAATCTATCAATTCAAGTCCATGTAGATTTTGTGTTTGCTTTTTCAAGTGTAGGCCTATATTCAAGTGTTTTTACTGGACAACATAATAGTCTTTTACTTAAATTTACTTGTTGAAAGTCAGCTGATGTAAAATTTACACTAGAAGTGATGCGACATGAAATGTCTTATACTTGATCACAGTAAGTGTTCTCCTGATGATATTTCTGCCACTCTTTTGAACGGACGGACGATGTTAGAATTCTTTCATTTCTTTCAGAATCGGACAGATTTGTCAACCCCATGTATGGCACTGGATCACCGCCTTTGAATAATCAGTTGACTGTCAAAAACTTGTTACATTCTCCAAGCAAAGATACAAAAAACAAAACTCAGGAAAAACTTGGTTTTCAAGGAGGCGTTTCTTACAAAAAACCCCTTCCTGAAAGTCCAAAGTCAGAAAAGAAATTGCCACCGCCAAACCTCCATGTGGAATTGAATGATTACCAGATTGACAAAACATTCAACATTAATATCAACACAGGTATGTATGTTTCTTTATAAATGTAAAGGTCTCAACCATAAGGTGTCTATTACCAAATTAAGTCAACATTATCTTAAATGGACTTAATTTGTAATGACTAAAACTATCGATAGATTAAGACTTAATTCGATGATAGGATATTCTGAAATTTCAAAATAGACATTTGAAAATTTCTTGATACTTTTCTGGACAAGTCTGTATTCATGAAACACTTTGAGTCTTGATAGGTTTAAGTGCCTACATTTTAAATGCTCTTCTTGACTTGGAAATTCATATTAAAATTTCCCACACGCCATTTTAGCTCCTCGAAATGATGCCAGGCGATGCAAGGCCTCTGACAAAATGCCTTTGCTCAACAAGAAAAAAGGTATAACTCTAGCCACTTAATGTCCCTTTCTATATGGTTAATTATGGCGTTAAGCTTACTTTAGATTGACGTGTGTCTGCATGGTGTTTTCACTCTCCTATCCTATATTTGTTTTGACTTATTTGCTATCAACCTTTTGCTCTGCTAAGTCATTATTTGTGTAAATTTGTGTGTAGATTTGTGTTTTCCAAGTATTTGTCCACATGTCCTTTGGTTTGGTTTATTGGTGTGTGTGTGATTAGTATAATGTAATTCCTAAAGGTCTTTAAGGCTGTCTGATTCATATATTGTTGTCTATTGTCCTTTCACGTGCACATCTCTGTATTTATTGACATACTTATTATCACCAGAGGCAGTCACTGTCAACCATTTAGAACTTAATATATCATAAGTTCACAACAGTTAAGTTAGACATATAGTTTTATCAACTGAGTTGCAGCCCTTTCTTCAGACAAATACAGAAAATTTGTCCAGGTGTAGTTTAATTCATGATTTTATGATATATTGTATCAGGCTATTTCAGTGATGGAAATGGGGGGGGGAGCTTGGGGGAGCTCAGCTCCCTTGACCAGAAAGGCTCCTCCGACGAAAATTTTCTATTTTCATCACTGGGCCAAAGACTAAAAATAATTTTTCCTTGATTGGGCTATTTAAAAAGTGGTATACCGCTTCATTCAATTAAAGGCACAAAAATGTGTTTTAATGTGGCTTGGCCTGAAACCCTCTGATCTTACAATAACTTTGAATAAAACTTGGTGGTAATTTGATGGACCCTCCAAAAATACGAAGTTTGTGAATTTTTGTGTGATTTCTGTGTATTATCCAATTTTTAGCTAGCCATAGGCGTAGCTATTGGAATCGGTGAGGAGTGTATGGGATTCTGAAACCATAAAGGTGCAACCATGCAACCATGCAACCATGAACCAAAAACAAGCTAGGTGGCAGCACTGTATGCAAAATAGCCCTCTAGTGGATAAGGCTTGCAGTATCTTGAGTTCATTCCCTGACAGGTATAACAGCAATATAGCCTTACCTTTCAAGAGTGTAATTAGATACAATACAATGCATTGGATTTCCTGTGTCAATATGGTCAAGGTGTGAACTTGAAATGCAATTAGCCAGCAATGGCCATTGACATGGTTTGATATCTATGTCAGCTGAATGTCAGTTGTAACTGGGCCAAGTACACAATGCCAATTTAAAACACTTGTATTCAATTGTGTAAACTTAATCCTGACCTTCGGAAGTTCATATTTATAGTCAATCATCACAAAAAGAGCTCCTTGGTGAGAAAAATATAGACCTTTGTGTGATGATTGACTATAGATACTTATATTCAAATTTAACAACTCTGAATATAACATAGGCCTACATGTATAATGGGTATTAGGCATACATATCACAATACAGTGGTTTTGAAAATGATAATTAGTTCCCCTGTTTAATAGCAAGTTAGGACACCCCTGTGGTGCATTGCAACAGCCAATAGCTAGCTTCATAAAACAAGATCAGGAAAGTGAGAGATAATAGTCTCAAGGTAGGCAAAGTTGGGCCTAATTCAATATAATTTGTATGAAATTATATTATTGTGAGTTAGTTTTAAATGCCACCCTAAACTGTTCGCGACTGAATGCAAGTATACAGAGTAAGGAAGAGCGAGTGAGGGAGGAAGGAATGGACAGAGGTCAGAAGGAAGGGGGGAGCATTGGGGGCTATAGATAGACAGATAGATAGATAGATAGATAGGTAGATCATTACAGAAAATCAGATATGCAAATAGGAAGTAGATAGATATTCTATCTAAAAAGGCACCTAGAGCTTCAAGTGCTTGCATGTTATTTATTAAACATGATGATATAGTGAAATGACTTTATTGATGAAAACTTAAAAGTTATTACAATCATCTTGATTTAAATTTTCCAAAATTTGGCCTAGTATTACACTTTAATTGTACAACCTTCTTTTCACTGTAAAATGTGAGTTCTGATTGAATATTTTAGGCTTTCATGCATTTAGTTTCCTATTTTACCACATCAATTGATTTTGTGGCTAATTTGTGTAAAAAGAAGGGCCCCAAAGTTTTAACTTCTTGAAAATTCTATCAGTTATTACAGATCTCGTATAAGTGTGCCATGTTCCATGTGAATATATGCCCAGATGATGTCAGTATTGCAATACTGACATCACTATTGGCACTCCAAGCTTGAGTGTTGATTCCGACTGCTACCAACAAGTCCGGCTTATGGGCTAAGTGTGAATGACAATTGATTAATCTGCATTCATTGGTATGGTTGTTTGATTCAGTTGGAGCAGGTGAAACTGATGTGTTTGAGCCACTTTCTTGATCAATCATGGACATTCATGGTGTCCTATTGTGAAATTTGTCATTGAGATCTGCACTAAAGAAACTGTTCAGAATCGATGATTGGAATGGGGATGATGGGGAAAGTGGCGGTGTTGCATGGACATACCAGAGGACGAGAAATGAGGGGGGGGGGTAGTTGCTCCCCAAAAATTTAATTTGGGAAAAGGCCAGACAAGGAGGCTAAGAATTCGATCATCAAATAATCACTATTGAAAATCAGTGATAAGGATGCCCCCGAGCAAAACTCCCGCACCCCTTAGATCTTAAATTCTGAAATGTTCCTAAGTATATTATTTTTTCCAAGACAGAGCAGCACATGATAACCTCTAAGACCTACAAATGAATGTGAGAGTGAATGAATTTGTTTTGTTGTAAAAGTGCTAAAACTGATAGCAGTTATACACAAAATCCATACATTATATATAGCTGGATATTGTAACTTTTGGATTTATTCAAAACATCAAACTGAATAATCAATGCTGAGCAACAATCTAACAGTTTATGTGAGAATTTGTAATGGTGTGATCAGCATGGGTTCCAAGTGACACAGCTGAAACTGCGAATATACCAACTGTGAAATCATTATGCTGATACTGACATCACAAGAGCACTGTGGCAGTTGAAAAGAACATGGCACACTTATGCGAAATCTGTAATAACACCAGTGGAAAAGTGGTGCTTTAATCCTTCAATCCCACTGGCTGATAGATTTCCCTGCCTTGCCTCCGGTTGAGACACAATCTGGAGTATGTTTATTGAATTTCAATGTAATATTAAGGCTTCACAACTTGGTCACTGCTTTAGGTTAGATTTTGAAAGTTGTGTTTCTGGAATTAAAGTGCCATGTCTGCTTCATGTGGAAAGCAAATTAAGAATCACTGTTTTACAAAAAGTTGTTTGGGGCCAATGTTCAGGCCACTCAGTGAAATGGGGTTATTCATTTCATTGTACTTCACTTGCATTAAAATTACAATGACAATGACAGAGTTCAAATCATCTCAACTCATAATTAATGCCTGATCTTCCAATTTTTCATGAGCATTCCTTCCTATTAAGGCGGAAGGCTGCCCCTTTCAAGTGGTCCGCCTTCTATCTTACTATTTATCTATCTTTCTAATTTCATTGTATTTATTATTTTCCCTCCAATTTACAAGCAGCTCGCTAGTAGCCTTTTATTTCGAGGATTTCATGGTATTATTCGTACATTCTTCTAATTCTTATTTACATATCTTCAGTATGGATATACTATAGATTAGGTCAACATTGCTATCAACCCATTCCATGTAAATCACTGCCCCTTTAATGTAATAGCAAATGGCTAGCTTTGAATCCGCGGATTCTTGTGTTGTAAAATTATGTGTGATTCTTTCAGATGACAGTGGTTACGAGAGACCTGTTAATTCTGGAGCTTGTCTCAACGAATATAAAGATGATGATTCACTCTACGAAGACATCGAGGATTACCTTCCTCGGAAACCCGACCCCGATGGACAGAGGGTGGCGCTTCTTGGTGACGATGCTGAAGAAGATGTTGGTAAGCAAAACATTTCTTATCGACATTTTTTTGCAAGTTAAGATGCGAGGTATTCATTTTGGCGTATACTATAGTCTATTTTCTTGTTGAAGAGAAAAATTATAGCATAATGTAAGTATATACTTTACGACCAAGGTACATGAAGTTTAAACATGGTTCGAGCATTGATACTGGTTATACTGCTGAAGGTTCTGGCAAAATTCCCGAGTTCAATAAATTGATCGATATCCCTTAACTTGGCACAATTCATCTGTGACTAAAATTTGAATATGCTTATCAAGTAAGAAATGCCACACAGCTGTGAATTCATGAAGTTTTTGTTGAGGGCGGCACTGCCAATAGCTATAGGTCTACGATCATGTCATGTAACATAGGCCTAATGTGTTTCTTCTTTGTTTCAGAGGGGCAATATAGCGTGCCCATTCCGGTGCAAGATATAGCCACTCAACAACACATCAATGACATGAACAGTTTGATTGACGAGTCCAAGTCGGGGTCATAACACTAATTGGAAACTAAAAACATTGTAAAACCCAACTCTGTTTTGGGCATGACTAATCGTGGACTGCTCTAATTAAGGAGACTATTCCTGTTTTCAATTGGACCAAGAGGGAGAAAAAGGTGTTTTATGCAGGCCGATGGCATTCCATTGATCATGTTGAGAGACAATGAGGGGAGATTTGAGACATTTGGGCTCCTTGCAAATGGCAAGTCCGTGCTTCCAGTTGATTGTGATTATTTGTGTGGTGTGAAATTGACGAAAATTGTATAAAGTGTTGCAAGTGATGTGTCGTATAATTTATGGGGTGTCAAGTTATTTTTCATAGTCAGAAATCCAGGAAAACTTTCTTTGAACTGGTCAGATGTCAAAGTAATTTATCCTTGCTTGATTAAAGTAATCTGTTCCATTGCTTCATATATGCAACATTTTGCAGTACATTTTCTCTGGATAAAGTAATCTGTTCCATTGCTTCATATATGCAACATTTTGCAGTACATTTTCTCTGGATAAAACATACAGCATTTAAGCAATGTTGTTATGTTGCATATAGTTTAAATGTATATGTATAACTAAATCTTTTTAAGGATTGGAAAATATTGGATTACATGTACATTGTACTATTGTTGCCAATTACTACTGTTTGTGATTGTTGAGTGTATCATTGTTTTGTAATACATATTGTGTTGATTAGTGATTCGATGAGTGGCCAAAGATTGTGTCTTGATGAAATTGTTGATTTTTGTGTGAAAGGGATCTCAGATGTCACATGACAGTTTGTATAAGTGTATGTACTAACACACCTTTTTTGGCATAAGCTTATGCTCATTAATAGACTATCTTTCGTGACTTCTAAATTTGATGTTGCTGACTGAACTTCAGTATGGGTACACAGTACTAAAGACGTTTTTTGTCAAAGTAAGAGTTGTTTATTTTGGTGTAACAGGGTTTTGTATTACATAATTTTTCTAACATGAAAAATGTTCAGGTACGCTGCTGAAGTATTGTTACTTCTGTTCAAATGAACAATAATGATGTAAAACTACCAAGCACTGAGCTAATATTTTTGATATTACTGGATAATGAAACCAAAGTGTACAATTTTACATATTTCTGAAGAGATTTTAATGTTTTTTATATGCATTTAAAGATGCATTCTTGTCAGTATTAAGTCCTTGTAAATAGTCAAATATTTTTTATATTCATGGGCATACATGTATACAGGTATACAATACATTGATTTGTATTTAAATGTTTGTAAATAAATATTATATTCTCTTATTTGAAACTGCTGAAGCATTTTGTGTAACTGCTGGAAATATGTCCAAAAAGGTCCCACGTCAAGAAGATTTTGTATAATTTGTAGTTCCTAATATCTATGCCAGATTTGAACCTGATAATATTGTTTTAAAAATGTGCTCTGATGATTTTTAGAGCTGGTGCCATTGTCTGTATTTACCTTCATTTTGGTTTTGTGACAAAAGTTTCCTTCTGTGATTGAAGGATGCAGTAAAAAATACCAGGCTCTTGGCATTTATATATTAATTTCTCTATTGATTACAAAAAAATGTCTATTTTTGTTTCGCGTCTAAGATGTCAGGCGACACAAATTCACACAATATACAGTGGGCCTATGCCAAGGATCAAGACTAATAAGGTGGTCTGCCTCAATAAAATCCTAATATATTAGGCCTAATGTTGATCTGCAAAAGAACAATTAATTGTTTTCTGAAGTTAGTGTTGTGTTCATGTACCCAAAATAGACATTAGGGACGACATTAATCATCGTGATCATTTATTGGATGAGTGTTGAAGCATAATGTTTTATATACTGCATTTACGTATTGTATATTGCGTGTATTTATATTATGTGTACCTGCTGTATCGTTTTGGTGCTGTTTACAAAGAGAAATTTGTATGTTTGTTATTTCAGTCTATAAATTTTATGTACACACTGTATGTATGCCTCATTGTATGTGAAGATTTAAATACTTATATTTTTGAAACTCAAAAGTTGCAAAATCGTTTTGAGGAAGACCTTTATATATTTTGTAGAAACATGTGTATGTGGTTATAATTATGTATTTTTTGTCATTAAAGATTTATATAATGAACATATTAATGTGTCCCTTTTAAAATAAATTCACTAGCTGTCTTTTGCTGGATGCATTTTGTGAATAGATAAACAGATAGATCAGCAGAGTGAAGGACCATCATATATATGTATATCAAAAATGGTGTATTAGTGGACTTTTTGTTGCATAATCATTCATTACTCACTAACTAGCGTAGGCCTACAAGAGGCGATCTATTTAGGGACGCAGTTCATAATTTTGTCAACAGGGCTCTTTGCCCAAATTTTATCCAGAGTTTGTCCGCCCGAGTGAGGCTTTTCTGTAATTTACCTGGATAGTTAAGGCCAGACTTTTTTAATTTTTAGCTTCTCGGATCGACCGACACCGCAGAATTTCTGCCTATGGCAAAATAAAAATTGAGCACAAACAGAATTTTTATCAAATTGACATTATAAAAAAAAGTGAGATTTAACCTTTTTTTTTTTGGTTTCACCGACTGACCTAGGTACAGTTTATCTCACAAAATGCGAACTGGTGTTTAGCCTGATTGCTCCTCATCTACAGTTCACACAGCAGAAATAGACATACTCGTGGCTAGATTAGCAAATTTGCAATTTTTCTTACGACGAACATTCATTCCAGAAATGAGAGAAAAAGTGCCTCGAGAAGATCCGAGAAGCTAAAGATCAATTATGTCTGGCCTAATTGATATCCTAACATGTTCTCTTTTTTTTCTTGTGGTGTATAGATGCCTCTAAGGGGTGAAAGGGCCACTAATTTGGTGAAAGCTAAATAAAAAGCGGGCTCCGTCATTAGTTCTACCTAATCCGCAAGGGGCGCTGGGTGATGCCTGCTGCAGGATTTAGGTCGTGTTGGGAACGGAATGGGGTCCCATATTGAGACTCACGTGGGAAAAACGATTGTAATGGACGTGACACCGGCAGACTCAAGTATGAGAAAACCGGCATCACTGTACCCCCAGCTGGAAAGCATCCAAATAAACTCAGGTAATGTATTGCCAAAGGGTTGGTGCTGTTCAGTAAAGCTTTTAAATGTCTGTGTCACTGCCATTTACGCCAATTAGCCCCTGTAGTGTATTGTACATGTAGATGTTTCATGATGAGGCATGATAATCACTCGAGATGATAAATAATGAATGAATATAGTTTGAACTGTTTATACAAGTTCCCATGGTTAACATCTGAAAGTGTGTATTGGTCAAAGCGAGAATGTATGCAGAGCCAGGCTCTGCAAGAGAGCCGGGCTCTGCAAGAGAGCCGGGCTCTGCAAATAAAGGTGTCAGTCTATTGGCAGAGCCGGCCGGCTGACCTGTCTATTGCCACTGGGTGCACTCGGATTGCCGGTCAACTAGGCGACAGACAACTAGGCTACAACACTACCAACTAGGCGACAACCAACTAGGTGACATACCACTACCAACTAGGCTACACTCTCTGGACAACTAGGTGACAGCAGATACCCCCAGATACCATCCAGATGACACATATTTATTGGGGATACCAACCAGGTGACAGATCACCTTCAATGGTGGTCAATTAGGAAATGTATTGTCACCTTGTTGGATGTCTTTTGTGAACTTGTGTCACCTAGTTGGAAGTGCTGTGTAAATTTGTGTCACCTAGTTGGAACTGTTTGTCACCTAGTTTGCACTGGTATGAAATTTCCAAATTTCTTGTCACCTAGTTGGTTCTGACAGGTGTCGCCTAGTTGGTTTGTCGCCTAGTTGACTGTACACCGTGCACTCGAATTACCTCACGGCGGTCGACCCGTTTATGACGGGCAGTCCTCATTTGTGCCGGATGTTATGCGCTCACATCAATCCGAGGTATCCCGTGTAGTGTGGCCGATTTTGCTCGGTGTATGGCGGTCTACCAATTCAACACAAAGCAAAGTAAACGTTCGGTTTTGCCGCACACGAAGAGCCGCCAGTTTGTCTGTTGTTCCAATGTTGGGAGCAGTGAAAAAGTCAAAATAACACTAAACACATGCTTTAGGACCATCCGAAATTGTGTTTTAATTGTTTGTTACGACGGCTGCCATGTGTAAACAAACAACTCAGTTAGGTACAATGACCTGACTATCAACTGTCCTCGATTGACCGGTCAACCAACCACGTGGTTGTTCTACACCGGTCGGCATAACCGGGCGAGACAAACGAGCACACTCAGTATTGGAATAGCCGGGCTCTGCATTTAGCCTTTTCTGTCCATTCACTGATCCGGCATCTGCTAATACTCATCTTTATTAGAGCCACGCTCTGTGAATGGGCTGACCTGTCTATCGGCAGCGGGTTTAGACTTTAGTCAATAGGGCTCTATGAATATAGGCCAGCCTGCCTATTGGCAGAGCTGCAGAGCCAGACTCTACATAGTCATTTATGTCTATTCACAGTGCGAGGCTCTGCCAATAGATGGCTGTCTATATATACAGAGCCCTGCTCTGGATTCATAAAGACAGATGAGGCTATTGGCTGAGTCGGGATCTGCATATAGCCTCTACCTCAATTTAGTTCAATATGGGCAATTTATGGCATTTGAGAATAATATTATGTATTTGCGTTGTTCTTCAGCTGGCGGAGTGTACTTGGCAGCATCTAGTCTGACTGGGCGCTTCTGGAAGGGCTCCTTGTGGTACTTTGATGACGTGAGCAAAGCCGGAGATGTGGAGCAGTGTGAGACGGCCGTGGATCTCGATGCAGGCATTGCTGATCTACAGCTGGTCGATGACAAGAAAATTGTAGTTGCTTCCGATTCTGGTAAGAGACTTAGCGGGATGATTCAAGGTTGAATCGGAACTGTGTCAATAATGATTTCATTTCATAGCAGTTCAATTAATATGAGATCGCTTATTACTGAACTGAAGAATAATTTCGGTGAAGTGTTTCAATGAAGTTGCAGTGACATTTTGAAATAGTATGTTTCTTGTGAATGGACTCCCACATTTAAAGTAAATCTTAACTTTTGATGATACATGACTGTTTTGACATCAGCAGTGATTGATTTTTGTATTTCTGCTATCCCTCTTGAAAGATCTGGGGCTTTTTAAGTAAAAATATGATAAATCACAAGATTCAACCCTATCCGGTATCCACCTATGCAACAATAAGCAGGTTCGCAAATGACAAGGACAATAAATTAACAATAAGTGTCTTTTTCAGGTTGTATTCAAATTTGGGATGTAGTTGGTGACAACGGCTTCGTCCAAGTCTTCAAAGAACAAGGTCACGATGATGTGATGACCTCAGTCTCCGTGAACTGCGACAAGGCACAAGCAGTCACTGGAGGTTACGATTTCAAGTGTGTATCTTTATTCATGACAGTATATTTGTATAGAAAATTGTTGTAACTAGCGCTATTGAAAGATTGTTGTTTTAGAAAGATCATTGTTATCATTACATCGTATACATTTTACCTTGTGATAAAATCTTACAAAATGATATTAAATGTGCAGTTGACAATTCTTAGTTACAGGTATATATACATTTGTAAGTGATATTGGACTTTGATTGTCCCTTCATTATACCTCATTTTTATTTCAGAGTCAAAGTGTGGGATCTGGCAGAAGGGTTAGCTACGCATTCTTTTAAAGGTAATTTAATTTTGATCGCTAAAGTATCAAGAGTCAATACTCATTGAGTCAAAATCATTTCCCAATTAAAAAGTTCCGCCGAACTAAACATAATTTTCCAATTACAGGTCACTATGGTATCGTGCAGTGTGTTGCATTCCACCCAAGTCAGCCAGAAATATTTGCTTCGTGTTCACAGGCAAGTATTTGTAATTTGCTACACATATTCAATGGTTGCGATGTATTTCGGAGAATTGCATGCTCAAT
The DNA here is from genome assembly GCA_026936325.1 of Platynereis dumerilii. NCBI lineage: Eukaryota > Metazoa > Annelida > Polychaeta > Phyllodocida > Nereididae > Platynereis > Platynereis dumerilii. The sequence continues at coordinate 113,091,684 of JAPTHN010000001.1, forward strand.
GTGAATTCCTCATAACTCTGTGATTACTTCTTGCAGGATGGCACTGCCTTAGTTTGGGATCTCAGAAAGTCTAAACCCGCCCAGAAACTAGGTGTGTAAGATTGTAATAAAATTTGAAATAAAAATTTTTTGGCATCCCTGTGCTGTTTGTTCTACAGTCTATTATGCATTCAACAAAAAAGTGATGCAAATTTAATTTTAAAAAAAAGCCAAAATGCATTTTTCAATGTGCATATCTCAATTTGAATGAGATTTAATTTTAGTGACTGGCAAGCTGAGACTATATTATAATTTTAAGACTTCATTTCTTCACCTTCAGATATTTCAGCGTTAAAATCTTCACCAACTTGTATTGCTTGGAAGCCTGGAAATTCTGACATGACAGTTGCAATTGGATCCGAGAATGGTTCCATTTCCTTGGTCAATTCCGGTGAAACAAAGGTGGCTTCACAGTGCAAGACTCACAATGCTGCTGTCTATAGGATTTTGGCCAATCCCCAAAAGTAAGTTAACATTAAGTGTTTGTTGTATTCTGTCATTGTAGAATTTGTTAGGAGTTCAAAAAGGCTTGTCATGAACCAGTCAGCTTGTTGATTAAAGAGGCCTACTATTCGGACCGAGCAAGTCCTTAAATTAGACCAAAGAAATCTACAACCTGATAAGTCTTTATTCCAAATGTGTTGTGTTTTTAAATTTGTGAATTTTAGCATTTGTGCTTATATACCTAACTTGTTTTAATAAATAATTTGCCAGATTTTGTAATTTAAAATAGGTGTCGTAACTTCTTAAAATCTGCCGAAGGGCCTTGAAAAGTGCCACGAATATCTTTAGAGTTTCATTTGTTGAGATTAAATTCTGGGAACTAGGTCTGACCTGCTGAAGATCTTAGCCCAGTTTCATCAACGGAGTTAGACCTGGTCTAACTAAAGTAGTTTCCAAAATTAACATTATACTCAATTTCAATGACAAAATGGCAGCACTGCCTGGTAAGAATTATACTTAAGACCAGGTTTTTTGTTTGTGTATCATATGTGTCTTATGATATATTTTTATGCTTCAGGAACAACTGGTTAGCTTCAACTTCATATGATTCCACGGTGGCAGTCTCTAACTTCCAAGAAAAGGAAAACCAAGTTATGTAAGTATTTTATGTCTTCAACCTGCATCAGGGTTCCCACAGTCCTCGAAAAAATGTTCAAGTAAAAAAAAACTGGTTCTAGAAAAGTCTTTGTTAAAAAGCTGCAAAAAACCTTGAATTTAGTTTTCACATTACAGTGGGAATCCTGACTACAAATCCTATATAAATCAGTGTGATGTGAGGGCCTAGAAATGGGTTTCCTTTGCTGCAAGATTTTCCCGAACTGATTTGCCCAACAATTCTATAACATTCTTGACTATCATTGTATTTACAAAAGTGGTCTGGTCCAGGGTGAGGTGGTCCGATTTTGTGACTGGACTGGTCCAGAAGCGGTCCATTGTCATTTTGAAAATGATATATATATGATAGGGATGTACCGATCCAATACTGAGGATCGGTATCGGTGCCGATCCAGCACTAAAAAGCAGTATCGGATCGGTAGCACTACTCTCCATTTAACCAATGGTATCGGTATCGGAATGGTATCAGAAATCGGTGGTATTGGCAACAAAATACCAGGATCGATATCGGATCGGAAGTGAAAAAGTGGTATCGGTGCATCCCTAATATATGACATAATTCATACCATACCCTTCAAGATGGGCCGATCCATTATGGCACTGGACCGGTTTTTGTAGGTGGACCGCGGACCGGACCGGTCCATGGCAGTCCGGTCTGCATCACTAATTCCCCTACCGAATTTCCTTATCTATCAAAGTGCCACCTGAAATTTGTGACTTGATCTTGTGAGTAACCATTGAATTGTTTTAATTTCAGTTACCAAGACAAACGCCACAAAGACTTCTCCAGAGGATTATGTTGGCATAACACATCGGACACCCTTTACTCCTGTGGGTGGGACAAGCAGATCTTCTCACACAGGATTGTTTCGAATATGGATCATAATGGACATGACTGTGATGTTTCTAGTTCTTAGTGAACTGCTTTGTATATAAAACACTTCATATTATCCAAGGAAAGAGTCATTGTCATATCTAGTGGATTAAGCTTTTTGTCGCATTTCACAGACACACAAGGAGAGTAGAAGAGACTGATCTCGGATCTTATTCAACTTACTTAAATCAGAATCATTTTGCCAGAATCGTTGGAAGTTCACCTGAACATAGTTCTTCAGTGATTTGAAATTTCATTACATTTACAGTGATTACGTCAAATAACCTACAACTCGAAAATGAATGTCATACATGTATTGTTTTATTGCTTATGTTCAAATATATACTATATATAAATATTGAATATCTGTTTCTTTTAGTTAAAAAAGAAAAGCCTTTTGCCAAGTTGAAGTTACAAGTTGTAGGTGACAAACATTAATGAATGCAATGTACCAACGTCCAACACTCAAGAAGACCTGCTTTAACAGCGGACTGGCATGTCAGTTAGCTTTTTCATTCCTTAAGGAGTACCATTCCTGATTCCTTGTCTGATATCATTAAACTGACAGCTTCATTGGACTCCGTGTTATGCAGAGACGGGTTAAAAGAGCCGACAATGGGGAAAGGGAGGACCTTCAGGTGGGACTCCCTGCTTTTCATCTCCGCATTAGGCCCTATGACAGCCCTATGTCCCCCTCTGTTAGCTGATCAATGAAATGATCGAGGTTCAGATAAACAGCATCGAGACAAATTGCAGACAATACATGCCCTGCCTAGATCAAGAATCAACTCGGGTCCCAGGGGCGAGCTGGCCAGTGTGCTAGCACATGAACTCTGTTGAATTCAGAGCATGTAGATCAATTGATCTCTAAATGAAAAACAAGCTTCTTAAAAGAGCCCAAACCATTGAGCCACTCAAGAAAAATATGCCTTTTCAAACTATTTAAGTCTCGAGTGCGGAATTTACAGTTTTGGGTCATTTGGCTGGGCTCTAAAGCAGACCATTGTATTTTCTAATATTCTTTAATTGCCCGAGTGCATTCAGAGAACTCGTGCAAGGAATCAAGGTCGTTCAAGATTATGTTTTCAGGACACCATCGACCATGAGGTTGTGTCCGTATCATTAGTATTCATCAAACAAGGGAGTCCCGTTTTACTGCCTTGCTTGAATTTATTTTTGAAAATATATATGTACACATAAAATTATTCCATACTGGAAAAGATCATTTCCCAAACAACACACATTCTAGTCAGAACCAGCATTTTATGAGTCAAGACTTCCTGAGAGTCCAAAGGCAGACAGACATGCAGGCAAACGAAGAGACAAATTAATTTCTAACAGGAAACAAAATGAAACTAATTTAATGTCTAACTGGAAAACAAGAACCTTATACCGTAATAAACAAATCAATTAATGAAATTACATTCTATCTGGTGGGTCATTGGCAATAAATTATTTTCACTTGGTACTTTTTTGGCTTAAAGTGAACCAGATTTCCCAAAACAGTATTTTATATGAATTAAATAGCAATAAATTAAGTCATCGCATCAGATGAGAATGTTAAGATTCATCCACACACAAAAACACCTTGCTCCATGCTGCATCTTGTACATTTTAGATATAACCATTAAGTGATTTGGAAATCTACACAGTTCAACAGGAACAAAGAATAGACCAGCTGGTTCTTTGATTTACAGTCAATTGAAAAAATCCTAGCGTCAATCTTGTGTATGCTTAGCGGAGTACGTTACATACTCAATTAGAAAATTCCTAGCGTAAACTTGTGTTGATTCCGCAGTGTAAGTCGTACCCTTCCTCGGTACTAGTTCATGCCAAATTCCTTGGCGTCGTCCCCGGTGAAGTCGCCATAGCGCCACAGGTTCAGCTGAAATGTGGAAAGTTTGACGATTAGATAAACGGTTAATGCTCGTTTGTTCAATTGCAGTGACATTACAATGAATTTGAGTCTTTCTCAGTCACTGTTCATTGCTCACCACATAATCTTGTAGGATTGAGTATTAAACTAATTGACATAGATAGCAAGCAATCCTAGAACTTTACAAGAATCCGAGGATTCAAACACTGGGTTTAGCAATCTTTGCATCATTATTATTATAAGTAAGATTTTTAAAGGCGGGATATGTTTATTGCTCAATGACCTCTCATTTTACATGAACCTTTTTTCTTAAAATTTAATTTAATTTTGTTCTCAAAAATCATAAGCAAATATTTGCAAAGTAATGAACTTCCCATTTAGCTCATACTCTACTGATTGAAATAGGAATGCCATGTCAGGTTTGCAGAGATACCACTAAATTTTGTGAACAGAGATACCAATTACATATTATTTGAAAATGCCACACTTACCCTGCTTTGCTTGGCTTTCTCCTGGGCCTTCTGGTAGGTGGCCATCAATTTGGCGAGACGTCTCTCACGCCTTTGGTCAATGAGAATGAGACCGTCGCTCAACAAGCTCAGGGCCACGTCATCCTTGGTGTCCTGGATTGACAGCGAGACAAATTCTTGGCCAAGATTCTTGTACTCGGTGTTCAGCAAGAACTGCTTATTCAATGTATCGTGCGTCAGGGCATCCACAGCATCTTGTTTGGCTTCCTCCTGTTCAATTGTAAAATACGACAAAAGTTAAGAATGGAAATCATTGAAAAGATGCATCATGTTAGTGCATGAATGAAATTAATAATTTCTAAGATGTCACATGTTGGTGATGTTACAGTATGTACAGATGACAACAAAGCCTTCAAAATAGGCCTAAGTTATGGTGAAATTCAGCCGAGTTAGCCTAATATTAACAATCTTCAGCGTGCCAGCCAATTAAATATTAACAATTTTCCGTAGACAGACATTGACAGACAGACAGACATTGAAGTTTATTTACATAATGAATCATACATAATTTAGCATACCTATTTTAAAAAGCTACAAATAATACATTAATCATTATGAGGGAGACCCATCTAAGGCCGTACGCATATAATTTACATCCAGCCAATCACTAATCACAACATCAAACACAACATGCTATAATGCAAAAGAGTCTTACATCACTTGGCAACTGCACACAGGCAAGAGAGTAGAGCCCTGCCTGGAATGGCAATGTGTGGTATAGAGCTGGGAGAGTGGCCAGGTTGTTGGATCCCGACACTTCCCGGTTGCCGTAGTCTACGTACAGGAGACTAACGGCATTTCCTTGAATCTTCTCCACTTTGGCACGATACCTGAGAACGAAACCATAAACTTTAAATCTAAATAAATTTGCACAAGGGCACTTGCAACATTGACAGTTTTCGAAATTCTCGGAAACAGACACCATGCTGAAAAGGAACGCAATCCTTGCAATGCATATATCTTGCTATGTCGTGCTATTTAGAGTTAACATGACAGAAGTCGTTGTGATGACAAACATCCTGTGGCTCGTTGGCCATGACACCGTAGGACAAATTTAATTTGGTCATACATCTGTCTGAGGGAGAATCAGAATTACTAACCATTCCCCATCCACAAATTTGGCAGCACAAAGATCGCCCTTCTTTGGAGTGTAGGCCCCTGGAAGTGGAGGATTGGTGGCTAACTCTTGTCGCAGCTGTTCCATGAGCTTCTCAAGCTGGGGTCCTGCAAAGAAAACACATTTTACGATTCTTTAGTGTCGTTCTTATGATCAGTGGGCCTGTGAGCAGTAAAATAACATTTGTGTCAAATATAGAATTATTTCATTGATTAGCAGCCAGAAAATTATCAATGACTTACCTGTGTCAACATTTTGAGCGTAGAATTGTCCATCTTCCGTGACTTCAGTGATGAGCACGCTCTTGTGGTTCACCTTCCTCTCTGTGGGTTCATTCTCTGGCTCAACCTCGATCTCCTTGGGTTCTTCAAAATTCTTCCAAATCTAAAATAAAGTTAACAATTTTGATAATAGGCCTAGTCAGTTTAAAACTCTTCTGAAAACTGTCTAGCAGTGTCCATTTATTCACAAAATATGGAATACTGTGTCTGTGAGAGACTCGCTGATTCAACGAGTCAAGCCCATGTTGCCGTTTCAGTGCATGCTCCACAAAAATTAAGACAACAATGGGCCCAGTTTCAAGCATTGCACTTGTTCAGTTAACTCCTTGGTGTAATGAAGTAATATTACACCGCTATAGTGGATATTCTAGGAGATTAACAGATGGATGATTGGGGCTTTACGTCCTGTATCTATGCACTTGGTAGGCTAATAAGGACAGGAGGAGGACACAGCAAAGAGGCGAAGGATGATTGAAACTGCCATCCAACATGGATCCATGTGACCCGACAGGAGCTGGATTGGAACCCTGGACCCAGCAATTGGCAGCATGGCACACTACTACTAGACCAATAATCCCCCCAGATATTCTATGAGAAGTATTATCTGCACTTCAGTCAGGTAAATAGACTTGATACTTACACCCAGCTTGGCGGCCTTTGCATTGGCCTCGGCGACCTGCAGTGCCTTGAAGTACTGACTCTTCTCGGCTGTGAAGTGGACTGATGCAAAACCTTGCTCCACCAGGGCAACGGACATGTTAGTTCCATCTACAAACATGTAGCCAATGAAGTTTCCTCCTTTGTCCATTGTTTCCACCTCTACATCGACCTCTCTTTGCAGAATGGTCTCCTTGGTGAAAAGCTGGGCTTCCTTGCCATAGGGTTCGGCTGGCACCTCCACTCCACCCTGGCCAGGACGAGAGGCTCTTGGACAGTTGATGCCTGTAAAGAAATGGCAAAGGTAAGCTATTGTGCTTTATCAGCCACACAGGCCTATCTATGCTGAAATTATTATAAATTCAATACTTATTCACTCGATCAGGACTAATAATATGAATATTGCAGGGGGGTTAGACAGAAGAATTAATTATTTCTTTTTGGGAGTACTTTTCACCATTTATAAGCAGGATGACAATTATTAAGACAATCTGTCACAATAATTAATGTCAATATTTTGCAAACCTAATACAATCCTAGTCCATCTCATAAAATAGCATGGTGATCAAGGGCATTCTAGGCCTTTATAACTAATTGGAGGAACCTGTAGTAAGTGAATAAGGCAAGAAGACAAAACTCACCAGAAAGCAAAAATGTGATGAGACAGGTTTCTCTGGGAATGTAGAGTCGAGCTCGAGAACCACTGGCCACAAACTCCACCAAACCTTCCATGCGCCCAGCTCTCTGGAGGAAGGGCAGGAACTGCTTTGCTTTTGGCACATCCTGGAAAATCACAATTTTTCAAATTGGAGAATTGCTACGTTCCGAGTTAACACCTACTTATTTTTGCATTTCAGATATTTATTAGTTTATTTGCATCTTTATAGCCTAATTTTAAAGGAAAACAATATTTATGTGCACTGCACAAACTGCCCAAGTAAGGAGTATATCACCCTCTAGCGTTTTGTTAGGCCACCAACTATCCTTTGAGCTTTCGCCGGTCATCAAGGCAAGAAACAAGCCTGTAGCTCACACAAGATGCATGATGCATTCAAAAATAAATTAAATCATTCAACAATCATTTAGTTCGACTTAATAGCCAACTGGCCTTTTTTCTCAAAAGTATTAGAAACTTACCCCGGAAATGTCAGCCACTCTGTGCATTGGGTACTCCTTCTTGCTGTGCATGCCAGTTCCTTTCTTTTCTGCTCTCGTTTCTGCTGCCAATAAAGTGTCGTAGCGTGAAGATCTGTTCTCATCATCCTGACGATGTCGGACCACTTTAGCAAAACCCTTGCTGACCAGGGCTTCTCCTACATCTCTGCAATAGACATATGAGAATGAGATCAATATAAATTCTACTCTGGTCAACCTCACCCTATAAGATGCTGTTGGACTATTTATAGATTGAGACAAACTAGTTGGGCTTTTAAAACACCTCAAATATTTGAACACATAGTTCAATCTTCTCAAAGGAATAATAAGTTGATAACACTTACATTCCAGACACTGTGACAGTGCAGCAGGTTTTCTCTGGGTATCCCTGTGAAGCAGGCTGGATGTAATCAACTTGAATGCTGACCTTCTTGCCGATCAACCTCTTACGCAGAAATTCTCTAGCTTCAAACATGTAGGGAATGTCGTACAGAGGTCTAACTCGCTGCTTGGTGTCTCGCTTCTCTTCAGAATCATCTGTCATACGAGGAGGCCTAATACTTGCCAGGAATATTTTCTTGAACTCATTTTCGGTCTTTACAACCATGGCATCTCCATTCACAACTTCAACTACCTGAAATGAGCAAAACAGATATAAAAAAAATTATAAAGAAGAAAGTTCTGAAACTCAAAATTAACTTTCCTCTCCTGTCTTAGCAGGCAGCTCACACTTAATAGATGACATCTCTAATCAAATTCATCCAACATATGGATCTTTAAAATCAAAAGAATAACAAGCATTTGATAAGTGCTTCTTAAATTTAAGTCTCTACCATATAGTGCACGCAGTGGTCCCGCGTTATAAGACCGCCCCTTCTGCAGTCATTAAGTGATTTCTTGTGGGCTTGCGGTCCTCTCATTGGGGTGCAAAATGCACTAAAAAACACTACTTCATGCAGGAGGAAGGCGGTCACACAAGGCAAGTCTGTCTTACAACAGGGGGTCTTATAACGCAGGTACAACTGTTTGTAGAATCCAAAACAAGAATTAAACTTGCCATCAACGACGTAAATTAAAAGTGGTCGCATGATCTTACCTTGGCAGTGTAAGTCTTGTCTTTAATTTCAGCTGCTGAGTTTGCTGCTGGGGAATAATCTTTCCAGATCTTGACCTTCTTTTCTTTGGCAGCTTTTTCTGCAGCTCTTAATTTGTCGGCACCCTCAGTGACGTTGCCCATGCTCCAGTTGACACAGCGAGCAAGACCTTCCTTCACCAACAACTCTTGGATGTTTCCTTGCTGGAAAAAATATGTACATCTATGAGAATGAAGTATACCATTGATAGAAATTTGCTGTGTCACCTGTGTAGCTCAGTGTCCTAACAAATTCAATAACTAGGTCATCCTAAAAGCCATATTTAAAAACAAATAATGAGGAAATAACTGCTGCTTATATGTAGAATTTGTGTAAAATTTCTTACCGGATGGAGAACAGTGCCTTGCAAGATTTGGTTGGAAACTCCTTCTAATACAATCTGCACATCTCTCTGTAAGAGTCGTACTTCTGTGAAATATTTGGCTTCAGCTGCATGGGGTTCTGCTTTCTGCTCATCTCCTTCCATCTTGAACATAGGACTCTGGAAAGGGAAGATAGATAGATAGATTATGGTAAGTGCAGCCATCTAAGCCCAGTTCTGGGCACTCACACGGGTTGATAAATGAGATGGGAGAGAGAGGAGTCCTCAACAATGTGTCAACATGTTACACATTTATCCCATGTGAGGGATCTTTTACAAACCAATAAATATCACATGGGCAAGTGGAGATAAATTTTTTGTAATATTATCTCGAATATATAGGGTAAGACGGGAATAAAAAAATAATAATTTAGAGATTTCTCACCTTGATACCAGACATCATAATGGTGACGTAGGTGAAGGAAGGCAAAATGAATGCTCTGACCGTGCAGCCATCTCTGACATGCTCCACGACAGCGTCCACAGGTTTGTTGTGGAAGGAGTCCACGAAGTGACGTGGGTTCTCCAGACTCCAGACGATGTCTCGGACATGTTTCAACGACTCCTCAGCATTCCACTTGCCTTTGCCAGCTGCTTTTGCTGCGTCTTCCAGCTGAGTCAGTCTATGCCCACCTTCACTGCAATTCAATTGAAAGGTCAAGTTGACATTATACGGATCTTAAAAAAGTTGAAACTTATCTGATAGCATTGTAACATTAGTATGTCAGATTATCAAAGCAGCTGTGAAATTCGGGTCAATTCACAAGGAAATGAAATAACCCAACTCACTTGTCCAGTCGAAGTCCTCCCCGTCTCACTTCAACGAGACCCTCAGCCACCAGGGATTCTGTGACATTCTCGCCAGTTGTGTCTCTGCCGATGTAGATGACTCCGTACTCTCTGCCTGTGCCTGGTACTTTGTATTCAACTGTGAAGGCGATCTCCTTTCCAACTAACTTTTTTCTCAAATATTCACGAGCTTCCCAGGCAAAAGGCTGCAAAAACAACAGACTTTACACATATAGTTGTTTTGCTATGACCAACATGCCCAGAGTGTTAAAAGCTGAATTTGTTGACTCATTCCATCATTTCCATGTCTCAATTTTTCATTACAATTCAAATCACACATAAGCTGTGACACATTAATTAATGAAATGGACGGTTTAAATGCTAGGAGTCGAGGTAGTACTGTACTAGTAATATTTAGCAAGTGGATGATACACCTGCAATTTTGGCTGCAAAGTCGAGCAATTTGTAGTGACTAATAAACATAGATCTTGTCGTCCTTTAAAAAATACACAAAACAGTGATGGCCATCCTGACAAGTTGACAACGTACCTCGTCTTTCGTTTCTGTCATGCCATCCACATTAGGGTTGGGTCGCCGCGCCAAGCGTGGGGCTGTGATGTTTGACAAAGAAACTGTTCTCTCGGGTGGAGGTCCACCTTTTGGCTGGCCCCGGATGATCACAGAGTCCCCAGAGAGGACCTGAAATAAAATTTGGTATAAATTTCAATTTTTGTAAATATGGATTGGAGTCATCGGTTAAGCCACACAAAAGACTAGCCAGCTAGCGAAGCTTATACATTTATGATTTACGTTAAACAATCTACATTCTATAAAACCTCAGATCAACTAATTTACACAAATTCCCAGCTTTCTAAATTAATGTAGGCCTTCTTTCAAACATACTGCATCAAGTACACTGTCTGTTTACATGTATTTACACCAGAAAACAAAATTGGAACATATGCATCATTTTGACAAGTGTGAAGGGGTACATTCGTTTCGCTGCTCCAAAGTGCTCTTGGAGTGGAGTACTTCACTCCAGATCATTCGTTTTGTACTTCCGGGAGTAGTTTGGAGTAGATTGGAGTAGATCGGAAGTACTCTAAGAAATTGGGATATCCCATGACCTATGATTGTTTACATAAATAAATGGCACTTCAGAAGCTTTGATTTGGTCGCTGATTGCATTTTTTTGATGTGCATTGCTGTAATTCAATTGACTCAATTACGGCAATCAATTGAAAATGCCACATGGCGTCTTGAATTGCCATTGGCAGGGGAATCCTCACAGGAAGGGAACCCCAAATAGTGACGTTCCTAAGTACTCCTTTTCATTCGATTTGGACCCACCTTGGAGTAGTTTACTCCTGGAGTAGAAACGTCACTTCCTGGAGTAGATACGTAACTTCCGGAGTAGTTAGAGTAGATCGAATCGAATGTACCCAAGGAGGGGCACCTGCCCAGCTGTCAAACTAAACTTTTACTTGATCTTGACAAATATGTGTTTTCTAATACACAGTATTTGTTAACACACAGTTTGTAGAATAAACAGTGAAGTATTCATTTCATATTTCGGTTTACCTGCTTCACAATTCCATGGATAAGTTGCGGAGGAGCTGTCATTGCGTGGCACACTGTAGAAATGCCGACTTGGGAAAAGGGAAGTTTCGGTCACGTGACCTGACAAATCATCGGTGTCCCTAATATCGCCTACTCCTAATTACTTTTGTTCAATCGATATTTTTCTTCAAAAGAGCGCAATATCACGGCTCGGTCATTTCCAGATAAATTACTATCACCATCTTCCAAATAAACCTTGTCATTTAATTTTATTGCTAAATATATTTTATGGTAATTTGATTGGTTAAAATGATTAATTGTCAGTGACAAAAAACCTTTTAATTAGCAGTGACTTTTGCAAAATCATATAGTCACCGTCTTAAATTTATTTGTCATGATTTTTTTAATGCATTTCTAATGTGATAAAGCAGTGAAATAAATTAAAGCAGTAAAAATATTTTGTGTCGAGTGCGGAGTAACAGCAATGGCGACCACAGGTAAAATTTTTCAGGCTGTCATGTGAAAATATATGTACAGAGACGTCAACTCCTTGTAAAGGTTGTTGTTTCAGATGTAAAAACCTTGTATCTACAATCAACAAGTTAATTTGCTGTGTAAACAGTACATTGTTGGCCTATTGAACAAACAATCCTTGGTTATCATCTTGGCGTCCTTAGAAACCGTGTGCAACAACCTGGACTGGGTGTACCCTGGACTTAGTCTAGTTGTGCCTTTTGGGGGTCATGCACTCATGGTAGATTTGTCAATGTGATTTTGTAAATTGTAAACGAAGGAGGCGGGCTAGGAAGGAGACTAGAAATACATTAGAAAACTGGGGAGGAGTCAGTGACTCTGAGTCTGAGGGAGAAGACTCAGCTAGAAGAATGAGAAGAAGATATCAAGTCAACTTTTACGAAGACGAAGTTGTAGGCACACATCAGTCATCAGGCATGACTGGCATCCCACTGTCGCACAACCACAGGGTATCTCTGTAGGCCCAACTCTGCCCCTGGGAGTACACATTTTAATCGGTGATTGATTAAAAAAACACCCGTGTGCATTGCCCGGGTACTTTTCATATGTATACGAATGCGCCACCGCAATTAAAAAACCGGAACCATTTTAATCTGGAAACCAATTTCGGCAACCAATTTAATCTTTATACTGTTTAAACTATTTTAATTGTCTCTTCAAGCCGATTCTAATGATACTGAACATGTTGGGGTTGCAAAAACCGGAACCAAATCAATCAGAAAATTTTGCCATAAATCAAAACCATTTTAATCCAAGAAGGCCAAAAAACCTAAAGCATCCGGCGGCACTTCTATAAACACTCCTTCATAGTGAGAACCCCCCCCCCCTAGATGCATTGGGACCAATACATTTTTCAGACTTCAGCACTAGTCACTTGGTCCCCAGGTTTCACTTTTCCAGCACCCCAACACTAACTTAATTGCAATGTTAATTTTGCACATATATTTTGATGTGTTTCGTGTAAGATGCCTGTTAGGGACCGACGAGATGATCTTTGGGGGGGCCGGGCAGCTATGGATTTTTGGTGAAAAAACCACATGAAAAAAAAGTTTGTTTCCACCTGTAATGTCAAAATTGAGATTAAAAAGTTGTCGCTTGCCTGCATGCGAAAAAAATTGTTCGTCGACACTTCGCGAAAAAAAAGTTTGTCCCAGGGGTTAAATCCATAGCCCCCCAGGGGGGGCCTCCCCAACTACTATCTGGTCAATCCATTATGTCCTATTAAATTTTGTAAAATTTCTTTATTTTTCAGGGAAGATTCAAGTAATTGTATCCTTTACATCCACAACACTGCTTTTAGACTCATTACTATCTAATCATAAATCATTTTTGAAGGAAAGGTAGCTCTATTGGAAATTTTATGAGGTGTCTTATGGTAATTGGCAGTTATGGTAACTGAAACTTAGGCATCATTAACTTTGCACTTTAATATGATATATATTTTCTGTAATTAAAATGTTTTAATTTCCTTGACTGGTGTCAGAGATCTTCATTACCCTACCAGCTGCTCTTGTACTGCAATGGATGGTACTTTGCATTTTTCTTCATTGCAGAAATTTTAATATTTATATTTAAAGGTAAGATAAGTTTATTGAAATATTTTTTATTAAAATGTCCTTCAATGATGTTAACATACACATTACTATCATAGAAAACTAATGAATTATTAATATTTTGTTGTAGGTGAAACACTTCCCTATCCTAAAGATGTTCTTGGTGCAGAGATTGTTCTACTATTTATCCTGGCTGGTCTTGAAGCAATTCGGTTATTTTTTGGTTCGTAGATTATATAAGATATATATGCTTTTATCCAATACACTTAAAATGCGAATGTTAGAACAGCTATTTGGTTAGAAAATTGTGTAGAATTTCACCACAGTATCATATTAATGAATTAAGCTTTTTCAAACTGGTCATAACGTTTTTGCGGCAGAACTGTCATTAAAACCTTGGAAATGAACCAATCTTGCCTTGAAAGAATAGTAACAAACAATTTTTGATACTGTAGAAATGTAGAAAAATGATAGGCCTATATATCTCTGTGAGGCTGTGACAAACCCCCCCCCCCCCCTTCTAGAGAATGCACCTTTAAGCAACTTTACCTGTTAATTATAAAACTCCACCACCCACACACATCTCCAGTATACCACAGGAAAGTTGCTCCACATTGTCAATACAATCTGGAAAGGAGGCTTTGGTGTAGCTTTCCTGCTGGGAATCATCTCGGCTGAATCACATGTTGTATTTGCGCAGTGAATTGGCTGAGAGAGTGGTGTACAGTGCTGAATATTCATTAGTTTGTATGACCTTGCTTAAAATCAATGTCTTTGATTTATTCTTAGGGCAGAAAGGCAACTTGACAGAAAGAGGTCTTGCGGTTATACTTTCCATTGTTCTGAGTGCTGCTTCCTTGATGGGATCCATTTATCTCCTGCTTTGGCAGACGTACGTCCTGCGCGCCGAAGTCATCCTCAATGCCATACAAATCACATTTATCGGAATCCAGTTCATATTTGCCATAGTCTGTGTGATCATGTTCGCCAGGTAGGTTCATTCAGAGAAGTAGTGTGTATACACTGTACATGGCATTTATCATGCATTTACAGCTGGAGAAAGAGATGTGATTACTTTTGGCTGCTTGAGAATATCAGTGGTGTCACCACAAATTGATTCTAATTGGATGTCTTCGGTTTCATTTCAGGGCTGCACCATACTAACGACCTTTTTCGGAAACATTTACATTTCTGTGTTTACAAGCTTTTGTGTACATTCCGTCCATTGTGTCCTCGTTTTTGAGAAGTATTTATGTAATAAATTATTTTTATTAAAAAAGCCTGATTTTTGTCAAATCATTGATTTTTATGTTAGTTTTAGGGAAATTACCACGTCTTGAGTCAAGACTCTTGACTGTTGTCTTTATTCACCCTTGTGGACTGCATTGGCACCAGAACTATATCTCCATGGCATGTGTAGATCGAAAAATTCTATCTTATTCAAGACAGCCAGAGGCTTCGTTTTGAGTCCACCTTTGTCGGACTATGGCATGTGAATATCATCCAATGAAGAATATACAAATAGGTGTTGGAAATAAGTTGCCTGCTGATTGTGTATTGTATTTTGCATGATATTGTCTGCCATATGTGATTTTCATTTGAAGGGAAGTTTGGTTGTAGCGAAATTGGCTCTAGAAGTCGAAACAAAAATGTAACACAACCTTCTATGATGTTTTTGATGAAATTGTCTGCCAGGACATATGAATTTCGTTTGAAGGGAAATTTGGCTGTCTGGAAATTGGTTGTCTGGAAATTGTCTCAAAGTCAAAACAAAATTATTAAATGGTCTTCTATAACAGTTTGGATGAAAATGTCAACCATGAGCTATGGCATGACATGTGATCTTCATTTGAAAAGAAGTTTGGTTGTCTGGAAATTGTCTTTCAAATTCAAAACGAAAATGAAACATGGTCTTCTAGGATGTTCTGAGTAAACTTGTCTGCCAGAACATGTGAATTTCATTCGAAGGGAAGTTTGTCTGGAAATAGTCACTCAAAGTCGAAACAAAAATGTAAGTCTTCTATGGCATTTTGGGTGAAATTGACTGCCTTAATTGAGTCATGTGATTTTCATTTGAAGAAGTTTGGTTGTCTGGAAATTGTCTTTTCAGTCGAAACAAAAATGTCAGATGGTCTTCTATGACATATTGCATACAATTATCTGCCATGACATATGAATTTCATTTGAAGGGGAGTTCATTTGTCAGAGCTAACTGGAAATGGTCTCTCCAAGTCTAAACAAAAATTTTGCATAATCTTCTATAGCATTTTGGGTGAAAATGTCTACCTGACTCTGCCATGACGTGATTTTCATTTGAAGGGAAGTTTGGTTGTCTGGAAATTGTCTCAAATTTGAAACATGAATGTAGCACAATCTCCTATGAAATTTGGGGTGAAATTGTCTGCTGGGACATGTGAATTTCATTTGCTGGGAAGTTTGGTCAACTGGAAATAATCTTTCAGTCAAAACAACAATATTAGATGGTCTTCTCTAACACTTTGGGTGAATTTGTCTGCCATGAGTGATGGCATGACATAGTGATTTCCATTTGAAAAGAAGTTTGGTTGTCTGGAAATCGTGTCTAAAAAATCTTTGGCCAAGCAGTTAACATGTAGGCTTGGAAGGTTACAAAGAATTCTATTGAGTAGTTTACAAGTTCTGTCTCTTTCAAGAGGTGTGCGCCTTTAGTGTGAGCATTTTAAGACATTTTCCAAAAATAGTCACAGCCGACACATGTCAATTTCTTTCGAAGAGGAGTTTGGTGAATTGAAATTTTTCCATATAAAACCGCATGCATTTATTTAAATTGAAGCAAAAATCTAGGATGATCTGTCATAGCATCTTAATCAATAATCATGCCATCATAACTTCTGTGCCAGATTGTATCAACGCCTAACACAGGTTATCCTAAAGTGGTTAACTCCTATAGGTCTAACTTATCTTTTAATTGGGTTACTGGGAAAATGATTTAGTCATTATATAACACGAGGCCAGCTTAAAACACGGCTAAGTTTTTTTTCTCAGTTACCCAGTTAAAAGTAAAGTCATAGGAGTTAACCACTTTAGTATAACCCGTGTTAACATTGATGCAATCTGGCAAAGGTGAATACTTGATCAGCCAACTAAGGACCGCTTCTTGGAATGACATTCTTTTAAATTTTCTTTTGTTCATAATCCATTTTGACTTCTTTTAATGTGATTGCTCCTTCTATTGTTACAGTCCTCACCTGTTTCACATTGAAATAAGTGAGAGAAAAGATCAATGCTTTTTCCTTGCCTGGGGCTGAAGCCTATCTTTGGCACCAGCATCTTATATTTTTGGCTGCAATCACAACTCATTTGTGCAATAATTATCTGCCTGACGTCAGTGATTAATTGTATTCTCGAAAAAGAGTAGGGCTGAGAAGTGAGTAGGTTGTAAAACGACTATTGTTGAGGGCTGATGTTTCATTTGAAAAAAGTTTGGTTACCTAGAAATTGTTTCTCAAAGTCGAAACAAAAAGTTAACATGGTCTTCCATGTGAATTTCATTTGAAGGGCAGTTTGATCAATCGGAAATGGCCACTCCAGTCAAACCAAAAATGAAACATTATCTCTTATGACCTTTTGCACAAAATTCTAGGCCTATGCCATGACATTCAAGTTTCAGCTTTTAAAAGGGACATTTGATTGTTTGGAAATTTGTCAATCAAAGTCGAAACACAATTGTAACATGATCTTCCATGTCATTTTCAGTGAAATTGTCTGCCATGACATAAATTAAATTTGAAGGGAAGTTTGGTTATTGAGAAATAGTCCTTACTTCAAAACAAAAATGTAAGAAAGATACCCCTATGACATTCTGGTGTGATTGTCTGCCGTGACAAGAATTTCATTTGAAGAGAAGTTTAGTTGTCTGAAAAAAAAGTAGCACACTCTAAAAAATTTCAGACAAAATTGGTTTTTAGATTCAAAATGGTTTTTTGAAAAACCAAATTTCAATGCAAAAAACCATTGAAATTTGGTTTTTCAAAAAACCATTTTGAATCTAAAAAACCGATTTTGTCCCGACATTTTTAAGAGTGCATGATCTAATCTTCTATGGCATTTGGTTCAATTGTCTTCCGTGACATGTGATTGTTGGCAATGAATGATGGCATAACAAGTGGTTTTCATTTGAAAGGGATTTTGTTGTTTGGAAATTGTCTCAAAGTCGAACCAAAAATATGGCATTATCTTCTATGACATCTTCATCCTGAAATTGTCTGCCATGACATGAGCATTTCACTCGAAGAAAGGATAAGGTTAAATTTTATTTCAGTTCGGTTTCTTACAATAAAGAACATGAGCCAAAGGCTGGTCACTGAAGAGAACCAAAGATATAAGGTGATCTATCACATTTTGGGTGAAATTGTCTTTCATGACAAGTGAATTTCATTTGAAGGGAAGTTCGGTTGTTTGGAAATAGTCTTTAAGTCATAACAAAATTCTTACATGGTCTTCCATATTATTTTGGGTGAAATTGTCAGCCATGATATGAGAATTTCATTTGAAGGGAAGTTTGGTTGTCTGGAAGTTATCTCAAAGTTAAAACAAAGATATAACATGATCTATCACATTTTGGGTAAAATTGTCTGCCATAATATGTGATTTTCTTTAAAAATCTTTAAAAAGGAAGTCTGTAAATTGTCTTAAAGTCGAAAATAAAATGAAACATAATCTTCTGTGACATTATGGGTGAAAATCATGTGGTTAAACGGTGAAGATACTCACCAGAAAATTAAATGGTTAAGTGGTGAAGAGACAATCACATGGTGGTTAAGTGGTGACAGAATCATATGGTTGCCGTTTGAAAATACATATCAGTTTCCACATGATAACTAAGGGGTTAGTTCACGTGTTAACCATCAGTTTACCATGAGTTTAGTCAGCTGGGTTATGACATTTTCATTATGCCATCATAACAGCTTTGGAATAACTTTCTTTTTAATTTTCTTTTACAAGTACATTATTCATTTTGACTTTTTAAGTGATCGCTCCTTCTTGAGTTGCAGTCCTCACCTGTTTCTCACTGAAATAAGTGAGAGCAAAAGATCAATGCTTTTTCCTTGCCTGGGGCTGAAGCCTATCTTTGGCACCAGCATCTTATATTTTTGGCTACAATCACAACTTATTTGTGTAATAATTATCTCAGCCTGACGTCAGTGACTAATTGCATTCATGAAAAAGAGTAGGCTGTAATAAGACTATTGTTGAGGGCTGAAGTGACGAGTTGATAAATGACAGATGGGGATTCAATGAATCAACACACAAGAAGATTTAGAGAAAAGTATAAACTAACATATCTCTAGATCTTTTTCGAGAGGAAAACGTTTGCGGATGAATACTTATGAATAGTAGTCTTTGGTATCCAGGCAGAGGCATAAAAAACATGAAAACAATCTTGAACACACCTTTATATATAATTGTACATCCTTTATATATATGTCAAAGTCAAAGAGACTGCATTTATTCTTTTTCTCACTGGAGATTCAGCCTTAGCCTGCTCTACCTGTTGCTGGAATAATGTAACTGGCATACAGCCCAATCGGATAATATATGGAAGAGAAATTTTTGGCCATCTTCATCAGTTCTTTGATCTAACACAAGTGAAAAGACACTTTGATTAAAGTATAAAATTAAAAAAAGCTTCTTGTCATCAATTCAGAGACTGAATTCATTGATAATATTGATCACTTTTAGTTTTCCAGGGTTTAGACTTTATAAGCCTTCAAAAAATATTTACGAATTTGTCGCTTACATCTTGTATTGTTTTGGATATCCAAAATTCTGCAATCTTAATTTTCATAAGCATAACCATTTTACAGAAACAATGGCAATGGAAGTGAAAGAATAACATTTTTCATTAATATTTGTTTCATTCAATCTCCTCTATTCTCTTAAACAGATTCTTATACCCCCCCCCCTTGGAAATAGGAGTGCAATATAAACCAAAATCTTAAAATTGACATCACTCAAAAGTCTCGTGATCTTGATCTGCCGTCTAAAATTGTGTCCTTTTAGTTTTCGAGCTTCATTTCGAAAATCCTCAACTTTCTTAAGCGACACTGTGCATCGGAGTCATTCGGAGAAGGTTTTGTGTGTTGTGGTTTCAACAATAAAGATCAAGAGGTGTTTGGAATTACTTGGCAAGAAACACAATCAGGTTGGTGCTTAAATTAAATGGCCTGGGGTGCAATCTTTTGCCTTGCTTATAAGTTGTAACTCCACTTACAGTAGACAGCTCCCAAACTACAGCACCATGTTGCACAACCAAGAAAAATTAGGATTTGTAAACATTTTCAGAATTTTCAGGCAAATGTCAGGTGATCTTTTAATTGTCTTTTTATTATCAACATGCAAGATAGAGCACTTGTCTACAAGCAAGATCTAGCACGTGTGTGGATCAGGGTTGGGTACAAATGCAAATGCATTTGCATTTGCATTTGTAAATGTCGCATTTGAATCCGCATTTAAATGTTTTTAGAAAAATGCAAATGTATTTGCATTTGCATTTGCATTTGAATGCTAAACATTTGCATTTGCATTTGCATTTGCGTTTTTAGAAATGAAAACATTTGCATTTGCATTTGCATTTGAGTAAAAAGCATTTGCATTTGACAAATGTTTTGTCAAATGCATAGGTTATTTCACAAATTAGCAAGAAATATTGCACTGTGAGATATCTTAGAAATAGAAATTCTATACTTTGATATGACAGGTACCAATAAGCAATTAATAGGATTGGCAAAAAAAAAAACACAATAAAAGATAGACTATGAGTGGGTGAATTATGAATTAAAAATATATTGAAATATACTAACTGTAAATTAATTTTGGCATTTTAAGAACTTTTGAAGATTACAGTGGTATGATCATTCTGTACCAAATAGGCCTACATCATTTCATATAAAATGAGGAGTAACTGACTCTTTTTAAAATCAATGTGCAAATTGCCAATAGTTTGATTATGTAGAATATTGTAGATGCTGTATAAATTCACTGCCAATTGCAGGATTATCATTTAGGGGTTTCCAGAATCATTGAGCCATGAAGCTGTGAATGCAATGTCATGGGTGAGTGGTTATTGAATACTGAAGTCTGAAGCAAATAGTTATTTAGGGAAAATACCTCTTCTCTTTAATATAATTATTCTTTTATGTAGCTATCTAATCTTTTTGTTTGTCAATATGCAATATTGCAATAGTTAGAAAGTATAATTAGGCTACTGTGTAAATGCACTCACTGCCAATTGCATGGCTATTATTAATTTTGGGGGTTTTCCTAAACATTGAACCATGAAGTTGAGAATGCAATGTCATGGGTGAGTGGTTATTGAATACTGAAGCAAAAAATTATAAGGGGGAAACTATTTCATCTAATTAATATAACATTATTTTAAGTAACTATCTCATCCTTTTTTGCTTGTCAGTATGCAAATGCACTTTGGTAAATATAATTACTGTGTAAATGCACTCACTGCCAATTACATGACTATTATTAATTTTTGGGGTTTTCCTAATCATTGATCAATGAAGCTGTGAATGCAATGTCATGGGTGAGTGGTTATTGAACACTGAAGCAAATCAAATCAGGGGAAAACCCTACATCAGTTATATGTGTGACCATGCTTCAAGATATCAAAAAGTGATAATTGCAAGATAAAATACAGTTGTTTATTCTAAACATATATGTATGTCAATTGCAATAAACAATGCAATTTTTTTTATTGCTATCTTTGCACATACTGTAGAATATCTCAAATATTTGAAGTTTTAATTTCCAAAGACATGTAGACAGATAGATAAGTGGTTGACCGATTGTTTTCTTGACTGATTGATTGCTTTACTGATTGATTCCTATGGATAAATATGCGGTCTGATTGTTATTAGTTTGAATCTAAATACTTTATGGAGCAAATTTAATTATTGCTATTTGAATAATATCCTCTATTGCTTGTTATCACTTTTTCAGAAAATATGTCATGTTTTGTTTGGTACTAAAAGCAGTCTGAATATATAGCATAAAAGGCCCAAATATAACTAGTTAGAAACATCACTAAAAAAGATAATCAATTGATAATCTGCTACCAATTGGCCTTTGATTGAACGATGAAGAGAAGTACTTCCGGAAAGTATAATGTGAAATTACACATATAAAACATTTGAAAAATATCAAATGCATTTGCAAATGTATTTGCATTTGCATTTAAATGCTTTTGAAAATAGCACATTTGCATTTGCATTTGAATCATTCTGAAACATTTGCATTTGCATTTAAATGCTTTTGACTGAGAAGGCATTTACATTTGCATTTGCATTTGGTCATTTCCGAAACATTTGCATTTGCATTTAAATGTTTTTTATCGCATTTGTACCCAACCCTGGTGTGGATGACTGGATGCATTAATAACTAGTGCATTGGTGTACGTGCAAGATCTAGCACTTGTGTACATGCTTTTTAGTACACTAGTGTACATGCACATTTTTCCACATGCAAGATCTGTCACTAGTGTACATGCTTTTTTGTACACTAGTGTACATGCACACAAGTTTGTCTACACGCAAGATCTAGCACTTGTTCACATGCTTTTTTGTACGCTATACATGCACACTTGTCTACATCCAAGATCTAGCACTTTAGTAGATGCGCGCAGTATCAAGCACATGCAAGATCTGGCGCTTGTGCAGATTAATTATCTAGCACATTAGTCTACATACAAGATCTAGCACTTGTGTAGATGTATTATCTAGCACACTTGTCTACATACAAGATCTAGCAATTGTGTCTATGCATTATCAAGCACATTACTGTAGACTACATGCAAGATCTGGCGCTTGTGCAGATTACCTAGCACACTTTTCTACATGCAAGAATAGATCTAGCACTTGTGTAGATGCCACACTTGTCTACATTTTGCTCTTGTGTACATGCTTTTTTGTACACTAGTGTAGATGCACACTTGTCTACATGCAAGATCTAGCACTTGTGTAGATGCCAGATCTTGCGTGTACACTGGTGTGCCAGACAATGCATCAACACAACTGAGAGATCTTACCTTTACACTAGGAAGGTGCTAGATAATGCATGACCACTGGACACTGGTACCAGTCTACACTGCGTTCCCAATTATTATGCAACCATAATTTTGTCCCATTGAAATAGCATTGTAAATGGGAATGACCTGAATTCATTGCAAGATATCATTCAAGTGCACTGGAGAAATTTGATTTTCTTTGGTTTGGGGGAGAGTTCTAGACCTTAGGAAAGCAGAGTATGAGGATGATAGTGATTCCATAATTTGTCTTGCTGACACAGAGCTTTTATTGCAAAAAGATTGCCATTTCCATGTTATTTCAATGCAAGGTAATATTATCATTTGCTTACGTGCAAAAACACCAACGTTTCAAATGGTGCTTCTATTTTTCATTCAGTGTCAAGGGGTAAGTGTTCATGGTATTTTAAGATCAGCTTAATTGATTTTGGGTGGTAATGGGTGCCCTTTCTTGAAATTGCATAATAATTGGGAACACCACAAAATGTTATTATATGGTGTAACTCCTCATTGAGCAAATGGAATTGGACAACATTTACAGGATATTTGCTCCGTGGCACACACATCATTTTGTGTAAAGGACATCCTTATAGTGTTATTTCATTTTGAGATATCACAAAAAACAATGGTTGCATAATAATTGGGAACGCGGTGTAGTACACTAGCTAAATGTGCTAGATGTTGCAATGAGTATAGCTCGAACATGTCTTTTATTACTCAGGCATTTTTCCATGCCTCAGCAAATTTTCCAGATTTATCTTGCCCACACTTTATTCACAAGCACAGGTACTCCCAACTGCTCACATCATCCTCACTTGGGCTTTTCACTGGGGCTTTTCTTGGACATTGGCCACATTCCCTGGAAGCATCTTGGCATAATTACTGTAAATCCCACGAATTTATAGATCACAAGATCATCTCATCCTTTGATGTGGCAGTGAATTGAGGAATGGCATGTTGCATGGATTGATTTTTCTAATGGGCATAATTGTTCACTTGTTGAGATATATCCGGGAGATATATCGGGTGTTCTTGCTGATGCTACACAATCTGATTTAGTCCTCAAAAATCGAATCTTTGTCTTTGCAGCTTCATCAGCGAGTTTAAAAATAATTTTTATTTTCAGCGGATCCTCATGAGACATAGAAATATCATAAAATGGAGGGTGACTTTGAACAGTCTGGGTGATTTTGAACACTTTTCAAAAAAGACAGCTCCTCTGTGAAAACAAAGAAAAAATAGATAGAAGGGGTGCTTGAATTTAACTGTTTTCTACTGTGGTCTATATCCTCAGCGAGATTCCGCGAGACTGGAATGACGTCACTCTCTTCTCGTATGCAGCCGGGAAGACGCGTCTGGTGAAACGCGAATTTTAATCTTTCATAATCGAGTTCAAAACACGGCAACTGAGGCCGAGATTTTGTTATTTTGTTTGTTCAAATGTTGTTTGGGCGTCTGAGGCCCTTAATAATTATGGATGACGGCGTCTGAGGCCGATTTTGGTGTTTAAGTTTGGTGGCGTCTGAGGCCACGTTAGAAGTCTGCAGCCATTTTGGCTCTTATGCCTTGATCTCGCCCTGGAACGAATGCTGATGGACAAAATTACAAATTTGGTATCTGAGACCATGAGAGATCCATTTTGTCTGGTATTTGAGGCTGGATGAGCCATCAATTCTGTTGGTCCATAGGCTGGTTGTCTGGCTGTGGTTTGCAGTGGTAGCACATGCGTAGTCATGGTGTTTTCCAATGATCTGACAGGGGATGGTTGTCATGATCGTACAAACTTGTCAGGGGCATTTTGATGCTCTTTGACGCTTGGATTGCTTCAAGTACTATTGTACTCCAGACAGTTGGCAATTTCTTATGCCTTTGGCTGTACTGGACTCTTCGCTCTTGTTGTTTCTATGAAGGTGGCAAAATTATGTAATACAGGGTGTTGTGAGTGCCTATTTATATTGCGACGGTGCTATTTTTTAGTTGAGGGGCAATTTATTTGGTTTGGTTCTGCAAATCATGTTGAGAAGTGATGTGTTACATATAATGTGGTACCTTTGATTTGCCTGAGAGAGGGTGACGGTCTTGCCATTTTAGCATATATATGATGAGCCTTATCTAAGCTCGATGGTTCGGATTCCATCCAATCTTACTCATGTTATTCGGCTCTGCGGCTCTGGATTTCAGTGCCTAAATTTGCCGAAATTTCTCTAAGGACTGTTTTGTGTCATATCTGTAATTCCACCTTCATATGGTTGATGGTTTGGAATTGTGTATCTCACTTTTCAATTGGTTCTCTAATCTGTATGGTCTTGGACATTTATCCAGTTTCTCCTTTTGTCTGGAATGTTTATGTTATATTGCTTGATATTCCATGTCTCTGGATTACAGTGACTCAGTTCATACCAATTCGACTGTCTCTAATGCCTCTAATTTGTGGTGGCTATATATTTATGAAATACATTCCACATTTCAATATATCATCTGTGTGGAGGTTATGTTATTATGTTATATATTATGTCTGGTAATTTTTGATATCACCCAGAGTACCTTTCGACAGTCATTATTGAGATGTTTATATTCGACTGTCATTAAGATGTTTATATTCGACTGTCATTATTGGGATGTTTATATTTGGATTACATTGAATACATGTTGTAAATTTGTAATTTTGCCATTTGTTTCGCCATTTTGTGAGGTTTGGAGGAGATTGATTTTAGATTATTATTGTAAATGATGGATTGGCCTAAACTTAGAAAATATATGTAAGGCAGGGGCCAACTCCATATCTTAATGACAGTCGAAAGGTACTCTGGGTGAGGATATTGGTTAGGGAGAGCAGTGAATCATTGAACTTTTTGCAAAAGAAAGGGAGGAGTATAATTGGCTATCATATAGATATGCATCACTTGGGATATTTTGAGCCATTTGAATTATATGCGCTTTACATATCTGCTTATATAAGTAACCAAATGGTGACATGCTAAATAGTGTGCCTTTTCAAAAAATATATTTCGCATTTTGAATGACTGCTTGTCTGACAAAAATGAAAATTGTCTGACCAGAGCTGTCTCCTTGTCAGACAAAATGTCTGACCAAAGTCAGTTTGCTTTCGCGTGCACTGTGTCTGATAATTGTCTATCTACTTATTATACAAAGAGTATGGTAATTAAAGCATCATGCGGCACATTATTATGTACTAGTTATTAAAATTGATTGGATGTCGGATGGTCTCAAAAAACAACCCATATAATATTTCTGATTATATCACTAGGACTGGATTAGCTCTGTAGCAAGCCACTCTGAGGCACACCCATGTAGCTGGCATCAGTGATGCTGAAGCAGCGCTAACCTGCTAAGGAGCACTAAACGGCACACCCATTTTTCTGGCAAGCGAGCTTGACGAATGAGCTTGCGAATGAGCTAGTGCACAAAAAAATCCATGTTGGTTTTTTGCATTGAAATTTGGTTTTTCAAAAAACCATTTTGAATCTAAAAAACCAATTTTGTCTGAAATTTTTTAGAGTGTAGGAATAGGCCACAGTGTCATGTATCGCAGAGCAAATCAGGAGCCACTTCAAAGGGGAACTGCAGCAACTGATCCAGCACATCTGAGATCACTTCTGAGATCATCTTGTTCCGGGCCCACCAGACAGATCCGCTGCCTCCGATTTACAGGTGTCAGGTTGATGGAAATCTATAATTTCCATCACCTGTCTTTCTCAGGATGCCTTTCTGTCAAGGGCCATGCTTCACCTGAAGACCCAGTGAAGGGGCAATAAACACATTTATGAGGCCATATCTGATGCCATATGGGTGGAATAAAGCACAATAAAGCCAAGCTGCACATATGAATTATTTATGCAAATGAACATATTATCATGAACCAATCACATGTATTTCTTTGCAAGTAATGCAGCGTTTAGTTCAGTTGAATAAAAAGTCCTAAAATGAAGTGACATAATACATGTATGCATGTAAACATTGTATCACATTTGTGGATATAAGCCTACACAATTGGCAAATAAGTGGTTAAGAAATGTCAACAGATGAAAGACAAGGCTGTAATACATAGATGGTGCCCTTGACTCTTTCTCTCTTTGCTAGAAGTCAGAGGGGGAGACAGGTGGAGATGGGGGGTTGGTCCAGGCCTCCATGGGCACAAGGCTGGAGGTATTCTCAGTGTCAAAGCACAGGGACTGGTCTTCAGGAGACAGTAACATTTTCTCCAAACGTTGTAGCATGTCTTTGTAAACAGGAGCTATATACAAGTCAGACATGGTCTTCATTACCAAGCTGTAAGCCTTACGCAAGTTCATACATCGGAAAGCCATTAGGTATTGCATGACGGCCACTACAGAAAGACTGTTGCCAGTCACGCACTGAACCAGCACCCTCTTGTTTGCCCTTCTCGCACCGTCTATGAACTTATTAATCTGCTCCATGTAGCCTTCGAACTCCGAAGGGCAACTGACACTCAGTCGGAGAGTCGTCTTCATGTGTCTGGTGTCCGAGCCACAGGGACAGGGCCATCGGGTGCGTCCAGTGTTTGGTGTCTCTTCACCAGTGTCCGCCTTACAGTCCGATAATTTGATGATGCTACTAATAAACAAACGACACATAAGCCTCTCGTTATCCACCGCCTCGGCATTTCCTATGTACAGGTAATCCAAAACTTTAGCAACTCGGGGCTTCGGAGGGTCGGTCGCACTACTCTCTTGGCCCGTCAGTTGCTGGCTACTGGATAATCTTGGCGGAGTGTCTGATAAGCTCTTCATCAGATTGGGTCGCCCCTTGAAGTGATCTCCGGTGTCTAGTAATGGGCTGTTTGCAGCCAATTCAGGAGCACTGTGTCTATAGGACCTCCTCGGAGAAATGGATCGAGTGTGGGATGTGGTGAATATATTGGGCACAGTGAGCAGCCCTGTCGGACTCTTCTGGGTCTCATGTCCACCTTCTTGGTTGATCAACCTTCCGTCAGAAGACTTGCTATGGCGGACGGGCATCTTCTTAAATGGCTTAGGTTTCTGGGCGGGCTCTTCTTCGGCGAGGTTTGGGCAAGAGGTGGACACAGTTGACCCAAGGTCCTCCGTCATTCGTGGGGGAGGTCTTACTGGGGGAGAGTTTGTGGGGGTTGAGATAGTCTTCTGTTTTACCAGGCGTCGGATGTGTCCGGGGGCGGACTCTATTTTGATGGGAGGGGTTCTGACGGGGCTGTGCTGGGCAAATGTTACCATACCGGTGGAGATTGTGGTGGATCGCGTCAACGGGCCTCTGCTCCCTGGTCTGCGTGGGGTTACTGCCGTATTGACTATGAAGGGATTGGTTGTCGAAGGACTGGTTCCTGTCGTGGGAGCCATTTCAGGAGATGTTCTTGATAGATTCAAGGAGTAGCGAAAAGGGTCCGAGGTGAGGACCAGGGCAGTTGAGTCTGTACGGGACAATCTCTTCTTTAGGGGATGAGCAGGCTGGGTGGATGGGCTGGCCACATCAACACTGGTCGTCCTGGCCAGGCCTCGCCGAGCTCCAGGAAGGTCATGCATCCCTGCTGGCGATTGCATAGTCACCATATCTCCCGACTCGCGTCAGCTGCTGGCCACCTCATCTGCAAGCAAAATATACCTTTTTAGCTATCGTACATGCATATATTGCAAGTCATAATCTTGAGTCTTCCGCATACACTCCCCAAGAAAGAAAGGTCCATAGGGTGCATTAAAATACCTGGCCAAGACAACGGCATCACATATATATACGCTAAACTTTCTGAAAACCAAATAATCGATGCACCATAGTATCATATGTTCAACTTAGTGCCCAGCACCTTACACCGCATCTGACGAAATTATGCAAGTAGGTTATTTTACATTGGTATGAAAACGTTTGGGCCTAATGTCTCATCCTTTTCACATAAGCGTTGGCTTGCTATGAGACATCTTCCATGTAACTTTCATCACATTCCGTTGGGGCAAAGTTGAGTTATGCCATATATTGGAATATTTTGGTGTCTTATGAAATTACACAAAATCAACATATTAAGTGGAGGGGCCTTGATAATGTTAAATTTTCAAATTACTGCACTCCAGTCGTTAGCGTCTAATCAATTAGCAACTTTTCATATCAAAAAAATTTGCATACTTGCTGCCTCTGCCAAGCTGTACACATTAATTGTCTCCATTGATATAACATCGGTTTTGCATATATTTTTCGAATGAATGCTTGCGAAAACCTCAAAGAGGTTCTGATCTTTAAAAACAAGTTACTACCAGTTACCTTATTCTATCTATTGAGCTCAGTACAAAGGTCACTGAAGTAACTTGTCTCCCTTTAAACTGGCTAGCAATCAAAATTCACATCCATGACCTGCCATTGGAATAGCATTGCAATCAGAATTTCCTTATTCAAAATTTTGTCAATTCCCAATGCATAACTTATCACTCAGTTTCATTGAATTAAACGGATAGAAAAAGGTTATTTCTAAAGTCATTTTCAAAAGAATCGGAATCATTTTGAGACTATGGGGAGCATAAATTAAAACATTTATGCAAATCCTATGTTATTCCAATGGAGACAATTAATGCGTACAGCTTGGCAGAGGCAGCAGGTAAGCAAATTTTTTCAATGTGAATAGTTGCTATATGATTAGATGCTAATGACTGGAGTGCAGTAATTTGAAAATTTAACATTTTCAAGGCCCCTCCACTTAATATGTCAATTTTGCGTAATTTCGTAAGACACCAAAATATTTGAATATATGGCATAACTCAACTTTGCCCAAAAGGAATTGGATGAAAGTTACATGGAAGATGTCTCATAGCAAGCCAATGCTTATGTGAAAAGGATAAAACATTTGGCCCAAATGTTTTCATACCAATGTAAAATAACCTGCTTGCGTAATTTCGTCAGATGCGGTGTAGATGGTTCAGCCAAAGGTTATAACCAGAGACCAAGGGCCAAGGTGTTGGGGTAGCTTCACACCGCCAGGTATCAGAGCTGGGGTGTAGGATGTGCTATTTATTGACACATCATAGCAGACTTGCTCACCTAGCACCTGGTGAGAGAACTCTACATGATAATAGGGCATGTGAAAATGCTTCATGGTACCGCATGGGCATCTGTAGGGAACATTTCTATTTGTTCTTATGGTATACGCTGCTGTCTTTGGGTAAATTTAGTTGGACTAAATCTAGAGGAACCTAAGACATCATACTCGATGACATAAACTAAAGCCTGTTTGCCTCGTATCAACCATTTCTTGATCAATGTCAGAATGCCAAATGCATTCAAACGGTAACTTGTGGCAAACATGGCAGCAAGTTGTTGCTTAGGCTTAGGATTACTTGAAAGAATGTCAGCCATTCAAAAGCCATTTTATGACATTTTATATGTGTTTAGAAACAATAGACTAATCTGTTCCCCCAAGGTTAAAATAATCGCTTGGATCAGTTTTAGCAACAAATCAGGGAAAAAAGAGAAAGTTAATGTAGGCTGGAATGTCATGTTCCTGATATGGGCCATTTTGTGTCATTTGATCAAAAGAAACATGATATTTTCAGATATAAATCATGCAATTTATTTTGAACTCACCAGCAGACATAGAAGGAAATTTGTAAACAAGATTTTTTTAAAATTCAAGGCAATTTTAGTTTGCAGCACAGGTGCAAAAATGTTATTGTACAACGTCATGATCCTGAGTGGGTTTGAAGCATGGGCGGCCATACTAATCATTGAGAGACAAAAGGTATCAGGGCCAGCAAATGGCTTCAGTCCACCTATATACTAGCATATGACAAATCAAAGAAATGCCCAAGATATGTATGTTTTGATAGATTTGTCACAGATTCATCAAATTTGACAGTTGATTATGATAAACATTTTCTCAAAATTCAGTTATTTTTGGGTTTTGTTGGTTCTATAAGTTGTAGATTCGTATCTACTTCTATCTTATGTCAAACTGCTAAAAACACATAGTAACAATGTACAACAGTTTGTGATCACTCCTGTTGATGTATGTTAATTAGAATTTGTCATGTGATTTTGGAATAGGCTCCCACTAGTTATGCATTTCTTCAAAATATGCAAATACTATTTAAGGAAAAAATTATTTGAATGTGACAACAATATCAAAATGAGTGAGATGTACAAGGTCAAATATTGCATTTGCACCATATCTGTACGTCATTTGCAAAATGACCCTGCCTCTGTAATCTCCAAATTCGAATTGCATACGCTTGTATTGTCTTATAGGGTATTATTGGTATGCGTGCGCGTGGTTTGAAGCCGTGCAGCCACAGACCTGCTGGACTTTCAGTGTAGCATGCTGATAGATTATCTTTCTACATCTGATTATTCATCTACTTCGCCATCTTTGCCATTTGCATCTCGATACAAGATCTCCTCTACGACATGAACCGTCTGAGCTAAGCCACAGTATGCGTGTGACGTGTCACGTATAAGTGGTATTTCTCATAATCACACCGATACTCCCACATTACTGCCCTGCATGTCTAAATTTAGCCCAGGGTTGCACAAACTTTGATGATGACATTGTGTCTCCACACATGTTTCCTTACTTCCCTTGAGAAATGCACCTGCTGGGCCCTTGGTGTCGAATAGAGTAAGGACAAATTGCAAGTGAGATATTGTTACAACACATTCTTGCTATGGGCGGACATCGCCTTAAAAAGAAGGAGCAATACTTCTAGACAGCAAACAGTAGAAACCAATTCAGAATGAAAGAATAAGACCACGTGACCTGAAGAAGATAAACAGACCAGAATGACGTCACTGTCAATAAATCCAACGTGTCCAACTGCTGATTAATCCCCCTGATAAACTGAAAACTAGCAAGTGACCTTGGATATGGTGATATTAAACCAGGCCTGCAAATATTATTGAGAAGCGCAAAATTGCAAAAAGTTTGTTTTTTTAACTGTCCACAAGTAATGGGGCAGAGCATTTTTTATGAATTTTCGACTGGGAGACCGATGGACCTTTGTAGCGCTGTGATGCATATTTAGGCTCGTAATTGTCATTGTAATTGCGCGACATATATTATATAGATAGTGGAGGGTGAGGAGACCAATATTGACTTTTATTAGCCGAAGCAGTATTTTTTGGCCTTCGGCCTCGACCAATATTACTGCTTCGGCCAATAAAACTCAATATTGGTCTCCTCACCATCCACTATCTATACAATATTGATCAGCTTAAGATCCATGAGATACGTTTATGTAATGACATACTTGCAAAAGGGACTTTACAGTGTTGAGCTGACTGCTAATTTAATACTAGGGCTAAATCAAATGTTATTTAATGAATGTCTCCAGGAAAATTGGTCGCCCAGTGACACCAATTTGGCAATGACTGGGAGACCAAATCTGTCCACTGGGAGACCGCAAGCAGTTTCAAAGCTCGTCTGTTAAGGTGAAATCTATCAATGTGTGCCTGATTATCACCCACAGGCCAATCCATGAGACTAATTTTATAAGTGAAAGACTAAGCTTCTTGTAAATTCAGCGATGGACAGACAGCTGAACCTGCCCTATTGTCCTTATAACGTAATAGATGACATCTCAGAGTACTTCTTCAACCATCTTGAACAATATATTACATTAGATTATTTATAGAAATCTGTACTGAACACGGTGGAAGTTCCACAGAAAAATCATGTGTACGATGACGCAGTCACGTGTACCATATATCATGCACTGGATTTAGTGCATAAGTAGGGATATGCACATATCTATACTTATATCAAGGATGACACTGCATCATACGTACAGTTTTTACCTCAGGACAATTCTTGCAAGTCAGTCAAACTTATGCTCAATTCTAAGTATTGGTACGTCTCCAACTCTCTAATGCAGCAAGAACTAGTTGTTACCAGAACCGCAAGCGGTTTCAACGCTCTTCTGTTGATGTGAAATATGACCGATTATCACCCACAGGCCAATAACTGGATCTAATTTATAACTGAAAGTGAAAGACTAAGGTCCAAATGGACAATTGAACAATGGTGCCCAAATATTGGGTCACAGTGACATTTCCATCACCGGTGCTCCAAACATCTCTTAATAATTAATATAATTTATATTAGCATAATTATTAGGGATGGACATCGTTTCACGATATATCGGTTAAACCGTATCGATCATTCGATACGATAATTGAAATCGAACGGTTAGCAATATCGTATCGAACTGATAATGCCTCAATTGCGCTATTTTGCTTGAAAAATGTATTAACTTGCACAGTTTAGGTTTAAAATGTCACCAAATGTTGAGAAACACATGAGATTGTTGCCACTTCAGATTCCTGTCTCACGCAAGATCTCATTTTGTGATGCAAAATGTGAGTTTTGCTGCATAAATTTTCAGTGAAATTAGTTTATGGCACAATTTGTGTATCGCAATACGTATCGAAAACTGAAAATGAGTATTGACGATATGTATCGCATCGAACTTTGCAAACGATGTTCACCCCTAATAATTATGGTAACAATGCATTTGCTGCTCAGTGCTACGTTTACAAATCCACTGGAGTGTCCTCAGATAGACCTAACGGCCATACATGCAGAGAGAGAGATCAACATAGATCTGGTGCACACGCCCTTTGACACAGTATCCCATGCTCAGATCAGACACTGCATGCCAAGGGTGAAGAGAAACAGGGCAGACATGAAGAGCTTGGCAATGTTGGCATGCACCTGACATACAATACAACATGTCACTGAAATAGATTGCAAATGACTGAAAATACAGCTGTAGGGAAACAATGGGCAAGACTAGCACCTTGACTTCACAGCCATCACAGGCTTACAGTATGCAAGTAATATATCGAACAGATATATCTGAACAAAATGTTGGATCCAGAATGAAGTATCAAAACATTAGTACATAAAAAAGTTTTCTTATTTTTCTCACAGAAAAAAGTATGATTTGGAAATATTTAAAATGTTCCATATTTTCCCCCCATGCTTGGGTCTTATGCAAATGGGTTCATAATGAATGTGGTGTAAAAAGAACAAAACTTATCAAATTTCGTCAATAGATTGTGCAGGAACCTTTGGAGAAAACTTTCCTTGTCATAATATAATTAGTTTGATAGCTCCACTCCTTTTTAAAAATATATAATCAGAAAACGTGGTCTGTAAAAGGTTCAGTCAGCAAAATAAAGCATTTCTGGTCCTGTTTGTTAGCACTCAAGTTTTCCCGCACCTTGCTGTATCACTCAACAATGACTTACATCCACAAGGCAAAAGTCTCAGAGCACAAAGTTTGAGGCATAACAGCATTTCGAAAAGAGGCAAATATGTATTTAGCGTAATACAATGAAAACCTTGAATGTCAGCAGCTGCCTACCTACTACATGTATGTCCTTATATGTGAAACTTGCAGTCAAAAATGCTAGTGTCACCTTTCTTCATTTTCAATAGAAAAACAAGACGGTACATTACATTTTGAGGGAACAAAAAAAAGTATTTTGCCCCACAACTCCATTAAACCCCAGGTTTCCCTATACCCCTCAACCAACTTGGAACTGGAAACTGACCAGTGCATAAATTTACATTATGTAGGCTGTAAGGCAGGCCCTCCACATTTTTTTGGAATTTTACTAATTGGCATTTCAAAAAGATTCCTCCTCATGCACGAATGTGTTGAATCAGCCCAATCAGAACTGAGCCTTCTCCAAGAGTGGACATTCACTAAGTGCTAATGCTTTGAAAATTCAAATTACAGGTGTGCATGAGAAATGTCTGATTTCAAGGGCTGCAAAATACCGATGGACTTCTTGTTTAGGAGGCGAGGAAGCTGAATAGCCTTTGCAGGTGAAATAGACCTGACTTGCGGTTCTGCTAGAAAATATTCTTTGCTCTGTGTTGCTTTCTTTACTTCGCAAATCAATAGGGTCTCGATCACACATCTCCCTTCAAAGTGTAGACCATGGCCTTTTACTCTCCATATATGTATAGGTTATTCACCTAGGGAGAGGCAATATGTGGTAATAAACACATATTGCCGATCCCGCGGTGAATAACCGGCTTATACCATAAGACAAAACTGAAACTTGTCATTTGTTGCTGTGGGTTTTTCACAGCTTCACTTATTATTCTCCCATGGGAGGATAACTGGACAACAAAGAATATGGGATTTATTGCAGTGAAATACTGGCTCATGATTGGCTCACAGAGGTGTCGAATGGTATAAATCTGGTAATTTCATGTGCCACATGTCGGTTCATAAACAAGAAGAATAATATTAGTCCTATCAAATCATTCATCAGCTTTGAACAGAATGCCGAAAAATCTAAAGATCGACTTATCGAGACCCAGTCATTTTGACACAAGCCTTCTTATAGATTCAGTGACGGACAGACAGCTGAACCTGCCCTATTGTCCTTATAACGTAATAGATGACATCTTAGAGTACTTCTTCAACCATCTTGAACAATATATTACATTAGATTATTTATAGAAATCTGCACTGAACACGGAAGTTCCACAGAAGTCATGTGTACGATGGTGCAGTCACGTGTACCATAAATTATATCGTGCACTGGATTTAGTGCATAAGTAGGAAAATACACAGATCTATACTTGTATCAAGGATGACACTGCATCATATGTGCGCTGTTTTTACCTCAGGACGATTCTTGCATGTTTGTCAAACTTATGCTCAATTCTAAGTAATGGTGCGTCTCCACTGCAGCAAGAAGTTGTAACCAGAACCGCAAGCAGTTTGAGCGCTCGTCTGTTAATGTAAAATCTATCAATGTGTGACTGATTATCACCCACAGGCCAATAACTCGATCTAATTTTATAACTGGAAGTGAAAGACTAAGGTCCAAATGGACAATTGAACAATGGTGCCGAAATATTAGGCCACAGCACCATTTCCATCACTGGTGCTCCAAACATCTGTTAATAATATAATTAAAATATAATTAATATTAGCATAATAATGGTAACAATACTTTTGCTGCTCAGTGCTACGTTTACCAATTCACTGGAGTGTCCTCAGATCTAACGGCCATACATGCAGAGAGAGAGATCAACATAGATCTGGTGCACACGCCCTTTGACACAGTATCCCATGCTCAGATCAGACACTGCATGCCAAGGGTGTAGAGAAACAGGGCAGACATGAAGAGCTTGGCAATGTTGGCATGCACCTGACATACAATACAACATGTCACTGAAATAGATTGCAAATGACTGAAAATACAGCTGTAAGGAAACACTGGGCAGGACTAGCACCGACTTCACAGCCATCACAGGCTTACAGTACGTAAGTATTATATCGAACAGATATATCTGAACAAAGGTTGAATCCAGCATGAAGTATCAAAACATTAGTAAATAAAAAAGTTTTCTTACTTTTCTCACAGAAAAAAATTATTATTTTGAAAAATTCTAATCTTCCCTATTTTCCTCCATGCTTTGGGTTTTATGCAAATGGTTTCATAATTAATGTGGTGTAAAAAGAAGAACAAAACTTATCAAATTTAGCCAATAGATCGTGCAGCAACCTTTGGAGAAAACCTTCCTTGTCATAATATAATTAGTTTGAAAGCTCCACTCTTTTAAAAAAATATATAATCAGAACAATTGGTCCGTAAAAGGTTCAGTCAGCAAAATAAAGCATTTCTGGTCATGTTTGCTGGCACTTAAGTTTTTCCCCACCTGGCTGTGTCACTCAACAAAGACCTACATACACGAGACAACAGTCCAAGAGCAAAGAGTTTGAGGCATTACTGCATTTCCAAAAGGGGCAAATATTTAGTGTAACACAATGAAAACCTTAAATATAAACAGCTGCCTACCTACTTCATGTATGTCCTTATATATATGTGAAACTTGCAATCAAAAATGCTAATACCCCCTTTCTTCATTTTCAATAGAAAATCAAGATGGCAGTTCATTATATTTTGAGGGAATAAAAAAAACATATTTTGCCTCACAACTCCATTACACCCAATCCTTCAGTCTTCAGGGCTAGTGATTACCACCCCCGACAGCATGGAGGATGGTTACACCCCAGGTTTCCCTATACTCCTCAACCAACTTGGAACTTTGAACTGGAAACTGACCAGTGCATAAATTTACATTATGTAGGCTGTGGGGAAGGCCCTCTGCCTTTTCTTGGAATCTCACTAATTGGCATTTCAAAATGATTCCTCCTCATGCACGAACGTGTTGAATCAGCCCAATCAGAACCGAGCTTTCTCCAAGAGTGGACATTCACTAAGTGCTAATGCTTTGGACATCCAAATTACAGGTGTGCATGAGAAATACCTGCAGTCTTGCATCCATGCCTGATTTCAAGGACTGCAAAATACCAGTGCATTTCTTGTTTCAGAAGTCGAGTCTTAACCCTTTTACTGATTCACACGGTGAAAGCTGAATAGCCTTTGCAGGCGGAATAGACCTGACTTGTGGTTCTGCTAGAAAATATTCTTTGCTCTATGGTGCTTTCTTTACTTTGCAAATCAGTAGGGTCTCGATTACACATCTCCCTTCGAAGTGTAGACCATTGCATTTAAGTCTCCTCATATCTGGTCATTTCATGAGCCAAGTATAATATTAATCAAATCAAACATCAACATTGAACAGAATACCGCACAATCTAAAAATCAACTTATCGACACGGCGACATAGTCCTTCTTTATGAGCAAAATTTCGACAACAGGCCTTCTTATAGATTCAGCGATGGACAGACAGCTGAACCTGCCTTATTATCCTTATAACGTAACAGGTGACATCTCGTCGATCTTGAGTACTTTTGGCTTCAATATCTTGCACAATATTTGGTCAATCGCTTTCAGATTTCATGCAATCCTAGTCCAACTAATCTAAAACAACTTCCAGATATTGAACATGGTCACTGGTGATAGTTTGAGCGTTTTTCCGACACAAAGCCGCAAAGGGGGCCTCATAGGCCCCCACCCTTGTGCATGTCATATGAATTGTAGAAAAATACTGCAACTGCGCTGCCACTTATTACAGATCAGATTATTTTCATATTTGTCGGTCAGTCCATTTCAAAACAATTAAAATAATATATTGCATTTCGAGTAAAATTCGGATTAATTTACCTGAAGGGGGACAACAATGGTTACCAAGTTACCGACCCCATTTACCTGTTCCAGTGTCTGCTTTGCATTATACATGTTGCGATGATGGTAATTTTGTCCAGATAATTGGAGGTTTTCCAAAATGTCTGAGCAGCCTCTCAGAATATTATCACATATTTCCCTATTAGATAGTATTGGTTCAGGTTAGCCTTATCTCTATTATCGGCATGATAGCAAACAATCCGTCATCTTCAAGTCTCCTCGTCTGTCCCCATCTTATTCTGTGCATCAGTGCACTGGCAGATATTCTGTGCAAAACTTACACACAGCTCCTTGTTTGTTTGTTTGTGTTTTACGCCTCTGCAGCACCTTAGTGGGCTATATCGAGGCAGGCGATCGCCGTATGATGATGAGATAAGAAGACTGTGAGTCTGGTACATACCCTATTAATTCAGGGATGCCCAGGGTCTTTCAGTTGCCCCAGCATAGAACACTGGATACAACCCGCCTCCATTTAATGTCCCATGGGCTCGGACTAAATTGAGTTCCGGGGTGGGATTCGAACCCACGCCCTCAGAGCCAGTGGGTGCAAACAAGCACATTTAACCATTAGGCCACGGAGGAACTCTACACACACACACAGCTCCTTCAAGTTACCGAAGAACCAGTCTACTGGAACTGGCCATGTAAACAACCACAAGCAGCATATGCAAATGAGCAAGATATGGCAGATGAACTTGTTACCAATTTTTTTTCTTTCATACTGTGGGAATCTTTAATTGTTATAGACTAATAACAATAATATTGGATAACAAAATGAATGTTACAATGGGAGAATCAAAACAAAGTGACATAACAAGTTTAGATAATTAATCACACAAGGTGTTTTTGGACATAAACAAAAACCAATGTTTATGAGAAGTTACATAACCAATCAGTTAACTTTTTTGTTTTTTTGGGAGAATCCAAACAATCCAATTCAAGGAGTCCCTCTGACACTTCGTGTCATCGGCCAAAATAGGGACTCATGGAGCCTGCCGTAGAACGGGGTTACTTTGGCCGCTTCGGATCACCAAATTTGTGCTTTGAGAAAAAAACTATCCATTAAATCAATGGTTTCGTGTCATGACTTAGCTTACACATTGAGCACACAGTATGGAATTATGTTGTTGGGAGTCTTTCAGTGAAATTCAGATGGTTTTGGAAGACTAGACCATTTGCTAAATTATACAGGAGGTATTTACCGATTTCACATGATGGATGCTGAATGGCCTTTGGCCCTTTGCGGGTGGAATAGACCGGACTTCTGGGTTTGCTAGAAAATATTCTTTGCTCAATGTTGCTTTTTTTAAGTTTCTTCACTTTGCAAATCAGCAGTGACTGTTAGCTAACTGACTGGGTCTCAAGTCTATCTCTTCAAGGTGAAGATCATATTATTTTAATCCCCATATCTATTGTTTGTTCAGGGTGAGGTCAGAAGTTCAGCAAGGTGTGTGAGATTGCATGACCATGACAACATGAACCATTAGACTAGTTTTTCAAAACACAATAACTGATTGCGAAAACAAACTCCAGAACTGTTTTCATTAGTTTGTGACACATCACACAAGCTTGTATGAATAACGAAAGCTGAAACTAAAGTATGTAGACTGGAAAATGTGCAAAAAGCAATGAATAATTGCATAATGTACCAGTTGCCCATAATTTCATACCCAGGACGCTGCACCACCAAAAGAAGAACTGCACCATCAAAAGAAGAATACGACCCAGGACGCCGCACCACCGAAAGAATGCGACCAGGATGCTGCACCACCAAAAGAATACGACCCAGGACGCTGCACCACCAAAAGAATGCGACCCAGGACGCTGCACCACCAAAAGAATACGACCCAGGACGCTGCACCACCAAAAGAATACGACCCAGGACGCTGCACCACCAAAAGAATACGACCCAGGACGCTGCACCACCAAAAGAAGAATACTTGTATAACAGACAATCAATCTTTAGACAAACCAAATTGATTCCCACAATATTAACCTTGAAGCTAAAGAGTTTCTCAGAAGGACACATTGCATTGATGATTTGTGGAACCCAATACCCCCTTGAGTGCATTCTGCATTGAATGGGCAATATATTTGTCAATAAAAACCATATCAGTTGGGTCAGTTACATGAAGTCATAATTTTATGGGTCCAGTTATATCTGCACTACAGAAGTATAATTCTGTAATTATTTGTAATCTTTCATCTTAAAAATTTTTTCTGTCACAATGCAATGTTTTGTTATTAAAAACCAAGAAAATGCATTGGTGCATCAGCATTGATCAGCTTTACCAGTACCACTGATCAGAAAGTCTATCAGGCTGTCTGCAAGACAAATGAGTTGATGATTATGTATGCTACTGTCTTTGCCTATTAGTTGTTATTAAGCCAAGGAAAATGTGATTGTTCATTGTTGGTTGTTGACAACTGCACCTGTTGCTTGCAGGCCACATCACGATGCAGAGAGCAACAGAGAATATCAGGCTAGAAGGACAGGTGAGAGACAGGCCACTCCACCCAACAGGTGTGCATTCCCACGCTGAATTAACTGCTTCTCCCAACCACATTATTGACAAATCTGCAGTGTGTGAACTTTTGATATATATATTGAATCATATGCAGTCATGCATGATCTCTGATTGTTAAACAATTGTTGAAATGGCAAAATGACTTACCTGGTGTCATGGGTGCGTCTCATCTCTGCTCAGTTCATCCCTGCACTGGCTCACTGCTATCACTGCACCTTGAAGGCCACTCTTGTTTGCTGCTTGTTGTTAATGAGAGATTTCTGTGCTGACAGATGAATAGGAGATGATGTAATGTGCAGTGAGTGGTGTATCTGCTACATGACATGGCACTGGGCAGGTAAGCAGGCTGTTCAGTGCAGGGCAGGATGTCCCATCCCC
Organism: Platynereis dumerilii; assembly: GCA_026936325.1. Lineage (NCBI taxonomy): Eukaryota > Metazoa > Annelida > Polychaeta > Phyllodocida > Nereididae > Platynereis > Platynereis dumerilii. The sequence continues at coordinate 113,132,370 of JAPTHN010000001.1, forward strand.
TGCAGTCCCTTGTATCCAGTAGTCAGTATTATGTAGTCCTTTGCACTGATTTAATATAAGTTCCTTGTAGTGGCTGAGACAAGATCTCACCACTGACACCAGCTCACTGGGGCCTCCTCACACTCCCAGCAGGCTATATCAAGAGCTATCCAGCTAGCCATGCAGTATCCTCAGTGCCACAGGCCCAAGTGCATCGCCCTGGCTCATTCCCTTCATTCTCCCATCGTGTCTTCACCGCCTTGCACCTGAACCTCCCTTCCAAGACTCTCCTCTCTCTCTGTGTCAATAACTGACGTCACTCATCAGCTATCATCAACCAACGCTCTCTGACGTAAAACGCCACACAGCACGCAGCCCAGTGGACTAGCAACATTCGACACTAAATGTGAAGACACTGAGAAGTCCAGTGGTCAATTAAAACGTCCACCAAAGTGTCATCAGTGACATCAGGGAAGTAAATTTAGCAGCATATTGGGCTCATAGGGCCAATTGATGGTGATTAATTTTGTTCTTTCTATTTTTAGAATCATGAACCAAGTTTGGTATCATTGGCTGTCGGGGAAAAAAACAACAACTCATTGGTTACGAAATGTAAGATTGTTGGGTAATTTAATGACTCATATCATGGACATTTATGGCAACCTTCTTAAATCTAATTAAACCTGACTCATGGATGGCTGTTGACACACCAAGTGACTCAGGACCTTCCCACTGCTGCTGGCATTTGACGATTGATCCTGACCAAGCTGTTTCGTGAGTTTTCTGATGTATTCAATTGCTCCTCTCAGAATCTGCAATTTGCTGACAGATCTACTGCAAGAACAAAACGAGGAGATCATCCTGAAGAATATTTAAAAAAAAGCAAGATAACTTGAGATGGATGCAACAAATGCCATCTGACTAATAATAGTAATAATACATGAACAGCCGCTTGCTTTGCACTTTGCAGATAATCACAGCTACAATGATTCATATTTTATATATAAATAATATGTTGACTCATTGTTGAGGTCCAAACTTGCACTTTACGGACCATGGTACATTATTCAGGCCACCTATTATAATATCAGATTGTTATATATGAATACCTAAAGGCATACCCCATATAATTACTGACAGGACATTAACTCTCAATTAAGGCCTAATTAATAAGAAAATTATACAGGCAAGTGTTATGTATACCTTCCATAAGACAACAATCCAGTGTTATACAACAGACTGATCTGCATGCTAATAGGTTATACAAATATCAAATAAACGAGCCATCAAATTTCACTATTTGACCACCCTACATTATTCCATGTATGGCTTAGGTAACTGCATTTCTAACATAAAGTGGTAGCAGTGGCCGGAGTGTCACTTATTCTCAAAGCCGCAGAGATGACATGAAGTCAGGAGTTTGAACAAACAGTTTGCTGGTTTAGATTGCCCTTTCCTCTGTGACTGCTACACGGTGTGCAAACTCTTTGGCACAAAAAGATGGATGGATGATTGGGGCTTTACGTCCTGTATTTATACACTTGGTAGGCTAATTAGGACAGGAGGAGGACACGACAATGAGGCGAATGATCTTTGGCGCAAAAAGCCTTTCATTGCTATTTGCTACACTGTGTAAATTCAACATGATAAGAAAGGGTTGCATTTCGTAAGGCAACAATGTTACGTCGACATTACTGACATTAGATTTAGATCTAAACTGCTCACACTTAAAAACGCACACTTAAAAATGTTAAAAAGAGTACTTCTAGTAGTTGCCATCAGTTAGATTCATGAAAATTTACAAATCTCTTAAGTGCAGTACTTTTGTGTTAAATTTAAATCGTTGTGGTTACTTTCGAAAATGCAAGTCACAAACTGCACTTCAACACAAAATGCACTAATGGAAAATTTGGTTTTGTGGCATACTGGATAGGATTAATCTGATGAAATTTTCACATGACAGGCACAGGACATCCAAAAACTGCCCCACGGAAGTTTTTGAAAAAAAAAAGTTGATGATAAAGCAGATTTTGAATTGAAAACTCAAAATGTATGACTCAGCATCTGGAAATGAAGCATGTGAACCAAAACTGTTAAATTATGGGGCTTTTTGCTTACCCAGGGTAGAAACACATACATAGACAATCATTCCATTACAATACTCTCAAAAATCTGAATAAAACATCTTTTTTTTTTAAGATTTTGACGAAAGTCTCCTGCATGGGGCGGGTCAGCATTGACACTTAAATTTTATTAATTTCATCCTCTTTAATTGTGGTTTGGTCAAATATCCCTTTTCCCCAACCGATCAAGCAAGTAAAAATGTAAATTTTCCTGGCTTATCAAAAAATATTGTGGAAGGAACAGCTTAGTTGTTTAAATTAATGATCAGAGGATATTGAAATTTTGTGACTTGCGTTTTCGACAGTAACCACGACGATTTAATTTGACACAAAAGTGCTGCATTAACCTTTTTGAAAGTGTGCGTTTTTAAGTGTGAGCAGTTTATTTCTCCACACATGGTACATTTTTTTAAAAATCATAACAATACTTTCATTACTAGTTATAGATATAAAACAACAAAGTGTGAAATGGAGACGTAGGCCAACCCGAGCACATACTATTACCCTACTTAAGGTGAATAGGTAGTACTGAATACATCCCCAAAATATTAACTAAATGTAGGCCTATATAGGCCTAATAATTATATAAATTATGCATCATAAATTATTTTCAACAATATTCTCTGAACACCACTTATAGTCCCCATTTTTCCCTCTGGAAATTCCTTACTATTTCAATACTACATGTATTTCAATACTTTTTCAAAACTTTTTCAAGACTATTTCAATACTATTTCAATACTATTTCAATACTATTTCAATACTACATGTATTTCAATACTTTTTCAAAACTTTTTCAAGACTTATGCGTCATTTTCCCAGACAATCAATTAGCTCAAATATCCTAATTTCCCTCATGGAAATTCCTTACTTTTTCAATACTTTTCCAATACTATTTCAATACTATTTCAATACTATTTCAATACTATTTCAATACTTTTTCAATACTTTTCCAATACCTTTTCAATGCTTTTTTCAAGACTGATACTCAAATATCCTACCTTCACAATTTTAACACACATAGTTCAAGTGAAGTACCACCAGTTTATGAATTAAATCAGTTCTTAACACTTCGGACAGAATAAGCAAAACTTGCAACTTAATAACTTAAGAACAAGAAAATTTTTTTCGGAAAAAAATATAGCCGATATTTGTAGTTATAATATGTTTTGCTAGATAGTGGGATTTTTAAAAGAGATTTGTTGAGGAGTTGATGAGAATTCCATTGACAGCTTCAATTCAATGCTGCAAGTTCCTTCATGTCTGATCTCTTTCATAGCCTTTCTACCTATATACCTGTCTACAGATCTTCTGTCTGTCTATCATATTTATTTAACCATCTGACAGATGATCTGTGCTATTGGCAGCTCTAAAAGATCTCCTCTGCTCCATGAAAAGAGCCACAATGCAGTTGTGGCCTTTTCTGGGAATCTCAGCTGCAGCAAGGTCACACTGACATTTCCCCAACATGTCTAAATTTAGCCCAGGGTTTCCCCAAAAGTGCACAAACTTTGATGATGTGTCTTCACACATGTTTCCTTATTTCCATTGACAAATCCACCTGGTGGACTCTTGGTGGTGAACATATATCCGCCTATGGCAAGTAAGTTACTTCACATATCTTGTATTGCTAATGGCCTGGGCATCGGCTAAAAAATCTGAGACTGATAGGACAAGGTTCTACCCAGGACAGGTCTTCTTGTTACAGTGTTACTATACAGCTTACTTTATCATATTGCTGCTGTAATTGATGTCCGAAATACTCAGCAAAATGCAGCAGCAAATCAACATTCCCTACTACAAATCAAAATTCTCTACTTTTTCCCTACTTCTCAAGACCGGGAACCCTGAGTTGAAGCCCTAAATAAATTTCATTGAATTTAGAATTTGTTTATTATTAGTAGCACCATAAGGGCTCCGTATTTGAAGAGACCATCCTCAAAAAAGGTTATTTACAATATCACACTCAGATCAAAATTCAATGATGTAGGCCTATACAATGCATGTCACATAAAATTTTCTATGGCAGCCGCAGTGACTCAAGACTTCAAACATATCATTGAAGAACAGGTGATGATTAAAATAAGTTTTGAAAGTTTCAGGGTATATAATGCCTCCTGTTAGGTGAATATCATTCAGTGTCTCTGGACTTCACTGATTTTAAATCAATTGATCATTTTAAGGAAAATTTGTGATATATGTAGGATGTCATTGTTTTGTAGGGCTTTGTTTCTATGAATTATAAATCCACATTCATTTTATAGACTCCCTTATTCAGTTGACACCCTGACAACTCGTGAAAAACTTGTGAAGTTGCATGGTGGGTCGCAATTAATAATAGCCATTATTCAGTTAGTTAATTTAGACCTAAACAATTGGAATTCACTTTATAGTTATCCAAAAATTGTGACTGACTATTAATCCTACTATAAATTCATGGACACCTTTGTCTTTCCAAGCCAAAGTATAGGCTGCCCATCCACAAAAAAAATCATGCAAACTTTGCTCACCCACGAGAAGGACATAGGCTGGGTTTTATGTTCAAATTTATATTTAATATTTTGCCCTCTCCTACCCCCAATTTCACGGGTATTATGCTAGCAATTCATAAACTCACAGTCCGTGCTGGGGCAGATGTTTCTTGAGTCTCTTGTAAGCCCTGCCCATCTTCTCCACCCTCATCCTCTCCTGGGTTGTGTAGTGGTGTCGCTTTTGGTTCAGGAAATCAAAAATGTCATCTTCCTTCACATCTGAAATCATTGCAGTGTCAGAAGTATGTTACAATAATATACTTTCATGCAAAATATAATAGGCTAGGCCTACATGCCAACTCCAGTTACTCCACTCACACTTCCATTTAATTGTGAAGTTGTCTGATACACCAGGTGGCTCCAAGGTACGATGCCATAAACTCCACCAACAGAACTCCCTCTCAGTGGTAAACTGGGTTCCAAAAATTAACAGTGATTAATCATTAATGAAGTTGGATGAAAACAGATAAAAGTTATTCAAGGGCGTCTTGCCCCATTTATTACCGATAGACAGATAAGATAGATAGGTAGATAGATAGATAAGGCCAAGATAAATAGATACAAGTAGATCTGTATAGGCCATAGGCATAGGATCTATTTAGGGGGGGGGGCAGTCTATAATTGGGTCAATGAGGCTTTCTGTCCACATTTTTCAAATCTTTGTCGCAATTCAATGTTAATTCAAAAGGCTGCCTGCAGCTGCCCTCCCCTTGCCCCCTGGTTTCTACACCTATGATGTAGGCACATGTCATACATGTTACAACAGTTATATACTTTGGACAGATTAGAATAACATGTGTGTATTGTGTATGTAAAGAGGAGGACAGGGTCTTTCTCTATAGAAAGAGTTTTCTTTTCAGTTTACCACTAAGAGGAAGTTCTGTTGGTGGAGTTTATCGCATCGTACCTTGGAGCCACCTGGTGTATCAGACAACTTCACAATTAAGTGTTTGTGTTTGTTTGTGTTTTTTTTTACGCCTCAGCAGCACCTTAGTGGGCTATATCGAGGCAGGCGATCGCCGTATGATGATGAGATGAGAAGACTGGGAGTCTGGTACATACCCTATTAATTCAGGGATGCCCAGGGTCTTTCAGTTGCCCCAGCATAGAACACTGGATACAACCCGCCTCCATTTAATGTCCCATGGGCTCGGACTAAATTGAGGTCCGGGGTGGGATTCGAACCCACGCCCTCAGAGCCAGTGGTTGTGCAAACAAGCACTCTGAACCATTAGGCCACGGAGGAACTCTCACAATTAAGTGTAAATGTGTGTGGAGTTTGCATGTTGTAGTAGGCACACATATTACACATATATATATTATTAAACTCCTTCATTAGCACAATTCAATCGCAGATATCTTTTGGGCTTCTGTTTCCTTTTTCTGCCCTTTTTTCATTTCTTTATTATAGAAACTTTTTCCCTTTTTCTGGCCTTCAGCCTCATCCTGTTTTAAAAGTCTTTCCTTGTATTTCTCCTTTTCTTTTTGTTTCAGCTCTTATCTAAAATTATATTAATAAAAAACATAGGCTGCGCGGCAGCATACCCTCGGCTAATCAGTGGGTATTCTGGAGGGACTGAAATCAAGTGGCCCTCAGGAGGCGGGCTTTGAGGGGGCAAGGTCCCTAAAAACTTTAAATTGATGTCCGTTTCCACCAGGTCACAGCAAGTGCCATAATGAAAATCTGTAAAAATTTAAGTGAGAATCAAGGCCAAAATTTGTTTTGGCAATTTGTTGAATTTCCATCACCACAATGTTTTTCATGAGTTTCCCTGACTTTCCGTAACTGCAGAGCAGACACTTAAATACAGTTAAAAAAACTTAAGCAATACTTGATTTGTAAACAAAGACAGGGTTTTGAGGGGGGAGGGTTGGTCTAGTGGTAGTGTGCTGCACTGCCAATCGCTGGGTCCAGGGTTCGAATCCAGCTCTTGCCGGGTCACCTGGGCGTATGTTGGATGGCTGTTTCAATCATCCTTTCCCTCATTACCGTGTCCTCTTCCTGTCCTAATTAATTAGCCTACCAAGTGCGTAAATACAGGATGTAAAGCCCCAAACATCCACCCATCTTAAGAAATACTGTTCTTTTATTGCATACAGAAGTTCATTTTTAAAATTTGATTAATTGTAAAATTATAATTTATTGGATATGACTGAAATTTGTCTACACCCATTCTATGAAATCTACAGATCTAATAGTAATCTACAAATATTGTATGTTATTAATGCAATATTAAAATCCAGTTGCACAAGGAAATTAATTATTTGATCAGTCAGTCAAACAATTAATTAAGCAATCACTCAATCAGCAGATCAGTCAATCAAACCACCCTGGTTTTATACCAGGTTGCCACCCTTCAACTTCGGATAAAAACGAGAAATTTGGTTGAATCTGTGATAAGTGATAACACATGGAAAGAGACCTTTTTTTTATTAAAAAAATCTGTTAAAGTCAGTTTAAGGATTCCATTAACGCAGCAATAAATTCAATTGATGTCGGGGAAAATATGTCTGGTGAAGCAGGAACAATCACGGAAAAACACAGAGAATTTTCTCCAAAGCTTACTGTGCACTAAATTATATAATTTTAGCTATCTTTATTTAGTTTCATATCAAATATTAGCTCCAATAGGCCTACATGTAAACTAGAAGAATAATTCTAATAAAGCAACTTCCAATCAAACACTGGAACAACCTTGCTGACCACATTTACAAATAGATAATACAAACAACCAGGGCCAGGCGACAGTCAGACTATAGGTAAGAATAACAATAAAAACGACCAAGAGCTCCGTAAAGTGGCACATTCAGTCCCATTTGCTGAATTTAGGTTTTGTTTTTGACACTAAGACAATATGTCTGAATCTCTTGGATGACATGTTGATCTATCTATCTATCTATCTATCTATCTCTCTATCTATCTATCTATCTATCTATCTATCTATCTATCTATCCATCTATCTATCTAGTCTATCTAGTCTTGCTATTCTTATCATAAATTACAAATATGGAATATGGGTCTAAAAACATAAATTATAGATAAGATGTCTCCAATCAAAACCATTTTAAATAGTAAGACTAAAACAAGGTTTATGCCAGTATTATCAGTTACACCCTGCTCGTTTCGAGGGTACGGGAATATACACCACGAAGGACTTCATACACCACGAAGCCGAAGGCTGAGTGGTGTATGGAGGCCTGAGTGGTGTATATTTCCGTACCCTCGAAAAACGAGCAGGGTGTAACGGTTTTATCCTCAGACTTCTTGTTTTATTGATGCCCATAGATTTTCTTGCAAACTGAGTCTGAAACGTCTTTCAGTAACAAAGGAAGAGCATTGTGACGTCGTCACCAGTACTGCCACCAGGATGATGTCACAATGGCTCAAACAATGGCATTGTGACGTCATGACTATTGTTGCTACAAAGATGACGTCATAACAATCCTATGGTCGCAATTGGGACATCATTGTTTTTCCTGTACACCCTGTCTGGTGAAGACAGACAGGGTGTACGGTGTCATACACCTCAGCTCTCAACCAATCAGAATCGAGGATTCACACTGGACTGAGGATAAATATATATATCTTTTAAGACTAAGCAAGTTGCTAGTTAATACAAAGGTTAAATGCTGGTCAAACTTTGAGGAATAACAATAGCTCTAATGAAAAACAAAACAAAAGAAACATGTCCCAACTCTGTGTACAGCCTGTATGGGCTACAAAAAGTCATATCTCAGCTTCTACTTGGCCTAAATTTTTTATCCAAATTGGAAATTTCTTTATTTGTTCAATATAAAACTACAAAGTTGGTGCCAATGCAGTTTGGACATATTTCTAAGAAAAAAGAAAATTTGTTAAAAAGTTGAGGGTGCTGTGCACTGCTTTTGTGCTCCTTTGTTCCTAGCTTTGGTCACTGGAGAGGATTAGTGACACAATGTTACATAACATGAATGGCTGGAGGGGAGGGGTACAATGCAGCACAGACAAAGTGTCTCCAGGCCCATTCAACAAAAAATGGACCCCTTCCAATGATGACACTTTTACCCCCTAAAAAATATTTCTTTAAAATGCTAAAAATACAATTGGAGTGAGTTTTAAAATGAATTAAAAGACAGATTTATCCAATAATGTCTTAAAATGTAAAATTACACATTGAAATTTGCAGAAGTGGGGTTTGCATCCCAAGTAATTTTCTTTAATAACCCTCAATAGGCCTATATACATAGTGGTCTTATTACCAGTCTGTCTTATATTTTCTATTTAATTTTCATTAAATAAAAGTAAGCTGACAGTACTTTATATGTTAAAATGTACATAACTGAGGTTAGATTTAAACCATTAAGTTAGAATTGAGAGTTTAAGATTTCTTGTCAAAGGATTAGCAGGGAAGACAGTCACCCTGTGACATAACATTACATAATCAAGACTTCTCCAGTGCTCCATTCAACAAAAGCCAATCTGTCTGATTCATTCACATTTAATTTTCATGCAAACAACTAAATAAAAGGGGCTGACATTAATTTATCTTCTAATATTTACATCACTGAGTTTAGACATAAACCAATAACCATAAAGTTATAATTATTGGGAGTTAAAGATTTAGTGTCAACATTTTAAAATATTAACACACAAATGCATGTTTTTGAATATACTTAATTAATGCTTTGAAAGTCCACATAATTATATAAAATTTATATATTTCCTATTGATAATATTTTATGAGGAGAGGTAGAAAAAGTCAAATTTAGACATTATTGTGGCAAATTTGATTGACCAGGGCCTATATTTACTGATATATGATTATCTGAAAATCCTTAATTTTTATCTAATTTTGTTAATATTGACCTCTGCTGTGAATAAAAATTTTCATATTGTTCAAAATTAGCATGATGATGATCTGAAACATGTCAGGTTTATTTTGACAAAAAAATGTCAACGACTGGTATGATATCAGAAGGAAATGGAGTAAATAGACATTTTAATGATTTTTTGCATTTTTTCAATCATACATTTCAATGGAAAAAATTGCAACAACTCATGCAATGGCTGTGAATATTAGTCAATAGTGTGTCTAACTACAATAAGACCTAAAGTTAACTAACTTACCCATTACCATTTGGCTTTCCACGCAGAAATATTGGAAAATTGGGATTTTTTCTAATTTTTGGGTTTTTATAAAAAATCATAGGACCAACATTCCAACTGATTAGAGATGTTTAAAGAGGCATAAGTTAGACACCTAACTGGAAAATTTCATAGATTTAACTTCAAAATTGACTGAATCATACAAGTTTAAAATAATAGTATTTTTTCATATTTTTGGTAAATTGTCGTCCATTCAACTTTCTCAGAGCATTTAGACCCACAAAAAACACATCTTGGGTATTTAATACATACAATATGCAAATTTCAGTGCCAAAAGTACTGAAGTTTTTTAGTTCTGTCCCAGAAACAAAAAAAAACTATTTTTCACATTTTTCAATGATTGTGAGAAAAGTATTAATGTCATGGGGATTAGACCTATGAAAGGCTCAACTGGGATAAAAGATACCATATTTACCCAAAAATGATAAATATGCATGCCATAGTTTTGGCTTGACACCCAATACACAAAAAATTTTTTTTTCACATTTTTCAATAATTGTGAGAAAAGTATCAATCTCATGTGGATTAAACCCTAAAAGGCACAACTAGGATAAAAGATATAATAATGTCCCAAAAACAAAAGGTATGCATTGCATAGTTTTGGCATTACTCCCAATACACAAGTGGGACGCCCGTTATCCGGACGCCCGCCCGCCCGAACCCGCCCGCCCGCCCGAACCCGCCCGCCAGCCCGCCTACCCGCCGGTCCGCCGGACGGACAAATTTTCCCAAAGTAACTACAATACCCGTCCGCAATGTATACATTGCCGAGGGTAAAAATTATAAAACTATCAGTCAACTCACCCTTGATGCGGCTCCAAGGTTCCTTGACACAATCCACAGGGTCCTCTTCAGTGTCCCATCCCGAGTCTTCCTCCTCTTCAACTTCCTTTGGCACCGGAGCGCCCTCTACTTCCTGTAGATATGCAGTCTTCTGATATCGCGTTGTCTGCTTGTGCAGCAATTCTGGTGAAACTACAAACACTCGGCGAACATTGCGCTTTTCTACCTAAAAAATTACAGTGTAGGCCTAATAACACTAAATTTAAAGGGCAAGATAATTGCACAAAAATCAGCGAATCTCTATGTACAATCTTTTCAATTGTGGGTATTAAAAATCTGCATGAATTCTAAGGGGGAACCAAAAACCCCGCATGAAACCTAACTTTAGGGGGTTTCATTTTTATAACTTAAGGGGGCCACCATTAGATTTTCAGGGAGGCTTGGCGTTTTCCTTGACGGGAAATTATTCATTTCACGGTAACGTGAAGAGTAATTATTTATTTTGGGTATATTCCTTACTGAATCAAGTAAAACCCTGATGAGAAATACCCCACAAGATTCAAGACTGCCCAAAAAGAATCTAATTCAAGTGACTTAAACTCCCAAGCCCCCCCCCCTCCCCCTGAGCTTTTAAATGGCGGCCCCTTCACTGATACAAAACATCCAACAGACTTGGCTGGTCCCTAATAATATAAAACTGAAATTCGAGGCTTGTTATCTTGCAAAATATGTTAACCATCGCCAATATTTTTAGTCGTAGGAGGCAGCGGGATTGAGGGGCTATAGTCCCCCCCCCCACAAAAAAAATTACGAAAAAGCAATTTTTAAGGGAGTTTCTGGCAGATAATTGTGTAAATTTAAGATATTTTGGGGGAAATTGGGGCGATATTTTCTAAAAATGTCCTGACCTCAGTGAAGGAAATGGGAGGGGAGCTTGGGGGAGCTGAACTCCTTGATAAAAAAAAAACTGGGGGAGCTTTGGCCTGCCAATGATCAGTGGTAAAATTACACTTTTTCAGTCCTCCAGATATTTTAAGGCAAAATTATGATCAGACAATTTTCATTTCAGTCAGACTGTTATCAGGACAATACATCATTTCAAATTTTGTGACCTTGGCCAATGAGCTTTTTTGGTACTGTCAACCCCCCCCCCCCCCATAATAATATATCCTGCAATGTGATATCACAATTATGTTTTACTGATTGGTAAGTTTGTTGACCGATTGGTGATTGGTATACTAACTGGTAAAAGTAAATAGTCCCAATATGAATATTGACCAAAGCCTTTTGAATTATTTATTTAATTTTGTTTGGGTATAAGCTTGAGATATTTGATTTACCTGACCAGTGTTCATGAGGACATTCACTTTGCCTTTCCCTGGATCTGCTTGAGCTTTGTTAGTTTCTTGGAATATTTCTTGGCAAGCTGTTGAGAGAAGGTCTGTGTTGGCAGAAGACATGTTATAAGAAGTTCTTTACTTGAAGAAGAGGACTCTATTAAAGGCGCAAACTGTGACCAGCACCTGAGTAGCACTTGACCTAATTGTTGGATGCCCTTAATCAACTATTACGCAACGTCTCAAATTAAGCTGTCTGGCTCTGCTTAAGTCAGACAATAAAATAGACTGAGGCACTGAGTGTAGTGAGGTCCTCTTCAAACTTGTGCTTCAATACAACTTCAGTGTCCTGATCTACAAGACAATCAAGACTGCTGCAGTTAGCTTTCACTGCACATTGAGGGTTCCATCGCCGATTCGGCAAAATGATAAAGAAGGATAAAGGCTTCTGGAGCCGGGAATGGTAAGTAGGCCTATATTATGAAGTTTTAACTTTTAGGTTAGATTTTAGATAGACCCAAACCATGCAGTTCCAGTTGTGAGCTTTGTTATTAGCTCTACCGTCAAAAAGAATGAAGATGACATACCTTTTTGCCTCAGTGTTATTTGCAGTCGTGTGCAGGCGCAGGGGGTCAGTTTCATTTTAAAGCGATGGGGCAAATAGTGGTCAGACCTTCGTGAGAGATGTCCTGGGAAAACTGTAATTTTTTCGATTGCCAAAAAGTGGTGGGGAAAATGCCCCACCAGCCACTGGTGTAGGGTGTAGAATAGGCTACCATTTTTGTAAAATCAAGTCGATTTTTGAAGTAAAAAGGATATTTTGTCAAAATCTATATTTTTTTTCAGAAGTAGGCCTATATTTAGGAAAAAGGAGATTTTGACTGGCCCCCAGGGTGTACAGTATTTGAATGTTTTCAAGATAGGCCTACTGCATTGCAGTTGGGACTGTAATGAGGCTTTGGGTGGGATGGGGTAATGGGAGAGAGGGACTTTTTAAGTAAAATATCAAAGGGACCAGGAATTAAAAAGTAAAACGGCCAGTGGATGGAGGACACCCCATTTGGAGAAATTTCCAATGTTAGGCCAATAGGTCAAAATGTGTCTCAGATGTAGCCTACATTTTACAAACTTTTGACTAAGCAATTATTTTGATAACTCTTTAAAGCTAGACCGTTATTTTTTGTAGGGCTTACTGTCAATAATAGGGGATTATGTATATAAAAGCGGCTGATAATATTTGGGTATTTCTGACAGAACAATCATTGTCTGTTTGTGGTGCTAATTGGCAGTGGGAAAAGAAAGTGCAGATCACGTTACTTGTCACTGGGAGCGAGATTTTTGGGGCCTGCTGGGATTAGACTTGTAATCTGTGGTGGATTAACGTCACTCCAAAGTGGCCTAACAAGCTTAATGGCCTGCTCACTGATAGCAACTGATATGGACTTTTTGCACCTGCCTCTGCTCCTGCAGTGACCTCTAGCGGCAGCTAATCTGTTCTCACATCAAAGGGAACTTGGTTACTTCAAACAGGGGGCGCTCTTGTGACTTCATGGGGCGGCAACACTTGACGGTGGAAAACACAAAGCCACTTCATTAAAGCTCCCGTATTCACTGTGCACTAACGAGGGGGGTACCCTCGCCATCAGGGCAGCCATTAAACCTCTCACTTCGTGATTTCAAAGTGAAATTACAAAAAAATTAAGGGTGTGGAGGTCTTCAAATTGTTAAGATAGGTTAAATGGCTTGTGGAATGAATCAGTGCCAAGTCCCAGACCCAAACATGCAAGACAAAATAAGATATTTATGAAATTCGAATTCACTCGAGGTGAGGGTACCACAAAAAACGGAAAATGGCAGGGCGAGGGTACCAGCATTTTGGCGAGGGTACCAACCTAAATGGCGAGGGTACCGACCTAAAAATGGCGAGGGTACCAACCTAAATGGCGAGGGTACCAGCCCGGAAGTGGCGAGGGTACTGCAGGTTTTGGGCGAGGGTCACTTCCTGTTGGCGAGGGTAACCACCAAAAAGGGGATTGGCGAGGGTAAAGCAAGATATTGGCTGAGCAATCAGAGCAAACAGTCTTGAAGAAAAAGCAATGAATCAGCTTATCAATAGATAACATAATGTACTGACAAATGATTGCACTTCTGAAGTAATTATACCAATCAGGAACTCCAATCAAGAACACAATTGCAATACCCTGTCAATAAAGGAGAATCTTAAAATTAATTAACCCCTAACGAGAAAACAGTTGCACAATAATTGGCTTACCCATTCTACCCAACTGTGGAAGTTAGTACATTGTGTATTTAACGTATTTTGGTATATATCTACAAATAAAAACAAATGGGTACAGAGTAAGAAAAAGCCAATGAATCAGCTAATTATTTGCTCTTTGTTGTGGAAGATCACAGCATGTGCTGACACATGATCGCGATTCAGAAGTTAGCAATCAGGGATTCCAATCAAGAACATGATCGCATGCTCTATCAATATAGGAAAATATTCAAATTAATTGACCAATTCTCACTCACAGGTAAGGTAAAAACGGCCCACTGCACTGTATTGCCCCACTGAGGAAGTCTCAAATAGTTGCTTTAACTATATGAATTTGTATAGGGCCTATATATATAAAAACAAGTTAGTTAGATGACTATATACACAGTGAGACCGACATAAAGCTTTGAAAAAGTAAGAAGTTCACCATTGCTAAAACGTTATTAAACCTCCCAACTCTAAAATCTGACTGGCACATTCATTACAGGTGATTTCATTAGTACACGATTCTAAGGTTCTTGGCCTTCAAAATACGTGGCATTTTTGGTTAATCTGATTGGTATAAATCCAACAGAACGTCACACAGCTGTTATATCAAACGTAGTAAGTTCTTGTTTAGCATTGATTCCTCACAGTCAAGTGTGAATGACAAGAATCGCATGGTAATGAAATCGCCTGTAAACTGAGAATCAAACTTTTTCTTATAATCCTTAATTAGCATGGCACATAATCACAAATTTAGTATCACAGTTTATGTTTCTGTATGTATGTTTGCTTAGATGGTGGAGGAGTTGCTCACAGACAGAGAGGACATGAGTCATGCTACAGTTTTCAAATCCAAGAGAGTTCAAAGTGCCCTTCTTCAAAGTAATACCATCCACAGTGAAACTTTCTAAAAGTGATTAAGGCTTCTTCCTGTATTTGGGTCTATTTTGCATGCTTTTATGGGGATCTATCTATCTATCTATTTTTTTCTTATATGTCTTTCTTACCAGTCTTATAGATACCAGTAACATCATAATTGCTGTTTATGTCACCTTAAACAATAGCTTACAGCAGATTCACTGTCTAGCATTTTGAGCCTGTCTGATTGGTCCATCTACAATAAAATGCCCTCTAAATCACTACATTGAACGTAGGCAACCATGAAAAATGAACAATTCGGCTTCAGTGAACAGCTGAGTTTAGTCAGTTGTAAGATTAGCAGGAAAAAACTAACACCACCAAAAATGTCACAGGACTCCATATACGGTTTTATGGTATTCTAATTAGTTTTATGCTATGTAATTCAGTCCCTCAACCAATCAGATGAACTGCATTTGCTACGATTTTCTGCCATACTACAGAAACTCATACTAGAGCCCGGAGTCACTGAGTTCAGGCATCATGACTTGACTTGCTGCTTGATGACTTGACTTGAACAACTTTCATGACTTGGTAATTTGCCATGACTAATTTGTTTAACTTTCTTAGTTGGAGATCGTCCATTAATGTTTGACTTTCTTTTTAATAGTTTGCTTGATTTGCAAATTTACAAAAGAAAATAGCGCCTAACAAAACATTTTTTTTAAACCAGTTATCAAGTAAGAGACAGAGTTAATGAACAACCACAGTGGACTGGTTGAACTGAGTTAACACCTAAAATGAGAAAATGAGATTAAAATTTTAAATTATAAGAAATGTTACCTACATTTTTCCAATTTTGGTAAATTAATCTGTTGAAAATTGTCAATATATAATTCTTTGATAAGTTTAATGGAAGGGCCTGAAACTTAGTGAGTTTTCTTATTTTCAGGTTCTAAAAATGTGTGTCTAACTAATGCATGGAAATCAAAGCACAGGCCCATGCAGACTATACACTTCACTGTTACTTCCCTGTTTGAATTCTAATCAACAAACAAATTGCATAAAAATCAAATATAAACTGTCTCAATATACATTTACATTTCATTTCCTTTACCAGATAACATGTCCATGCAAAGTAGTAGGCCTATTGAAAGTCAAAGTGCAATCATCTTTGACACCTGTCAGCTTTAACCCTAAGGCCTGTTTCTCAATTTCAATTAGGTAAACTGCTGGAGAATTTAAAGCTTTAGAACCTCCAGAATTGCGATTAGCCTCATTAAAGTGCTTCTGAGCCTAATTGATTTAATTACAGAGCTATCCAAAGCTTGATTCTCAATAGACAGCGGCGGCTTGGCTTGATCATTGCTTGCTTGACTTGTGGCTGCTTTGATTGGCGGCGGCTCCGGCTCTAATCATATTAATTGAATTGCTGTAACAACAAAAACGAAATATTTATAGAGCTGTCATTTCAGGTGGTACCCTCACCATGACAATTATTGCAAATGGTGGTACCCTCGACAGGCTTTAGTGGTTACCCTCGCCCTTACGATGTATTTCAAATCCAAAATCTGATAATTCTGTGATCTATCGCACCTACATTGCTTGCCCAATGGTTAGTTTAACATTAAAACTACATGCTTGATAAATATAGGATTTGGATTTGACGAAATAATCTCAGGAGGACAGAAAATTACTTTGAATCGAGTGTTGTAATGGCTGCCCTGATGGCGAGGGTACCCCCCTCGTTAGTGCACAGTGGTATTCGTTACTCAATAGCTAACACTCCATGTAGTCATAATGATAATCACGCAATCTCCCCTTGTTCTACAGAAATATCCTCATTACATACAGGCTAGCCTACCTTTCATATACGCACGTGCTCTCTTTATTAAATAAGCATCACTAAGTAATAAATAAAAGCACCATCCATGCCCCCCTAGGAGCTTCCTATTAGAAGTTCCTCTGTATCTTTCCTACCCCTTGAACTGGGTTGAAGTCGTTTCCTATGTGATAAAAAACTTGCCTTTTTGTCTATTAGGTTACGTCTTATTAATTTACAAAATCTTATCACATCATTGCATTGCATAATTCAGAGGCACCAGGATATGACTCTGATGTTCTCAAATGGCAGCTTTATAAGGGATAAGAGACTTCAAAAGGCTTCAGTTATCTTTCAGTGATATCAAATTAATGTTACTGTTCCTGCACTTGACTCTGTGTATGCATATTTTATGCAAGATTGCGATAATTATCGCATGGTCAATCGATCAACATTTGTGATATCTTTTAACAAAATTTTACTTTTCTTTATGTAGATTATGGTGATATCGCATTATATAATAGATTATTGATGATGTCATCTTTGAATGATGAAATATTGGGTCTTGATTAAAAGATATCGAAGTTGGGAAGGAAATTCATTTTTTGGAAAGTATCTGGCTTAGGCTTCTTAGGAAATATTTTGTTTTTCCAGATACTACACAAAGTATAGGATTTTGTTTTTCCAGATACTACACAAAGTATAGGATTTTTGCATGGCCCCACTTTCACCTAGAGCTACCAAAACGAAGTCCATTTATGGTAATAATAGCACTGTCTTCGTGTTGTTGTTCCTATTAGTTTAAAAGCAGGGTTGGTTTGAAAAAGCTTTTCCATCGGCTGCGTGTAATTGCACAAGAAATTGATGCTGTGACCTGAGCTGACTGACCTAACAAATTGTCTAATGGTTTGTAATTTGTGCATGTGAACAGATTGAGGTAACACTCGATCATTTTTCTTGCCAATTGGAAAATTAAACAGCGTGAAGCAACCACACACTTATTGGTATTATTATTAAGTTTGCCCTGAACGTGACCAGCAATTGTTACCCCTCTTGCAGAGGTCTTCTGGCTTCTCTGGGGCTGGCCGCGTGCCCCTTCCTTCCAGTTACCCCCCTGCCCCCCTCACCCCAGTTGCCCCATGTAACCGTGATTTGCAGTTTTCTGGATTCTTACATGGCCCTCAGCTTTGTCAACTTGCAGGGCTTGACATTCGACTCCCAGGCAGCCATGCTGAAATATCCAGATTAATGGAGCCTGCCAATGCACACACAATTAATAATCAGCACAACATGAGCATGCCATGTAACCTACCACTTGCCCGACCGGGCCAGCCCAGCTCTGATGCAATTACAGGAGCCTTTGTTTACTGGTCCACTCATTCAACAACCAATGCGCTTGTCAAACAATTTGTCGACGGCTTCAATCACCGACATCTCTCCTTATAATGTTTTTTCCTCTTTACTCTGTCGAATTGGCAAATTGATTAAAAAAAGAAACTTTTTGACCAAGAAAGCATGAAAAATTGGAGAATAAAAAAATACCAGCAGCTGCAATGGCAGAGAGATCTGATAAGACTAACCAAACCAGTCACCAACCAAGCATGACAGGGCTTATGGTTCCTCTGAACTCTAAAGCAAGAATTGTAAGCCCCTCTCCCCTCCCCCCTCGTTCCTGGCAGGAGAAATTACTAACTATAGGCCTAATTCATGGTCCCCTTTCCCAGCCAAAGTAAAAGTTGCCCATCCACAAAAACTTGCATGCAGCCTTTTTCTAACCTACTAGAACATTTTAGGCTAGTTTAATGCTCAAAATTTATATACGAAGTGCTGCTAAAAGGCCGATTTTGAATTAAATCAATTTTGAAGGGCTGTTTATTTTTTGGTTGGTATGCTGTGATCATCCTGCGACGCTTGTGTTGACGTTTGGAGCGTCAACAAGGACGGGGCGTCGTGAGGTTGTGAGTTGGCCCTGGCATGCATGGCAGGCGACTGGGTCTGGCTTTTGTGGAAATCACGACCATCCACGGGCAACAGTTTGCAGTCGGATGTGCAGAGAAATTACAATCTGTCACCAAGCAACAGACCCAAGGCATTACGCATGCAGTGGGCAAGACCAAGCTCTCCCCTATTTGATTGTCTCACAACTTCCCATCACCCCACTGCCGAGCAACAGTCAAAGGCCACCACAAATAAAGAATTGAGGTTTAAATAAAACCATTGAACACTGCTTACAGTTTAATGGAAGTCACCAGAACGAAATTGAAAACTTTTAAGCAGAAAATGGCCGAAGCTGATTGAATGGAAGTTGGGTAATGTTATATTTGAGGCACGCGGTTGTCGTCTGCCTGGAACGGCACGCGCCTTGATTGACAGGTGCCCAGAGAATGGCACGAGCCAAGGGGGCGGGGCTTGCTATCAAGGGGGACCACACGCAATATTTAAGCAGTGATGGCCTGGAAGAATTTGTTATTACTTTTTGAGACACCATGGAGACATTGATGGCTTTGCACAGATTGAGACAGTTGGAGTCAGGAAGTTCTGAAACTATTCCATTTTCTCAGACAGCAGACGAACAAGAAACTTCCAGAATTGACGATTTGCCCTGCAGCCCCCATCACAGTCCATCACCTGCTCACCTGTGTTCCTCATTGAATGGGGTCTTATTGAATGGATTAAACGGACATATTGGTGTGAATTCTTGCAAAAGACACTTGGACTTCGAAAATAATCTGTCAAGACAAGTTCCTCATCAGTTGAAGATGCGAGTTGGGAGAGGAAAGTACCAAACTCCTGCAGTTTTGAAACGCAACGAGAGGGAGCGCAACAGAGTGAAAATGGTGAACAGTGGCTTCAATATTTTGAGGCAACATGTCCCTTTGGTAGCTGACAACAAAAAGAGCAGCAAAGTAGACACATTAAGAGCTGCAGTGGATTACATCAAGCAGTTGCAGGAACTTTTGGGGCATGCTTCTAACGAAACTTATGAAAGCCCTTCTTCACACAGTGACTCCACGTCTATGGCGTCACCCAAGTCGTTCAAGACGCACTCTGTGACGTCCTCATCGCCAGCATCTGTGAGAACAGCTTCCCCAAGTGAATCCAGTAGCGACGACGATTCCCATAATGTCTACGATACAGACCTGGTGGAACTGGCTGGCTGGCTGCACTGACCAACTGCTGACCTTCACATCATTGGCCATGACATTTTGCAATTATCAAGGTGAGAAAAAGTTTATTATAGACTCTGCATGGTGATGGGGGAAGAAATTGGTTTAATTAAGAGCTCAAGATAAAATATGAGCCTTAATTTCATTCTGATTTTATATCGGCTTTTTGACCATTGAAGATGATTTCTACTTATAAGGATATAGGCAAATCGTTTAAAAAATGCTTCTAAATTAAATGAAGATCAAACTTGTAAATAGGCCTGATGTCATGACATTTATCAGGCACGCTCTAAAAATAAACACATTGCATAATTTCTTGTGCAGGTGAGGCGAAAATGACGAATTGATGACTTGATGCAAATTAACTGTTAAACAGTTTGTCTGCTGTTGTCAAGTAGCTTAATTGGAGTTGATTGCTTGTAAATTACCGCTATTTAAGAAAGTGATAATATGCAAGATGTAACAAAGGAGTTAACAAGGTGGTTGGGCGCAAGTGATTTCTGGTTATTAGACAGTTTGGTACTTCAAGCATTCTGCCTGGGGCAAACTTATTACTTGGATTGCAATCTTAGGGTAAACAGTGGCGTACTCCTGGTAGGGCCTCTGCTGAGACCTAATTAACTGGGGCAACTGTTTGTACAAGAATGTTGATGCCAGATCTTATGTGGGATTCTGTTTTGATTGGATCTTTTCTTTGTTTTCAGAATTTCTATTATTCGAGACACTATAACGGATGCTGACCACAATAAGCAGCCATTCTTCTGACCATTGTCCACAACAATGAGGTCATTATAACGGTCTTCCAGGACAATACAAGCCCAGGACAACACAATACAAGCCCAGGACAACACAATGCATAACAGGACAAACCAAGAACATTTGCTCAACACACACAAGACTCTTATCTCAGTCAAAACATGAACTTTACAAATTAATTAATATTTGTACATTTTGTATATATATGCAATTATACATATCACGCATAATTATATATTTTTCATATAAATTATTTGTATATAGCCCCCATGATCGACCCTTCTACTTGAAAGTCATTAAGGGATTGAATCACTTGAATTTACATTTTTACAAACTTGTACATTGTACATAATATTGTTTTTTAATGTTATAAAGTTGTATTATTTATGAGAAAAAAAACTGCCTCTCTCATTTTTTTTCAAGTTTTCAAACATACATATCTTTTTACCTGATAAGATTAATCTTAAAAATATGTTAAAGGGGTGTAAATCTGTAAGCCAACATTGGTTACACTCTAAAAAATGTCGGGACAAAATTGTTTTTTTAGATTCAAAATGGTTTTTTGAAAAACCAAATTTCAATGCAAAACCAACATGGATTTTTAAAAAAATCCATGTTTTTTTTTTTTCATTGAAATTTGGTTTTTCAAAAAACCATTTTGAATCTAAAAAACCAATTTTGTCTGAATTTTTTTAGAGTGTAGGATCTGGATTTGAAAAGATTATCGTGATGCAGATCACCTCAGTGTCCCTGACATTAATAAGTGTCACAGGTTGACATGCTTGATTGATCTAAAAATGTTTTTATCAGTATAGGTGAACTTGAAAACTGTTGAGGACATTCTATATTGGAAATTTGGGATACACACATTGTTCAAGGTCCAGTCATCATTACTCAACATCTATTAATTAAGATTATGAATTACCTTGGGAAGAGGGGGGGGGGTCGAAATTGGTTAAACAACAGGTAGATATTGAAAGTGGCATTGCCATTATATGCAGTTACCATGGCATTCCACTTGAGATTTTTCATATGTTTTCTTGTTGATACTCCACTCAAGAGGGCACTGGTGTTGAGGCTGTTGACGGACACACGAGATCATCAGCTTGCAGGTTTCCAGAACCATACTGAGGAGCCTTGAGGGCTTTTATGTCTGTTTTTCCTGCTGGGACCTCACGAGGCGTCTCCTTTAAATATAAAGCCCTACTAAGGCCCTTCCTGGGGCCTGGCTGTGTTGAGAGGCATTTCTGACTGAAGGGGCCGCTCTTATTGAGACTTATTTGGGTCCTGCTGGGCCCCACAATGGGTTCATGGGGCTAGCTCCCTGGGAGGGGCTTTTGGCCCAACTCACGTAACATTAGAGCCATCAGGTGAAGAGGACTAGCTAGCCTCTCCTGCTCTACCACAGCTATCAGAAGCTATCAGAAGCCTCTCATCACCAGCAGTGCAATTAATAAGGGGAAATAGGCCCTTTCAGCTCTGCCTATGATCCACTGGACACAAGCAATTAGACTGCAGTCCACTCGGAAATGAAAGCAATTCTCTTGATGCCACACTGGCCGGCCTATTTTGTCAGCTATTTAATCCCTCTAACACCCCACCAGCCCCTGCCTTCTGCAGCCATAACTACTCATTAACAGAAGGAATAATTAATTAGTATAAGCCGGCCAATTTCCCGAGACTAGAAGCAACATTGAGGATTTAATTAGTTTTTTAAGTGTCCAAAAAATTCTAAACTGTCGTATAAGCTCCAAAATTAGTTTATAATGAGTCCTTATAACTTTGAATCAAAACAAAAATGAAAATTTTCATTTCTCGTGGAATAATTAATGTATAGCCTACTATAGTATAGGGCAGTAAAACAATGTTTTTATACCCTTTCCCTGTTTTTCTTTGGCATTTTATTTTGTTGAAATTGTTGGTGTTGCGGAAGCTGCAGAAGTGAGCTTGTCCTCTGAAAACCATTATAAGATTTCGGTCTGATCGGACTCCGAGATACCGAGATTAAAATCACAAGTTATTCAACGTTCTTTTGATCATGTCCGAATTCCAAAAGGAGGGGGGGGTTTGTTTTGGGTAATAGGTATTGGCCTAGAAGAAATCTCCCTGGGGGAGTGGTAGCTTACACAACAAACTGCTATAAGACTGCCACACAGTGATTTTAAATACGATTTGAAAAAATTATCGATATTTGAATGAAGTAAATGGTCACATTTATAATTGCATAGGCCTGTATATGATCACGGAGGAAGGTCAGAACCCTGGAAAGCATTATAAATTTGTTTTAATATTTTTTAAATAAGGACATTTATTTAGTTGAAATTCATATAATTTAATTATAACAGTGTTTTGCTTAAACATTAGTTGAATATCTATTTATCATCACAAGTCTTGAATGGATGTAGGGATATGAATAGCTTAAATTCATATTATTCTCATTTGAGCCACTAATTCAATTTTTCTTTGATGGCAAATAATAAGGTGTATTGGGGGTTAATTCCCAGTATTGCCCTCTGTCCTAATTGTTTTGATAGGTGAAACCCCACATTCTTGAGCGAACGGGCTTATCTTGTATTTTGGAAACCCGAGCAAGGAGGCAGTTTTAATGAAGAGGCTTGACCTTTGGCAGCCTGCAACCCTGTCATCTCAGGTCACAACCTCCAGTTTGAAAAAGTAAAGAGATTAATTTTACATCCATAATTTGTCAGTTATGTTGCATGGGAACATCATTTAAATTTTAAAGGTGTGTTCTTTGTGGAAGATGTGTCATTTTGACATTTTTTGTGATTATATATATTCTGCATCTGAAAAATTTAAGGCCAATCATGTACCAGGAGATGAGGCACATGACAAGCCAATAAATAATGATATTGGTGGATTAAAAGTGTTATTGGTGTGTGGAGAGTGATATAAAAAAAGTAAGTATCTTCAGAAAAACAGGTATTTTATAAATATATATTTATCAGTCTGAAAATTGTGGTGCAGAATATAACCAATACAGCAGTTTTCGAGCAGGCTTGGTCAGTTCACTGAGAAGAACCTACAGATCATAAACTTCGATAGCCCAGACTAAAGCTATCAAGCAATTGACCAACTATTAAAATCACATTAAAATATCAGTCAAGATACTGCAACTGGTTGACCTTGGAGAGATTTCTTTGTTTTTAGGTGGCAAATGGTATACTTTTAAGGTCAGCAAAGCAGTTTATGGGTCTACCCAGATGTCAGGGTGGACATTAACAAACTTTCAGTCTAAACGATCTTCTCAGTGAACCGACCAAGCCTGCTCGAAAACTGCTGTAGTAGATGTTGAGTTGACCAATATTGAGTTTTATTGGCCTTAGCAGTTAATATTGGTCTCGGCCTACGGACTCGACCAATATAATTGCTGAGGCCAATAATATACAAATATGGACTGATTTCGAGGGCATTAGTCAAATCTATTTCCCTCGAGGGTGTGTAAGTGAAAACTATTTCACGAGGCCGAAGGCCGAGGGAAATAGTTTTCCTTACACACACGAGAGGGAAATAGATTTGACTAATGCCCGAGATAGTCAGTCTATATTTGTTTTATTATACCGAATAGATAAGCAGACACAAACATTGCACTATTAGGTACTAATTTTGATGAGGTTTTTTTGTTTTGTGGATTAATGCAGGGCAATTACTTTATTATAGTCTTTATTAATGCACTCATTTGAATTTATTTTTCCTGCACTACTGCAGGAAAAATTGTGGAAAACAATATTGAAAAAAAAATTTTTTTTTATTTTTTCATTTCGGAAAAATAATAATTTTGGAATTTTTTTTTTTTTAAATTACGGAAAAAAAAAATTTTGAAAAAAAAAATGTTTTTTTTTGAAAAATATTTG
Organism: Platynereis dumerilii; assembly: GCA_026936325.1. Taxonomy (NCBI): domain Eukaryota; kingdom Metazoa; phylum Annelida; class Polychaeta; order Phyllodocida; family Nereididae; genus Platynereis; species Platynereis dumerilii. Next base: position 113,157,007 of record JAPTHN010000001.1, read on the forward strand.
AAAAATTTTTTTTTTTTGAAAAAAAATATATTTTGCACAAAAAAAAATTTTGGAGGGCAATAGTCCTGGTCAATATACTAAAATAATGACTGACATGTGACCAGCTCTCAGCCAATGACAGCTCGATCAGCTTTCATGGTGGAGGTATAATAAAACTCAATATTGGTCTCCTCACCATCCACTATCTATATAATATATGTATCTAAGTATCTATCTATCTGTCTATCTATCTATCTATTTGTCTATCTATCTATCTATCTATCTATCTATCTATCTATCTATCATGGATCAGTTTTGTGAGTGGGTAACCAGCTTTTGAAACTGCATGCTTGATTTCGTATAGCATTAAAGTCTGAGAGGATCCCATACTCAGGCATGCAGGCATTGATGGTGCACGTTTGGTCGGCATTGGTATCAAAATGAAAAGATAAATTTGAGTTTTGATATTTTTCGATTTCTTTTAGAGAAGTAAAATGTATAATTGCCTTTTCTTTCCCCTTCTCAACTTCTTATGATTTCCCACTGCCTTTTGTTGTAGATTCTGATTCAGGTGTCTTTGATTGTACAGTATTTTTTACCTGAAGGCTGTTGTTCACTCTAAAAAATTTCAGACAAAATTGGTTTTTTAGATTCAAAACGGTTTTTTGAAAAACCAAATTTCAATGCAAAAAACCAACATGGAATTTTTCTAAAAATCCATGTTGGTTTTGCATTGAAATTTGGTTTTTCAAAAAACCATTTTGAATCTAAAAAACCAATTTTGTCCCGACATTTTTTAGAGTGTTGCATGGTTCGCACTTCAAAGGCACCCCCAACACAATCAGACCACAGCTCACAATGGCTTCTTATGGCTTAATAGGAAGTCCTCATCTTTTCTCCTCATCTGATTACACGCAACACATTCATTTGTATGCTGCCCATAACACAGTGCAATGTTGGAACTAAGTAATTGATAAAATCTTTCATTGAGGCGACTGGCACCTTGAAAAAAAAGTTAAAAAATCTGGCTCTTGCGTGAGGAGTTTTCATTAAACAAATGTTATCAGCCATTGGCTTAATAATGGCACTACTTAGAAACCACATAAAAAGTTATGTCATCAAACGGGGAAAATTTTAGCAGTTTTCAAAATATATAAAATTTATAGTATATTCAGATTATGCTATTGGTTGATCTATGTGCGCCGGGCGAGGTCTAAACAGTGAAGATAATTTAAATTTGAGAAAGACTCATCAACACACACATGATATTTCCCACACTCTTGGCTTTAGCTTGGCCTAACAAATTTAGGGGGAGACCATTTAATATCCCCTTATGAAAAAGTTTTGTTTTTTTTCAATTGCTGACATTCCAATATAAGCTGTCCTATCTATTAATGGGGACTATCAAATACTCGACTCACTATATGTAGCTAGAGAGACCAACACAGGCCTGTATATGTACGAGTGGCACGGGGACGTAAAAGCAATGTTCCTATGAAATGGAAAATTTGTCATTGGAACAATTGACCAGGGCTAAATGTATCTGGATCAAGTGTCCAGAAGTTATATGGGCAAGGCATGCCAAATTGCCTATAATCATACATAGGCCGCCTAAGACTGAAGTCTCAATATACCCTTGTCCTCTGGCAAGCTCTGGGAGAATGGCCTGGGGGGGGGGGGGCACGCGCTGCCTTATTAACGAACAATATAAGTTCTGTGCAACAGTTCGTAATCAGCTGGTGACGCACCCATGATGGCCATCCCTTGGTGAATTAAGGAAATTAATATCTCCGAGAGAACACATTCCTAATATATATGCTTACAATTGCCCCACCCCTCCCAACAAAAAGTTTCCCTTCAGCTGGTAAACCCTTTTCCAGGGCGGGGTCTCAATCTCAGAACCGAGGCAGAAGGCATACACGTATATCAGGTGTCGGGACGGCGACCCCCGCCAAGGCTTCTCCTGCCCACCTGGGCGCCGTCCATTTCCTCACCAAACTCCAAAGGCTTCAAAGACCACAGAAATGTAACAAAAGAAAACCCTTGCTGATCCTACAAGTCACAATCGAGAAAGCCATGGACGGTTATCTCAAGATGGAACTGGAGATGACTATGATTGTGTCATCTATTGCATGACCTACAATTTAAAAACTTTTTTAAAAGAAATAAGAAGTTGAAGATTTATTATATTCTCACGGCACTATAGTTTTCATAAGAATATTACAGTACTTTCAATTTCTAGAGCTTTCTAGAGTATAGGCCTGTTTTATACTATATAGGCCTACACGTATACAATTCATAGGCCTACATATTCGAAAGAGAGTGAGGTGACTGATATATATATATATATATAGATATTAGATAGATAGTAGATAGATAGATTGATTGATAGATCTATAGATATTGGATAGATAGATATTGGATAGATAGATATACAGTAGATGGATAGATATTAGATATACATTAAAACGATATATTAGATCGATAGATATTACATAGATAGATATTAGGCCTAGATAGATAGATAGATAGATAGATAGATAGATAGATAGATAGATAGATAGATAGATAGATAGATAGATAGATAGATAGATAGATCTATAGATAGATCTATAGATAGATCTATAGATTTACCTCACTGAAAGCTGTCAAACTTTTAAAAAGACTGTTGATATTACATAAAAGTATAACAACCAGTCACATGATTTGCCTGTAAATTGATTGCTTTATATCGTTATAATGAGTTGACACTTAATGAATATTTTGTAACTTTTGTTTTGTTATGATTTCTTGCTTACCTGCTTTCAAAATTAAAAAAAAAAACCTTGTTTAATTTAGCTTTTCTGCAAACACCATTAATTCTTCAATCATGCCTCAACTGTACTGGGCTATATTTGTTAGTTTTCTTTTGGAGGGTGGGGGGGGGGGCTGCAATTTTGGCTTGTTCCAATTAGGGCTTAAATTCGCAATCTTAATGAATTAAAAGAACAGTCTAGGCCTACCTATACCAAGAAGCATTAAACTCATTAAGATAATGGAGCTTAGCCCTCGCAATGTGCAGCTGCTTCCTAGGACTCCTTAATGGGCCAACCAGTTGCAGGGTATGACTACCGTAGGAGGGTGCTAACTGAGCTATGTATACCCTAACGACGCCAGAGAGGAAGTCAGTTGCCCCTTTGACGCAATCACTTCCGTTTTGACGTCACAGCTGCTTGTGCCTGCTTGGGACAGCCCTGCCACCTACCGGTGCTAACAATATACTGTCAATGGCATAAATGTGTTTTATTAAGGTGCCTAGAAAATTGCACCTCATCATGGGATCGGCTCAGCCAAGGAAGGACAGGTGATAGGCAAAATATTGTCCTTCCCTAATTATCACCGTATTCCATAACATTAGCGATCCCATAGCTTGATCCTGGAAATTGCTCAACATTGTCCAGGCCAACAGAAAGGCTCAAGTTTAATTGGCCTACCTTTTTTGTCGTTTGCATTAATCTAAAGTTGCACAATTTAAGCGAGGATTGAAGCAATTGAATAATTTGAATTGCAGCAATGGCATAGAATTTTAGTTTGAAAGACTATGGAATAGACACCAAAGCACACTGCAACTTGTAAAAAAAATTCTCTGAAAGCATATGTATATATAATATGTATATATATTAAAAGAGGAATTAAGACCTAGTCTAATGTGGTCTACAATATGAAAGATACATGGGCCAACAAAAATCACCAATAAAAACATAAAAATCGTCCCTAATAGTATAATTTCATCAGCTGTTTCCGAAATAATGCAAAGTCGGTAAACTGTTTTGGAAATATCACAGCAAATAAGATTTATAACTTTAACATAGCATGCATAGGCGTACGGCGCGTCCGATTTTTTTTTGGGGGGGAGCATCATTTGTCCAAATTACGAGAACTAGATTCGGGCCTAATACCATTTTGAATGAAATTGCCTGAAAATCATTAATTTTCAATGGTGTTTATTTAATCATCTGCCCAAATTGTTTTAGCTTTTTGCCCGAATCTCACTGTTTCCCAAACTTTTGGGGGGGCCACCGCCCTGCCCCCCTCTCCATACGCCTATGACTTGCAGGTTGTAACCAACAATGGCGTATTTTGAATAATACTAGTAAGTTTCCTGTTGATTGGGGACTGAATGGCCCAGAATGAATCGATAGATAAATAGATAGACAGATAAACAGGTCAACAGATAGTTATGCTGATATGCTGAAATTAAATATGCAACTGGTAGAGACCTTACAGGTGCTGCCCTCTTGTGTGTTGTGCAGAAATGAAGTAAAACAAATTCTCATTAATTAGGGCATTTAGAGGAATGAAATGGCTTTCAAGAGGGTAGAGTTCTGCCTTCAAGGGCATAGCACAGGGAAAATTAGAAGGCCAGACTTTGAGCAGAAATTGAGATAAACATGCATGACTGATTTTGTTACATGTAATGTGAGACAGGGAAGGATGTCACAGCTGAGTACTTTATTGGGTAAAGACAGGCAAGGACATCATAGTCCATGTTTCTGATTGGTTGGACCTGGTATTGTCAGTTTTAGATATCCTAAACTGCCAGTTAATTGCTTGAGTGTTAAACTATTAGATAAAAGTAATGGGTATGTGAAATGAAAGACAACAACTTGAAAACTGCATACATGTGTAATGGAACTTGCTCTTGTACTACTGGAACATTGGTGAACTTCATTTTAAAGTCAGTCGGATAATGACCAATCAAAAGTGAGAGAAAAAAGTGCGTTTTGACCGTTCAAAGCTTATGGTGATGCCCTTTATTTTTTAATGAAGTAGCTATTGCAAACCAAATAATTTCCTGCTGCGAAATGAGTGAAGATTTGAAATAGTTCAAGAGGAAATGGGTTGTTCAAAGTAGCCCCGTCCCTGGGGTACCTTTGAAAACACCCCATTCACCCCATATACATGAAAATATTTGTGGATGCAAAAAAATCTTATCCAGTCCGCTGATCATCTGATGACTAGTGATGCACGGATAGTGAAAATAGCCGGATACCGGATAATCCGGCAACACCAACTGCCGGATACCGGATAGCAACCGGATAGTTGGAACCGGATAGTAAACATGCGAAAAAGGAAGTTTTTCGGCATTTGTGGTTGATTATGAATATTTTTTATGAGAGCTGAGACATATTGGTCCGGCAGGAGGACTGTTCCTCTGATGGAATGTTTTTCGTTTTGTTCTGTAACTGAATTCTGATTTTGAAGATGGTGAAATAATGTTGTTGACTCTGTCCTGGTAACGTTCCTTTGGTTATTATCAAAATTTTAGCCTTTCATTAAGTTTTGAACATGCCAGATATCCGGTTCTGATATCCGGTTCCCATACCCTCATTTTGCCGGAGACCGGATATCCTGCGAATTCCACTATCCGGCCGGATACCAGATACTGTGCCGGATATCCGTGCATCCCTACTGATGACTAAGCTGGAACATGGAGTCTAAATTCAAAAGTGTTCGAAATAGTCCTGGTTTAACGTGTATAATTTGTTTCTGCTTTTTTGCATAATTCTGCAGTTCTGCACAAATCCCAAAAATTATGCTATTTCCTACAGAATTCTAAAAAAAGCTGCAGAATTATGCATTTCTTTAGCAATTCTGCAGTCCTGCACAATTTCTGTAGGCAGTTCTGCAAGAAGCTGTAGAATTCCGAAGTTCCAAAAATTTCCATAACAATTGTTACTGTAATCAATGTTAGAGGTGTGACAGCCTGTTATCCACTTCTATGGTCCAGGGATCAAATTTGCTGCAACATTCAAATTTTGATTACCATTCAATATATTTTTTCAATCATGCATTGTGCAGTATTTGAAAATATGTGAGCTTTCTGCATTTCAGACAATAGTTTTCATTTTTCTCTCACTTGTAAATAAGCATTACAGTGAGGATTTGGAGGTTAACAGGTGAAAATCAATTTGGAACAATAATAATATTGTGGTGTTTAGAGGATCAGACAGACACATTAGGCTATGAAGCCTGGGGATAAAGCTTATTCTCTTTTTTGTTTCAAAAATTCAAATGAACTATTAAAAAATTCATATATATAATGCCAAGAGTGCAGCAGCTTCCCCATCCTTTTGGTGACTTCTTCAGGTGAGTGTCAACTTGTATTTTGAATTTCTTGCTCCAGAAAGTTCCTGAAAATTTACACTTGCAATGACAGTGCCACAGCCATTTACTGATGTATTTGTTATTGTGTTACACATTTTCAGGATTTCTGGAATATGTCTTCCCCCGTTTTTTAAAGCTGTGCTAAATGTATATTTTTGGCTAATAATGCGTCAACATTTTCTGGTTAATGACAATTTCTTATGTCAAAAAAATGGTTTACATGTAGTTCTGACCTCAGCTCACACTGCAGATGGTTCTAAAATAAAAGCTTGAAAACCTAGTTCCTTAATATTTATTATATTGGTTGTCAGATTAAACTTTTAAAATGTTAAGATAATCATGGAAAAGCTGCGCCCAACCTGCATTGTTTAATAACAGAATACGTCAAATGATTTGGCCATCAATATTCAGTTTGACCAAAAATAATTTTGTTGCAAAATAGTCCGCCCTTAAGTAAGTTTAATGCAAATTTTGGACTTCATTTAGGTTGGTCTGGAGCAATTTTGTCATTAAGGCCGACCTCGGGCCACATTTTGATGGCCTCGGTCTCAGTTTCGGATGACCAATCCTTGTTCTTGGACTCGGTCTTGGAGCAATTGGACCTTGGATATGTCCAAGGCATGTCTGAGGCCAGCCACATGAATGAAATTTTGTTAGGGACCGTTCAGAATTTATGACTGGGGGGGGTGGGAGTTTTGCTGGAACTTCCCGTCAAAAATTGATATCCCCCCCCTTGAGTTTCATGCAGATTTTTAGTACCCCACCGTTAAGTTTCATACGTATTTTTAGTACCCCCTACATACAAAGCAATACACACATATATACTGTTATACATGGCCACACGTACAGATTCGCCCCATTTTGTGGACTTTTGCGGGTAAAAAAGTCCAAATAAAATGAATTTATGCGTGTTTTTTAGCATTTTTTCATTGTTAAATTTTCTTACCCCCCCCCTTGGAAGTGTTGTCAAAAATTATTACCCCCCCTTGAAACACGTGTGAAAAGTTAGTACCCCCTCGGCCAAAACTCCCACCCCCCCAGTCATAAATTCTGAACGGTCCCTTAGACAGTAAAAATGTCACAAATGACAAATTTGTCAATCACAAAATACAACAAGATACATTTAGAAATATGAAACAAATTAAATGACACCAGGAATAAAATCTATTATTGTTTTAAATATATAGAATTTTATTAGACAATGAAATTTCTTCAAAATACATGTGTCATATAAATAAACAAAACTATTTGAAGTACAAACAGAAGAAATATATATACAAGAGAGGGATAGTAACTACAACTAATAAGAAGGAGGAGAAAATATGTATGCCATAAATACAGAAAATCTTTATTACAATGTGATATAGACATTAGTGTTCAATAGTATTTTACCAATATTTTAAGCCAGAATTTCGCAGATTGATATTGAAGCAACAGCACTGACACGCAGCTATAGTGATAATACTGAAGCTGAAAGAACCAACAGATAACTAATACTATATCATACACATAATGTCATGGTTAAATCAGAAGGGACTGAAAGGAGCACCAATTTGCTATTCTAGGATATGTGTCCATTGTCCAAGGCATGTCTGAGGCCAGCCACATGAGTGAGGTTTTATTGGACAATAAAAATGTCACAAATGACAAATTTGTCAATCACAAAATATAACAAGATCAATTTAGAAATAAATTTAGAAATATGAAACAAATGAAATGACTCCAGGAATACAAATATTATGGTTTTAGATAGGCCTATATATACATATAGAATTTTTATCAAACAAAGAAATATTATCAAGATACATGTGTCATATAAATAAACAAAACTATATACAAAGTACAAAAAGAAGAAATATATATACAAAAGAGGGATAGTTACTACAATAAGAAGGAGGAGAAAATATATGCAATAAATGCGATAAATACAGAAAATATTAATAACGAAGTAATACAGACATTAGTGTTCAATAGTACTTTAACAATATTTGAACCCAGAATTTCACAGATTAATATTGAAGCAAGAGCAGCGAGGCACAGATCAGCGGGAACCGCGCACTCAATGTTCATGTCACGAAGCTATAATGATAATACTGAAGTTGAAAGCACCTACAGATAACTATTATATATAGATAAATACAATATCATACACATAATGTTATGGTTAAATTAGGAGTGACTGAAAAGAACCCATTTGCTATTCTAGGAAAATGATAAAAACAACATATAGACCAATGAGTACATTATGGACAATAAAATCCTGGTAACTCCGAAGAAGAACGGCAGTTAGCCTAGAGCTAACATTCAAAATTACAGTTGCAGCACACATATTATAGGCATCAAAAACAAGAAATACAGATAATATTATGTACACATGAAAAAAATATAACGACAAAATGAACCATCAATAATACAATGTAATTGTACAATGAAGAATATTTACATGATACAAAGTGAACACATGGAAGCAATACATTTGAGGAATACCATTAACCCTCAATAAATTTTCACTGCTTCACAGATTTTGTCTATAAAATCAAATCCCATGGTATTTGTCTATAGCTAAGAAACAATCTTCTGTCTAATGTCTTATTTTGTTGTGACAGGGAACCATGAGGACGGGCATTTTGTGTCTGTGGTTGCTTGTGGCACTTTGTGCTCTTGCGACAACTCAAGCTTTGAGGATCCCATCACAATCATACTGTCTGCGTTTGCGTGGATATAGAAGAAGGAGATGTTTCCGAATCAGGTTTTATTACAGACATCGAGGAAGCATCCGATGCCGCACATACGGCTCGAGGAGAGTGTGTTGTGCCACCGGGAGAACAAGCCGTGGCGTCAGAAGAGTGTGCAGACGAACGAATAGGCGAAGAGGCTCCTACAGGTGCACAAGAGTGAGGATTGGTAGAGCATCTCTACCATTTTGCCGAAGGTCTAACCAAAGATGCGGAGTCCTCTTGAATAGGAGACGGAGGTATCGTGCTTGCATAAGGAAGGGATGTTTGTATGTCCTGATAGGCAGAATGTGGAGAAGATACTGTCACAGGAGATAGATGACTGATGTCAGTAGGCCTAATGCTGACAATCTGAAAATCAAGAAAGTGGACTCTCTTTCCGATGGCACCAAGAATAATTTCTAATTTCCAGAACTCAAAACAGCTGTATGTAGTTGGTACAAACCATCTTTGGATTCATTTCATAAAGAAACTGATTCCATACTCCATACTTTGTTGTATGATTCTTAATTGCATCACTGTACTTTAAAATCATTAAATCTATCAAGCATCATATTTGTTCTTGTTATTTATCATATCACTGAATGTATATGTGAGAGTAATCAGCAAAGATAAATTCATGAAATGTTTGAATTCTCTTGATGGGTAGGTTTGCAAGCAGACCAGGTTATGAATGCTATCCAAATAGTGGATGTTAATTCTTCGAAGCTTCCTCAGTGAAAAACGACCTGGAGGCAGAGATATTTCTATAGGAGGATAAGTTTCCTGCTCTTGCTCAGGTACAGGCATTTGGGTTCCAAGCTTGAGTATTTCTAGTGCATATTAATGTAACTTTAAGGCTTTATATCTCTACTAGAAATGGACATTAAAAAGAGAATCCAAGGCCAAAATTAGCTTGTAAAATAAGTAAGTTAAATATCAGTGGAGTCATTAAATTTGTGAAAGGCTAATAGCTTGTATAGGGCTACACCTCTGACACTGACTGTTAAATATGAATGAGACTGAGACACTGCAAAGAAAGGGAAATGAAAAAATAGCCTCAGCAAGGCAGGGTAGAAAAAAATGGTGACGTTGATTGAAAAAGTCGGGACTACTTTGAACACTCAAAACTTTGAACAGGGTCAAATAATCACACCTACTAGAAGGTTAAATTTTTGACAACAACTTGAAAATTGCCACCCAGAGAATCTTTGCTGAAGTGAAAATTGCATACACGTGTAATGGAACTTGCTCTTGCACTACTGGAACATTGGTTACTTCATTTTAAAGTCAATCGGATAATGATCAATGCATTATTTTGGTTGGTTTTAGGTGATACCAATAATGACGGTGCTAAAGTATGATAAAAAAGCGCGTTTTGGCCCTTCAAAGCTTATGGTGATGCCCTTTATTTTTTAATGAAGTAGCTATTGCAAACCAAATAATTTCCTGCATAATTTTATCAAAGGTGCTGCGAAATGAGTGAAGATTTGAAATAGTTCAAGAGGAAATGGCGCTAATGAGCAGTTTACTGGAATTGGCGCTTTATAAATACTTAATATTATTATTATTATAATGGGTTGTTCAAAGTAGCCCCGTCCCTGGGGTACCTTTGAAAACACCCCATTCACCCCATACACATGAAAATATATGTGGATGCAAAAAAATCTTATCCAGTCTGCTGATCATCTGATGTGATGACTAAGCTGGAACATGCAGTCTAAATTCAAAAGTGTTCGAAGTAGTCCTGGTTTAACGTGTATAATTTGTTTCTGCTGTTTTGCAGAATTCTGCAGTTCTGCACAAATCCCAAAAATTATGCTATTTCCTACAGAATTCTAAAAGAACCTGCAGAATTATGCATTTCGCAATGTTGCAGTCCTGCACAATTTCTGTAGGTAGCAGTTCTGCAAGAAGCTGTAGAATTCTGAAGTTCCAAAAATTTCCATAACAATTGTTACTGTAATCAATGTTAGAGGTGTGATAGCCTGTTATCCACTTCTATGGTCCAGGGATCAAATTTGCTGCAACATTCAAATTTTGATTACCATTCAACATATTTTTTCAATCTTGCATTGTGCAGTATTTGAAAATATGTGAGCTTTCTGCATTTCAGACAATAGTTTTCATTTTTCTCTCACTTTTAAATAAGCATTACAGTGAGGATTTGGAGGTTAACAGGTGAAAATCAATTTGGAACAAAAAATAATATTGTGGTGTTTGGAGGATCAGACAGACACAGCTATGAAGCCTGGGGATAAAGCTTATTCTCTTTTTTTGTTTCAAATGAGCTATTAAAAAAAATTCATATATATATAATGCCAAGTGTGCAACAGCTTCCCCATCCTTTTGGTGACTTCTTCAGGTGAGTGTCAACATGTATTTTGAATTTCTTGCTCCAGAAAGTTCCTGAAAATTTACACTTGCAATGACAGTGCCACAGTCACTTACTGATGCATATGGCTAAGTGCAAAAAGTTGCCAGGATTTTGGGGACAGAGGCCTTTTATTTCAAATTTCATGCCACACTTCTGAATCTTTCTGGTTTTAAGTTGGAAGGTCCCATCTCAGTTTTTTGCTTAATACAGGATAACTGTATATTTAGAGACTGGTTACAAATTTGGAAAAATTACAGAACCACAAAAGGAATGTCATGTTGATGTTTTTCAAAGTTTGTGGGCCAGCCCGTGCCCAATCCGCTCAACTTCGAGAAAGAATTTTATGGATTTCACAGAAAGCTGTTTCCTCGGAACATCTTTAAAAAAAATTAACTGGTTACGAGACATTTAACTGGTTTCATTGATTATTTCATTTGTAACTTTAACATTGCCTTTAAATTTTGCAAAAAGATGTAGTGCTTAGATGTCCAAAAATCTATATCAACAACTTCCTGCTAGTAGTCATGGTGTACGTGCAAATGATGAAATAGTACTGGTTATATGGACATAAATCATTTTGCATTGATAAATAACTTAAATAGAAGCATTGAAAAACATAGGCTGCGTGGCAGCGTACCCTCGGCTAATCAGCGGCTATGATGCGGGCAAATTTGTAACCAGTCTCTAAATATATAGTTATCCTGTATTAAGCAAAAAAAATATGCTTCGGGGAAAAAAATTGTCCTCTTACTGAGATGGGACCTTCCAACTTAAAAAACCAGAAATGATTCAGAAGTGTGGCATACAATTTGAAATAAATGGCCTCTGTCCCCAAAATCCTGGCAACTTTTTGCACTTAGCCATAAAGGCATCAAAAACAAGAAATGCAGATAACATTATGCACGCATGAAAAAAATATAACGACAAAATGAAGCACCAATAATACAATGTAATTGTACAATGAACAATATTTACATGATACAAAGTGAACACAATGTCATGGAAGCAATACATTTGAGGATAATACAATTAACTATCAGTAAATTTTCACTGCTGCACAGATTTTGTCTATAAAATCAAATCCCATGGTGTTTGTCTATAGCTAACCCAGAGGAAAGAAGAGTATAAAAGCAGTACAGCTTCTCAGCGAGGAAATACAAAATCAGTACATATTTTTTAATACTTCTTGTGAACCAATTTGAATAATCATGTACTGCATAGCGCATATGTGCCCCTCTAACTTCTAAATTTCATTTGAACATTCCATGTACTGAATTTATACTTCTATGACTTAGGCTGCTTAGATTCAGTCACTTGTGGGTCATGTTCACTTCCAGAACTCGGGGGGGGGGAATGTGCAGGTGTGTCCAGGTTTTTAATTAAAATACATTGAATTGCTGGCACAATTTCCGTAGTATTAGATATAAATGTTTTACTATTAATAGTGGCAAAAAGTACAGATCGGATATAAAATTGTTCCAGCTTTCTTTTTTACTCTAGGCTGAAGTAATTAAATGTGTAGTTATTCTCATTCTGTAATTACATTGATCTGGGTGAGGAACTGATATTATATGTGGCCTATAAAATTAACGAAGAATTGATTTTTAGAAACTTCGAATGTACTGCCATTGTACTGCAAAATGCTTCCTGCTAGCATGTCACACCTAGTATGCTCCTTTCATACTCCCTGCAAGGAAGCATTTTTGGAGCGTAGGCCTATGGATTTGCATATTTGGAGTGTAAATGAAGCATAATTCAAATATTTTGAGCGCTTCAAATGTACTCCTTTTGTACTGTAAATATGCTGCGAAAATACTGCATTTGTGAAAATGCCATATTTGTGTGAAAAATTCTCTAATCTTCTAATGTACTCCCAATACCAAATATGGGTTATACTGATTTTGTACTGTTTCTGTGCTGCGAACATACTCTTTTTTCCTCTGGGTATGCTCCTTTTGTACTCCCTGCAAGGGAGCATATTTGAAGCGTATGGATTTGCATATGGGAGTATAAAGAAGCATCATTATAATAATTTGTGAGCTTCAAATGTGCTCCTTTTGTACTGCGAATGTGCTTCAAAAATACTGAATTTGTACTGCAAATGCCTATTTTGCATTTTGGGGTTTCTGAACCTTATAGGATATACTGCATTTATACTGCAACTACTAATTAGGAGTGTACTTCTTTTGTGCTTCTAATTTACTCCCAATACCAAATATGGGATATACTGATTTTGTATTTTCTGACCTGCAAATGTACTCTTTTTTCCTCTGGGTAAGAAACAATCTTGTGTCTAATGTCTTATTTTGTTGTAACAGGGAACCATGAGGACGGGCATTTTGTGTCTGTGGTTGCTTTTGGCACTTTGTGCTCTTGTGACAACTCAAGCTTTAAGGATCCCATCAAGATCATACTGTCTGCATTTGCGAGGGTATACACCGAGTGCCAAGTTATTAGGCAGCGATGGCTTTTTTTCATATCTCCAAAAGTATTTGGAATATTTTTATGTCCTTCAACCACAAGTGTGGGTTAGGGCAGAAGATTATTCTGAGCAAATTTTGTCCCATTCCGTTCTCGCAGTCAGACGTTATAGCATTTATTACAGGTTTCGGGTGTGACAAGTTATTAGGTACATTTGCATGTTGCATTAAAACATGGACAAAACCTATGAAATCTCAAATGAAAATGACCTGGATATTTTCCCAATATTAATTTCCATAAAGTTATGCCACATTCGGAAGCTTTCGTGCCTGCACTTGGAAGCAATCCACTTTATTCTGCTCCATTGGAATACCATTGAATTTACTCAAACAAAGCCTCTCTCGGACTAAAAGCAAGTCATATCACTAAAAAGATTGTTTTGTAGGTTACTTAAAGCTATTAACTTCGCGCTGCAGGAATTTCAGCCAGATTGTAGCTCATCAACCAAGTCAAAAGCAAATCGAAAAAAGTATGATTTATCACATCCTATTTGCAATGTTATTTCAATGGGAGTTGGTAATGAGACATTTCACAAGTTTTTGAATTGCTCTGTATTCACGTAAAAAGGCCAGAATTGGCTGAAATCGGCTCAGGACAAAGTCAATGGCATCAAAAAAAACTAGGAGGAGTCTTTTTGTTAAAATGTCTTATTTCCAACTCAGGAGAGGCTTTGTTTATCGAATTTAAGCTAAATCCAATGGTATTCCAATGGAGCAGAATAAAGTGGAATACTTCCAATTGCAGGCCTGAAAGCTTCCAAATATGTTGTAACTTTATGGAAATTAATACTAGGAATATATTCAGGCCATTATCATCCGAGATTTAAATTTTTTTGTCCATATTTGCATGCAACGTGCTAATGTGCATATACTACCCAAAAACTTGGCACACCCAAAACCTCTAATAAATGACATAACTTCTGACTGTGCTAATGAAGAGGCTCCTATAGGTGCACAAGAGTTAGGATTGGTAGAGCATCTCTACCATTTTGCCGAAGGTCTAACCAAAGATGCGGAGTCCTCTTGAATAGGAGACGGAGGTATCGTGCCGAGAGAAATATGGTTTGTGAAATCCCACCAATTAACAGAAGAGCACCAAATTTGGAGAGATGCCTGTTCAACGTGACTGTGAGGAGCTTGGCTGAACAGATGGAGATTGAGGTTATCCGAACGCCCGAAGAAACGGAGAGGGAAGACTCGGAAGAGGCATTAGAAGATCAACTACACATGAATCCCGAGCACGCCAAAAAGTTAGCGAATGCCATAGGGAACTCAATCAAGAAGAATCAGCGAAAGGAGAACAGTGAACAACAGGAGGAAGCAAAAATAGGCCTAATTGGATCACCAGAAAACCTGAGAAAACTAATGGGGCATGAACAGAAAAACGCAAAGGAAATTGGAAGGAGATATTACGTCAGAATCTGAATGACAATGGCGCAACCAAGGCGGTTTTTGTAAGAGTATGTCCAGAAGACCTGAGGGAGGCTGAGGAAGACATAAGAGAGAGAATCCAAAACATGGAGGACAGAGAACCATGGGAGAAGAGACAAGGCTAAAAATTAACCGTGCATATTCTACGCACAAGACCAATGCAACAAGGTCGACAAATGTATCTTCCGACATAGTGATAACAACAGGAGAGGTACTGTAGCACCGCAGGAACAGAGGCAAAAGAAGCCGCAGCAGAGAAGGACAAACTGAGTGGGGCAGAGATCACAGATACAGGTCACCCATCTCTCAAAGGAGAGTTTATATCAAAAAGAGAACTCCTTGGAATAAATAGAATGGAGCCAGAGGGCCCAAAAAAGGGCAACCTTCAATGACGATCATGGACTAACGACCGCTCACTTCATCTCGAGGAAAAGTAACAACAAAAAGACAAGAGGAGAAAGGCATAGAAAAAACAAAGGAAAAAACATCAATATCCTACACTGCAGCATAAATGGGATCCGTGGAAAAACACAGAGCCTGAAAAACCCTAATAGAAACAGAGAAACAGGACATCGCACTCCTAACTGACACCAAAGGACAACCACCGGCTATCGGTACTCAAAATCCAGGGAAAAAAGAAAAGGAGGTGGCATCGCAATTGCAGTTAGGGACTCAATAGGAGTTAGGATTTATATAACGCAAATGGAACCCTTCGTCAAGAAAGTGAAGTAGAAGTTGTGTGGCTAGAAGTCACAAACTCAAGAAAGTAGAAGATTTTTATAGCAAGCTTCTACGGACCTCAAAAGAATGTAAGGAAGGAACAAGTGGAAGACATAGGCCTATATATCGACCGCTCGGCGCAGAAAGGAGCTAAGTGGAAAAATGTGATTTTGAGAAAAAGGCCTTTTTGTTTTGAACACTTGTTTTCAGTTCTGGCTCGATCAATAATGGTCCGATTTGAATGATTTTGGTATGCATATTCATATGGATATATTTTTTAAATATATGTAAAAATAATAACACAAATATGATTATATTTCATGAAATAAGACCAATGCTCCTTCTTGCACCAAACAAAGCATTATCAGTTATGCAAAAAGGAGCATAGATGCACTAAACTCATTTTTGCGCCGACTGGTTTCTGAAGTATTTTGGGGCGAAAAGGAGCTTAGAGCTATCATTAGCATTCACCATCACTATGGTGAATGCTATTGATTTTGGTCGTATTATTATTATTTTTCTTCCCTTTTTTTTTGGAATTTCAACATGAAAGTTAGTGTATAGATAGTCCTCGATGAGTGGATTAATTTCCCAAAATATTTTTGACTTTGACCTATTTTTCAAGGTCACAGGTCACCTCAAAGTCACTGATTTTGGAGGTCTATCTCCTGAACTAATAAAGATAGAGACACCTGGTCTTCAGTGTTAAGATAGTAGACCCCTATTGAACAAATATCAGCCATGAAATTGATCATTTTCAAAAAGGGGTAATTGCCCTAACCCCTTTTAATGAAAACCAGTTTGCGCACGGATTTGAGAAAACTACAAGCAGCACTTTCATGAAATTATAGCCAAAGGTGCTCTATAGCATGGGCCAGTGCAGAAAGAAATGTGGTGAAAATCATGCAAGGGGTTACTGAGATATTCGACTTTCAAAATTAGAATATTTTGCCCAAAAGTGAAAATATTTTTTAACTTTGTTATGAATGAAGACAACTCAATGAAACTTGGCACATATATAGCCCTGTGATAGAGGAATATTTTCATCAAACATCCATGACCTTGACATCAAGGTCAAGGTCACAGAAAGTGAATTAAAAGCCACGATAGGTACATTACACAACTTTTTCAAGCAAGGTTGTTCAATTGTGGTCTATCATTTCCAATCAAGAGAAACTTGAATGATCTAAAATATATTTGACCTTGAGAAGAGGTTAATCACTTGTCAAGGTCATCACCAGTCAAAGACAGGAAAAATGAAGAAATGAGATAAGTACAGAATAGAATGCATTAAAGAATAAATTAAGGTCAATATGAACTCAATATGAATGTCATTATGAATTCAACATGAATGTCAATATGAATGTCAATATATATGAATGTCAACATGAATGTCAACTTGAATATCAACATGAATGTCAAAATTAATGAATGTCAAAATGAATGTCAATATTAGTGTAGATATCTGTGTCATAAGTGTCAATATCAGTGTCATCAGTGTCAATTGATATCAGTGTCAATATGAATGTCATGAATGTCAATATGGATGTTGATATGAATGTCAATGTGAACATCAATATAAATTTGAAGATTAATATGAAGGTCAGTATGAATATCAGTATGAATGTCGATATGAATATCTAAAGGAATGTCAATATGAATTATGTCAATAGGAATGTCAATATGAATGTCAAAATGAAGTCAATTCAAGTGTCAATATAAATGTCAATATGAAGAATAAAAGTCAAGTTGATAATCAAGTAAATCCTTTTTTATGGTGAATGCTCATTACTGGTTCACCAGTAATATTGATGTCTAGTTTATACTATGATTGTTATTCAGTGCCAAAAGGAGCATAGTGCACTATGCTCCTTTTTGCATTGTGTAAAAAGGTGCTTAGCCGGACTAATTCCCTTATTTCATTGGGCCAAAAAGTACTACAAAATCTTGAAAATAACACATTACTCCCCAAAAAGTGACATCCTGAACTTTGACCTGTAATATCTCCTTTAGTTTAATCCACTTTGTTCTAATATTCACCGATATTATCCTAAGATCTTGAACTTTCAAAAAACGCAATAATTCAAAAAGTCACTTTTTGCGCTCAGCAGTCGATATGAAGATCTAAAAACCCAGGTAGCAATGCTGAACTCAAGAGGAACTGTGATTCTCGTGGGAGACTGCAATGCTAAACTAAGCATAAATGAAGGCGAAATAACACAGAACACATCAAGAAAAATTATGGAACAATTCCTAATAGAATCAGGCCTGCAGACAATTAACCACAAATCCGAAACCGGGAAGTGGACAAGAGTGAACAGAAACAACATTGATGAAAGATCAATCATAGACTACATAACAACAAACAAGCAGGCATAGAAAGAATATGGGATGTGGAAATTGACGAAAAAGGCGCCAAGAGACTAAGTAACCGAACAGAGGCAGATCACAACAAAATCACATTCAAGGTGACGACAGCACTGAAACGTACAAGTAAAAAGATTACCAGATGGAAGATCAACGGTAAAACGGACTGGGACAAGCACAACACAGAACTTGCAAGACAACTCGCAAGTGAAGTGAACTTGGGCGAAGGAATTACTGAAAAAAATTACGAAAGCGCTGAAGACAGCTGTAGGCCGAAGGACCATCACAATAGGAGGGAAAATGAAAGAGACACCGGAGATCAAGAAAATGAGAGAGTCTAAGAAGACCAAAAAAAACAAAAGAGATAGTCTCAGCACATCACCATAAGAAGGAGAAACCACAGGCTGTCGCCTAGTCTGACCCTACTGTACAGTCTGTTTAAGATTAAATACTGAATATCAATTGACTGATACAGGGGTGTGCCTGTGGAGAAACTTGAAGAATGCTACAAAGCCCAACAAAAACTCAGAGAAGCAGTGAAGAGACTGGAGGAGGAAAGGGTGAGGAACATCAATTACATCATGAATAAGATGGCCCAAAGCAAGGACCCTAATATAATATGGGAAATACGGAAGAGGCTCCTGGGGAAGAAAAAATAAGAAAATGAAACCATCAATGAACAAGGCGAAGAAATAATAGACCCCGAACAAGCGAGGGAGCACATCAATCAAGTACTTTGAAAACTTGCATGGAGCAAGAGAGGGAGAAGAAGAAGGAAAGGTGTCGACAACCATGATACTATAGGAGAACAAAAGCAGAATGGAGGAAATGAGGAAACAAGATCACCTGGGCAGGGCTGGCAGACCTGCCAAGTATTCAGTTGTTAGGCCTACTTGCTTCATTTTATTTTGCTGGAGAATCCAGTTTCAATGCTGGAGACTTGACATTTTAGCGGTTTGGTGTATTTTTGAATGAAATGCAGTTACCTGCAGTTTGGAACAGAATCACCCAACTTCGGTGATTTTAGTATCATTGGAATTGTCTCTTCAAGACGAATCCAGCGACAGCAAATACAATGGGGGTAAAAAGTTGGCGGTAGGGGATGCTTACAAGATGGATTTTCAATGACTTGGATGATGCTGGAGGATTGACAGTGCTTGCGGGATGCGGGAGAACTTATTGAAATGCAGGAGACTCCCGCAAAATGCGGGAGATTTGGGAGGTCTGCGTAACGGCATCGGCACCCTAGCAGCATCACCACGATATGTGCGCAATGATGCTTTGAGAAGCGACGTTGCTTGGGTGCCAATGCTCTTTTCGGAGCCGATGACGTTTTGGATGTTAATGCTGTTTTCAGAACAAGTGCTGTTTTGGCAGTGGCGTCACTAGAAACTGAAGTTCGGGGGGGGGGGGGCTGAAGCACCAAAGTTTTGAAATGTCGTCGGAGGCCAGGAGAGTCGGAGCGCCGAATCCAAAGAATTGAGATATCGGCGGATCTATGCACACATAGGCCTACTAGATAGATGAACTGCAAATATTATGACATATATGGTGCACATTGTGTGAAGTGTAGGGTGGTTCATTTTTAGTTCATTCTGGAACTATGAGAATGCGAATCACTGTAATTATCATTGAAAAAAATTCCAAAGCCATTTTTTAAACAGGTTTAGACAATCTGCGTCATTTTAATTCTAAAGAGTGCAGGCTGAAGGGCTAATGGGAATCAAGATATCGTCCTAGACCATTGATGTTGGTATGCAAATTGAAGGTCTTTTTGAGAGCTTTCCAACCATGGCAATTAGAATGTTGTATGACTAATACTGACGAAGTTTAGAGAACCGCGAATTGGCGAAAATGGTCGAAAATTAAAAAAACATTGCAACTTAAAGGCCTTTGGGGGACCCCTTCCTCTTGTTGGATTTTCATAAAATTTAAGCTGCATTGTTTTTGCACCATTTCTCACAAAATAGGAGGGTATGCGAATTGATATTGACAAAAAAAGTTTTTTGGACCACCCTAGTGAAGTGCCACTGCACAAAATATTAATTGTACAGTGTCTTTTAATGGGCTCTGGATTATTCAATCACTACCAGTATCACATAAGCAATTTTTTGTTTTTGCCTAAGCTGTTTTGGGGGGAGGGGGCTGAATGCTCCATTTGGGGGGGCTCAGCCCCCCCCCCTTTTGTGACGCCACTGTGTTTTGGAAACTGGTTTTTGGCGCTTTAGAATTTATGCCAGAACTGCCACAAGGGTTCATTTATGACCACTTCGTTAAAAATAAGCTCATCCAGAGTTTAAAGTCATGATCATTGTAATCAAATCAATATTACGACACTCGTATGACACTCATTTTCTTAAATTGATATCCAGTGATTCCAGTCGCAGTGCCCACAGGTAAAAATGTATACCTTTTATGCGAGTCAAACTCATATTTGAAGATATAGGGCCTTAACCAATCAGCCACCATGTTGACAAAGTACCTATAGACCTCGCAGATTTGTAGATCCATGGAAAGTATTGATTATTTGGCCATGGAGGGCCATCTGGTAAAGTTTTTTTGCGGACTTCAGGACATGTCTAAACATCCGGACAATGTGGACATACTGGGGTATAATGACAGGCCTAACACAAAGGGCCATAAAGGACTAAGCACAACAAAAAGTAAAAGGATTTTTTTAAGAAGCTGAACAATTAAAGAGTTGTGGGGAGTTAATGCATACTCATATAAGAGGCCTCATGACAGGATACACCCTCCCCCGCCGCACCCTTTTGTTATTCCCGTAATATCGGCTACCCCCCATTTTACCCCCTGCTTCCCCCCACTAACCCCCGCTTACCCACCACTTGCCCCGCTTATCCCCCATTTGCCCCCGGTTATCCCCCATTTGCCCCCACTAACACCCCACTTCTCCTCCACTTCCCCCCAACTTCTCCCCTCTTTCCCCCCACTTCCCCAAAGTTGCCTCCCGCTAGCCCCCGGTTACTCCAACTTACCCCATCTTGCACCCCACTGCCCCCCACTTTCCCCGCATAATCTCCTCCTTCCCCCCCCCCTCCCCAATTCCCCCTAGTTACCCCATAGGGTGGAGGGTGTATCCTGTCATGAGGCCTTATAAGACACCAGGTGTCAGCAGCAGTCAGTGCAATACACACCAAAAGAAGCCTATAAAACAAACTTCGGTGCTGGGTTGTTATGTGGCAAGACTTACCTACCGTAATATTCCAATCTAGCCAATCAACTCAATTTTGCAAATTTCATGAAAAACAATGACAGCTTTGAAGGTTCAATGATATATTCTAACAAGTAATGTACAATCATGTATGATACATATTAAAGAAATGCCCACACAAAATGTACGAAAGGCAGTTCTTAAATAGTCTATAGATGTATTTATATGAGTAACAGTGAATCTCCTGATTTGATCAAGAATATAATACTTGCTCTGATAGCAAGGCTAATTCTCAAGCCATGATTCCAAGGTCAATCTATTGATATGAAATGACATTAATACAAACAGGCACGTGAGTGTGCTTACCTTTGATGGTGACAACTCAAATAAATAAACATTATCTTGAGGTGTAACTTTTAACATCTGCACTACACCCTATTCAATATCCTAGCACATCATACAGAAGTACCCACAACCATGTCTTTAAGTATGACCAAGGACTAGTACAAAACCAAACAACCTCTTCACATCTATTGTTTCAAAGTTGTGTAAAAAAGAAAGCTAACAGGAACCTATGCACCATGTAATATGATAAGTAAACACTAACTATGTCTAATCATCAATAACTTACTCCCAAACCACACAAATCTGTACAAACTGAGAACAGGGTCTTCAATTGCTTTAACAAGTTGACCAGTGGTATAACTTACTTGGAAATGTAATAATAACGTATAAATACATCTTCAAAGAGTCACAGTAATACAACTCTCTACAATCAACATTCCTTGGAAAACATACTCTGTATAATGATAGTCTTGAAGCGATAAATATGTGCAACATCATGCATTCGAATAAACAGAAAGAAACCTGCAAAGTAATAGATTTGAAAAGGGTGCAAGAAAAGTAAATCATTGTCGTAAGCAAACTTGTGATAATAGATCCCTATCCAACCCCTCCATTGAAATCCCCACCCTGAAAAAGTTCCCTCCCCGAGCTAACATGTGAAGTGAATCATGTATACATCATTTCTGCCATGGAGGACATTTTCTTTGGAATATGCACAAAGTCTTCAAAATAGCAGGCCAGTTCGTCCATTGTCAGGTCATCAGGGTCGAGTCTAGCTTGGGCGGCACACGTGCAAGGTCGCAGACAACGCAGTGGGTGGATGGGACAAACTTCGTCTGACTTTTTGACCGTGTCGCTGGGAGAGGAAGAAGGTAAACTCTCCGTAAGGCTACTCAAGTCCAAGGCCGCTGTAGCTCCAGATTCAGCAACAGGCGACAAGGACGAATCACCCCCAGCATTTTTAGCTGCGGCACTTTCTTCACCCAACACCTGACCTCGGATGCTATAGGGGGCAACAACACTGACTGAACGGTGCTTCTCAAAGGAATTGCCACTGAAAAGCTTAATACTCTTAGGTTTGGTGCTCGTATCCTCATTTTGCATTTTGGTGCGACTTGCTTCTTCAGGTCTGTGAGGACCAGAGTTCAAAGCTAAGGTACTGAAGCTCATATTTTTCCCTTTACTTTGGCTTGCACCAAATATTGCTTGGTTTGACAGATTCGAACCTCGGGGCAAAGGCTTTCCCATCTTTGGAGGCTGAGTTCTCAGTATTTTTAGGCGAGCAGCTCTGATTACGCTTTTGTGATCCTTGTGCTTGTTATGAGAGGAGAATCGAGCTTGTCGGACCAGAGGCTGTTGCACTTTGTATTTTGACTGAACGCAGGCTCTTGCATAGTTAAGAAATAATCCCTTGTTGCTTGAAGTTTGGCTTCGGCGGCTGCAAGAACAGCTTTTCTTCTGGCAGGTTTCATCTGAGAAAGTTAATTTTGACAAGGACAACAGATCATCCTTCTGAGGATAGGGGGCGCTGCGCCTTGTTGGTTTTACGACTGCTATCTTCAACTTGGGTTGTGACTCTTTTGCCTCGCCCTTCGCACTCTTGTGAATTGGTGATTGGTTGTCTTCAAGTTCTGCAGATTTGTCGGTTTCACTACACACTGTGTTTTCTTTTGGTTTCTTCATCAAACCACTTTCGCTCTTTTTCCTAGAAGAAAAAAAATTATATATCATTACAAGCTGGCCTCATTGGAGTAACATCAGCAACTTAGGTGAAATACTTAATTTTTTACTTTTGAGTTTTAAATGACGTTGAATTTGTTTGCATATTTGAAACTACTTGCCTGATCCATAAATGATGGACTGCATTCTTCTTGTTTGGGGTCAACATCATGTCAGCTTTCCTGTAAAATATGGGATATATTTTGTTAGCACCCTCATGACTGTCAAAGGGACCAGGAAGAAACTAATACACCAGACTGATTATCTAGAGAAATACACAGGAGAAATACTCAAGAGCCACATTTAGACATTCTATCAGAAAGAAGGATACGCCTGGTGATAAATCAAGAAGTTAACACTATCTTCTGTCCTTGAATTATTTGAGATCTTTAGAGAGAACTGTGAACAGAGCTTACATGTCAATCGACAACATTCAATTATTGACTTTGGCTAAAGCATGTATTTAACCATTCACCAATTAAAAAGTAGGCAAAATAAAATCGCATATAATATCAATCGGTATGCTACGTACCATTCAGGGTCCACTTTAAGCTTCTTAAAAGCCAAATGGAGCCCACTTTCAATATCCTTTCCCTCCTCCGCCTCACACATTCTTGAAATTCTGAAAGACAAGGGAAAAGGTTAAATTTATTGTATATGACAGGTTAAGTATATCATCACTTTAAGAGTGTAGAAATTTATATCACACTCATAAATGATAATACATCCCATCAGATATCATGAATAGAGAGAAAAATTACTAAAATCAAAGCCAACAAAACAATTCCATGCCACTTTAAATCAACAGGGATTAGCAAAATTATGAATTTCATCACTACAAAAAAATAAGTCATACACTTCCCAAAAACTCCTATTACTCATAATTATATTACAAACTAAAAGTAATGAATATTTGTAAAAATCCCAAATCAAAAAGGTACCCATCATGACATCTTTTTTCCAAAACCATAGTGGAAAACCCGCCAATACAGTTGTTTCGTAATTGGTAATGCAGCAACCCAATGCCTAGTTCCAAAATAAATTCAACACTGCCACTGGGCCAAAAGGCAACAATAATGAGATTTCAATACAATCCACACTTTTAGAATGTCTTTTACATAATGAGCTAAGCACACACAGATCCATTGCTGACATTTCTGGACAATGCTTATCAGTGACTCATTCTGTTGAACAGATCCACTCATTCTTTGTTTCCCTCCCTCCATGACTATTTTGAATCAAAGCCAAGATTGGGCAACTAATATTTAAATGGAAGTCGAAATTATGATAATACACAATTTACAACAACTTCCATACAAAGCTACACAAAATTGAGACAGTGTATGAACAAATAACTTATTCTTGACCATGTATGATATAATTAATATCATTTGTTCAATGGTAACCCACATAATTGGAAGGTATGATGTTTCAGCCTCCCTCGTTGGCATGTGAGTGAAAGGCCTGATTAGATACCCAGTAGTATCACTTAACTAAAATTAATTGGTTACATAATGAGCATATATGGTTTGAAAACTATCATCCAGTTGGAAGATGACACAACTCTAAAATTTTCATGGGCCATTTTAGCATTTTGCTCAATCAGTTTGTCATAAACTGATATATATATGGTAAATACACTACGAATATGTTTGCCTTGGTGTAAAATTAGTGAAATACCCAGAACAAATTTTATGTGTTTATTGATTAGATCACTGAGAACCACATGTAACACAAAGAATCGTGACAATAATGTCAAGAGCTGACATGACATTGTTGTGACTGTGAGATCATCTGGATCATTCTGGAAATATTTTCATGATCATTGCATAATCCCTCAAAATATACAACACACATCCTGAATTGGATAAAATAAAGTGAATATGTTGGGATTTGCAAGATTTGTAAAACGGGCGGATTCCTGCAACTGGAATTTGTGGTACAGACGTCAGACAGAATTTCAGAAGCCCCCTGTTTGAGTTTCACTGATCATAATATTGCCTGTCATCATTTTCCAGTTGCAGGGGTAAATGTACATTCGCTACAACCATCAGACATGACCCTAATCGCTTCCAAATCCCATCCCTTAGGTGGAGCACATCGCAGACAATAAACTTTACGGTTGGTTACATAAATATGATCAATAACATACCGTCTGTCTCCACTTTGATGGTTTTGTTTCCATCAAAACAACGCCACGCTCTCCGCCATATTGAACAGAGCAGTTTGAGATATGACGTCAGCAAAGTTTGTGTATTTATCGTAAAATATTCTTAAAAGTTCATATTTTTTGTATTTTTGGCTTACAACTCTTGTTTAACATCAAGAGTAAATGAGTGACTCAATTGAATCTAAAAAGTAATTGCAATTAAGAAAATCGAAGCCACATCGACATGGCTTCAGCAAAATTCCGTGACGTAGAACACATGCGACGTCAGCGGAGAGGTCCCATGCAGATGCATAGTTAGGGAGAACTTCTTTGCTGAGGTTTCCATATTTCCAGCTGCTTCAATGGTCAAGATGGTATTGGCAGAGGTATTCAACCCTCATTTTGCTGTACCAGTAGTCGGGGTTTTATTATGTGCATTATTGGTGTATGCCTTCGGCTTCAAGTCGCCCGTTCAGCCGCCCAGTTTTGACTTCGAGCAAGACGAGAAGAAGAAAAAGCCGCAAAGGAAGAAGGTCGGTTTTCCTGGTTATTCTCACCATATCACTCTCGGAGAATACTCCTTTAATGTTCTAACACCTGTATCGGTTTAGTTGTGGTCATAAATTGCGATTATTTCCCCCTAAAGTGTCACTAGAAATGTCCATATTGTACGTGTTGATAACATGCGTGCGTGGTTACCGTGCTAAACTACATGATGTCTATTTTGTGGATTGAATTTCCCCTGCGGCAATTTGTGTATTTAATAGTTTAATACTTCATTCAGATGGTATATATAATGCAATTAAGAAACAGTCGCTCAAGATCTGTATATTTTGTTTGAATAACTCATGTTTTTTTTTACATTGATGATGAGAGTTTTCTATTGTGTACTTGGGGTTAAGTTGTATCAAATGCCACACCCCCTTCTTGGGGGGTGAAACGAAGAAGTTTACCCAAGTAGTGTTATTCTAATGCATCATCAAATGAAGCCCAGTTGTCATTATGTAAAACACCAAAAGAAGCCCTGGTTTGATCTTCTAATTAGAAGCACTCTGTGGGTCAATGAGGGACCCCCATGAGCAGTTATGCTGGTGATGAGGTTTGCTAATTGCTAGTTAGTTATTAGCAATTTCCTTCTGTCTGATCCTCAATTACTGATTAGGTCAGATTGTTGAAAGGCTAGATTCGAGGTTTAACAATTACATTGTCAATAACCAATGCTGGTCTGATTAAAAGAATTAATTCAACTTGCGAACTATGACCCTTCTATATAACCTTTAACTTATTGGATTTCAGAATTGTCTCTGAAATATTGATTTGAAGGATTCAGATATGTGTATTTTCCTTGTAACCGTTTCTGACATTAGTAGGTCATCATGACATATATTGAAGGAAGATTCATTTATTGCAGAAAACTCCCTCAAATGGACATGTAGTGAATGTGGATGTTTCTAATGTCAAGTCAACTCCAAAACAGTCACCAAACAACAAACAAAGCTCTGAGAAGAATGAAAACAAGTCCAATGAACAACAACAGAAAACCCCAAAGGTATGCTTAATTTCTGCATATGTTGTATTAAAATTTTACACCTGTGACATTAGTCATGTGACAGCAGTATCATTATCACAGTCCTCATTCTGTTATTGATCCATTATTCAGCCTTTTATCTGATGAAGATACTTTAAATAGAAATTTTATTGACTGTATGGACTGTTCATGGAAGGGTATCATCTGCTATAGTTTTGCACTTGTTACTTGTAGGCAAAGAAAGCAGCCAAGCCAGTTGTGAAGAGAGAAGTGATTGTGCAAGAAGTCAAAGCCAAGGATGATGAGGATGGTGAGTAGTATATATTTTCAGACAACAGTTGGTGCTTGCAAATACTGTTTCGGACTAAATCTCTTAATACTAAGAAAAAAAGTTATGGGTGAATAGCTCTAAATTAGAAAGCTCGGAGTTGATATGAATTTCAGATGATATAAATGTCGGTGGAAATCTTATTTTACGTATAAATATTAAATAGGAGATGATACACTATTATATTTTCGTGTGATAATATTTAATATAAATGATATAGTGAAGGATAGAAAGAATTGGAGGAGTCATTTTAACTTATTTGAAGCTGATCATTACAAAAACAGGAAATCCTAGAATAGACAGGTAGCAGTTCACTTGCGACAGCGAATGTATCTCTTTATGGATGTATCTTATCGGGACTATTCAGCTTTTAAGGTTGCTTTGAAATTGCCTTGGTACACGATCCAACTTGTACTGGAGAAAACCTTGAAAAGTCCATAGGTGTGGAAGCTGTTCTTTCATGCTCATTCTCGATGCTAGTGAATTATTGATGCGCCTTGCCAGTTTAGTTGAACACAAAGCCAGATCTTGTAACCCTTGCCAACCCTGACATAAATAGTAAATGTGCTGTGTTATATAGTTCTTCAGACCTCACACCATTTTTTCTTTCATTATAAAAAAAGGTCATTGAGTTTATTTTTCTTACATATTGTATGCAGCTATTAAGAGAAAAAAAACGTGTCTAGTTTACTTTCATTCAATCGTCATCTAATTGAGGAAATGATTACAGTGACTGATAACTGGACCCTCTGTACATTTATTTGTTGGCGTGACATGTAAAATTAACTTTAGACTGCATCAATCCGGGAACTTATTTTTTGCTGAGTAACTGTCATGAATGAAGTCACAGATTTGTAACAGCTGTTGAATAAAAAGCCTCGTTGGCTGCTTCTCGTTTTGACTGATCTTATGAAAACACTAAGGCTATATAGTATATAGCATATGAGTATTGACTCATTTGTAAACATATACATTACAATGTATATTTTATATTCCATACTTATGATGAAGTTATGATCTGACCTGTCTCATTTTCTGGCATATAGATAATGATGAGGCTAAGACTGGTTCAGAAATGCTGCAAAAATTGAATAATCAATGGTTATTTCAAATTCCTGACCTGTTCCATTAATTTCTATCAATTGTGAAATTGTATTTTAGTTGTAAATTCCACTTTTCTCCTGGAATGTAATAATTCTAACATGCTGAAATATTTCCAAGTTGTAACCTCTGTGCATGCAGCTGTTTGAATATGTCCCTAATCTGATGCTGTAGGATGTTTGTTTGAAGTATTAAGGAGGCATTAATGGTTAACAAAACATTGTGTGACCTTAGGACCTTCACCTTGTTCACAAGTCCCTGGCTTGTCAGCTCTTTCATGAGGCAGGCTTAAAGCTATGTGTATGTCAGTATTAGATATATAACTTGTCTGGTTGAATGCTTGCACATCTTGAGCTTGAGATAATTCAGATCTAGATGCTTTATAAATAATATATATTTATACAAATATATGAAAAAATAATTATGTCATTCATTTTGGTATGTATATTGTATAACTTTAAGGTTGATAATTATTACATACATTTATGTGCGGTTTCATAGAGTTTGAAAATCCCCTTTCCACACC
Source organism: Platynereis dumerilii (assembly GCA_026936325.1). NCBI lineage: Eukaryota > Metazoa > Annelida > Polychaeta > Phyllodocida > Nereididae > Platynereis > Platynereis dumerilii. The sequence goes on from JAPTHN010000001.1 coordinate 113,186,090, forward strand.
CACCAAAAAAAAAAGTTGGTCCAGTTAAATGAGAGTATCTGTTAATGGAAAAACCATTCATTTCAACTGTTATCAGAAGAGAACAATCTCAGTGGTTGAATTGCAGATTAGTAAGGTTGAGTGGGCATGGCGCATGCATTGTACTCAAGAGATATGCATCAGTGGTTTACAGGTGTTGTTAGGCTGAAAAAATACCAAGGAAGGTTCGGTGTATCTTATGTAAAGTGGCTCTTATGTACAAGTGTTTAGACTTCACATAAGTTACACATTAAAAAACATTTGAAACAGCCTTGAGTGAACCATTATCACACCAATTATCATGGTTCAAAATCCATCGGCAACTTTGTAGGTCTAAGATAGGCAGAATTTAAGACATAAGATAAAAGAATTCATTCAATCTGAGTGAGGAGTAAATTTGAATTGAAATAAATTGAATTGGATTGAACCTGCTCATGCCACTAGTCACTCACTTCTTTCAATCAATACAAACATTTGATTATTCCCTCTTTCTGAGAGGTGCTGCAGAGTCGTAAAAAAAGACATATAACATTTCCTCTTTCTGCTTATAAACCCATGATTAAGTGCAGCTATTTCATTCTTAGGGAGTGGGGAGAGATAGGTGCATTCATAAAAGACCAGGAAGGTATTTGCAGCACCATGGCATCAGAATAAGGAAACATGATATGTCAACTTGTATAACTGAGTCACTCAACTGTGTCATCTGGAAATTTGTGCATTTTATTTGGCCATTTGCTTTCGTTTAGCACTATTGGAAAATTTAATACCAGCCATCCTAATTACACGCCAGTTTGGAAATTTGATGTCCCTAATTTTTTAACTTTGGGTCCTGACTTCTAGGTTTTTTGCAGGTCAGGCCATCTGTGGTTTATGTGTGATTTTTTAGGTCATTAAGTTGACTATTTCAAAATGTTTTATTGCATTGCTGGTTTAAAAACTTGTTTACTGCCTTGGGTGCAGTAGAAGTTTAATTGTTTAAACGGTCATTTTTGCGAAATTGCCAATCCAAAGTTCAACAAATTTTTGTGTGAGTATCGGCAAAATCAAAATTTGGAAATGAAAAATAAGGTCAAGGTGGTGACGGGTCAGAAACAAAAGGATTGTACCTGTCCCAGTGCACCATACTAGGCTATCTATCATGAAAGATCATCCGCTACAATGCCATTTGATATCATGAATCAATGTTAATGATACCAATTCACTTTTTGATGGGCAACTACCAACTAAACCTTAGTGCAAAATGGTAGCCCTTACATAATTTAAGGTTAATTCTTGCCACTCCTATTGGCGGCTGATGGCTATGTTTTTTATATGCCTTGACACACAATGGCAGTCTATGATTCAATTATTTTGTTCCTTGTTCTGTCAAACAAAAATGACCAAATATGAAAAAAAAAAGTTGGATGACAGTATTTTGGAGATTTTGATCTGAGACTGCAGCAACACTGCTTCAAAATTTAGATGACATGCAATGGTCCAAAAAAAACTCTTCCAACAACAAAAGTGTATGTCATTATTGTCATGATATAATAGAAACCATTGTCTCATGTGTCTTTATATGATATGAATTTCCTAATCTTTTAAGACTACAGTTTTGGTCAAATCTACTGTGCAACATACTCTCTATAATGTGCACATGTATATAGATCCACAGTGACCAGTGTTGCTGTTCAGCACAGATCTTTGTCCTTGTATGCTGTTTGCTATGGCCATATGTTAAGCTGATAAAGAGCTCAAATATTTTCAAGTTTATGTATTCGTTGTGGCATGTGCCAGGTCGGGGGATTCCCACGATTATGGACAAATTTATATTGCTCTTTTTTTTTTTGTCAAGATGTTAAGTGGAATTAGGCGAGGGGTTTTTTAAAAGGTGTGCAAGGTATTACACTCATGACACTTCCTGCTGTTTAACTTGCACTCATGCTGCACAATATTATCTTGGTCATCATGAAAAATTACGATTAAGCATTGTATGATATTAATTTTTAGTGGTACTATGCCTCAAATGTTAGCTACTGAGGAGTAAAGGTCATTGTGTCATTCATGTGCTGAAACACAAGTTGCAACAAAATGAGGACTTTTGGATTTAGTTTTTTGCAATGTTCCAATAATTATTCTGAACATTCCATTCTCTTTGAACATGTTGAATGGTACGATGCATTGGAAACAGGATACTGAAGTTGGGAATCTCAAGACTCCCAAATAAAGCTCAAATTCTCCTACTCCAGCCTTTATTCTGCACAACAACTTCAAAACTGTGATATTGGTAGTATAGTAGACATTAGTAGTTGTTGTGGGTATATCATTTGTGCGGATGTCCGTAAACAAGGTCATGATTCCATGATAGTAACTCTCTTTGGAAATATTTTTCCAAATTTGTTGATAATTTTAAGGTTTTTTTATGAGGTCATATTTTGTCTCCGTTAAATGCAATAAGTTAGACTTGCTTAGTCTTTCCAACTTGTTGCCTGATCCTGTTCACTTGTGAAAATTGAGAAAAATTAATTTCTTTGCTTTGGAATTAAGAGAAAAATTGGAAATATGTTCAAGTAATGGTGATTACAACAATATCAACATATTGTTGTAGTATTTATCAATGATGATTTTTCGCAAGTAGAATGCACTCTGGCCTTTTTTGTGCCCCTCATGGTGTATCATGTGATTGCCTGTGTACTGTTTTTGCACTGTTGTCTGATAAGGAATATGAGGTGAATTGGTGAAATACCTCGCGATAAGAGATCTAAGGATAAAGATCTAAGGTGCAGTCAGCTGTTCAAACTGCCACTTATGATCCAGTGATTAGGCTAGTGGCAAATCATAGTCATCATACTCATTAGCACATACACATCAAGCAGAATGCATGTTGGACATTGATGTTTGTTCAGATTTAAAAGCCACATATGCCTGTGTTTCACAGTTTACTAATGTTCCTGAACCCGTAAATATATGTATATGTAACAAATAAATTATTTATGTAAGTTACAACAATATTTGCTAGTAGAATAATCTCTATTACCCAGGGCAGGCAGTACGAACTATTTTGGAATCTAATACACGTTCCGACTCTGTGTTAATTTAGTTTGTAAACCAATACACAACAATTAGAAAATAGACTGCACTTACAGTGTAGCACAATCTGTTAAACAGACTGTATTTATGCAATTACAGTCTTGTGTTTAGTCCATTGCAATTACACTATTTGCAGTTGTCCGTAACTCATTGTTATAGTGATGTGTCCTATACCTGTTGACTAGAAGCTCCACATGTTGACAAATGTTGTCAATTTCAATGTGCAGGTCTTTAAATGGTGCTGAACAAAAGACAGAGGGCTTTATTAAATAATATATCAGTTGGTTATCCTACGTCTATCTCTGTGAGTCCAGAGATATTTTCATGATTGACGCTGGTCTATTTTGATGATTGCTTTGCAGGAGAATGGACCACCAAAGTGTCTCGCAAGAAGAACCGCAACAAGAAGGAGGAGTCTCGCAAGGAGGAGCCCACGTCAGACCAAGAGAAGGAGGAAGAGGTCGCTACTACCCCCCTCGCCCAGAGACAGAACAAGAGAGACAAGAAAAAGAAGGTAAATATATGACTTTAGATTAGTTGTATTCACTGATGAGAGTCACTGTTTCCTCACTTGAAATTACCTTTAGAAACAGCTGTCTGCTTGGAATTATTAAGTCTCTGAGTAATAGGGTTAATTGGTCATAATTGACATGAATGAAATAGGTCATTGTGAAGGGAAATTTCAATAACAACTGAATTATGGTATCATATACTTTTCAGATACATGTGTCATTCATGTCATAGTCACAGTTTTGTGACTTTTGTCTCATTTTGCTGAGAGAAGTATAATTATAGAGTTGACAAAACTGTTTTCTGTTCCACAGGAGCCAACACCTGAGAAGACAATCCCTGCTGATTCTTCTGACAAGGAAAACACTCCTGATGTTCCAGCTAAGGTATTTCCTCATTCACTTATCGCTCTGTTATACAAGAATAAAAAAGAAGTCTTTCTGGGAAGGCTGCATTTCTCAGAATGCGTTCATGGCTACGAAGAATTCTTCTCTTGCCAAATGTGCTCTTGGCAATTGTCAACTTTTTCTTTTATTGGCACCTAAATTATGTCATCTTTAAGCGAATCATATTAAAAGTTGGCTAGTGCTAGGTCTTTGACTTTTATTAATATGAGCATCATGTTCATTTTGCTGACAATGTGTTGCCTTGCAGTTATTAGTTATATTTTCTTTGTGCGTGAAAATTGTGATTTAAATTTTTATATTTCCTTGGTTGGTACTTTCAAAATTGCCCCTTGATCACTCTTGGGTTAGACTTTTAAGGCTTGACTACATGTACTGTTGAGTTAGTGCAATTGTAACAGGATATTTGAACTTGGAAGCAGTCCAAAAATCTTCAATGCTTTGGAGTGTATGTTCAAATATTTTGAACTGTTGGCTATGAATTCAATAAATAAAAAAGAGTTTTGTTGCCTTTTCAGAAGGCTTCCCCTGCCACGACTCCCACCAAGGCTGAAGTGCCAAAGGTTGAGGCTAAGGTGGAAGAGGCCGCTCCCCCTCCCGCTGCTGCAGCTGCTGCCCCCGCTGCTGCCCCAGCATCCACTAGCCCCAAAAAGAAGAAGGGCAAGCAAGACGTCACTCTACCCAACAAACCAGTCGAACCAGAGTTAGAAGACACAGTGATCGTCAATAAGACCCCTTCAAGCCCCGTCCTTGTGGCCCAGCAAGAAGACGTGGAAGCTAAATTAGCCGAGGCTGCTCTCGAGAATCAAGAGCAGGCCAACCAAGCTGCAGAGGGCAGCACCAGCAAAACACTTTCGCCCCCTGCATCAGACAGCGCCAAGCCAGCTCGCAGTCCCAAGAAGAAAAAGAAACAGCGCTTGCCAGAAAAGGTAATTAGACAATATTTGAGAGTTGCAGCCGTAAAGTAGAAAAAACAACCTTCAATAATACTTCTTAAAGTGAATTTATAGCTATTCTGACGAGTAAGATCATTTTCTTTTCTCATATTTTTCTCAGAATGTTATGTTCATGTTCTGCTGATCTTTTGTTTAATAAATATACATAAAGCATTCATGAACTTATTAAAAAGTTTACGTTGGAATGTGTGATGCTAATAAACTATTTTGCTTTTTTAGGAGCAGTTGCCAGATTCGCCAAAACCTAGTCAAGAGTCTAGTCAACTTGAAAAGACTGGTGGGTCTGGTGAACCCTCTTCCCCTGCCTCAAACGCTGCCTCTGCCAGCACCACCATTTCCACACCATCCAAGTCTCAAAAATCACCCACAGGTAATTATTCCATCAATTGCAACCAAGCCAGGCTGCTCTGTTAGCAGATTTGAGTCTATTTCAGGGTCATTTTCCCTGTTGTACAGAAGTAGCTCTCTAGGTCCGTAACCTTACTCTTGGTTCTATTAGCTAAGTTTGTATTAGAGTTTATTTTAAGCAGCCTAACTTTACTTCAGTTTCAGTTTCATTGATTTAGTGCATATAAAACAAATATTCTCGAATGCACGTACAAAATACACAAGTAATACAGTTTAAAATACCAGTAAAATGGAATGTAGTACTTAACTGTCTGTAATGTTGTTATGAATTCTACTGAGAATATCCAAGTCCATTGATCATGAATTAGAAGATGGCCGGGTACTTCAGGTGCTGGGGCAATTTCCAGTTGTTTTCTTAATAGTTAAAATTTCATGTTGGAAATTGCTGTTGTTGTCAACATTGAAATGATCAATGTCTATTGCTAATGCTTAGAACTTTATTAGTCAGCTATTCCAACAATTAAGCATTGATTTCAGACTTGTCCTTGGGTCATGTATTTCCTAAATGAGGCTTTTGTTTAATTGCAGATCTGCAGACAGAAAAAAAGAGTGATTCCAGTAGTGCTGCTCCTGCACCCTCAGCTACTCCTGCTCCTTCCAGCTCCCCCACGTCTCCCGTCATATTTGATGAGTTGGGTGGCACTGCAGGTGAGAGTCTGAGAGAAACTCATCATTTAAAGCTTTCATATCATAATAATTAAGATTCATCTATCATAATCACATATTTAGTAAAAATTATAGTACTTCACTCTTTAGCCGCTCTTTTACCCTGGTTACCCTTAGTCTCATACCAGTGCCACGTAGTATGTTATATCTTTCAGCATGTTTTCCTTTACTTTTCGCTTCCCTTATGGGTATTTCTAGTTATCCCATAATTCTGTTCAAGTAAGAAAATAGGTGTGAAGGAAATGTTATGCATTTATTCCTATTTTGACAGAAGGACTGATTTTGGCTTTTGTCATGTGTGCCATACACTCGATCGTCAATACTCAATGTTCTTGCTGAACTCCTTGATACTGCAAAATGAGAGAATGATGGTCTAACAGTGATATTGGAATTGTTAATTTTATTGGCCCTTTTCATAATAAGTCCTGTTTAAATTTCAGATGAGGATTTTAAACCTGTGAAAAGGAAGAAGAAGGCCAAGCGAGACAATTAATTCTTCATCCGTAATTTCACCTGTACTACTTATGCGTTATTGAGAGATGATATATTATATATACACACATATATTTTATTATAAGTGTACAAGTCTTTTGGAGGTGAAAGGGAGCGCATGTGTTTACTTGTATGCTGTACGCTGTATACATACTGCCATTCCAAGGGAGGCCCGGACCTAGCGGACCAATCTAGTGCAATTTCGTTGGGCGACACTCGGAAACATCACAGTTCACAAGATGGGAGAGTGACGTCCCCACTAATTGACACTGACCTTCTCATTATGTTGGATTTGTAAACTTGAAATATTCCAGAAATTTGGTCAATAGTGTAATATTTACACAAGTCGTGTACTACAATTGAGTCAATTTAAGTGCAATCTGTGTGATTGACGAAATATTATGTTTTGTTCATTTCGTAGCCTTTATTTCCTTATGTATTTGTCAGGATTAGGTTTAAGGTTGGAGAATAGGCTGGCTTTGTTTGGAATATGAGTTAGCCTGAATGATGAATTGTACAGTTGAGTAGATGCCTGATTGAGGAATTTTATCTTTTGTCGTTTGAGTTGGGCCACATTGAGTGGTCACATTTATCCCATTTAGTTTGATATGATAATCTTCACTACTGTTATTGCTATGTTACTGATTCATGGTGTTAGGTCACGGTGTGGTTGTGCCAAAAATGTTACATTACCAAAGTATGAATGAGCGTGTGCTATCAGTGAATGTCCTGATGTTGGTTCACAACATATGACAATGATGTAAGTTTTAACTTGTGTATCTTAGCCAAATAATGTTATTGTGGAATCCATGGTATTATTGTATAATGTATATGAGATTGAAGATGTTACAGTCATGACCAATGTGATGACTTGTACTATCTCTTGGCATGGAATTGTTGTTATATTTGCCATTTCCATGCATTTTGCTGCTACAGGATTCAATGTATTACCATTACGAGTATCTGATGATCACCTTTGCCGTATACATCATTTCCTTTTGCTTTGATCCAGTATAGATGTTCAAGTGTGCCAAAATCAGCTTGGCGGACAGAAGTAGGCAGTACATGGGTGCAACAGTATATTAATGCCAAATGGGACGCCCCTTTATCGTAATGGTGGTCACTGCAGGGTATACCTGCATTATAACCCCATGGCACTTATATTATCTCATTTATACACAACTGGTAAAGGTAATGCGTCCCTTATAACGTCATCCATGGATATAGGTCTTCCTCATTTCTCTACTGCTATGAATTACGTTGGTTGCAAGAAAATGAAAAAAAAAGTAAAAAAATATGTACATTGAAAATACAAAATCATCTGGCAGTTGCATGTTTATTCTTGGTATTAATAATCGTCTGTTATTTAATGATCATAATATTCAATACAATCATTATTATTTCAAAGCATTCAATTGTGAGGCATGGTTTATTTTAATGTATTTATATTCGTGTTTACTGTGAGAAGTTCCCGTTTTTGAGCTGTAATTTTAGTTGTTATTCACAGAAATCTTTCGGTAGATGGGCCTGGTGATTCCAGCGGCCATTGTGTCCATTTTGGAGACTGGAGCAATAAAAGATTGTGAGATGAACGTTGATCCAGATTATTTACAAATGCCTTGACATCTGAAGAGTAATCAACGTGAATTCATTAATTAATCATTAATTTCTCGGTGACTAGTTTGCCAACAGTCTGAATATTTCTTCTGCTATCTTAGCTTGACATGACGATAAAACCTGAGTAATGTCTGCCTTTTACCGTTATCCAGGTTTTACAATTAACTGGCTATTAACAAGGTCGTCATTATAAATTCTGGCCTGACCAAGCTCAGACGCAGTGGTTGTGAACCTGATATACATAACAGTTCAAAGGTTTTAACATATGATGTGCAATTTTCAATATTGGCAATATTACCTGGCTTTATATTTTACCTTTGTTCCTTTTATTAGCAATGGTTATCGTTTATTGTTTGAACTGCACATATATATTATTTATAGCAATTATTCCTCAGTTATTCGTACCACTCTTTGTGTATTATGAGCTTTGATGAGGCAGATATTATCTTTAGTCAAAAGTTTCACTTTCGTGAGATTGGCAGTGAGATTGCCCAAGCCGTGCATGTAATACTGTCCTGACTGATGTAAGTCATCTCTTAATTATTTGTCTCTTAATACATCAAAGAAATTCATCATATTATTATTGTACATCTTTTGGGTGCATGTTCATTCCTCACACTGTATACATATTAGTTAAGTTATATGTATGTTACATTTATTAAATATTTATGTATATGTTGATTTAGCTTGTTTGACGAACAGGTAGAAATGATCTCTGTAGGGAGGGGTTAAAGAGAAATTTGGCAAATAAAACTGAAGTGTGCTAAACGGAGAACATCTATTCTATGTTTTGAGTTTCCAAGGTTTCAGCGGAATCTATTGATTCTGGAGCTTGTCAGTATTGAAATATCAATGCAGAAGTGTTGTTGTAATTGTGAATTAATTCAATTAATTTTAAGATTTATGGATTTACCAACGAGCTATGCTGCAGATGTCTAGTTGCCAAAATGCAGAGATGCCCGGGTTGATTATTTAACGGATCAAAATTAATTTGCTCAGAGAATTGTTTCAGTTTGTCAATGAGACAGAAGTTCGCAGAACCACAAATGAATGGTTGCTTTAGCTGAGTTTACTGTAGAGGACTTTTCCTCTGTATTTATCAATTTATCCTGGAATTATATTGTATCAATTGTAATCCATCTCACAGTATAAGGAATACGATCTATCATGTCACTCTGCCTTCATATACATTGTGTAATGCGTGTATTTGATTGCAGTCATTGTTTTTGTGGGTTGTGTTGATGTGTCACTTGAATCTTGAAGTCATAGTTTTCATAACATCCCAAAAAAGTGCGCTGTTGATAGTTAGATTAATTTCTGCCTAAAATATCTGAGACCACAGTCGTTGCTTGCTGCAGTTGCATGTCGAAGTGGTGCCAAACTGACATGTTTGTTTTAACATTGTTTAATGACATTGATATTGGAATATCATGAATATTGTAGTTTGTAACCTCTAACATAGATGATGATAGATTCCACAAGTGTTAATTAATTTAATAGCAAACACGGTGTAGTGTCATTCAGTTACTTTCTGAACTGTCTGTCAAGTTCAATGATTATCACTTATCCGATATTGTATCAATTTGTATGTAATGGCATTTCTGAAATGCATCACCTTATTGTGATAGAAGCAGGTCTGTTATTGAATAAGTAATTTCTACTTGCTATGTTAATTGCCTGCTGCATTTCATATTTGATGTTTGATGTGTATTACTCATTATCATGTTATTGACATGTTAAATGCATCATACAGTCATATTGGCTTTATCACGTGAATGTTATGAAGGATCTATGTGACCTTATCAAGTCAAAGAGAAATTGCTTAATTGCATTCCGAACTTGATTCAACTCAATCCAATTTAACTAATAATAATAATTATTGATAATTTTTGAAATGAGTATTTCTTGAGAAATCAAGTTGGAAAAGAAAAATTGATATTCAATGGTTGTTAGGGGGGAGTGACACTTCTGATTACCTTGTAAATGATGTAATAAAATTAATTTTTGAAAAAGTATTTTGTGCTTCTCATGTTTTTTTGCTAGAATTTGCATTTCGAACACCTCTGCTTGTTTGTTGGATCATTTGGATGCACAGGCTTTACAAGAACTATGAATTCTAGATTGGCAAATTGTACTAGAGTGCAGTCCAGCATGGAATCTGCTAAACCCGACTTCAGTTTGGAAGTTGGTCTGCTCATTTGTGAGCCTGCTCAACCCGAAGGACCGTCAGGCACTGTTAGAACTTCAGAAGTCTTCAGCAAAACTTTGTCTCAGGCTTAGCTTGAAAATTCCAACACTCAACCATGGTACCCTGAACTGGACAACTTTTTTTGTAGTCCTGTGTGCATCATCACTCTTTTAGTCAGTGATGGGCATCAAATCGTTAATTTAACCTTTATCACCTGGTTGGCTGTGAATATCACTGTTTACAGTCAAAATATCAGGGCCTATGATATTGTAAAAAATACCACCCTTCAAGGGCGATATTTTTGAACAATGGTTATGACATCACCAGCATTTCAGATGCCTGATGATGTCACAAACCAAGCAATGGCCAAAACAATAGGATTGTGACGTCACATCCATTGTTGCTCCATGGTGACGTCACATTTTTGTAATGGCAGAAAGTAGTCTGCCTTTATAATTAAAAATTTGAGGTAGTACTAGGTGATAAAAACAAAACAACCACGCGTCATGGCACTTCGTACAATATCACTCGCTGTTGTGTTAATTAATATCACTCTCGCCCTGCGGGCTCGAGTGATATTAATTCACACAACAGCTCGTGATATTGTTACTCAGTGACCCTGACTTGGGTTGTTTTGTTATTGTGTCTCTTTTTTAGACAGATAAGCCTCATTCTGGTAGTTATAGAAAATATTTTTCACACAGATAATATTATGTCTGATATTTTTATTGCATTAAAAAATTAAAATTTTGGCAAATTTAACTGAAGTTAAAAGCTGAAAAGTTAACTTATTAACTTCAACCTAGCTGATAATTTTATTAACTTTTTAACTGTTAACTCAGTTAACATTTTTTGCTGATATGATAAGCAGTTATAGTTTGTCCAACCAACAAATTCCCATGTTTAATTGTAAGACCCAAGAGGGGTGGGGCTAAGCGCAAGCTACAAGCCCATTCACAAGGAGGTATTTCTCCCCCTCTTCCAGTGACGATGTATTAAGTTAACATGGTTAAGGAACCTGTTGGTTGGGCAAGTGGTTGAGGCTTCGTCCGCTCTGAAGGTTTTATGGCAGGTACAGGTGGCAAAATTGGTGCTTTTTTTTGCCAAGAGTTACAATTGGCTTTCAAGAACTGGTCTAAGTCACAAATCCAGCGTGACTAAATCTGAGTCATGAGCATGAAATGCAGGTTGTGGGATCAGTGAAGGTTATTCAACTCACTGCCGCGAGTTAATCCCTGACCTTGGGGAAGTTGGGGTACCCTGCGGTTGTCTCTGAGAAAGTCGTGTAGACCAGAATGGAGCAAGCTCTCTGAATATGATCAAGTGGAGATATATACACAAATTGGCTCCATGCATGTTAATCCACATGAATGGCCGAATACTATACTGCAGGTTGCCTATCTTGGGATTTGGAGAATTTACGGCCAATTAAGGTCACATAAAAGCTAACAGTTTGTCCCGAGACCAAGTTCATCATAAGGACATGAAATATTTCTTATTCAATAATATTCACGCATATCAGCCTGCTAAGCAGTAACTGTAAGATGACAAAAGTTCTAGGCTATGCTTCTCAGACACTTCAACTCTGGTCGTAATATGCTGAAAAAGTTAAGGAAAAAGAAAATCCTGATTTTGCTGACTTCAATCAAAAGAGATGTCCAGACAACAAATGCAACTAAAATTTTACAGAAATCCAATTCTAATCCAGTAAACAACCAAGCCAAACTAACCCGTACACATCAGGCAAGCCACCCCTCTTTTTGTCTCCAGAACTTATTGCAGCATTTTCATTATTTAAGACAGCATCCCGATTTTTCTGTCACAATACTGTGTGTGTGTATTTCAGTTTTACATCTCATCAGCACGATGCTGACCAATACTGCTCCTTGGTGAGTGACAATTCAGTAACAGAGGAGAGGATAAATGTATCCGATTCTTACACCAGAATCACTTATGACACATCAAGCTTCTCCTTAATCTTGACAAAAAAAACAGCCTCTAAGCAGCTAAGGTTCCTACATGCTGAATCATGACACTTGTCTAATTTTCACAATGAAAACTTAATGGTCCTCCTCCTTCCCCGTAAAGTACGAAAGAGCTGTACTGCCAAGGGCCCAGAGAGGCCAGAATATTGTATCACTGACGACGATGACACTTGTAAGATCCCTTCCGTAGAAAAAGATACGAACGAGTCAACGACAGACCATCCATTATGTAGATTGCAAAAAATTAAAATCTGTCAGGCATACACTGCTTGGATGAGCAAATTTGATAAGTTTAAGAACAAAACACAGTTGTCCAATTCACCTCTTGTTAACTAAAAATGCAATTTCCACATAGCATAGTACATACTCCAAATAACACATTATATTCAGATGCATTGGTCAGCATCATTGTAGGAGCTTCATGTTAATGCATGGGGAGCTCATTATCAGCTGTTTTGACTTTCTCTCAAAACATAAAATTATCAAAACAAACAGAATTTAAAATGAGTATCATACTGTATCAATATGTTATATCATAAGTAAATATTTCTTTTCATTTTTAGGGCATGTTTTTCATATAATATCAGAATTTACTTTCACAATTTTAGTTTACTTGGACATTGGGAAGAAAAAACTGAACTTAAATGAAATGAAAAGCACCAATCCACATTATGTGTATTGTAGTATTGTAGAGTGAAAACCTTATTGGCTACCGGAATATAGAGTAGACATTCGGCATTATTCGTATAATCATATTGTCCAACATATTGAAGCTTTGTCAGCAGTAAATTAGAAATATTTAGTACGCCAATGACAAAATAAAATCTTTTCAATACAATAATTTATTTACAAGTCAGCTGTTGAGAAAATAACTCGCATGAGCCTATTCCACAAAATATTAAGGCTACACTCAAACAAAATGTGAAACTCTTAAAACTTACAATTGAGTAATCGCGGAAATTGGTTAGAACTGTCATTACATACAATTAAAACGCTTGCATTTGCAATGTTCCACAGACAAATATCACAAAGAGTCACTTTGATTTCAATAGCGAGAACTTATTATCCAAATTACAAGGTTATAGCACTTAACGCTCACTACCTTTTACACAGCTGAAGTAAAAGATAATTGAATTCCATGCAATGAAATGCACTAGCTGGAAACATCGCTATTTCAGCCAAAAAAGTCCCTAATATGATGAGATGGTGCCTCCCTTGGGGAGACGTAAAACATTCCTTCGCCAGGGGATCCCGAAGCAGGTCAGTAATGAAAGATAATGTTCAAAGTTCGGACTGATTTCATAAAAATTATACAGCATCATTTCAAACACCGTTCGAAGTATGTTGTTCCTACGTATCCTCCTCGCATGGCTTTGGTGACATTCTGTTCAAAGAGACGTCTGTTATTCTGAAGGACCTCGGCTGCTTCCTTGTTGAGGGGATCTTCTGGATTGGGCTCCAAAAACAAGTACTGTAGACCATACACAATAGAGTTAATAGTGAGGACTGGTTTCCAATCTTCTCTCAATATGTTGAGGCAGATATTTCCTTCTAAGTCAATGTTAGGGTGGTAGACCATTGTCTCACATTTCACTTTGGGAGGCTCATGGGGATACCCCTGGCCAACTTTGAAACTGAACACAAAACGACCACCTCTGTAAAAGCCCTCGTCAGGACAAATGATCAACTTAAAATTCAGCAAGTCATCGGGATCAGGAAACTCCACTTGACAAGTCTTTGGGAGACTGAGTTCATTGATGTCTTTCGTGATTCGTAACTGAGCCGCCGACGCCTTCTTCTGGCCCATCCCGGTCTTGGCCGTCGCGTCAGACCCATCTTTCTTTTGTTGTTGCTTCAGTGAGAATAGTTTGATCATTTTGAGGGAATAATCAACAATCAAAACAGAAGAACGATACAATTCCCCCCTTCATCAAAATCGACACACAGACAGATGGCCACTTCCGTTGATTTCGAAATAACCTTTTTCGTGTAATTTTTTTTGCAAAGTTTTACTGAAAATATTCTGTATGCTAGAAGTAAAAAAAAAACAATTACGTCTCAACAAGAATAATACGTCAAATAGCATGCACAGATATAACTTTCGTTGTTTTATAATTGACTAGTTGTCAATGAAATTTGCCAGATGGCGCATGTGGCAAATAATTAAAAGACAGATGGCAGCAGTAGTCAGTTGATCTCCATTGGCCGAAAAATATGCCCTGTACAGGTTGTAACAAAGACATTACAAAGCGGGACCGACTGGCAGATGAACTTGGGGTAGGCTAAGGTTTTTTTTGTACGAAAAAAAAAAGTTTATTTCACACATTACACTAAAGAAAGTGACCTATGAGGCAAAGTACCTGGGCTACGTCTGGTCACATAGGCGTACGGCGCGCTAGGTCTGGGGGGCGAGCGACATTTGCCCGAATTTCAAGATCTTGATTTAATGCCATTTCAAATTAAATTGCCTGGAAATCATTAATTTTCAGTAGTGTTTACTAAATCATCTGCCCAAATTGTTTAGCCTTTTTGCTCGAATGTTACTGTTTCAAACTTTTGGGGGGCGATCGCCCCCCCTGCCCCCCCCCTCCGATATGCATATGCGTCTGGAAACTGCTGATTTAGACTAAATAAAAAATAAAACAAAAAATAATTTGCATGACATCTTTTTTTGTCAACTTTCATTACTTTTTATGGGTATGCATATAATTTTTTTTTTTTTGCCTACTTGTAAATTAGAATGTTTAGGGGCTCTTGTAAAGTATTTAAGGACGTAGGCTACTAAGAACCAAAACATTACGCGCATGACTTTTTTTTTTTTGTCAACCTCAATGACTTTGTTGGCCTTTTTCACCGCCTTGCACAGTAGGTAATTTCGACAAAGAAGGAAATTACCAATTTACCATGCCGAGAATGCAAAAAATTAATTTTTTTTTTTTCACAAAAACTCCTGCTCCATCAAGAATCTGGATCAGCAGAACTGATCCGCCCAACCTTTGAAAAACGAGTGCATCATTGCCCACTGAAAGCAGCAGGACGTTTCACCGCTGGCAGTGTGCTGCTGTCCAGCTAGAGTGACAATTTCTAATTGGTGTCTAAATTCAGCAAATATAATTTCCAACTATTGTCAAAAATCGAAATCTTTGAAACCACACTGTATCCGAAACGAGCAAAGTCTAGGTTTGTAGATCTATATTGATATAGGCCTAATCTCAAATAAATCAACTTCCAAAAAAGGAAGTATCAATGGCCTAAGTCTTCCTTGGTTAGTTTGTTAAATTATATGCCTACAAGGGGCGTTCAGAAAGTTCGAGGCTTTTTTTTATATGGACACTTATTTTCAATCTAGAACTATGAATTTTTCACAGGATAAAATTCAGCATATTTGTAATGGATTTCCAAAATTTTGGACAATTTGGACATTTTGAAGTCATTCAGTGGTTGCCATGGAAACTGAAAGTTCAGCTTCTTGGGGCAGATAATACTGAAACCACTAAAGCCAATGAATTTTGGCTGTGAGAGACCTCTTCTCTATCACTTGCCTTAGTGAGATTGACAATATTTGACACAAGAAATATAATATTAGCCTTAAAAAATACTCCCAAGCTCACCAAAAGCATTGATTCATACACCTGACTTGTTGAAGTAAATGTTCCTTGAAGTCCTCCAGACAAAGTTCTGTGAAAGAATTTTCGGTCATCCAAAGCCTTTTCTCCTCCAGTGCCTGAAACTATAGCCCTCATTGACTAAAGTAGGGGAAAACCAGGACTTATGTAAAGCAACACGTTACAGGAATAGCCGGGATGGATAATGCTGTCCATTTTGGTCTCTTGTTCATACTAGTGAATCCATGCATTCAGAAGTCCTTATGCAGTCAGGGAAACACACCTTTGCCCCCTGAATTTTCCTCGCCAAATCTGGCATGCAGGAGTGCTTTCCTAGATGTTGGTTTAGTGTAATAATACACATTATTGGTGTGCTTGAAAGTGTATTTAGAAGCTAATACCATATTTCTTGTGCAAAATATTGTCAATCTCACTATTACAAGTGACAGTGAGAGGTCTCTCACAGTCACAATTTCTTGAAATTCTTAGTTTCAGTGTTACCTGCCCCAAGAAGCTGAACTTTCAGTTTCCATGGTAACCACAGAATGACTTAAAAATGTCCAAATTGTCCAAAATATTGGAAATTCATTCCAAATATGCCGAATTTTATTCTGTGAAAAATTTGTAGTTCTAGATTGAAAATAAGTATCCATATGAAAAAAAGCCTCGAACTTTCTGAACGTCCCTCGTATAGGTACTAAAGATTTTTGGCATAAATGAAAACACCTAAACTTCTTGCTAAGATTAGTTTTTTGACGAACGATTGAATGAAAACAGTGGAGGTAATCCACCCATATAATTTGCTGAATTGAGGTAATAATACTAATTTTTGTTCTAGAGGGCATTTTGCATGAAATAACACAATTTTTTGGAAATTACAGAAAAAATCGATTTGCCTATTTTGTTCTTCTGTGTCGTTTCAGCACTTTTGCTAAAAACAACTGTTTCAGCCCACAAAGGACTCACGGAAGGGAGAATATTGAAATTATTTTTAAAAAACCAAAAAAACAACAACAATGAAGTCCTGGGCTTTAATTGTCAGTCAGCCTTTATTCTAATATATATGTATTTCAGTGATTATTATCATGGTATACATCATTAATACATGCATGTACACTGTATCTCCATGGTACAACTATAGGCCAATAAGGCCAATTATACTTATTTTATTTTATAGGCCTATTCTTAATTAGGCCTAGTCCTAAATTAGGCCTTAAAATTGTTTAAATTGACCTACACAGGCTTCGAAAAATTGAAAGTTTTTAGTTTCAACTGTGTCGAATCAAACAATATTCCCCCACTTGTCAGAGCACCAACTTCAAAATTAGCAGTTTTGTTGAGTTGAACTGTTCAATCAGTTTGGGCGAGCAGGTGCCCGTTGCGCGCGCAGCCAGAGGGAAGTGATCGGCCTGTTCAGTCTGCTGTGTGTTGTGACAAAAACAAGGGAGCACGCTGACAGCAGAAGCTGCTTGGAGCAGCCACAATAATGGATTACCAGGTGATGGGCAGGAAGATGTAAGGACTCAGACAGGGATATCATGGATTCCTCGGCACAGTGTGACCTAAGCGAGGAGTGTAAGACTGGTAGCAAGTCCGCAAGTTGCAGTGGCAGCGAATCCAGCTCCACCGAAGAGGAGGAGCGACTCCGGCGCCTCTTCCAGACTTGTGACAGAGACGGCGATGGATACATTGATAGGTAGGCCAATATCTCTTTATTTCACACTGTCAGTGACATTCTGAGCTCCAATTAATGCCTGATTTACATCCTCCAATTGGCACGATTTTCTCAATAATGGCATAATGCCCCCCCCCCCCTCCAGTGACCATGCACTGCACTCCTGAGCATGGGAAACGAAAGGGGGGGGGGAGGAAATGTGGCTGTGATTTTTAGTTGAACAACCCCCAAAAAATAAAATAATAAAATGCAGTGTGTTTGTCAGACAGTCTCAAAAATTGTAGAGTATACAGATTCACAATTTCACGTTCACAAGCTCAATGCTTAATTTGTAGGCTATTGTCGCACCATGGGCCTTCCCAATGATGACTACAGGTTTTACTAGGTGGCCAATGCAAGTGCCGTACGTCCCTCTATTCCCCTAATTTTGAGTCATTTGTGCTAATTGGTGCAGCAATTACCTTATTATCTGTTAATTGGAGATTGCTTATAATGTATGTTGAATCATATTGTATGAGATGCAAGGGTACCCACAATATGGCACTCTGAGAATCTTACTTTCCCTGAGTGCTATATGGAAGTTTATGAGGGAATTTTTTAATAAATTTGATGTCATGCCTGGGAATTTAGTCATTTAACAATGAAGTTCATGATAAAATCATCTGTTCAGTGATTGAGTTCACATTGAACTTCACAATGTGTAATTTTCTTACTTTCTGAAGTGTGCCACCTACTTTGTTTGACCACCTTCCTTGTGAGTTTGCTGATTGAGATGAATAGTGGACAATTGTTGGGCTGGCTAATACTTTCTCAATATGTGTTGCCAACACTTTTGTTGGTTCTGGGAATGTTTCATAGATTTATTCTGTGAAGCAAAGCAAACTTTGGACTCGCTTATGTACCTCTTAAAAAGTGAATTCATGGACCCATTGATCAGCCGCCATGGCTATCTTCAGCTTATCCATTGCTAATATTCAGCATTGATCAATCTGCATAATGAATTTCTCAATACCAATGTATTCGTCTGAAATTTGCTGAGCAATAATTGAAAATATGAAACCTCTGGTTTATTTGTCCGTCTATTTTGTGGCTCAACAATTTAGTAAGCCTCAAGGTTTCCCATCAAGTGTTCAAGTGATTTTCAAACTGACATTTCAATTTTTTAAGTCATCAGCTCTTTAGGGTAACCAGAACCTAATCTACCCCGTTTTAATAGATGGTAGTTCAAGTGTTGGCTAAGAAATAATTTTCTATCTAAAACCTCGAGATCTCTGCTAAAAATATGTAAATTTAGTTATGAAATTGAAAATAAATCTCTTCAGCAATTAGTTTGCGTCAGAGAGAACATTTTACCCCATGTAGCTGCACAAACCATGTGAGTTGTTTAATGAGATTTATTTCACCGCATTCTCCACAGAGGGCAAGCAAAATAATAAATTATCTTTGAAATGAAAGGGTTATTTTTCATTTCCTGGGCCTTTCACTGGAACCAGTTCCACCTGTTTGGTCAAGCAGAATAAGACGTGTTGTATTCCTGAGCCTTTTCCTTTAGAACCCAGGATATATGCCTTTTGGGCCAACCCCCTTGCCACCAGCTTTTTACCAACCCACTTTATATATATTCCATTTATGCTTCCATGGCAGCTCCCCTCAGTCAGAAGGTGATGGAGCGTGATTCACGCATTTTGAAGCTAGGTCCCAAATTGCGTGATTTATACTTTTGACTATAATGATGTGTTATTACAGGGATCTGTGCTCACCTATATCAGTTGAAATCATTTGAAATATGCACAATCAAACACACTGTAGCTCAATGTGCCATATTCCTCCCAGGCCTGGCAACTCAGTCTGTTTGAATGGTTTTTGTCATTGAATAACATCAATTATAAACGGGTCATAAGCCATCTTTCATTGCTGCTAAGCACTGCTAAATAGGTTTATTGTGCCCTACGAGCATTCACCATGTTCAAATACATTGTGCATAACATGGCCCCAGGAATCTCTGGCCCTCAATGTTAGACAAGTACATTTGTGGACAAATAACCTTATCTGTGGAATCTATACTTGGGCATATAATTGAAAACACACAATGGACATTGATCTTGTTGATATGGGGCTGGTCACTGGTCACACAACTGGACTTGGGGGCATATATGTTACATGTGCTTAGAGCTGCTCCATGAGCATAGTTACTTTAGAGAATGTATGAATTTTACAAGATTATAGCCTAGGCTTGGGTAGGCATGCGGGTACTGCTTGATACTCAGCTTTGGTAAAATATATTTTTAAGAAGGTTTATATCTATGGCTTATATTACCTTGACCTGTTGACAGACCCTGTTGATAACCCTGTATGATTACTGCTTGTTGGAGTGGCATCAAATGATGATCAATGGGACACAATTTCATAAACAGTTACACCATCATCTAATTACCCTGTCTATCCTCACTGAGGTCGAACAGAAGAATTGATGGATGATTGGGGCTTTACGTCCTGTATTTATGCACTTAGTAGTCTAATTAGGACAGGAGGAGGACATGACAATGAGGCGAAGGATGATTGAAACGGCCGTCCAACATAGTGTCCACTGTCCAAGTGACCCGGCAAGAGCTGGATTCCAACCCTGGACCCAGCGATTGGCAGTCCAGCACAATACCACTAGACTAACCCTCCCCCAGGTCGAACAGAAGTCAAGCTATCCTATATTTATAACCATGTACAGTGTACATACATACGTGCACTCATTGATTTGTAGTTTGTTAATGACTGACTAATGAGAAGCCCCCCCCCCTTCCCCTTCTGGATGAGCAGATTAGCCAGGCTAACTGGATCAGCAGATTACAGGGCAGAAGGGAGCACTGCCAGGAACCCTATGTTTTCATCTTGACTTCCTTTTTATTGCACCAACAGAAACTGGAGTGCATGTACACAGGAAGTTCTGTCATGCTGTGGATAGATAGATAGATAGATAGATAGATAGATAGATAGATAGATAGATAGATAGACAGATATATAGATATATAGATAGATAGATAGATAGATAGATAGATAGATAGATAGATAGGTAGATAGATAGATATATAGATAGACAGATAGATAGATCGATAGATAGATAGATAGATAGGTAGATAGATAGATAGATAGATAGATAGATAGATAGATAGATCGGATCAATCGAACGAAAGATGATAGAGAGTATAGGTCCGATAAATAGATGATAGATACGCGATGATATGTACAACTAGAGCAATGATACATTGGTACACATACTCAAAATGTATAATGTGTACCATCTTGCAATTGCTGATGCAAGCAAGTGAAAGCTGTTCAATATTGGGTTTGTATATGAACCTCTGGGATCTGGCAATTTTCCTGAGGCAGTAAATATGATGGCCCTTTTAGCATCCATCAGAACAGTCAGGCACTCAAGTATACACTCAAAAAGAGTTCTGGGAGATTCTTATTGACAGGTGCTCCTGAGTAGGTGACTCAGTCTGTGTATTGTATCGCTAGGCTCATTTGTATCTTAAGGAACATATGTCTCATTCTGACTGTCCCTTTGAAGACCCATGTCATTTGGGTTTACAGTGCACTGTACAGGTGGAAAAACGATTTTGAATCAATGCATTGATGGTGATATTCCCAAAATAGACCCCAGGAGCATTTGAGGGTGTTTCTCAAGTGCTTTCTTGACGTTATTTAGATTTATCATGTTTTCTGAATATGTCATTGATACTGTCAGGTCCTAGGAAGGTGTGAGATGGGCTGAATGTTTACTAGATGTATACTTTTTCTGAGACATTTTTTTTACAATCGATGTTAAAGATTCAATAGATTTAGGGTGTTATTGAAGAACTTGATAAGTTATTAGAAGTTGCGACTTGCTGTTTATTTCATGCAGTTGTTTTGATGGTGAACGTCTTTGGCTTGTTGGTTGCAAACTGGCAGTGTAAGCAGTAAGGGGAGAAGTGTGCGTTTTGAGTCATGCTGTTGGTCTGTTTTGGGTTGCTGCTGATGATGATGCTGCTGGGGGGTGGGGATGCATTGAGTCATCTGGCCCTAGCAGAGCTCAGCAGCTGCGGTAACTGCAGTTCCTGCTTTTCCTCTTTTGCTGCTGCACGTGCAGTTGGTTGGCTGCAGGACTGCATGACATAGGCGGATCCAGGGGGGGGGGCACAATGGGCGCCCCCCCTTTCAGATAAATCCTTCATATTGCTATTTGGGGGAAACGTTGTTTTTTTTAGAGATTCGAATGTTTTAAGTATTGCCGCGCCCCCTTTATAAAAGTCCTGCAGGGATCCGCCCCTGTGAATGGTGATGCATGCATCATAACTTGATTTGTGGTCTCATGTTCTCCATCTTCCTGCTGTCCACACCCCCCCCCCCTGCCCCCTCCTTGTGGGGTAGGCTTGCGAGTGTGACCCCCCTTGGGATTTATATCTTCTGAGATGACCAGAAGGGCCCACAAGGGGTCAAAGACAATGTCTCCATCGCCCTCTATTCACCCTCTGCCCTGCCCTTGTGTCTTCACCTAATATTTCCATTGCCCACCAACAGGCAACAACATGGCTTGCATTGCTTTGCTGTGACCTTAATATTCATTGCTCCCTGTGCCTGACTGCCTGTTGATGACAAAATGATGTCAAGCGTAGGTTGTGTGATGTTATGCCTTTGTCATCAAATTCATAATCTCTTGTTTATCACATTCATCAAACCATGGAAGGTTATAAAATATTTGACCATGATCAAACCTTTGTCTTTCTTTTAGCTATTTAGTGGCCATTGACCACTTAACTTCTATGTCCCATCATAGAGCTATAGGCCTACGGGGTTGAGTTATAGATCCATGGTCCACTTGACCCTGACTGTCCCTCTCTATTAAAATTTTGTTTCTCGTCTCTGCCAGAGTTGGACGTTGAGCTGGTCTACTAGCTGGATAGCTCTGGATAGATATTTCTTGGTTGTATGGTCAGACTTGCCTTTTCTGAAGGCCATCGTGGCATTGTGTGCGTAGTGAGCAGTTGACCATGCATGTGTCATGGCAAACATCACCTGAAAAGAAGCCTTGTCAGTTGTTTGCACGTATGTGTCATCTGCTTTAAGACAATTTCTATGATATTCCATCATTCATGAGTCACCCACAGACAATGCCAGACAGGTCTTCTGCAGGTTGTTGCTTGGTTGTCCATTGCTTGAGTTTGCCTTTACTGTTTTCCAGATGTTTTAATCAATGGATTGGCAGCTTTAAGTAAAAAAACAAAACAAAAAACAGTTTTTAAGGAAGTTTTTCTTCTTTTGTAATCTAACAGGCATCGCTAATAAGTAATTACACATCAATTCAGTTTTTCATGGCTTCATTGTGTTGATCAAATTCCATTAAATTATTTTATCTAATTAGCTGTTGATGAGGATGGATTGCTATTCTTGGGCTTATTGTTTGTCGTTGTGGTTTGTGGGCTCTCTTGTCTTCTAACCAGAATATCCAATAAGGCTGTGACAAACAATGGAATTCCTACCCACTATCCTCTTTCATTTTTGCCCATTTTAAAAGAAGGTTTTGAATCGCCAATGTGCCATGCTTCTATCGTGGAAAGTAATAATGAAATTATTTGGCCATGCTTCTATTTACTTCTTTACTTTAGAGGACTGGCCTGGTCTGCATTCTACGTGTCTCTCTCGATCCAACCAATTTGTAAATTTGTATGAAAACATACTTTTTCCATATTCGTGTTGCTGGGCAAATCTCAGTAATCAGGTAATCCGTAAATCAAACTATAATGGATGGTTTTGTGATGTTATTCTTCCAATTTTTCTCACATTTTGAGCTATTAACCTTTTTTGCTGACCCATTTTGTTACATTCTGGAGCAACGATTTAGACTCCACTGCCATAATACAAAAATAAAATCGTCAATTGCTGGATGTGCTCTATGGAGGCTGCTTTGATGCTGGTTTACAGCTATTAGCCTCAATCTGATTACGTGACAGTTGCAAATCCAAACTAATCTCCTGACTGCTTGGGTCAAGTGCTTTCTTTGATCATTTCACACCATCTAGTACTAAATGTCAGGCACTTTTCTTTCTTTTTTGCTTCGTTTACGATAAAATAGATTGTCAATATGGATGACATTGGATGTGTTGAGCATCCCTCTCGTTGACATTGGTGAATTCTAAATGAGCAGATTCGTTAAGTATTCCTTCAAGCAGTCAATCAGTCTGTAAAGCATGGGCCAACAGTTATGGTACGTTTCTGCCATACTTCGCCGAATTGCCATGTCCTCCCCGTCATAATTAGCCTACGAAGTGTATTGATACAGGACGTGAAGCCCCAATCATTCATTCATCCAATTATGATGTTGTTGTCGGGGGGCTACGAAGACAAGAAACATATATTTGACCAATTTGATTGTACCATGGGTCTATAAGTCTTATAGCTCTCTGATTGTACTCTCAAGGTCTGTTGCGGCAGTGTTAATTGGTGTTGGTCAGCCAGTGTCCAGCAGGCAGTTGGCATTGATCATGTTGATGCTGTTGTAGAGGACATATTGCCTGCTGATGATGCTGCGTGTGATGATGCCGGGGATCTGCATGTCCAATGTGAGAAACAGTTTTGCATGGCCACCCATGTGTGAACAGTGAGTCATTGACTCACTACCCAAGACCCTGAGCTCACCATCCATCCTCACATTGCCTCTCCAAGGAGTCATTGGCCTGCCATCCACACCTAATGGATTAAATGGACAGAAACGCTGACTCTATTAGATTAGTTCTCCTGGTTTTAACCCGGTCAGCTCCCCTGGGAAATTCATCCCAGTTTCGTTTGTTGAGGGAAATAATGCAAATCTTTGACCCCATGTCAAGTCAACACTCGAAGCAATCTTGGGCGTTAATTTCTGTCTAATGAGATGCATTCAGTTGAACAGGTTGCTTTTTCAAGACCCTGGATTGTTGAATTGTCACCCCAGGCTCAACATGTCTGGCATTGTTGCAACTTTGTACAACATTTTCATGACATATGTCTTGTACACAACTACACATGTGTTTAAAAGTTGATGTACATCGTTTTCATATAAATGCCTGTAGCAAGATCTGAAAAACTAGGCTAAGCTTCACAAAGTGTTTAAAGTTTGTTGAACTTGTATATAATGTATACATATATAGGCTACATGCCTCTTTATATCATATATACATGTATATTGTAGTTGTTTTCATTTTTGAAATAGATCAGACTTGGATACATTTTGTAATGGCACTCCTTACAGCATTGGGAATAGTCGCTTTGATGTAACTACATGTAGGCTGTCCCTGTTATCTTTTGTCATGAGCATCTTCTTATTCCCAGATTATACTGATTTTTCAACCCTGGTGGGCTGCAGATTAACTCTCTCAGATGTCATGTAATCTTCCTCCAAAGCCTGAGAGTGTGTCGCGTGTGACTTGAACAGTTGTTGAAAATCTCTTTTCGTTTTTCGTCCTTCAAAACTCTTTGTTACTTTTAACATCAAAGTCCTCCCCCTTCTACTTGGAACAAAAACCCTTTAATAAGTTCGTTAATTTGACAAAAGACCCTTGTTTTGACCTCCGACCCAGAAATCAGGGAGCGTGGCAGTTTCCATGGTGACCACCTTGCCAGCTCTCCTGCCATGTCATCAGTTTTGCAGACGACAGCTTTTGCAGACGTGAAACAATTTCTACAAAATAAATTCATATTTGATGCGTGTGGTAGTTGAGGCAAATATTCTTCAAGGTCCTCGTTCAAACATTCTTCCTGTGAAACTGCAAAGAATTGTAGAAGTGGAACAAAGTCGCTCAATACACCCACATGGATATAATTGCCATTTTGAGATAATCCCTTCAAAATGACAGAATAGGATGCCTTAGATAGATAGATAGATAGATAGATAGATAGATAGATAGATAGATAGATAGATAGATATTTGGGTCTAAGCTGTTGCAAACTTGTTATCCCTTGCTCATTATCAAACTACTTCAATGTTTATCTGAAGTATGTGCTTTTGCAATGGCTGCTACCATTTAGTCTGCTGAGTCATGCCTAATCACTAATATGCACACTGGGAACTGACTTGAACACTAGATTTCCTAAGTGCCGATATGGTGAAATGCAGATGAAAGCCTGAGCTTGTGTGATATAGTGGAGTGATGATGGATTGTTGTGGCATTTATGCATTAGGGTTATTTTGCTTTATGGTTTATGGCAACTTATATAAGTAGGTTTCCATGATGTGTTGGGGAAAATGATGGAATATAAGGGAATGACAGGAAATGGGAGGAATGAAGTTGAATGAACGCAGATAAGAGGTGACATCATAACACTTCAAACAGAAGGGCACTTGTGTAGGCCTACTCCAATATTAATTCCACAAAGCCATCACAATGCTATGGGCCCTGCATTCAGATCAGTTGCAATGTGGGCCATGCTCTGGCTTTGGTTTCATCTGGCTGCTTTAATGGAATTGCTTGGATGTTGTGAGGATTGTTTGAGGGGGGATAGAAGTGGATGCAGGTTTGGGTTGGTCCTGCTTATGCTACTGATGATGCTGATGGGTGGTTGAATTGTGCTGGTATTGTTGTTGGAAGTATGAATCACCATTGCAATGCTGCTGTCCCTGCTGAGATCCCTAAGCCAATGGTACACAGTAATGCATTGTATTGCCTTTACTCCATGGCCATGCTGCACACTGATCCAAACTTGTACAACTCGTACAACTTGTGTATGCATTTTGATGCATTCAGTTTCATCTTACTTCGATGGTCTTGCTGACACTGCTGTGTTGAGCAGTGAATCACCTCGATCTTGTGTTTGTTTGGTGTTAGGTTCAATAATCTGCACAATCTAGCCTTTTTTCTGGAGTCTCTCTTGAAGCAGGTTGAATGAATGGTGGGAACCCCTCGGAATTCATCCTGAACAATCCTGCTTGTTTTCTCACGTCTCCTCTTGCAGGTCCAATCAATGGACAATATGAATTATTCAGTTCTAATGGGGGATCTCAATGCTCATTTCCAAACCTCATTCCCAATGCTTAGCTCCCATGCTTAGCCTCAATGCTTATTGCCAATGCTCATTTGGTCTGTAGTATTTCTCATGCTGCTTTGCAATGCTTATTGCCAATGCTCATTTGGCCTGCAGTATTTCTCATACTGCTTTGCAATGCTTTGCAATGCTTTGCATGCCATTGCCATTCCCTGATTAATTGTTCAGGCTCTCTGGCCGTGACCCATGGATTGCTTGCTTGAGCCGTTTCTTGCATTCATTAGGGCCTAATTGCCTTTCACATGCCCCTCTTGAAGACTCATGATCAGCGATGATCCATGTGCAGTCATCAGCTGTTGCAGTGATCACTTATACAATTTGCAAATTTTGCGTATCACATGTAATTACAACAATACGTTATGACATACAATTTGTGTATACATTACATTGAATCGATGGTTACTCTCCAGATGAGTATTTCATGATTGCATGAATGATAATTATTATATGATCATTCGTAAAATACTATACCCATGCTGAGAAAGAATCAAACGAAAGCAAGCATGCATACCTTTGTCAACATTTTTCATTTCAAGTCCATTGTCTTTTAAAATTAAAATCTTCATATTGCACAACTTGAGAACACCCAGTGTGTTTTCTTATCATGAAATTCTCAATATAACTATTATGATCAGTATCAAAATGATTACATGTTTGTTTTTGCCTGCAGCTTAAGGTAGTTAATCTTAACATACATAATTTCCACTTAGAATATGTATTTATTGGACAACAAGTGTTACTGATATGTTCATATTGCATGCTTTATGATTGACCATTTCTCAATTGCATGCTGTTATGTTCACTGATATCTCAGTCTTTGTGCTGTTGTAATATTCAATTGTACTCAACTGGTAGATTTATGGCATGTCATTTGACTGGTTGTGGTGTTGATTTATGATAAAAGTGCCTTTCAAGATTTTATCAGGGGTCAGTGTCTAGCACTGTGTGGTCAAGAATGACTCAAGATTGCTAGGAATGTGTTTCAATGAGATGAATACATTTTGCAGGGTCTGATATCCATGCCCATGCAGTCTGGACAGGGCTGTTTTTGTCCTCCAGCAGTTCAAGTAGTCTCAAACTTATGTCAAGCTTGTCCCAGACCTCTGTAATACTCGTCTGGAGATGTTTTATCAGATCTTTACATTTCTGATACAAGAAAATTAGCCCCCACAAATGTCTGATTGCGTGTGACCTCAGTAAGGACAACTTTAAGCATGTGAAGGTCACGAGGGGTCATTTGTATGTGATGTTATGGAAAATGCCAGGGTTAAATTGAAGTGAACTTGTGGGAAACCACATGGATATTGCTGGGGGACAATTGTTAAAGGGACGTCATGTAAGTTGTGCTATAAGTTGTGTTACATGACTGCACTCTAAAAAATGTCGGGACAAAATTGGTTTTTTAGATTCAAAATGGTTTTTTGAAAAACCAAATTTCAATGCAAAACCAAAATGGATTTTTAAAAAAATCCATTTTGGTTTTTTGCATTGAAATTTGGTTTTTCAAAAAACCATTTTGAATCTAAAAAACCAATTTTGTCTGAATTTTTTTAGAGTGTGGGTGGCAATGTCTGCTGTGGAGATTACATGGGCATTGTATGTGGATATTTTTATGGGGTGAGAGGCTACTGGTTTTGGCAACGTATTTAATTCTGCTTTAGCTTTTTAGATGGTGTTTTTAGAATTTCTGCCACCAAAGAGGGAGCAACGAGAGTTGCCAGAAGAAGCATTCCACCTCGGAAATAGCCATGGTGATTTTGCCATACTGTTAGTTCTGTGTGCATCTCTAAATTTTACATGAGAAGTCCTGAATGGTCCTTTCAGAAAACTTCTTCTATTCCTATTTGCTAAGTATTTGCTTAGGACTTTTTTTCTGGTTCGAAGTGAAAGGAAGACATTACTAAAGCAGTTGTACATAAAATAATTCAACTTCTGGGGTGTAGTCTTTTGTGAGGAAGAAATCCAATCCTCGATATATCAGATTGTGTTGTAAGAGCAAGTGACTTTTTTAGGGAATGTTTAAGACATTAACACAAAGTGGTAGGTTGAGGCACAGTGTGCTGACAGCATTTGATACATGAGCACTTTGTCACTTTTGCATATGTCATGCTGGGTGAGGAGACTCGTTTTGCCTTTTAAAGGTGTTTAAATAAAATGCTGGAGGGTATCTATTAGCAGGAGACGTGTCACACAATGTTCACACAATGTAATTGCATCAATAGAAAGTGGTTGCTTGTAACTTGTAGGTTCAGCCTTCTACAGTGTTCTAGGTTGCTACCACTCATTGCGGGCTCATTGCTGGCTCATTGCGTGCTCATTGCTGGCTCATTGCGGGCTCATTGCTGGCTCATTGCGGGCTCATTGTGGGCTCATTGCTGGCTCATTGTGGGCTCATTGCGGGCTCATTGCTGGCTCATTGCTGGCTCATTGTGGGCTCATTGCGGGCTCATTGCGGGCTCATTGCTGGCTCATTGCGGGCTCATTGCGGGCTCATTGCTGGAATGGAGGAATTGCTGCCCGGGGCAGGTGTACACATGCACATGGACCTCTGGCCTGAGTAGCCCCCTTGGCCTCACCAGGTGAAACTTAATTGAAACACAGCTGTCATATATGAGCTATGGGCAGAGGGGCCTTGTAAGTGATACTTGGTGGGCAGCTGTGTTGCAGGCTTTTGGTTCTCTCTGTGTCTCTCTCTGTGTCTGTGTGTGTCTCTGTCCGTCTCTATCCCATGCTCTCTTTGTTCACTGTTCACAGTTCAGACTCCAGTCTGTCTCAATGTAGCTGTCTTGTCATTGTAACCTGTCATTGTGCTGTGTAACAATGTGGGCCTGTTATTGCTATGCTTATGCCTGCTCCTCATTGATGGCACATTAACTTCACCTCCCCTGACAGGCGCCATTCACCAGACTCCATTGAGTTGCCCATTGAGTTGCCATTCTGTAATCCCTGGTCCCTCAAAGATTCAGACTGAGGATCAACTGTCAGAGTCTCCTGTCAGGGCCCCATTCATGCCAGGGCTCAACTCCAGTCGCCCAACCTCAACAGCACTTCAACAGGACCCATTAAAGTTCACAAATTTGAAATTTCACAAATTACAGTAATCTCCCATATTGGTGGTTTCCCCTCAAATGACTGATGCACGTATTTCATCATCTGCTGTCAGACTGTTTATTCACTTACTCCCACTTGCAATTGTGTTAGATTTCACTTAATTACATTATTGAATTTGTGACAAAATGACCCTGCATATTTGAGGGCATCCTTCTGAATTGTGGCTTTTTCTATTTCAGGAAAGATTGGATATTTCTGTGGTCCTTTTCTGCTATGAATGCAATTGTTATTGAGAGGAAATGATACAAATAAATCAAAAGCTATGCAAGTAGACAGCTGAACAGGCCCTGATCCTATTTGTATGGCTGGCATGACTGATGACCTCTTAATGATTTTCTAAATCTGCTCTTGTTGATAACCTGGGCCACTTCAGCCCAGTGGCCCCTACATTCATTCACTGCAGGGGCATGTGGTCTCTCAGTGGGTGCCCTGTGGGTCTCCCATGGGTCTATGGGAGGCAGGTATTTACCCCCATCTACCTGGTGAGGATCTTGTGATGAGCTAGGGGGATGTCATGTTGCAGATGACCCTTGCCAGTTGGCCATGCTTAGCTATGCTTAGGCCATGCTTAGGGGATCCGGACAACCCCAGGGATCACTGGCTCGCCCATCAGGTAGATGATCATTTGCCTGTAAGACAGGACACTCCTGTGTGGCTAACCACTTCACCAGTTGCAGCTTGTACTTCTTGGCTTCAGTGGCTAATAATTGTTTCTCCTCACAGAAATTGAATGCCCACAGTGTGCATTTATGTTATTTATGCAAGCTACAGTGAAGTTCAGTTTACAAGTTTACAAATTTAGACCCCCAGTACAGTAGGTTGCTGCTCTTTGAATTTCAGAGATTCAGAAAAGTTTTGAAAAAGGCCATCTTTCCTGAGATACATGTTGAGCTTAGTGATGTGCTTAGTTCTTGCTGTTTTCTTAATTTCCATGTTGAAGAAATTAGGTCACTTTGGAGGAAGAGCTAGATTTGTGATCCTCCCTTCTGACCTTGAAAGTACTTCTTCTTACCATGGATCTATAAGTTAACCCCTTCTAACTCTATGTTCTTACACTGTAGCAGCTTAGTAAATCTGAGAGAGCTCCAGTCCTCAGACTGATGACCTTGTGGACCTCTGTATACTTCTGGTTTCACTGTAGTACGACTGGACACTTTCTTACTTGGTGTATACATTATCTGGTTCATTCCACTGACAATGCAGATCCTGAGCATCCTCCACCTCTGACCTCTTGTTCTCCTTGTGTCCTTGGCCCTCTGGTGACCTTCAGGGCCCTTCAGCCTGTGATCTGTCCTCAGCCTACTTTCAAGGTCAGCCCAAGGTCATCCCAAGGTCACTCAAGGTCAAATTCTGCTTCTCTGAAGGTCATCTGGTGTTGAGGATCTTCTGGATTGTTAAATTGCAGGTCACGTGAAAGATGCAAGATGACACTTGAGAAAATGTCTGTTTATTCACTTAAATTGCACGGATTGTCTCAAGGATTCCTTTTGAAGCAAAGGCCAACACTTTTTGCAGATAAAGCACACTGAGTTAAATGGATAATGTGCTGATGTGGGAAGCTTCACTTGCTGTAACACCATTATGTTCATGTTGAACATTGTATGTTAAGTTGCAGGCAATTTGCTTCAATTCCAATTCTCCAAGTTCTTGTACATGATGTTATATGACAACAATAAGAACCTGTCAGTCAGTGACAGACACTTTGAAAGGCAATTCACTTGAATCACTTCACAGACTTGTCATAGTTTGGCAATTTCATGTCAAACGTGCAATTTTGGAAGCCACAAAATCCTTTAGGCTTAATATTGAATGTGAATCAAGTCAGGTGTGAAACTGGACCGTTTGTAGTTGGAATAATTTCTCTCTGAAGGAGATTGCTGGTCGCCTTAACTTAACAGCTAAACATGAATCGATTTCTTTTGAGAAATCTGGAGTGTTTATGAAGGGTCATAGGGACCGAGAATAAGCCTAATTGCAGGTTGTCTGTCTGCTGGGCACTTATTCCTATCTCAGTACATTGAGTTGTCACATGCACTTGTCACCTGTGAGTACCTGTGACTACCTAGTACATTTCCAAACCCCATTAATCGCTCAGGTGTATTCCAGGTGAGGTCTCTTTTCAAAGGACCTAATGGTTTCCCCTGCCAATTAGTGTCCATGGCCAGTATAGACCTTTAAATCTGCATTGGTCCTCTGTGCTACTTCTTTGGCCAGTAATGACCAGGGCGGAGTTGGTGGTCATTCCACCACACAATGGCAAACTGCACAAATGCTACCCCTGCCAGTTGTGTGGGTTATTACAGGGCCAGGAACTATTGTCATGTACTAAATAAAACATTCAAATGTACTTCAGGTTTCTTCACTGAGGAGGTCCCTTAACATTTGACACCAATATACACAGGTCAGTTCTGGGATAGGACAGAAGTTCACAGAACAAATCGAAAAGCTCCCGAAGAAAAATGGTTGTTCATTATAGAATACTACACTAGCTATACATTGAAATGTAGTGACTAGTCAGATGGAGCCAGACTGCTTCTAGACAGTGAGAAGTTACTAAGCACAGGGAGAAGTGAGCTCAGTAAAGGGAGTTGAAATATGGTTAATATCCTGGGCCTTGAGGAAGAACAGTTTTCATTTAGCACTCTAGTCTGGTCTCGTTATTTAGGTTTCCAGATGATGAGAACCCAAAATACAGAAGGTTAAACAAGTCCAGAGCAGAGGGAGTGAGGAAAAAAGGGCAAGCACAGAAGCAGCTACAGGGCTATGCTCACTGCTCAGTAGACTGTGATTGGTGTGGGCTGGGAGTATGGACTGTGTTCCTATGGAGTGTTGAGGTTCTTGGGGGAGTTGTGTGCTGGTCAGTGAGGGCAGAGAGAGCAGGTGGACCTTCTGGTTTTTCAATGACCTTCATGTATTCAACAAAAGGTCACAGGTAACAGCTCTAGGTCATTCCAAGGTCATTTGCTTGGCCACAGGTCAGCCTGTCATCTGTCGTCAGCCAGTCAACCATGCTCCATAAAGGTCCTCCCTTGGTCCAAGGTCTTTTTGTGGCTCACTCATGGCCATGATGGACCTTTTATGGAACAGAGGCCCTCCAAAATTATGGCCTCTCTGTTTTAAGATGCTGCAATGGACTATGGCCTCTGCCTGCCCTCATTGTGGGACCAGTGGTCAAGCAGCTGTTGACCACAATAGCCTTATCCAGATGCATTCACTGGCATTGTGGACCTTGTTGCTAAACCTGGATATACTTCAATAGATCAATGAATGATACTTGTTATTTATGGTGGAATCTGTCCTGTGTGATCCCATCCTTGCACGGATTATGGTCCAGCAATTGTGTGTGGTGTCCAGATGATGACCCTTCGTACAATGGATTGGTCAGCTTTGGACAATTGGCTCCTTTGAACTTAAACACCAATGGTCACTCTTTGGCCTTCTTTTGATGACCAGCGGTTTTCCATAAGCTGATTAGATGAGTTGAGTCATTCAAATTAGTGATTTACATTCCACAGCAGGTATATAATCTTTGCTGATAAAAAGTTGAATTGTTGAATGACTGGTGATGTCCCTGGTTGCCTACATCCATATTTTAGCACTTCAGTAAATCCTCTGGGTAGACTTCAGTCAAGAGAATCAGAAAATGGTTGCTTTGACCAGGGCGGAGTTGGTGGTCATTCCACCACACAATGGCAAACTGCACAAATGCTACCCCCTGCCAGTTGTGTGGGTTATTACAGAGCCAGGAACTATTGTCATGTACTAAATAAAACATTCGAATGTACTTCAGGTTTCTTCACTGAGGAGGTCCCTTAACATTTGACACCAATATATGCATAGGCCAGTTCTGGGATAGGACAGAAGTTCACAGAACAAATCGAAAAGCTCCTAAAGAAAATTGTTGTTCATTAGGACTGCCAGCAGGCCTTATGTGACGAGTCAGGTTGTGACTCTGTGCACAGGATCCTGTTAAAACTATGCACTGTATGAATCTGATTTTTTGTAGTATCTTTACTTGTGGTCCATTGAAAGATATTTTCGATTTTGGCTTTTCTCTGTGACTTTTTGGTGATTTTATGAGAAAAGTAGTCAACATCAAAAAATTTTCCGAATGCTACCTGAGGAAAAATACCTCTATTAACATAATTCGAGCATGCTCATTCCAAATCTGAAATCAGAATTTTTCCGGAACATCTAGATTTTGAGTTATGGCCATGTCAATATTGGCAAGATGCAGATATAATTCCAAATACCACACTCTAATGCAACTACTGAATATACTTCTACCATGCTTTTCTAGCTGGAAGGAAGAAAGGGAGAAAGGAAGGAAAGCAGGAAGGAAGAACAAAAGATACACAGATATAGGACAGAAGATATAGGACACAACATAGATATTCTGACTCGATACATAGATAGACAGATAGATGGATAGATAGATTGATAGATCAAGGGACAGGTGTATACGAACATAGATAGGTGACTATAGATAGGTCTAGGGCTATATTATGGCAGGCTGGCTGTCCTACGTATGCACTCTCTGAGTGTTTGTTCTTGTTATAGAATATACTTCACCAAGGAGTGAGAATCAGAAAATGGTTGCTTTAGCAGCCAAGCAATATTGGATCCAGGTTGTTGTTGCTTCTATAGCTTCAGATATGCTCACCTGGAAAGGCAGCAATCCATCTATCATCGAACTGTGTTTAAAAGTTTGTAAGATAGTAAGCAGGAATGGAATGTGTGATTTTTTATCATCAACATTTAGTAACAGTAGTACTCTGGAGTATGGTTGCTTATCAACATAATCAAGCTGCACTGGCTGCATGAAGGACTAAAAATTTCTTGATGAAATAGTTGGTGTGATGTTTACTTGAGGCAAATGTGGGGAGTGGCAAAGGGGCTGCGTTTGTAAACCGAGTAAACAGAGTTGTGTGGAAGTAACAAACGAGGGGCCCTTGGACCCATGCCTTGGACGTGCTGCACAAGCCTGCAATGCCCTGCATGCCCCCCTCCCCACTCCTGGTGTGTTTTTCTGTGCCAGTCATCAATGGTCCCAGGGCATACTCAGTAAGAAGTATGAGGGAAAGGCCCATCTATCTTGTGAAGTTCTCACTTTCTGGAGTTGCCTCTCATGTATTGGCAGCAAAGTCAATGCTCTGGTCGATTGGCAATTGCCTCAGCCAAAACAGGGCTTTGCTCCAACCACCTCCAACCAATACCAGTCCTAGTTGCCCATCTATATAACTTGGGAGGTTCTGAGGTGGCTTCAATAACACTGTGGCCCAACATGGCCCAATATTGCAGCGGTGCTGTTTTGATGGCACCCAACAACCACTGGAGCCCACTCTCAATTTTCCCTCACTCTGTGTTCACTCGTCACTCTTGTGTTGACTGTTTGGCCCATTGTTGTTGGCCATTGTTTGTCATGGCTCTGACATTTGACACGTGACCTGCTCTGCCATTGTATAATAAGTGACAATGGGGCTGGGGGAGGCAAGAGGGGAGGCAAGAGGGACCAGTGGGCCACTGCTTGGGCCTCTGCTTGGGCCGTTGGGGGAGGTGTGTTGGCTTACTGTAAAAGAAGCCACGCCACTTAAGCCAAGCCGCACAAGCCAAGCCGCCTGGCACCCCAGCATTTGACCCCAGCAGACCAGTTCACCCAAGCGCCCCTTTGATCTTCACACCCCTACCCTCCCCAGTCCCCTGATGGCCCCAGTCTCCTGATGGACACACTACCATGATGAATGAGTAATTCCGTCATGCAGTGTGCATAAAGGAGCCAGTGTGTCCTATCCAAGATAACTCATCCTCCGTACCACAGAAGGAAGTGCAAAAATCTATAGCCGAGCAGGTATTTAGTACAGATAGATCTGCAAATTCAACAATTAAACATTGAAGCTCCTGTGCTTTGTGCCAGTTGGATTGCGAGGGTGAGATAAAGACTTCATAAAGTATCCATGATGGGCCACTAAGGTCATGTTTTCATACTTGTAATATAGATTGACAGATAGATAGATATATATATATATATTCAAACCACAAAATAGATAAGAAAGTAGACAAGACAGACACTCAGACAGAGAAACAGATCATCCTTGTTCCAAAGCACCACTTCCTTCTTCCTTCCTCCCAAGCTATCTATTTGTCTATCTGCCTATTTGTCTGTCTATCTGGTATCTGTCCACTCAGGGAAAGTAACCTCAGGCACATCTGTGGAAGCAGCAACATTATCATAATGAAGTAAAGTCAGTTGAATATATAATTTTTCAAAGAGGCCAGCTTCACTGATTGGTTGCCACAGAATCATGGTCTGCCCCCTACCTGGCCCCTTCTCCTTCCCTGACCCCCCCCCCCCCCACCCTCCCAAAAGACCACTTTCCCCCCACTCCCAAGGTAGCAGAACTGCTGCACATGAATTTTAAAAGTTTGTAATTTGCCTACTTTCCTGATTGAATTAATGCTGTCCAATACTTTGAGAATATTTTACTTTCCTGCCTCAGTGAGGCTAAAGTGAATATGCAAATTTCAGGGCCTCTGGAGCTGATTGGTTTAGAATCAGACCCATTCCCACAGATATTTCAGAGCTTGCTTTTCTCAGAGTGGTATCTGTCTAGCCTTGGTAGGCCTATCTATCTATCTGTCTGTCTGTCTACCTACCTATATATCAACATTTTCTCTTTTATTTTATGCTGCAGTTAACATCTAATTTCGGTAACTTTCTTGGGAACAAAATTGCCATTCAGACCCTATACCAAATGTGCCATGCAGTGCTCTTGATACTGCATGAATGGAACAATCACACAAGAGTTATTGGTCCAAGCTGCATGGGTGTAAAAACCGGGGGGGGGGGCTTGCTGCCCCCCCTAAAGATCTGGGAACCTATTAAATTGAATTCGGGCAAAGATTTGAAAAATTTGGGCAGAGAGCCAGAATGCCCAATAATGAATTCCCCCCCCCCCCCCAAAAAAAAAAGATCACCTCACATGCCTATTTCATACTGTTGTATCAAAAAGAAATGCGTATCAGCGACACTCATTTGTGGCCATTTGTTTGATGAATTAAGGCACAATGGATCTTCACTGAAACCATAGAGATTAATCTCTATGCTGAAACACACCCTGCCAAGACAACCTGCATGGGAGGATGCTGGATCCTATTTCAATTGTCATTGTTCTTTCCTCACACTTTCATGTTCATTTTTAAACATGCTGATTGGTATTTAGGTGTCACGATTGAATCACTGATTCTGAAGACTTATTTTGAAGTGCAACTGTAACAGTATTTGTTTCCGTCTGTATTACAACAGCGATCGTGAATGGAACAATATTCTTATGGACCAAAAATACGCCTAATCCTAGGTGGTTACTCGACTGAAACGGGCGGATTTCAAGTACCAGAATCAGAACCAGAACCAGCGCTATTAAGCTCTAAGACTATGCTTTAGAGAATGGTTTTATCAATCATTATGCGCAATTCTGAAAACTAAGCACTTCAAAAGTTTTTATTTAAATAAAAAGGCCTACTTGGTATATGTAAAAAAATATTGCAAAATTGAGTTTGTCTTTGTTGCAAACTTAAGTTTCTATTTATATTTTTTTTCCTTAATCACTTCGGAAAAAAAGAAGTCCAAGAAAGTTAGACAGATAAAGCACGGGAAGTTATAGCATGTGTAGTGCCTTCTGTAGGTTGCTTCGTACAAAACCACTGTCAATAGATTCCTGTGCATGGTGCATGTAGAATTAAAGGTAAAATTCATAAATAAATAATCATTATCCATCTTTTAATTGGAAGATAGCCTGCAGTGACATATCACCAAACTTGCGAGGTCAATACATGTAGCATACACAGTATAGAGGCATATAGACCTTGCTTTGATCTGGACCATGGAGTTGTAAATCGACGGTATCTGTTTTCTGATCTGTACTCAAATTCGCCACGGCTCAGGCCATCAGATGGGGGGGGGGGGCACAGTCGGGGTGAGGGTGGCTTGTTTTTGGGGTGCAAGGCGGCTTGGCTTGTGCGGCTTGGCTTATGTGGCGTGGCTTCTTTTACAGTAAGCCGGTGTATTGTGGCTGGCACTCTGTCCACTTGGCTTGTTTGTTGAGTGTCTGTAAAACACGTGGCTGACAGGTAAAGTGCTTCTCAAGTCGCCCATCTCTTTCCTCGTCCTCCTCTGCACTGCTCTGCAGGACTTGCACAAACACTCCTCAAACAATTCCACTGTCACCATTAGCCAACAACCAGCTCAACTTGCAGCTCAACTTCCAACACTGCTTGTTATACAAAACCTCAAGAACTTCATTTATCTATCCATTGTGGTTTGACATACTCGATGGTTTATGAGGCTTTATCTCCAGTGTCTAGACACTCTCTCGAGTCATACCTCAGCTCTATGAAGCAGCCCTGTCAAGCAGGCCTTTCTCCATTGCCTCATAATGTCTATTGATGTTTGAGGCCCTTGACATCAGCTGCCCTGGCTGCTTGACTAGTTTGGCTTCATCAATTTGTGTTTGAACAATGTTTAATGCACTGTTGAATCAACTAGAATCAACTAGAATAGGGGTGGTTGCATTGTTAAGGCACTCTTCACTTTGTATACATATAAATTTATGGCTTGCAAAAAGGTTTGGGTTCATTGTACTGTGTGTCACCCAGTACGATTGATTTGATAAACTGATCTGACAGGTCATGTGGAAATTTTATAACAAATGCATGAAGCAAAGACTTCCATTAATTGATCAATACTGAACAATGTTAGGAGTTCTCTCAAGCATGTTCTTTATTGGCAGCCACCACATCTCATTTATCAACCTTTACTTGTTAAGTCTTCTGGGCATTTACTGGCAATATTTCTTACTTTTCTTAGAAAATAACAGGTAAAAAACGTATACAGTGCTTAAGGCGACAATGGAGGTGGTATATGAAAGTCCAAAGTAACCCCTTCAAGTCCATTTGACATTTGCTTTATTACATTGCCTTGGGGTCTCACGGCCTAATTGCTGTGACAATGCAGTCTAACCTGTGATTAAGCCATAAGGACCACCAACAAAGAAATAGCTGCATGGGTCAAAGGTTTCCTTCAGCCAATGTTTTTTCCTTGGTCATCTCAGACTCATCTGGGTGGTCAGTGGCTTCAATGTGAGCATCAGGCAACAGGAAGTCTCAGATTAGCTCCATGCACAGCAGTGTACAGCATTGCACTCTATACAAGAGGTAGGCAACTGGTTTAGATGCAGGAGAACAGCTGGTTGGGAGCAGCAGCAGCAGCATGAAGACAACATCCTGTGGTGTATACTGTCTTGTGTTGTTGTAAGCCTCATGATACTTCAATTATTGAGTAACTAATGTTACTTGATTACCAAGTTCTATGGAAAACACAGAAATAAGCCGAGAACATCATTAGAGTAATGCAGATATTCGCGAGGGCTACCAATTCTAAAAATATGATTTCAAACATTTTTGTCCAGACAGTGATTGGCTGGAGTCCTGGCCATATTTCAAGACTAATATGAAAACACACAGTATATTGTACTGTATATTTTCCCTGGGGATATTTCCCATAGCCAATGCAACTGCCAATATGCCAATAGAGCATCAGCAGCAGCAGCATATAGCATCTGTTCACCCAGGAGCTGCTGCAGCAATCTCTTAGATAGCATGGAAGGTAAACATCACCTCAGTTCTGTTTAATATTAGACAGACTCTGACTGAGAGATCCAGCCAGCCTGTGCAGGCCTGTGCTGGTCAGGGTAGATCTAGTCTGCATATTGCATGGCAGCATCATGCAGGCCATTGTGGGGTATTGCAGGCCATTGCAAGCATACAGGGTGGCAGTGTTGTCATAAGAGATGCTGTAATAATAACTCACATGACCATGAGTCCATGATTCTTGGCATTGCTTCAAGTTTGCCTTCTTGTATCTCGGTTCTTCAGGAACTGCTGTGTGACTTGTGTCTCTGTGACAATGATTCTTATTAGGGTTTTAGATACTGGTACTTTCACAGAAAGAAGACTAATTGCATTAATTTTGCTTCCCTGCTCATACATGTTCTGCTGCACTGTTCCCTCGTGTGCAATGTGTGCAAACTGCATTATGTGTGAATGACTAGGTCTACGTATTGCTATAGGTTTGTTGACTTCACTGTACAGGGTACTTTTGATGATGGAAGATTCTTCCTTAGAATTTCAAAGGAAGACATTTCAGCCCTTTGCCACTGATCTGCTGATGCCGCTCCCCACATTTGCCTCCAGTAACTAAACATTACACCAACTATTTCATCAAGAAATTCTTAGCCCTTCATGTAGCTATAACACAGCTTGATCATGACAGTAACTGTCATTGCTTGATGATGTAAAATAAAAACATATGCTAATTGTTGCAATATTCTTTTAATACTCTCTTCATTGAGAATTTGTGATAAATTTCAATGCAATGATATTATCATGCTTTGTAAAGACCATTATCTGGCAGGAAGACAGCCTCACCTGTCACAGATAGCTCTTTGAAGAATTTAGCTTTCAGGAAATGTCAAATAATTCAACTGCTTAACTCCCTATTCGAGCTTTAAGAAAGTGTCAAATAACCTGACTCTAATGGTCTCTGTAGAGCCTACAGCTTGTGACACTTGTGTGGGTTAATGATATCCATTCACCTGCCTGGCATTTCTGGAAATGCCTCAAAGTGACACTTGTTGCCATTTCAATGGAGTCCACTCCTAAGGTGTCTACTTCTGGTGTCTACTTCTAGTGTCTACTTCTTTCTTGGCTATTCTTCTTGTGGCTACTTCTCGTGGCTACTCTTCTTACTGCTCAGAAGTAAACACAATGGCTGACCTCCCTACCTGTGAGTCACCCTCTTGATTAGATCTGGAGAACACACTGCTAATAGAATGGGGCAGGCAACACTGCTTCTTGTATTTACATTTGTAATATAGGAAGGAAGGAGAAAGGGAGGAGATAGAAAAATAGATAGATAGATGGATAGATAGATAGATAGATAGATAGATAGATAGATAGATAGATAGATAGATAGATAAATAGATACATAGATAGATAGATAGGTAGATAGATAGATAGATAGATAGATAGATAGATAGATAGATAGATAGATAGATAGATAGATAAATAGATACATAGATAGATAGATAGGTAGATAGATAGATAGATAGATAGATAGATAGATAGATAGATAAATAGATAGATAGATAGATACTAGATAGATAGATAGATAGATAGATAGATAGATAGATAGATAGATAGATAGATAGATAGATAGATAGAGTGG
The DNA here is from genome assembly GCA_026936325.1 of Platynereis dumerilii. NCBI lineage: Eukaryota > Metazoa > Annelida > Polychaeta > Phyllodocida > Nereididae > Platynereis > Platynereis dumerilii. Next base: position 113,227,126 of record JAPTHN010000001.1, read on the forward strand.
CAGATAAATCGATTTTCTTTGTGTTTATTAAGTCTACCAGAAGAAGCATACAGCTTATCATACATGAATCACAATGATGCAGATGCTCTTTATTTTCATGCTCACCAGAAGAGACCACCATGACAGAACCTCATGTTCGTGCATGGACACCTGGGATGCGCCATAAACATGACAAAGCCCTGTTGCATGTCTTGCCAGAGAAGTCATTACCTCCCAATGGTCCTGTGTCTTCATGGATAAGTTCAGGATAACATGTGATGGCAAGCCCAGGCAAGGAGGCACTGATCTACTGATGCACTTAACTGAGGGAGTGACGCTTGCAATAAAGGCAATAACGACACAAAAGAAAGGCTTAGAGGACAAAAAGAAAGGCTTGGAGGCCAAAAATGAAAGGCTTAAATGGAGATACTGGAAGAGCTACTGGAAGACAGGAGGCCTAACAGGTGGAAAGGGTGCAATTGCAGCAGCTTGGGTGTTGATAACAGAGAACTGGAGCTATTAGAAGCATGTCTCCAGGCAAATAGCTTGGCATGCTAGCCTCCTATTTTGTCATAAGGGCCCCAGAGTGCTCTCTACACCATCTTATTGCCTTCTTGGTACTGGATTGAAGGAATCACTCAAGGTGCTAGCCTGCTGCTTTTTGCTGCACTTAGTGGTGAGCTAAATGAAAAAGAACAGAAAAAAATGAAGAGGAAAAAAAGAGAGAAGAAAAAGCACCCTCACAATATGGTTAGGACAGGCAAAGTGTGGCTCTTTAGAGCCCTGCTACAAATGCTGTCCTCACCCTAAAGGCTTTAGCAGTTCTCTTGGGAAAATAAATACATCAACTTACTCAAAACAGTGCATTGAGCGTTTGTTTCAAAGTAGCTTTGTTGATGTCTGTGTTTCTTTCCTCTGCCTGTTCCTGCATGGTAGGTAATAAGCAATTATTTGGTAACGTTTTCTGACACAAATGTCACTAAAATTTTTACAATGCATCTTATAATATAATTGACGTTTAGTATGTTAAGGCCCTGAAGGGATCTACAAAAGTACTGTTTTCGCCATGAGTGGGATTCAAACTCTGTTCTCTGTAGCCTTGAGTTGCTCTTTGGTGCAAGAAAAACACTGCCACCAACCGAGAGTCACTGCGCTCTCCCTGCTCTTCATACTGGCGAGAATGAAGCCTTACCGCAAGCTTACCTGTTTGTACCCTAGCCTGGTCCAACTTGCAGGACCAGATGGGACATGAGTCCACCAGTCACTACATATTAGGCACCACAGTAACAACTCCAGGAGCATGATTCGAACCTTTTACCTGCACATGAGAGAAGAGACTTTTCCATTACACCAAGGAGTCACTCTCTGTTGCGAGGGAAACACCTTGCCACCAACTTGGAACCACTATAGTATCAAAGCTTTGTGTATACCAACAGTAACTCAAATTTGCCATTGACACCAGAAGCTCATAGTGACTGTATACCTTCGGAACGTCACGCCAAATCATTTATCATTATTTGACTGAGTTTGCAGGTGGTTCAGTGTGCTGTAGTGTATTGATAATATTTCACAGTATAATGCCGCTGTCTTGGAGGTGTGTTGGAGTGATTTATTCGTGAAATGTATTCGCTCCTTTGGAGTCCTTTCAGAGATTTCATGGGCAGTTGGTCTCCTGATAGATTTTTGTGGTTCACTCGACAGTGCTTGTATTGGTGGAGAGCTGTAGAAAGCTGTGGCTAAGTCTCTAGGTGCTGGCTGACTGGCAAACTGGGCTGGAATAGTGACCGTTGTTTGCTGACTAAACTATCATGGTCTGTGGAGGGCGAACAGTGTGTGCTCAGTAACACAAGCAACCCCATCAAAGCCCAAGCCTAAATATTGACAGCATATACCTCCCATGCATAATGAAACTATTTCGTTTGATGAATTTGACAGGGGTCAGTGTGTGTTTGAAGGAGCAAGGGTCTGTTTTCTCTGTTTTCTCCTGTTTTCTCGTATTTCTCTGTTGTCCTCCTGTTGTTCTGGGGATTCCCCTGATTTCTTGTGATCTTGATCCTTTAATCTGGCTGAGCAAACTTGTTGTGGTCAGTGCCTGGTCAGTGGTGGTCAGTGGTCAAGTGTTCTTGATTCGATTAAGTCTGGTCAGTTGCCAGTCATCGTGGGTCAAGTGCATCTGGAGTACAATGTACCACACTCCATCTCTGATTGTCTACATTGTGTCCTTTTTGATCCCTGATAATCTGCACTTTGTGTTGTTACTATAAAATGTTAATTCTGGCAGTAAACACGGTGTCACAAAGGAAGATTATCAGCTGATCAGTGGTTAGTAAACATTTCTTTGTGAAAGGTGAAAAATTAAATGTTGACTATGTGGCAACTCTGCAGAATATGAAATTTGAATTTATTAGTACCAGTGTTGTACCTGAAAAATCTTTTTCTCATAATTGTTGGATAAACATATTTTGATTTTCTGCACAGATGGTTAACATCTGTTACTGTTCAGTGATGACATACAGTGACAATGTAAATTTTGATTATTTTCAGGAATACTAATATCGATCAAAGTTGTGAAGCACTTTCTTAACATTCAAGTTCTACATGTTCTAAGAGCAAGAGTGTTTGGCCATTTTGATATTCAGCACTCATTTCCCTGCATTTATTAAATTTTATTTGGAGGAAATATCAATATATTTGTGTTTGGCAGAGGTGGCAGTTTGCCATGGCAACCTGATAGTTTTCGATCTCTGATAACATTCTCAGACTGCAGCTTGGCTGGGCCTGGCAGGTTATGTTGGTGGCAAATACTTGAAGTGTTGTTGATGTCTGGGAGGCAGGGCAGTCACATTCACCTGTAGATCACTCTAGTCTCACAACTGGCACTGGTCTAGTGCTGATAATTCCATGTCTGGGTTCTGGAATGGCCAGAATGCCAGGGTAATCTCACAATTGATATCGGTAGTCGTCTACACTGTGTATTAGATTTGTATGTAGTGCTGTCTGCAGTTATTTACTCCTTTGTCTATTTGTCAGCCTCAGCAACAGGTTTGCAAGTGCTCTGGCTCCTTGTCAATTGCAAGATGTTTCCTTCACACCAAAAATTTGGTAAAAAGTGACTCTTTGGTGTTAATGAATCACACTGCTACCTTCTGCCCAAAGGACTGTGGTTCGAATCCTGCTCCTGGAGTTGTTACTGTGGCACCTGATATGCAGTGACTGGTGGACTCCTGTCCCATCTAGCCTGGCTAGTTGGAGCAGGCTACAGTAGCAACAGGGAAGCATACGATAAAGGCGTCAAGCTTCATTTTGAAGAGGGGGGAGTGTAGTGGTTTGGTGGCAGGGTGTTTGCCGCACACCAAAGAGTGACTTATTACTAGTTTGTGTTATTAGCAAGTTAGACCAGGAAAACACTCCTGCCTCCTTCACAGTGGACCCAGGTTAGAATCCCTCTCTTGGAGCTGTTACAGGCTTTCATGTAAAGAAGCAGTTCATCTGAATCGAAATATTTTCATTACTAGTCTACTAGTAGTCGTACAGATGTAAAAATACCAATGTTTGCCTTTTGTTTGGGAGTCCAACCGTTCATAAGTGACGGGCATATCCAGGTATTTTCCAATAGTATGCTCTATTGAGGTGGAGGGATGATGGCTAATTAAAGGTTATTCACCACGGGAGAGGGAATATGTGATTTATCACTCGAGGCCTTTAGGCCGAGGTGTGATAAACACATATTCCTGATCCCATGGTGAATAACCGGCTTATACCATGAGACAAACACTCAAACAGTCAAACATGAGAGGATAACTGGAAAACAAAGAATTTGGGAATTATTCCCCTGAAATACTGTAATGTGATTGGCTGACAGAGGTGTCAAATGGTATAATGAATATTAAAAGATGTCACTTCAAATGACTTAATGTTGCCTCTATTAGATCAAATAGACTAATAGCATTATTGCTGATAAAGTATACGTGAATTGAATACACCACACATATCTAGAAGCATATATATAGTTCTTATATGAAGCTCTCTTGTGACTTCGTCCCACAGAGACAATATCACTAGTTCATAAGATTTCAGAAATTATTGATTAGATCAAGATGGCATTTTGTCGCAAAGATGCGGATGGTGATATTCATGCTGTTTGGCAAAGTTCTCCGAAAGTTTTTTGTGGGTTTCTCTCGGGTTTACAATCTGCATTTTGAGGAAATGGCAGTTCTCCACAAAAAGGAGGGAGTGTGGGGATGCATAAGATTATTGCATATCGATTGAGTTATCATCCCTCATAATCAAATACCCTGGAATCGACATCAGACTATGTGAAATATTTTGAAAATGACTAAACGAGAAGGAAACCATGACTGTGTGGCGTTAAAGCAACTTCAAGTTCAAGTTCAAGTTCTTTATTGGAAAATAATTACTTAGCAAAAATATATAAATCATGTACAATTATCAACAATCAAATTTTCCTTAGTCAAGATACAAAAAAATGTATATTTTGACATATGATTAATATTACAAATATATTTTACGTTACATTGGCTAGAACTTCTAACAAACTAAACTAACACCTTTATAAAAAATAATATAACATATACTGAAAACAAAAAAAAATAAATATAATTATATAAATTAAGAAAATTAAAAAATAAAATAAAATTACAAAGTTACAATATCACTGCTAGTTATTACAAAAATCTAAATCATTAACAAGGAGGTACTTTTTCAGGTGTTTTTTATAGTGGATAATGTAAGATTACTCATTATAACGTCAGAAAGAAAATTCCACACAATGACTCCCTTATATCTCAAACATCTTAGACAAAAACTACTTCTAAAAATGGGCAATTGTCAGGGCTTTCTCCTTTCTGCAATTTAAACATAAACAAGGCAACCTTAAGAACATAGATTTTGAGTATATCTAAAACTCCATATTTCAGGAAGAGGGGAATTGATGGCGTTCTAAGAGGTGAAAATGATATAATCCTTAAAGTTCTTTTTTGGAATTTATGAATTGAAGCCAAGTTTGTTGATGGCACTGAACCCTATACTGCAATTACATTATAATCTTTTTGTGGCCTGATGCAATAATTCAAATAAATATATATTGATTTTTTGGCGTTGTTGCTAACTTCCTCCTGAGTATTATTTTTATAAGTGATTATTGCTTTATGAAGTGAAAGCTGATATGAATTACACTTTTGGAGAGGCTTGGAAGTTGAAACATTTACCTCTCTTGTGCATGTGCATTCTGTCTAATTGCTTCCTTTCTCCCCATCTGCCTTAGTGGTTCTAGTTCAAATTTGATGAAGATGGACGAACCAGGTTTGTATTATAGTGGTCCACATGCAATGTCATTTATCTCCTGTGAGATATTCAAGTTATCTTTGATTGAGATAGATTGTTACTGCTCATTTTGTGTGCATCAGAAGGGAAAACCAGCATGAACTTGCAATATTTCATTTTTGCAAAGTCTGAAACTGACTCTTGCCAACTGAAGGAACATTGGCATATATCTCTGCAGTCTGCCGTGACTGTAAAATTTCATTTATTGATCAGATTAAATGATTGAGTGAAATGGTTGCACAATTCCTTTGAGCTAACGTAGCTTGTTGTTTTGAGTTATGATAATCTGTCCGTTGTCATAACTTACAAACAACAAGCTATGTTAGCTCAAAGGAATTGTGCAACCATCTCACTCAATCATTTAAGCTGACTCGAAATTTCGAATTTTACACTGCAGTGGTATTGAAATTTCACCAAGCAAGGCTGAGAGTTTATATGATATGATTTGTGAATATTATGTGTCATAGATGCAGTAAAATGTCAAATCATATCAGTCATCATATCACTGAACATAATATTATGAGTATGGATATCTTATGTCATGAAGTGATTTTGGTAACTAATTGAAAGTACCAAGTTTAGCAAGGTCGATATGCTCCTTGCTTGTCAACACTTTTGTTACTTCAATTCATCAAATTGTTATGTTTTGATAATTTTGTAAATATTTGCTGTTTGGGATACATTATCGTCTGTAGCAGGACATGTCTTCAAGAACAGCTTCTTCCTCATAAAAATCATGTTGCCACAACTTTGTAAACTTCGTAGGTGGGACAATAGCTGTGCGACAGTGTCAGAAATGCATTATCTGATGTCTCTGGAGACAGCGGAAAGAGGAGACAATTTGTGATTGTGATTGTGATGTACATTTGTGCTGTGTTGGGTAATGACTGCATTGCTGTTGCCATAATTCTGCTCTCCAACACTCTAAAAAATGTCGGGACAAAATTGGTTTTTTAGATTCAAAATGTTTTTTTGAAAAACCAAATTTCAATGTTTCAAAGTTTTTTGCATTGAAATTTGGTTTTTCAAAAAACCATTTTGAATCTAAAAAACCAATTTTGTCTGAAATTTTTTAGAGTGAATGCACAATCTAGGATGTTGGCAGTCTGATTGTGGAGTATTTTGCCTGCACACTGCAGCTATGTGTTGCCCCAGGCCATCATTATCTGCTGCAAATTGGGAGGTTGCTGGAGGCAAGAGGGGAGTCCTGTCTCCATGGCTAGCAACTTGCACTTGTTGTCACTTCTCATTAACTCCTGATTTGAAAAAGTCAACAAAGAAAAGTTGCTAGCAATCTACCAAAGGCCCCCAGGATATTCCAGACACAAGCAGCCACTGCAGAGCTACAGGATTGTCACTGTCACCACACATCATATTCACACATGAATTTGATGAACTTCACATACCCGGTAATATAATACAATTTGGTGAAGTTTAATTGTCTTACATTTGTGATTTCCACATAAATTTCATAAATGTTTTGGTGGATGTCCTCCTGAATCGTGTGTATTGGAGACATAATATTCATCTGTATTGAAAGCATTGGCTTCCACTCTGTGATTTCAAAGAGGGAAATATGAAAGACAATTTATGACAAAAATGATATAGGAAAGGATGGTGGCAAGATGCCTGAACTTTAGTTGCAGTTTATTCATGCCATTGTTTCTACCTTCCAACAAAGTGTTTTCCAACTTGGTAGCAAAGCAATAACTTGAGTTGTTTTCAGTGGGTGGTGGGAGTTCTTAACCAGACAGACCTGCCCCAGGCAAGCCATACTACATATTCTGGAGGCCAAGCCAGTTAGGATGAAATACGTTGCATTCATTTTGCCTTTGGAAGGTGAGATTGAAACATATAGCCTGGTGATCTAGCTGGTGATCTAGCAGGCTGCCACTAAATAATGATGATTGCCTCAAGCCAAGAACTTAGCTATGACAAGGAGGTGGTTAGTACCAACAAAATATACCCGCCTGTATCAAATAGACACACATGTTTTGCTTTTATCCCCCTGACTTTTTTCATAAAGGGTACAAATAACAGTCTACACATCTCTTGGCACAGCAAGCCAAAGCAAGCTACCCCGATAGCATATGGATAGTGCTGAGGAGTGAGGAAACTGGGGATGAATCCTCCCCAGCTGCTGTGTTAGCAGTCTGGACTCCGGAGGCTGCAAGCAACTGCCATACCTGTGCTTGGGTTCCTCATGTTTGTCTTTTTCTTGCTTTTTGAACATGTTGCAGATGCAGTTGTTTGAGTATCTTGTTTGTGTATCATAAGCCCTCACTACTGTGCCCTGCTATCTGCAGAGGAAGTGCTGAAAACAAACAAATTGCCACAGAAGCTTTTAGCCACTTCCGGGCAGCTCCTTTCATTAGGACAAAAATGGCTGATTTGGATCTTAGCATGTTGTGTTCAAAAAGTTGTTAGACTCTTTTAACTGGAGCTGCAAATTGGTTTTTGGATTAATGGGTTGATTAGCTTGAAAGTTGAGCATGTCCTGCCAGCCTGCCCTGGGCTAATCTCTGGTTTAGTCTCCACCTTCCAATTTTAGCTGGTTACACACTTCAGACATCCAATGCCCTTCGTCAGCTCAAGTGTTAAACCCTTGCCTGGTCGTATTACAATTTCGTTGGGATGCCATAAAGGTGTTCTGTGGTGGTTTATAATGAAGACTATATAAGCCCCAATGCTTTTGGTCTGAAAATAAAACCCAAGAGCTGATCATTGAGAGATGTGGCCAAGTTAGATATTGGTTAAACATTGTTGTGGCAAATGGTGATATTGTCAGTGGTGGTGAATAGCATTGGCCCTAATGAATAATTGGATAAACCTCATGGAGCTAACACAACCAAGTTATCACAATAACATTAGGTGATGGATGGTGCTAGGTGACCCCTCCCCTCCCTGCATGCCACATTCTGTGCCATATTTTGTGCTAATTCCTCTCTGCTTCCATGTCCCCCAACACCAAACTCATTTGGCCATTAAGTTGACAATTATTGCGTCTGACAGGGCCACTTGCCAACAATGGATTAAATCACACGGACAACCTGGTTAGCTGGGTCTAGCTGGTTAGGCAATGGTTGTTAGCCAACTGGTTGGATGTGCTGGGTTTGCACAGAACATGTATAAGGAGGATGGGAGACCAACAGCACTGTGCACCTCTAATGTGTTGTGAACATGGCATTTAATTATCATATGCCATACTAACAACACAACTTACACAAGGCAGCCCTGGAAGTGTTACAGATGTGGATGTAGAACAATGGTCAATTAGTGTTATTGTGGCCCTGTGGTGTGATGCCTCGGATCTGCTGATGCCTCAGCTGCCTGCGATGGCCTAGTGCCTAGATAGGGAAATACTGCACACTGTAATGTGGTATCCTATGTGGGATATGGAACCTGGCCATGGTATAGATAGATAGTCTTCCTTCTTGTAATAATACACACACTGTAATTCCACATGGACCACCCAGCGATGCAGCTTCTTAGCAGATTGGCCCTTGCATCAATGCTCTCTCAATTGCTTACTGTATATATGCTGAAGGTTATTTTGCAATTTTGCTCAATCTCCCTCAGGCTTTGGATTCAAATCACAACCTTGTTTTTATTTACAACTTGGAGTCTCCTAAGTGTGAAACCAGCCAACAATGAAGCTATATTGCAAATAAGTAGTCTCCCCCATGCCTATGCACTATGTCTAAACAATGTATAAGGTGTAAATGAAGTGTAAATGGTTTGTGTGAGCACCTGAATACTTCTGACATCCTGCAGTCCCCCCAGGAATTAGACAGAAATCTAGCAGAAAATGTCTGAAATGTGGCTGTCAGTCAATGTGAGCTATTTCACTTTTTTGCTGCATTCTGCTCTTCGGCTGCTCTTTGGGCCTGTGTAGTAGTGTGTGCAGCTTATGCTCTGGTTTCTTCCCTTCTGCTTTCTGGCTTCTGCTGTGCTTCTGCTGTGCATATGCAGCCCATCTATTAAACCCTCCTCCATTCCTCCTCCCCTGGATTTGCCCTGCACCCCATTGCCCATCCTCTCTACTTCCTTGCTGTTCCTACACTTCTTCCCATTGAAGCTCCTAGTGAACTTCCCACTGCACTTGGCATAGGCTTGCCCAGAGTTGCTCTTCATCCTCTGTGAGTTCTCCATAGATTCCCTGCATTGCTTTGGCCCACTGCAATGTTTGGCTATGCACTAGACCCTTCAGTCTGATGGTGCAGTCTTGTGTGAGTCTGATGGACTGGCTCTTCTCTCAGGATAAACCATCTGATAGGTCTAGGGTCTGCAGTACCCTGCAATATACCCTCTGTATATTGCCCTACACAGATTGCACTATCCTGCATTGTTCAGAATTTGTTCTGCATCGCAGTGATACTTGCATTGCCCTCCTCTGGTGTAGTAAATTCCACGAATACTCTTTTATCATCAGCAGGTTTTGCTTTCATTTTTAACCGGCCAATGGCCGGTTAATAGAGGAGGGCTTAAGGTGAAATGGGACTCTTGTCCACTTGTCCACTTGTCCATGTGTAAACTTGTCAACTTGTCCACTTTTCTTGTCAACACATTTTGAATTGCCCACTGTGACTTTACTTTTTCACTTAGATTTATGAAATTTGGTATAGGGATTCACTTAGGGATCCCCCTCAGAAATTTTTGGAAAAATCCAAGATGGCCGCCAAAATGGCTGCCATATTTTGAGTTGCCCACAGTGACCTTAGTATTTAATCTAGATTTATGAAATTTGGTACAGGGATTCACTTAGGGGTTCCCCTCAAAATTTTTTGGAAAAATCCAAGATGGCTGCCAAAATGGCCGCCATATTTTGAATTGCCCACTGTGACCTTAGTATTTCATCTAGATTTATGAAATTTGGTATAGGGATTCACTTAGGGGTCCCCCTCAGAAATTTTTGGAAAAATCCAAGATGGCCGCCAAAATGGCTGCCATATTTTGAGTTGCCCACAGTGACCTTAGTATTTAATCTAGATTTATGAAATTTGGTATAGGGATTCACTAAGGGGTTCCCCTCAAAATTTTTTGGAAAAATCCAAGATGGCTGCCAAAATGGCCGCCATATTTTGAATTGCCCACTGTGACCTTAGTATTTCATCTAGATTTATGAAATTTGGTACAGGGATTCACTAAGGGGTTCCCCTCAAAATTTTTTGGAAAAATCCAAGATGGCTGCCAAAATGGCAGCCATATTTTTAATTGGCCATTGTGACTTTACTATTTCACTTAGATTTATGAAATTTGGTATAGGGATTCACTTAGGGGTCCCCCTCAGAAATTTCCGGAAAAATCCAAGATGGCTGCCAAAATGGCCGCCATATTTTAAATTGCCCATTGTGACCTTAGTATTTCACTTAGATTTATGAAATTTGGTACAGGGATTCACTTAGGGGTTCCCCTCAAAAATTTTTGGAAAAATCCAAGATGGCTGCCAAAATGGCCACCACATTTTAAAATACCCACTGTGACTTTAGTATTTCATTTAGATTTATGAAATTTGATACAGGGATTCACTTAGGGGTTCCACTCAAAAATTTTTGAAAAATCCAAGATGGCTTTCAAAATGGCCACCATTTTTTAAATTGCCCACTGTGACTTTATTATTTCACTTAGATCTATGAAATTTGGTATAGGGATTCACTTAGGGATTCCCCTCAGAATTTTTTGGAAAAATCCAAGATGGCTGTCAAAACGGCCACCATGTTTTAAATTGCCCACTGTGACTTTATTATTTCACTTGCAGTTCTGAAATTTGGTATAGGCATTTGCTAAGGGGTTCCCCTCAACGTTTAATGGCATGCAGCAAACACTATCAGTCTGGCTATCACTGCTCAATACAAAACAATCCATGTAATAATATATAAATCACCCTCTTCATGATTTAAATCCCGAATATACAATTGCCAAAGGCCGGTTTTGAATCCATAGATTCTTGTAGAAGAGTGCTTTTTGTCATTCAATGCAATTGAGATTATCACCCTTGAGCCTATGCCCTTCTCCTGCAAGTTCTGTAATGCACGACCACAAGTCCACTTATTATCACTCATCCTAAGCCCCTGCTTCTAATGCATTTGCTCCTGGTGCACTTATGTTTTGAGATTTACTTTTCGACAATATTAACCTTCCATGCTGAGAAGATGTGACCAATTAGAAGAAAATCGACAGTGTGTTTCATATTATCATATCGACAGCGATGTATAGTTGACGTAAAGAAGGACAGACCACTAATTAATTATCACAGATAATATGTGCATCATTTCAAGTGGTAGGTTATACTTGTTGCAATTTAGGAGGTTCACATTGGGATATCTTTCTTCTTGTTGTTTTCCTGGTTGATTATGTTCTTTCTTTTGCAACCCACCATCTCACATCTGTCGTGTACAATTCATCTACTCGATACAAAATGCCTTGGGTTTAGACGATGCTTAAAATTGTAATCATTTTCATTGCCATCTTTTGGCAAATTGGTGTAGGCTTACTAGAAAAACAAAGTTAACATGAGTTCATTGAGGTGAGGCTTCGTGTGTGCGTGTCAAAGTGTATTTTCAATTTTATAATTCAGTGATTTTTATTGCATGTAGGTGTCATGACTGTCATCCAGGAGTTGAATGTTGGTGTGTGACTTTGTTTTGCTGGCAGCTTTTTCTGAGGGACAGTTCAGTGCATGGCCCTGTGTGACTGTCTATACTACTCTCTGGTGTGTGTGAACACGGTGAATGTGGAGAAAAGTCACTAAAACCATGACCAAATAATATATCTCAATCATATATGATGTTTTATTTGGCCATGCTGAAACTTTTGCACGGCCAGCAGTAGTGATTCCAGTCAACAGAATCGTGAAAACAGTCAGGCATGAGTGATTGCATTGGGATCCATTTTTATAACATTAGCATGTTAAGAGTTGCAAGTGAATGGGCTCTTAAGAGTGATTTGGGAGTTGAATGGATTCCTCTTGAGTTGGGGCCTCTGCTCCACCCGTTATCCTTTCACTACACACCGAGGGAGATAGGGCCACATTTGTCAAGCATAAAAAGCTGTAATTTTATAGCAAAGCAGACCCATGTAACTTATGCTCCATTCATATTGGCCATGCCCCTCATGCTCCCTGTTTGCCTATGCCTGGGCTCCACATATCACATTGCATGAGGGGGCCATTGGGCCTCCTATTTCTTGCCTCTTTATAACTTTTTTCATCATTTTGTCATCCTTTTTTTTATCATTTGCATTTATAGTGGCTTAAAAGATTCTCCCATATACCAGAGGATCACAACAATGCAGGCTATTGCAGGGGAGTGCTGTGTATTTACCTGTTCAAGTAGAATTACACAGGATGCATCTCATTTGCCTTTCTGCTAATAAATCCATGCTTGTTTTGCTGCCCAGGGGGTTTTTTCCTTCTCTTTTTCTGCAGCTATATTTCATGTGTGCATTCCTCTCTTTGCAACCCTTGCTGCAGCTCTGGCGTGGCAGATATGCCTCCAAAATGGCCCATGCAGGTAATTCGCCCCCAGTCACACATACATTCCTCTTGTATGAACTAGGAAGCAAATGCAAAGTCTCACGTCTATAGCTAGCCAGCCTGCACTCTAAAAAAATTCAGACAAAATTGGTTTTTTAGATTCAAAATGGTTTTTTGAAAAACCAAATTTCAATGCAAAAAACCAACATGGATTTTTTTAAAAATCCATGTTGGTTTTGCATTGAAATTTGGTTTTTCAAAAAACCATTTTGAATCTAAAAAAGCAATTTTGTCCCGACATTTTTTAGAGTGTGTGTTGCTTGGAAATTGCATGGGATGGTTAGTTATCAGAGAAATTGTGGTGCCACTTGAGAAAAAGTTTAAGGAGAGGGCATTGGTATTTATCTGCCAGGTGTTCACTGAACACAACTAAAACTTTTAGTAAAAACTTGATAGAACACCAGCTGTAATCCTGTTCTTTGGAATTCTTCTCTATAGCATCCTGCGTCCAGGGCATGATTCTGACTGAACCCATGCTTCACCTCTTCTGCTTGTTTATCACCCTTGAGCCCGTGCCCTTCTCCTGCAAGTTCTGTAATGCAGGACCACAAGTCCACTTATTATCACTCATCCTAAGCCCCTGCTTCTAATGCATTTGCTCCTGGTGCAGTTAAGTATTCTGGCCTGTCATTTGGGACTCTTCTTACTGCCCACAACAACAGTGTAGTCCCCCAGGAGCTTGCAATACAACTCATACATTTGTTGTGCATCCAATAGACAATGCTCTGCCTTCAATTGCATTCAATTGCCAATGCTTCTGTTCTATATGCAGGCTCACAATGCATTTATGTATTGGTCCACCCAGAAGGATGTGTGCATGACAGAAAATAAACTGAAAGCTGGTGGATGTGAATGCTCCTGCACATATACATGATATATGTGAATAGCAACCATGTATATTCATGAGGGAATTGCATTATTTGGCTGTTCCTGAACGTGCTGAAGTTGTAAATCTTGCTTAAATCTGTGCATTTGAGTTCTATAATTCAGGACCTCTTGAATCATTCCATATGCAACATCTCCCCCATCCACATGATCTAATTATTTAAAGCCTTTTGGAATTTATGGTATTTGCATGCATGCATGGACTGCAAAACTCTGTGTGTGCCTATCTTGATTTTCTGTCAGTTTATATGTTGCTGCTGGTTGCCTCTTTATTGAATTGCACCAGAACTGATAGCTCTCCACATGCCCCACAACAAAAACCTTGGACCACAAAACACACACCTGTGTATTCCTAAACTTGACCTCCCTATCATAGTTCTCCAGAAGCCAAAGAACCAGCAGCAAAATATTTGACATGAAAATACAAGACACTTTTTTTGTGTTTTTTGGAGGGAGTACATTGAAAACAATGTCCCAGACATTTCACAAACAATCTCAGTTGAGACTTCAAACATCTCAGAGGTGCTGCTGTGCTGATGCATTTATGTTAAGAAATTAAGATGTTTTATAACTGCCAGAGTAAATGTAGAGTGTTGGTATTCGTGATTAAAAATGTGTGACAGAAATGTCTTGGCTGAGTGAGGGAAAAAAATTCTCTCATGCAACAGACTTGTTTGATCTTGTGTTGAAATTTATATTTTATACATATTATACAATGAAGTCATGTTATGCATGTACAGGATTTCATGGTTTAGGTATAAGAATTATCAGAATGACTCAAAGTTCAAACATGATTTTCAGCATCTCTGCTCTGCCAAATTATGTTTCGCATTCACATCATATACTTCTGAACCCATGTGATATAAACAATGTATATAATAACTATACAGTGCTGCCTGTAAGTAAATGAAACGCATGACATTGTGCCATTGCATCAATGCTAAACATCCTCAGTCAAACTGCTTGTGGAGGCACAAATTCTCATCCGATGAGAGGAAAACATAGTGGGTCATAAAGTAAGTGAAACACAGGCCCAATGTTAAAACATAGGGACCCTTCCCTATGTTTTAACATTGGGCCTGTGTTTCACTTACTTATCAAAGACTTTGACCCATACCTAACTCCAACTACAACAAAGAAAATTGGCTGCTATTGTTATCCCACATGCCTCATGTATCGGCCTTTATGACCCACTATGTTTTCCTCTCATCGGATGAGAATTCATGCTTGCAGAAGCAGTTTGGTTGAGGATGTTTAGCATTGATGGAATGGCACAATATCATGCGTTTCACTTATTTACAGGCGGCACTGTATATACAAACAAACACATGTAAGGCAACATATGTAGATAATGTTTGTATCTTTGAAGCATCTTGTGAAGTGGTGTGTACCTGAATCCCAGGTGTGTTCTCTCAGACATCCATAGAAATCCAATATCATCCAATAGACACAAGTTGTGCTCTTTCTCAGACCTTTGATGTTGCTGTGGCATTCAATTCTTATTGAGCTGGCCCAGGGCTCTTGGTGCTTTTATCCACATCCCTTGTGGTGGTGATATTGGGTCGTATCTATTGGTTCTACTGCTTTGCTGAATTTATCTGCAGTATGCACTCACTGTCTATAAATGTACATTTATTGGAAATGAGATTTGAATATGTAAGGAGTGACAGTTCCTGTAACTTCGTTAGTTACTGCATGCCGAAAAGTATAGGCCTAAATACTAATATGCATCCTTCTTTATGATTTCTCCTTGAGCACTTTTTGGCATTTTGACACCGGGCCGTTACAGAGCTTTCCGAGTATTGTTTTGACAAAATCGAGAGTGTGTCACAGCGTCGTATTGTGCACTGTTCTCTGTCCACAGCGAGCCTGAACAAACTTTGGGGTTAAAAAAATTGACCAAGAAAACGATTAGCGCAGTGATGTAGAGGAAGGTCAGACGAACATTTTGATGTATCAAACGAAAAAATCTGTTGGGAATTTTTTGAGATATTGAAGTTTAATTTTTTTTATTGATCACACCCTACTCTCAGCATGGAATTTCCATCAAAAAGTGTTCAGAATGATCAATTGTTCCTGTTAGGTAATATCTAAGATAAAAGTCATTATTCAAAAGTAAAAATATGCAGTCATTGTTTCTGCAGAAAGTATGTACCACTTCATCCAGACTGATGGGGTGTGATAAACCAATAACAGCCAAAATTTCTGGCTAAAGGCCTGAGAAAATGTTTGCAATACCAAGTTGTGTTAGTTACATAATTCTTATAGAAAATTCAACAAATTTGGTCTCATCATCTCATTGTGACAGGCTTTATTGAGTTTTTTGTGCATTTTATCCCACATTTTGCCACTATGAAATAAGTATTTCATAACTATGTAAAAGGATAGATAAAATTGAGTAAATTATCAGGTAGCGCTTGCATAGAATGTTTTAAAAGTATTTGATTCACTACGAAGTTGAATCTCCTGATAGTACATGAAAATTCTTTGAAATTGGCCAATATAGAAAAACAACACAAAAAGCTATAAATAAACAGTAATATTCTTGTTTAATGTATTTTGAGTACTTAAAATGGATGCTGGATGTTTAATATTGATGTAGGTTATCTGTCATCCAAAATCAATCATTCTTTAGTTGTATAGAACAACAAAAATAGCATAAAGTCAGTAAATTTGGCGAAAATGTAGGTAATAAAAACTAGCCCCAGTGTGACTCCAATGCCACAGCGAAGGGTCACAGGTTTGGGGCTAATAAAAACATGTACAACTATTGCACATTAAGATGTAATGTCAAAGTATTTCACTCCATACATAACTAAATGCTTCCAAACATTCTATCTAAGCATTTTCTGATGATTCACTCAAAATTGGCTACACTCTAATGGCTAGTTCTCACGACGGCGATTTGAGAGCGACGCATCAAGAGAAGTCATTTCTTGGAAGGTTGTGGCGTAGAACGTTGGTTTTGGCACATTACGTAATCAATTAGTGTCATGTGCGACGCTTAAAGTTAGTAGCCGCGGTGAGTCTTGAGGTGTCCGCGGCGCTTCTTAAGCTTTCTTCGCCGCGTTACGCCTCTCTTTCCTCAGCGCAGTTCCAAACAGACGCGTCGCACTTTGTTTTGGAATTCGGCGAGGCTGCTTTTACTTCGCCCAATGTTGTTTCCTCTTACGCCGCTGATGGTTGTGAGGCAGCTACGTCTGAAATTGGCGACCTGCGACGCATCAGGAAACCTTCGGCGTACACCCGAGGTAAGATGCGTCGCTGAAAATGACAGCCTCGCCGAAGACTGTAAGGATGCAACGCCGCATTTAGGGACTTGTTACTGCGTAACTTGATGGTTCATCGTCGCACATGCATTCATAAAGCGCCGAGGACATTACAGGCGCGTCGATGCTGACCTTCTTCGTCGTCCTTGCCTTAAGCAGCGACGAAGGTCTCTTAAGCATCGACGAACGTCTGTTGTTGCAGCGCTGCGGCAAAGTGTGTTTGGCTGCTGCAGGAGTCACTTTTGGTCATTATAAAAAGGGACACAGAGGACCTCCTTGCTTCATTTGCTGATTGCCCTTCAATGAGAACACAACGACTGCCTACTGAACATATGCATGATGAATGAAGAAGAAATTATTGTTGTGGCTGGTGCTGCTGCTGTTGCTATCGGAGCTGTCTATTTGAGACAGAGGAGGAGGAGGGCCAGGAGACAGAAAAGGTGGTGGATTCGCAACTGGTTGCTGCAGAGGGAACAACATGGTCACTTCCATCAACTGCTGCCTGAACTGCAAGTGCGTGACGTGTCCGGCTACTACAACTACACTAGAATGCCCCCTGCCATCTTTGCTGAAATCCTGGAAGCTGTTGGACCACTCATCGCTAAGCAAGACACCAACATGAGGAGGGCTTTGGAACCTGGTCTGAAGTTGGCTATCACCCTGCGGTACATGGCAACAGGAAACAGCTACAAGTCCCTAGCTTATGCTTTCCGTGTGGCACCCAACACCATCTGCAACTTCATCCCTGAGGTCTGCCTTGCCATCGTTCATGCCTTCGAAAGACAGCTGGCACTACCCACACAGCCTGAAAGATGGAAGGAGATAGCCAAGGCTTTTGAGAGGAAATGGAACTTGCCCAACTGCATTGGAGCTCTGGATGGCAAGCACGTCGCAATCCGATGTCCCAAGGCTGCAGGCTCCTTGTTCTACAACTACAAGGGATTTCACTCCATTGTCCTGATGGCCCTCGTTGATGCCAACTACAAGTTCATCTATGTGCAGGCTGGCTGTCAAGGAAGTGCATCTGATGGCGGCGTCTTCAGGGACACAGTACTTCGACAACTCCTGGACGAGGAAGATCTAGGCCTACCACCTCCAGAACCTCTACCTGGCACAGAAGACAATCCTTTCCCATATTACATCGTGGGTGACGAGGCATTTCCCCTGAAGACATGGCTGCTCAAACCAGTGCCAAGAAAGAACCTTGACATTCCTTCCAGAGTCTACAATTACAGGATTTCAAGAGCCGGGAGAGTGGTGGAGAATGCCTTCGGTCTGCTGTCAAACAGGTTCAGATGCTTCCTGACAACCATGCCCCAACGACCTACAAGAGTGACATACATCACAATGGCTGCTTGTGTTCTACACAACATTCTGCGAGACAGAGTAGGCGTCCACCATGCCCGTGACAATGAAGTGATGGACAGAGAAGATCCACAGACACATGACGTCACTGAAGGAGTTTGGAGGGGAGACCGTCAATTAGGAGACCTAGGAGAACCACTTCGACACGGAAATGCCTCCAGAGATGCCAAGGCTGCTCGAGACTACCTACGTGACTGGGTCAACAGTCCGGCAGGAAGTGTCCCTTGGCAGTTGGAGAAAATCTGAAGAAGATGCATTCAAAACAACAAACCCCAGGTCCTTTTAAGGGCCACCAAATCCTCCCAATTGAGCTGGCCATGTACACATCCTATGTTGACAAAACAAGCCCAAAAATCAATCAATCAATCAATCCCTCCATCCATCTATCTATCTATCTATCTATCTATCTATCTATCTATCTATCTATCTATCTATCTATCCAAGTCCAATCCCTGCAAAGTGACGACAACTGCTTTTCTTTTGCTGCAGTGTATATATGTAACGAGCATTGTGTTCCATCTATCAAGCTATCTATCTATCTATCTATCTAGCTATCTATCTAGCTATCTATCAAGCTATCTATCTATCTATCCAAGTCCAATCCCTGCAAAGTGACGACAACTGCTTTTCTTTTGCTGCAGTGTATATATGTAACGAGCATTGTGTTCCATCTATCAAGCTATCTATCTATCTATCTATCTAGCTATCTATCTAGCTATCTATCAAGCTATCTATCTATCTATCCAAGTCCAATCCCTGCAAAGTGACGACAACTGCTTTTCTTTTGCTGCAGTGTATATATGTAACGAGCATTGTGTTCCATCTATCAAGCTATCTATCTAGCTATCTATCTAGCTATCTATCTAGCTATCTATCTTTCTATCTATCTAGCTAGCTATCTAGCTATCTACCTGCCACTTGAGCTAGACAAGTGAAATTACAAAGTGATGCACTTGTACTAGTGCAACCAACCAACACAATTTTTAAAAGCAAAGCACTTGTACTAGTGCATTACATTTTAATTAAGAAATTCATGCACTTGTACTAGTGCAATAAAAATATGTTTATACCAAAGAATGCAGCACTTGTACTAGTGCTGCACTTGGTATGTTTTGGGGCAAAGAAAGGGGGAACTAGCACCTTGCTTTTATGAAGGTGATTACTTTTAATGAAGGCCAGGACCGGACTTTTGTTTTGGGGGACTTTTTTTTTGGGGGACTTTTTTTTTGGGGATTGTCAACGTTTTTTTTGCTCTTTTTTGGCTCTTTTCGGTCAACACAAGCTCTTTTTTTTTGTCAACATAAGATGTGTACGTGGCCTGCCCTTTTGGGAGGATTTGGTGGCCCTTAAAAGGGCCAAGGTTTTTTGTTGTCTTTGCTGCATCTGGTCTTCTACTTTCGTGGAGAAAGGAGACCTGAAGTCCAACTGGGCGAAGGGGAAGGCTGGTGCTGGTGATGGGCGGCCGGTTGACCAAAGCTGGGTCCAGGGGGGTAGCCGTACTTCTCGGGGCTCTCCTGTGCATCCATCATCAGTGTCATGGTGGAGTGGCTGGGCTGCATCGGGGTGTAGCTGGGAGTCTGCCTGGAGGATCCTCCTTCCCTGGGCTGGTGCTGCTGGTAGTGATGGCTGCTGCTGGAAGCCTGGGGATGGTGCTGGTGGTGTGATGGCACATACGTCGAAGAAGGAGGAGGATGAGGAGGAGGTGGCATCTGCAGGCGCTGAGGAGGATGAGGAGGCTGGAAGGTGTGCTCCTGATGCTGTCTTGACTGGCGGCTGGCCTCATCATCCCAGTAGAGGGCGGCCTCTGCAATGGTCCTGACCATCTGCCTCCTGATTTCAGGGCTGGCGTGCACTCCCACGTGGTAGAGGTCCTGGCACTTCATCCTCCAGTACTCCTGGTCGGGTGTCAACTCCTGGTGGTCGGGGCACATCTTGCAGCCAGAGCCTTTCAGGATTTTCTTGGCGGAGGACATGGCTTGCATGCTGCCTGCGATGACGTGCATGGCGGAGTGCATGGCTTCATCTCCTGGGGCCTTCCTCTTGGTTCCCTTGGCAGCGGCTCCAGGCTTTGGTGCTCCAGGGAAGACTTGGGACTGCTGGCTGTCAGGTCTGTCCTGTGCTGGCTGTTCAGGTGGCAGGTCCGGCATGTCATAGGAAGCTGGCAGGGAATCCTCAGGGTTGTAGCTTTCATCATCGGAGTCTGAGGCTGGCCGGTTGGCAGACAGTTGAGAGATGGCGGACAGCTCCTTCCCTGGCTTGTGGACGATGGAGTCCTTCAGGAACCGACAGTTGTTCAGGATGTACTCGTCCCTCTCTGTGAGCGTCTCCTTCCTGGCGGCTCCTGAAGCTTCAGGCCTGACGAGTCTGGAGAAGTGAGTGCGCACTGTCTTCCTCCAGTTGAAGATGTCCTGGGAGGTGTACTTGGGGCCCAGCTCCTTTGCTTTTTCTGAGTCCAGCAGCAGCTTCTCGTTCCCCTTGTAGCCTCTGGTCCCCTTCATGTACAGCACAGGATGCTCCTTGTACCAGTTGATGAGGTCATCTTCTTGTTCAGCTGTGATGCCCAGGTTGTTGCGGATGTTTTTCTTGGGGGCCTTCCCTTTGCCCTTCTTGCCCTTGGACTTGGCTTCAGCAGCTGCAGGGGTGTCATCAGCAGAGTCTTCTTCCTCCTCGAAGGTGTCCTCATGGATGGCCACTCTGTCTAGAGCAAGAACAGGCTGGCTCTCTGCTGTTTTCTTGGGAGTCTGCTTCTTCGGAGTCTGCTTCTTTGGAGTCTGCTTCTTTGGAGTCTGCTTCTTTGGAGTCTGCTTCTTTGGAGTAGACCTGGCAGTAGGCTCTGGAAGACCCGTGGAAGACTTGGCAGCAGGCTTGGCAGCAGGCTTGGCAGCAGGCTTGGCAGCAGGCTTGGCAGCAGGCTTGGCAGCAGGCTTGGCAGCAGGCTTGGCAGCAGGCTTGGCAGCAGGCTTGGCAGGCTTGTCAGCAGGCTTGGCAGCAGGCTTGGCAGGCTTGTCAGCAGGCTTGTCTCCTTCCTCTTCAAAGAGTTCAACTGAAGAATCTTCTTCTGTTGTGTTGTCTTCTGGCCGGCCCTCGAAGATGGTCTCGCTGACGACAGTGGCTTTGGTGGTTGAAGTGGTGGTCTTCGTCTGGCTGCCAGCTGTAGTGGAGGTGTAGAGCCCAGGTAGAGAGAGGTCTGCCATGGCTGTAGTAAAGAAGGCAGTCACTGCAGCATCTGAAGGTTCATGGAGAGGAGTTGCAGCTGGAGTTGTAGCTGGAGTTGTCACTGGAGTGCTCCCAGGAGTGTGGAGTGTTGACCTGGTGCTGAGCTTGGTTGGTGCCCTGGTGACGACGGTGCCCTTTCTCCTCTTTGGTCCCATGTTGTAGCAGCAATTTGAAGTACAATTGTAGCAACAAAAGTAGCAGTTGATAATAGTGTCGTGGATTCTAGGTGTGTTCTGGTCGAAGGTCTGAGTGGGTATGGTGCTCTAAACTGGCCTCCTCTATATATATGCAGGGTGCGGACCGCCTCTTTCCCCCTCCTTCGCCCCCCCTGCTTCGCTGCTGCTGCCCCAGCCGCTGCGCAAAAAGAGGGTGACACGCAGACAAAGGGTTGATGCTAAAAATAGAACAACGCATGCACTCAGGCGCCACTCTGTCTGCTGCATTGGGGGTCCAAAAGACGCGGCGCGCACCCTCTCACGTGCGTCGAACATGTGTCTTTCTGCGACGCGTGTCTGAAACATGTGACATGAAGCAAGAGCTTTCTGCTACACTGCTGTTTCTGCGTCGAAGCTCTTCTTTGTGCGCCGCATCTTAAAAAATCTGCGGCGCGCACTGATTTCTTTTTACGCTTGTTCTTGCTTCACCACTTCTTTCCTCGCAAAGATTCAACCGGTTGAATCTTTTTTTCCTGCATCGTCAAATTTCTAGGAATTGCGTAGAAAGACCTCTTAAAACGACGCATGCTGTTCCTGTTGCGCCGTAAAGCCAAAATTGACGGCGAACATGCTCAAATCTTTGCCCTTTCCTGGAAATATAAGAAACGCCGTCACTTAAACCCTCTGATACGTCTCCGTGAGAACTAGCCATTAATGGTTGCAAAAGTACTTGTTCACTCTGAGTTCAAAAGGGAGGTAGGTTCTACTACAATTATTCACCAGAATGATGAAACTGAGGACAAGGACTCAAATAAACATATTTTATACATTTTCATTTATGTTCTCACTGTTGTAGGTTTATCACACTCTGTCAGTCTGGATGAAGTGGTATGTACTTGCTCTTGTGGCAATGGCTGTATATTTTTTCTTTTGGATAATGACTTTTATCTTAGATATTACCTAACAGCAATAATGGGCAATTTTGATCACTTTTTGATGGAGATTTCATGCTATGAATAGGGTGTGATAAATAAAAAAATTAAAACTCAAATATCTAAAAAAATTCCCAACAGATTTTTTCGTTTGATACATCAAAATTTTCGTCTGACCTTCCTCTACATCACTGCGCTAATTGTTTTCTTGGTCAATTTTTTCAATCCCAAAGTTTGTTCAAGCTCGCTGTGTGTCTTGAAGCATCTTTTACTGAAGGAGTCTCTCCACTACCTTGTGACAGTTAATCTTGTCCTCTTACTATTAGTTGGTGTATATTGGTCGTTCAGTATTAATTTATTGCTCAATAAAACGAATACCTGAGTTGGTCTTAAGGATGCCAACTGCCATTTCCATTTGTGGAGCTTGTGCAAGGTTGCCTCTATATTCGGCTGCCACATGCATTCCCTAATGGCCATTGTCACTTTGATTACATAAATGCATGTGGTGGGACATTATTCATTTAGTGGAGGAGAATGGCTACATCATTTTGGAATAATGTGGAATCACCAGAGGTTCTGCTTGCTGAGTGAGTGATGTGCTGGGTTAAAAGGATTCCAAAGCTGTAAGGGTATCATGTTTTAAGAGAGCAGGATATCAATGACATTCAATGTCATGTCAGATAGGACCATTTTCTGTCTTCTCTTTCCCTGAAAGTCTCTCCCTCTTTCTGATTAATAAGGACATGTAGGTTGCCAGGGCAGCTGCAAGAGTTTCTATGTAATTTGCTGAAACTGTGGCAGTTTTGTGAAACTCCATAAAACCCACACTGCTTCAGTGCTCTCAATTTTTTGTCAGCCAATCTCATTCTGATTGATCCAACCCCAGAGAATGAGCTACTGCTTGCTGCTGTGGTGTGTCCCATCACCAGTAATTGTTGTCATTTGTTCTCCTGCCCACTAATTTCTGGGGATTGCTATTGTTCCTGTATTTGGTATTTGTTACTGATTGTGCTCTGTTACTCTGGAAGATTAAAAACAATGTAATTGTACATGATAATTAGATTGCAAGATAGATAGGTAGATTGAAAGATAGACAAATCGAAGGATAGATAGAGATATCGATAGATAGCAAGGTTGGTTGGTAGGTTCAACTCGGTTGGTTGGTGTGTTGGACTGTTGGTTAGTTGACTGCCTGCCTGTGTTTGGTTGGTTAGTTTGAGAGTAAGTCAGTGCTAAACATCTCCAACCAGACTGCTTGTGGGAGCATGGATTCTCTCCTGATGAGATGAAAACGCATTGGGTCATAAAGGGTGATGTTTTGAGGCATGTGGGATAACAATGGCTACCAATTTACTTTGCATCTCTTACAGTTAAAATGGGTCTAAGTCTTTGGTAAGTAAGTAAAACACAAGGCCAATGTTATTCCATGGGGAGGAGGGTTCACTTACTTACCAAAGATTTTGACTCATATGTAACTGCAGATCAAAGAATATAGGCAGCCGTTTGTACGCCACACTTCAACTGTCTTCCCTTCATGATGTGATATGTTTTCATCTAATCTGTTGAAAATTCATGTTTCCACAAGCAGTTTGGTTGAGGATGTTTAGCATTGAGCCATTGACCCAATGGTAAAATATTACCTGTTTCACTTACTTTCAAGCAACACTGAAGGTACTTGGTTAGTAAGGAGGTCAAAAGTATGCACTATACATGGTATAGATATGGATGGATTTTGTGCAACTGTGTTGTTTGCAACCCCAAAGATGTATTGCTGGAAATACTTCACAGTGTGCAAATTATTATGTATGGCAGACAGGTATGAGTGACTCCACAAGTTGTGTATATACACGACTGGTTATGATTTGTAGGAGAAGGTAGGTAATGTAATTACTGAGCTTGTTTAGTCAATGATGTATATTGGTGTTACAAGCCCAGTCAAGCTGGTACAATAATTGCAGACTGACAGGTGAAGCAGAATAACTGGAGGAACACAAGACATACTTAAGATAGTGTATAACTGCTCTAAATCACCTGCTTCCTCAATATGCTCAAAACTCATCTTGTACAGTTTCTTGTACAGTTTCTTCTTAGATCTGTTAGATATTGGAGAAAACATTTTACACGTTTTTCTTCTGGTATAGTAAGTAACTATTGTGTAGCCAAGCGTGTATGCTAAACCTGCCTTGTTCCCTGGCACATTGCTCTGCAGGTGTTGCACAGTGTTGCAGGGTGTCACAAACAATCAGGTGTTGAAGTTCCTTCTCTGTGGTTGTGCAATCTTGCAAAAAGATCACACAGACTGGCATCATCAAGTTGCTGCTTAGTTGCATGCCACACCCCAGCATGTCATGCCACCCCCCAAGATGCCACTGGACTATTGTTATTTATCACCACTGCTGGTGGCTATGGTCTAAGCTGAATGAAGATCAGTTTTTGGGGAAGTCAAGAAAAAGAATGCTTTTGAAGTTTCGACGCTTTGACCTCAAACCCTGAAGTCAATAATTGATTATGCTGATCTTCAATATTTCAGAGATTGGATAAAAATTATTATTTTCGTATTCAGTGATGTATACAGTAGAAAATGAGCCCAACAATAAATACTTGCCAATGTGCTTTGAATTGAGACAGATTTTGCCATTGTTTATTCCATCAAATTTAAAATGGCTTGTTAATGGAGGTGTGTATACACTAGGGTGCATCATTTGCCCCCAACCTATTCTGATTTTGATGTCTATGTGATATGTTAGGAGGTTGGGTGTCCTGAGCATGTACACCAAATTTCAGGTTGAAATTCCAATGGGAACAGCCACCTCCAGAGCTTTACTTATTTCAATGATATTTCAATGAAGCCGAATTACAATATTTAGCAAAATTGTCATAACTCAAGAACCGAAGGTCCGAGAGACTTGATAATGGACTCAAAATGTGCGGAATAAATGAGTTTATATTCATTACAACTGTAACTTTGGTCCTGGGACCAATATTTTCAGAGCAAGATTGGAAAAATAGCTTTTTAGAGATGCTTGCTTGCTTGCAAGCGCATCTCTATTGTCAGAGGAAAGGTTGGAAAACTTATGACAACTCACAAAGTCGTGCTGTTTCACCTTTGTCATTAAAACTTTGCATACAGTCTCAATAGAGATTTAACTTGCGGGCATCAACTTTTGGCGCCTTTCTGTGATGCAAAAAATAATAAGAAAACAAACAGGCTGATTTTCTTCAGGTCAAAGGTCAATCACGGCAGTGCAGTTAACTGGGTCATGCTGACCTACTTTTGGCCACAATACAGAGATCTTCTCTGTTAAAATTTCTGGATCACTCATATAGTTTGATTATCATTTTATCAGCTAAAACCCAGTTTGTTTGGAGTATTAAAATATTGATGATTGTTGGTCTGTCTACAAGCATCTCTTAAAGTGCTTGCACGTTATTTTTTATTGAATAAGTCTATTTTCAGTTTGAAGCAGAAGTCAGACTGAACAAGATCCATCACCAGAAATGTACATTATGGATACATGAATCCTCTGTGAATGATCTGATGTAGAAATAATGCAGATAGGATCAATGTACACTGGGTAGTGCCCAAATTTTAATAAATACCCATTTTTACAGAATTTCTGAGCATAATTCTGTTTTTGTCAAATAACGGAAAAACGGTTAGAGATAGAGGGATAGCTTCAACTGAAGTGAATATAAATATCGACATTCCGCACATTTTGAGCCCAATGCCAAGTCTCTAGGCCAAGTGGTTCCTGAGATATGCAGATTTTTTGGGATACTCCGATTTTATACAAACATGAGCCTGGAGGCGGCTGTTCCCGTCAAAATTTTGAGCTGAAATTTTTTTTTCATGTTTTTATTATCCAGCCTCCAAACATATCACATAGACATCAACATCTGAATAGGTTAGGGGCAACTGATGCACCCTAGTATACACATCTCCATTTATGCAGTCACAATGAGAAATGGTAGTTTTGGCGGGAAATTTGAGCATTTTCAGAATGTCTTTTGGGCCCTGTCTTGGCAATTTTGGTTGGAGATGTTTGGAGTCAAGAATGCAACTTAGCTTGACTATAGAGCAAGCATCTGGCATAGGAATGAACAGCAGGCATGTTGTTATTTGGACGTGACTTCGTTTTTATCTCGCTTGGATCCACTGCGGGCAGCATCACACATTGTGTATTGATCACTGTGCCTAAACCATGGCACTTGTATAATATACACATATACTCTATCAGACCCATTCCTCTGCCAAATATCATATATTATATGATATTTGGCAGAGGAATGGGTCTGATAGAGTATATGTGTCTTTTGGTGTTAATATATAGGCACAGTTTACAGTTTTTATAAAATATTGGAAATTAAAAATAATAAAAAATTTTCCATTTCCGGAGCAAAACTCCGAAACCGTTGTGCCTATGAACATGAAAATCTGCCATATTATGCGTTAAATACTCTTAATGTGTCTTTTGGGGCTATAAATGCTCTTACAAAAATTACAAACAGCAAATTTAGCAAAAATGTTAAAAATACATATTTTTTCAGTTATTCATAATTCAGCCAATTTCGGAGTTAGACGTCTGAAATTTCGCATTTAGATGTCTAAATTATACCTCTTTAAATGACTTAACTCATTTAGAGGGCCATTCTTAGGAAATATTCACAAAACCAAAAAACTGAAAAACTTAGGATTTCTGATATTTTTCTCAAATTTTGGTTTCTCACAAATTAGTGGTAATAAATAAATTGGTTAACTTCACCAAATATTATAGTTAAAACATATTAGTAACTCTTATAGCCATACATAGTTTAAAAAAAAAAGTGTGTTTGTCAGAGCCTATGGGATGTCAGCGGAGATCAGTAATTGTTGTGTCCAGTGTTCCATACTGAGACAACTGATTCTATTAGTGAATAGATTATGTCTAAGATTCCCAGTCTCCTTATCTCATTATCATATGATAGTCACCAAAATGAATGTGTAGCTCTTTCCACAAAAAGGAGGCTGAGCTGCCTGGCTGATCACACATTTCCCTACATCTACTTGGCTGTGATTGGTCCAGAAATTGTCTATTCTCAACAAATGCCATAAGATCTTTTTTAAAGGTAGTTCTGGGACAATAATATTCATTGTGCATGCATTCCATACAGCAGAAATAGAATATTGGATTATGATGGCTAAGGATGTGTTAAAAATTTTTTTTTTAAATTGAAAATATTGGATTTTAGTGTGATGAGTCAGTCTACTTTGAAGGTTTCTGTGGGACTCAACATTTTGTGCCACAGCAATTGGTCCAATTCTCTGCTTCTGTTTATTAGTTTTGCATGTCAGTAACATTGTAAACGAATATCATTAAGTCTTGGCCCATATTGCAAGTGTGATAGCATTTATAAAATGGAAGATTTTTTACATTTTTGCTGGATTCGGGGGATGTGAACTTCAACAACACACCACCTCCATTTTGAACCCCTGGGTTCTTGTGTTTTTATATTATAGTTATATTCTAAGATTCAGTTTGGATAGATTGGGTAAAAATTTGCTTTAAAATTCAACCGCCTGACTAATGGTTAGACCTGCGTCTTCTTTCCAAATCATTGTCCTGTAGAATTTAGTGACACTGTAGTGTAGATGTCTGTGACCTTTCAGTGCTGAACAAGATCCTTCAAAAGAAATGGGTAAAATGAGCAAGATATTTGTTATTATTTATTACCACCACTGGTTGTAGGTAATTCAAACTGACCAAAACACTCCAGACTGACTTCCCAGCAATGTCCTGCATGTTGAAAAATGATCCATTTTTGAAGGGGGTGGGGTGAAATTTGTAAAATTCTTGTTGCTAGCAGCTGCCCTGCCCCCCCTCCCCTTCTTCACAACAATTGCAAGTGGTGAAGTGGTTATGCCATTCACGGAGCCCATCAATTTCACTAACTTGTTTAGTTTAGTTGTTCTTCCCATTGGTGAACCATAGGTGAATAACCCCTGATGTTGGACCCACTGAGATTTGAACCTTTGGAGTCCTTTTGCTGGTGTGAAGAGGTCAGACTGACATTTGTTCAGGAAAAAATTGGGCCACAAGTTAGTTGGAAACATCTCAGAACATCTCAAACCATCTGTAGCAATCTAAACAACAAGACTCATCCTCGCTTGGTTTGGATGGGAAGTGTGAATCACCATCATTCAAAGAATCTTGTAAAAACTAATGGGAAAGTCAAGGACTGTACTAGTACTGAAGATATTGCTGTTGTGAAAAAAAATCAAGATTTTGTGTTCAGATGATCCTCAGGTGATCCTGCAATTCCAATTGAAGTCTCCGGATACTGTTTGCACATTGTAAGGCCTCTGATTTGTGATTCTTATTGGAAAACATGTTTTTACATCTGTGATACCACTGACCGATGCATGTGTCCAGATTCTTGTCATTGTTTTGGGTTGATACCAGGTATCCGGAAAATATTAATATTCTGTTTTGGGTGGATACCGGTTCGGATACTCTAGCAAAGTTACATTGATCTCTGTCTATACTGTAGATCTGGAATCCATAGTCATGTTTGCCTGTTTCAAGATGGGTATGTAAGTATGACATTTGTTGGTGTACATCTGTCTCAGCACCTCAACCATCTCAGCTACTTTTTACATGATGTACGATGTATAAATAAATTATGTGGGATTTCGTTAGTGGCAAACACCTTTTGCAAAAAAGCGGATATGTTGAGACATGTGCACACTTTGCTTTGGTTGGTGTGGAAGTATGCAGCACCGGTTTGCTCAGATGCTGCTTTCCTTTATGACTTGATATGCAGACCACACAGGAGTGAACCACAAGGTAGACATGACTTTTTAAGTGAGAAATTTTAACACATTTTTAAAGTGAATTTGTACTTGATTGGGATTTTGACTGATGGGTTGTGTAGGAATCATCAATCTCTTGTAAATGAAGTGTTGGATGCAATGTTGAGACATCGCCTTATTACATCAGATACAAGTAGATTCTGGTTTGAGTTTGGGTTAGCATAGTTAGAAGGTCGCAGTGTCTTGCACAATGAATGCACTAGGGTTGAGACAACGATTGATTTATACCACAGTAAACCATACTGATGTATATTCCTCGCTGAATGTCGTATGGCTGATTCCTACCATCATGGATACCGAAGTCTTTGCGATATAAACAGTGTTGTAGCTTACTGTGATACGAAAATACTATTACAGTCCTAATCCTACAATACACATCAGTGAGTTTAAAAAGTGATTGTATACATAACTACAGATATGAAGATATCTATTCCATGTGGTAGACCTACGGCATGAAAATAAGCTCTTTTTACAAATACATTAAATGTGACACTCCGGAGCATGATGTCATGAGGTCTAATAGGCCAGTGATTGGTCAGAACTTTGCCCCAGCTGTGACATGAAGCTGAGAGCATGACGTCATGCTTGCCCATCTGGCATCAAGCTCCAAATTCAAGCAAACATCAAAACATAATTCTGTGAATTTACCGTCTTCGTGCACAATATCAATTGCAGGATAATTTCATTTTCTCTACAACTGCACTAATGGTATATTTTGTCAAAAAAATATCAATTAAAACGTAGTTGATATATGGATCAACATTTGCCAAAAAGATCACAGTTCTGTGAAGACTTCACCAGGCGCTGTTTGTTATATTTACACACTGGGATGTAAATATTCTTGGAACGAGGTGCATTTAATACTTAAGTAACAGTAAAAAGCAGAGCTAGCGTTTCGCCAGATAGGAAAACAAACATGGAGGATCAGATGAAAGGAAACGTGCAAATTTGAGGATATTTCTCATTGGCTCAACCACCGGAGGCATTTGAAAATAAACTGTGAAGTGAGGAAGTGTGTGTTGACATTTCTCTGATCTCCAAGCTCATTCTGATAACGGCAATGTGGGAGTCTCCTCAAAGAACCCGTTTGTTTTCCTTTTATTGGACAATTTTTGTAAAAATGACTGAAATTGTGAGAAAACAAACACTGCCTGAAGCATTGCAGAAAGGTAGAGTGTTTGGTGGTGGTTAATACATGTACAGTGTTGTGGATTATGTGGAAGGAAGTGTGCTCCATTTTATCATGTGATACCACAAACGATCATGTCACCAAGTTTCTAAAGAATTGTAAATGTTAATTTTTTATCATCTGTTATACAGATAAAGTCCATCTTAACAGACTCTACAATACAATTACATCCTTGGTGAGTCTGTTGAAGCATGAGCCTTTCTCAACTCCCTGTGGAGTGTACAGCCAGGCAGCCGTTTCCAGCGTACGCAATGTCACTCTACAATTGCCATCACTGCCCATAGCTGTGTACCCCATTTACGCCTGGATGAAGTACAGCAAAGAGTCATCGAGGATTTGCTCTGTTTCCCCATGCCATGACTGGGCGTCGAAACTGCAACATCTCAATCAGCAGACGAGCACCGTATCCACAATAGGCCATGACACCTGAAGTTTAAGCAGTTGAGCTCCATACCCACTAGGAAGCTGTCCTAAGTTGTTTGCTAGTTCAATGAAATACAGTATCTTATGCACAGTTAAGTTAACGTGTCGCCAGATGTTGGGAAAGCAAGTTCTGGGGATCTTATGAAATGATATGTTGCATTTATTGCAAATTTGAGGATTTTTCTCATTGGCTCAACAAAGACTAACTGACCCAAAAGAAGACTAATAGCATTTCAAAATACTGTGTCTGTGATATAAGTGGTTGTTGCAACCATGAGAAGTGAAGAGTCCTGGCATGGAAGTTTTTTGCTGAAGGTCGACCTGATGAAGAATGATTGAATCATTTGATTTTTCCTAGCATCTAAACAAACAATAGCATAACTTGGGTTTCTTAATGGAAACCTTCTTATGTAGTATATGTACTATCTTTGAAACAGTCTGAAACTGAGCAGCAGTGATGCCTTTCAGAAGAAATGTTTTGCAGAATATATCCACAGACAGACAATCCTTTTAGTTGGCAACCCTTTGATTTCTGTGTTGTGGCTAAGCCATTATCTGGGGAGAGTTGTATGACGAGATTGGAGGAATCTTGTTCTGGAGAAGTAAGGATGTTACATCAGAATACTGGATTACTTAGGATAAGATGAGAAGCCCACAAGGGACTCAGTAGATCTCTCCAGTGCTCACTAGGGCTCACAAGGGCAGGGTGTAACTTATACATGATATAAAAATGCCCCTGAGATCCCAGAGAGAGGCAAAGAAGAAAAAAGAGGGGAAAAAAGAAAGAGTGCACAGCAAATGAGGCTCTGATTGTCGCAGGTCATAGTGATGTTGAATTAATTGGTCTCGTAGGAGATGGATGATCTATTGTTCTGAATATATATTTAAGGTTATTGTTGCAGAACCGAATGGTATAATGTCCATGGTATTGAGGAGGTGTCGCATACTAACATAGGCCTATTTAACTTAATCTGGTTTCACTGCTGTGTGATAGTATCTTTCTTTTCAACGTTGGAGTTGATTATTTTTTTAAAGTGGTAAAAATCCACACATCTGCTCTCTTCTGCATTGGGTGTAGGTTCGGAATTACATTGTAAAATTTGAATTTCAAGTCAGCTTTAATGATTAAGTGAGATGGTTGCACAATTCCTTTGAGCCAACATAGCTTGTTGTTTTAAGTTATGACAACAGACAGATTATTATAACTTAAACAACAAGCCATGTTAGCTCAAAGCAATTGTGCAACCATCTCAGTCAATTGTTCAAGCTGATTCGAAATTTCGAATTTTACAGTGTAGGCTAGGCTATTGCTGACAAAATGTCTGCTAACTGTTCCCCAGAAAAACTACCATATGGGAACCCAAACTGTCCTCCATTAGTTCTTCCAATTCCAGGAGAATCGCAATGGAGATCCTCCTGTTAAGCATGTTAAGTGGCGTATGGCCCAATTGCACAAGGACAATGGTTAGGCTGCTCATTGAGCTTGGCTCCTCCATCAATTTAGGCCTATCACATTGATCAACATATTCTTCCAGGCATTCATTATATAAAGGCCCCTTGAACGAGGCTGAATACTGGGGCAGAGTTGGAACCCGGAGTAATCTGGAGTAATCTGGGATTAGAGTGGCCTGATTGCTTTCCTTAATGAAGTGTGCTCACCGGAGCATCCCTGATTGCTGCTCTCCATTATTGAAATCAAGCACCATACTCCGGTGTTTTATGGCACAGGGACTACCCACTCAAGCAGTCCATCATAACTCCATATAATAAGGGCTTTTTGCTTCCCTCCCTAATTTTTATTGAGCAAATTCAAGTGGTAATTGCTCTGCAACAATCCACAGCATCTGAATCGATGTGATGTTTTGCTTATATGAAGCTATTCTGCAATTCGCAAGGGAACAATGTCGCCCAACCCACAATGTTCATGTAACATGAATGTTACACAATCGCAAAGAAATTGATTGCGGAATAAAGTCATAAACTGGCCATAATTCACCTCAGTCAGATTGGAATTCAACCTTTGCTCTCATGTTCTATCTGATATTCTCCATAGCAGTGTGGTATTTGCTGTGGATCGCAACAAGTAATGTGAATATGGGGTTAAATTATTACTTTTTAAGTGCTTCGAGATAATTTATCTTCTGAAATTGCTGAATCTCCAAGCACTTACAGAATGTGTGCAGTTAGGGTAAGGTGGGGGAAATCCGCCCCCCTTTTCACATATATTCCTTGCTCAGTCCCTCACCTTTATGAAAAATGAACATCTTATTTCAGGGAATGATGGAATATATACATCTGAACATATCTGGAAACTTACATGCTTTAATTCAACACCTTTGAGCCAACATCACCATTTGAATGTTCAACCTCAGGGGGCGGATTTGCCCCAGAAGTGTGGGGCAAATCCGCCCCCCTTGAGTTTTGGTTACAAATGACAAGAAACATTTGGCTTCTGAAGTAAATTCTATTCTTAAATTAAGCCCTGGCTCTTCTGGGTGTACTTACAAACATGTAAGGATCGTTTCACAATTTATGTGTGAGAATAAAAAAAGTTTGCATTTGGCATATTCAACAAACACTAAAACATGGCAAAAATGTTTAACTTCATCTCAATTAAAATCATAATCACAATTAGTGGAGCTTTATGACAAAATAGAGTGACGTACAAGACATATCTCGTGTTTGTATGTTTTTAACATGAGAATCAGAGGGGGCGGATTTACCCCATGGACAAGGGGCGGAATTGCCCCGACCACTAGAAATTATGAGGGTGGTATTTTCTAAATATGCATTTTATTGATTGGTGAAATCTCTTGCACATGTAAAGTCGTTGAATAAACATTGCTATTAATGACAATAAGTAATGTGTTTATACAACATGTACCTGTAAAACACCTCAGTTTTGAAAGTTTCAATTGCACATTGAAATTGCTTAGTGATGAGATGTATGTCTTCTTTCTCAGTTGTAGTCCAAACAAAACTATGTAGCAGCCTAATCTCTGTGTTTCAGTGGTCTCTAGACACATAAGCACTAATCTGCATGAGAAATATTTATTGTCATTTATATTTTGGGTCATGAGAGAACTTTTTCTCCTCAAGGGGGCGGATTTGCCCCAGGGGCGGATTTCCCCCACCTTACCCTACATGATTTCAACCGATTGACTATAAACTTTACTGAAGGTCTGCAATTTCTATGACCATTGCTGGAAAATTCTTGAAAAAAAAAATACATGCACATTGCCAATACCAGAATACTATACTCTTGAGATTCTGTATTTTCCTGGAGGCGTGCTGTATAATGGAGGCAACAGTTTCATTTAGGTCTTGTCTGGAACACTGTAAAATTTGAAATTTTGAGTCTGCTCAAACGATTGAGTGACATGGTTGCACAGTTTGTTTGAGCTAACATAGCTTGTTGTTTTGAGACTGAGTTATGATAATCTTTCCATTGCAATATCTTAAAACAACAAGCCATGTAAGCTCAAAGGAATTATGCAACCGTCTCACTAAATAATTTAAGCTGACTCAAAATTCTACAGTGGATAGGTGGTTATCATACGCTGTGAACATGTTTTTATGTGGTGTCCATGCACTGTCCAGAACATAGCCAATTTGGCAACGTTCATTGGGCCCACTGGCCATAGCAATTGCCTTTTCCAGATTCCCCAGGTATATCAGTCGCACAATGGAGACAGGGGGCATCCAGAAAATTCCGGTTGGGGGGGGGGGGGGGGGTCTATCGGGCTATCTCATAGGAAACACAAAGCTCGCGACATAACGTGACAGCACGCTGATAAAATTAACATGTAAAAATATAAAAGATTTTGGTCTGGTGGGGGGAGGATGCATTCCCCCGTCCCCCCCCCCCCCCTGCGTCCGTCCCTGAATGGAGATGCATTAGGTGTATGACAAAACCAAGAAGTGACAGTTGCTGATTACTGGGAAGCTGCGGCATCAGAACTGTCAGTGCTCATGGACATGATGTAGCTGGTGATGGGAGAACTTCATGCAGCATCAGCAAGATCACTGTTACAGCATCACTGTTACAGCAGCAGAAAATGGTGATGGATGCCTAATCTGACCATTGCCTGATTGCTTGAGTTAAGCCATTGCAGGCTTGCATGCAACAGATGAAGTGATTGTGGTCTTGTTGGTTTTGTTTCTAACAGCTTATTGTGGCTTCATGGATTTGTTCTCCACAATGGCTTTTGGTCTCAGGAGCATAAAAACATTCTGACATGGTTTGGTGTGGCATGTCATGGTTCTTATATACATGTTATCATTTGATTGCTCAATTGGTAAATGGGTTATATGTGGAGTCATTGTGGACTAATGACAAGGCTGATTGAGTAAGTTTGGGAAACTTTAACATGAGCTGACATGGTTCACCTCTATGAAAGTATGCTGAAAAAGTTTGTATTTATTAAATAAACTGATCACAGCTATTGCATTATGATATTAATATGCTCTGCTATGGACTCATTGGACTGTAGTACACCTGTCAAAGGTTCTCGAGACTTTGATCTGTATGGAACATGAAGATCTTAGTTCCTGTATAAATTAAAATTGCAAATGTAAAGTGAAAGTGAGAATTATGGAGCAAAAATGTATGTATTTAAGTCTCAATAGGCCTATAGGATGTATAACTAGTAAACTAATTGCATGGTATTTATTTATCAGAGCCAGATAAATTCCACAGGTTGGTGTTTTATTGTTTGACTGCCCATATAATATGTACACTGGAAACTGGGCATCTTATCTTCCCTTCCTCTCTTCTTGACATTATTTCTCCAAGAGCTAATTCTGTAAACGTTCAGATTACATTGCTGTTTAGAGGGAGGAAAAAAAAGTCTGATATGTTTATTTGTGTTGCGGTGTCAGAGGTCTGTAAGTGGCGATACCCAAAACACTTGGTCAAAACAAAAATGTCAAGAATTTCTCAGGAACAAGATATTTATACAGGAAAAAGGGACAATTTAGGTTTGCCTGTCATGCTGATACTGCATGAAGGACAGTAGCTCCAAGAGAAACACATCAATATAAGGAAATTAAAAAATACCTATGATTGAGGAAATGGTTTATTCTTTTTTACCCTTCTGACATCATTTTGGCATTAATGTGATGTATTAGGTTTAATGTCTCCGACCTCCTATGAGCACGGCTGACTTAACAATTTACATCCTTGGCAGGCCTGATCAAGCTCGAATCTTTCTCTGCTCCCGTGGGAGCATTTACCAGTTCCATGCATGGTACAACAACGTGGCAGCACTGTACATGCTGTACATGACTTCCTGTTTGATCAAAACATTGGCTTGGAGAAAGCATATGCTTCAGAAAAAGTCAATTCCTGTAAATTTAAATTGCTGTCAGCCATATACAAGACCACTTAGAACTGTGCATGTAGTCACTGTGGACCAAACATATGCGAAGTGTAACCTTGAAACATCTTTGCTTAATAGACTTGGAAGTTTCAAAATGAGTTGGCAAAAAAATTCTGTGTTGACATGGCCATAGGAGAATTTGTCTTACCTTGTCTTGTAAATTAGTATCCTACGATTTTTCCTGTTAGCCATTCCAAATAATATATATCCCATGATAATGTCCAGGAACTCTTCCATGTGGATAAATGGATGCTCAAATGCTCCAATTATAAATTCTTTGGCAATTAGTCCCTGGCTCTGTCACATATTCTTATGCTCTGACAGTGTTTTCAGGGGCCCTGTTACGAAATGGCAAGCTGGCTTATCCTTTTTAACGTTGTTTGGCATTGACTCTTTGTTGTTATCGCCTTTTTCGAACCTCAGCTCATTGGGGCTCATCAATTTAACTGTGAATTCCACTTGTATGGTTGTGGGACCATGCAGTGTGCAACAAATTTCACATGCTCCTAAATCAAGCGTTCCACAATTACCGTCACTGCCTATTGCGAAGTACCAATTTACGCCTGGGTTGAGTGAAGCAGTGGTTAAGGGAGGATCTTCTTAGTTCCTCCATCCTGTGACTGGGGTTTGAACCTGCGACCATGCACATGGCAGTTGAACAGTCATTACCTTAGCCCGTCGACCACCACACCCATTTATACACATTTGACAGTGCATTCAAAATTTAATATGTGCCTTCTGTGTCCAACAAAATCTTCTTGTGTCCAGGCATTTCCTGGAATGTAGCAATTCCATTCGCTTGAATTACGTAACCATGCATGGGCAACATGGTTTTACAGCTTGACCCTGTTGCTATGGAAACCATTTGTAATTTGGCGTAATCTGGTTCACACGAAAGTGAATTTTGTTGAGGCTGAGTGGCTTCATGAAGCATTTGGGCTGCAGAAAGGGACATGTTCAGAGGATGAATAAATTGGAAGGGAAGTTGCTTTGATAGGAAGTGATCATCTTCACAGGAATCGATGGCCCAAGAAACCCCGACATCTCCAATGGCGCCAAAATGCCGGAGAATTTTGGCGGGATCAATGCTGGCTGATCGTCTGCTCTGAAGTTCTCTGCAGCTTGTATCTGTGGGGGCTGTGTAGCAAATTTGTATAGTGCTCGGGGGATGTGAACTTCGACAACACACCACCTCCATTTTGAACCCCTGGGTTCTTGTGTTTTTATATTATAGTTATATTCTAAGATTCAGTTCGGATAGATTGGGTAAAAATTTGCTTTAAAATTCAACCGCCTAACTAATGGTTAGACCTGCGTCTTCTTTCCAAATCATTGTCCTGTAGAATTTAGTGACACTGTAGTGTAGATGTCTGTGACCTTTCAGTGCTGAGCAAGATCCTTCAAAAGAAATGGGTAAAATGAGCAAGATATTTGTTATTATTTATTACCACCACTGGTTGTAGGTAATTCAAACTGACCAAAACACTCCAGACTGACTTCCCAGCAATGTCCTGCATGTTGAAAAATGATCCATTTTTGAAGGGGGTGGGGTGAAATTTGTAAAATTCTTGTTGCTAGCAGCTGCCCTGCCCCCCCTCCCCTTCTTCACAACAATTGCAAGTGGTGAAGTGGTTATGCCATTCACGGAGCCCATCAATTTCACTAACTTGTTTAGTTTAGTTGTTCTTCCCATTGGTGAACCATAGGTGAATAACCCCTGATGTTGGACCCACTGAGATTTGAACCTTTGGAGTCCTTTTGCTGGTGTGAAGAGGTCAGACTGACATTTGTTCAGGAAAAAATTGGGCCACAAGTTAGTTGGAAACATCTCAGAACATCTCAAACCATCTGTAGCAATCTAAACAACAAGACTCATCCTCGCTTGGTTTGGATGGGAAGTGTGAATCACCATCATTCAAAGAATCTTGTAAAAACTAATGGGAAAGTCAAGGACTGTACTAGTACTGAAGATATTGCTGTTGTGAAAAAAAATCAAGATTTTGTGTTCAGATGATCCTCAGGTGATCCTGCAATTCCAATTGAAGTCTCCGGATACTGTTTGCACATTGTAAGGCCTCTGATTTGTGATTCTTATTGGAAAACATGTTTTTACATCTGTGATACCACTGACCGATGCATGTGTCCAGATTCTTGTCATTGTTTTGGGTTGATACCAGGTATCCGGAAAATATTAATATTCTGTTTTGGGTGGATACCGGTTCGGATACTCTAGCAAAGTTACATTGATCTCTGTCTATACTGTAGATCTGGAATCCATAGTCATGTTTGCCTGTTTCAAGATGGGTATGTAAGTATGACATTTGTTGGTGTACATCTGTCTCAGCACCTCAACCATCTCAGCTACTTTTTACATGATGTACGATGTATAAATAAATTATGTGGGATTTCGTTAGTGGCAAACACCTTTTGCAAAAAAGCGGATATGTTGAGACATGTGCACACTTTGCTTTGGTTGGTGTGGAAGTATGCAGCACCGGTTTGCTCAGATGCTGCTTTCCTTTATGACTTGATATGCAGACCACACAGGAGTGAACCACAAGGTAGACATGACTTTTTAAGTGAGAAATTTTAACACATTTTTAAGGTGAATTTGTACTTGATTGGGATTTTGACTGATGGGTTGTGTAGGAATCATCAATCTCTTGTAAATGAAGTGTTGGATGCAATGTTGAGACATCGCCTTATTACATCAGATACAAGTAGATTCTGGTTTGAGTTTGGGTTAGCATAGTTAGAAGGTCGCAGTGTCTTGCACAATGAATGCACTAGGGTTGAGACAACGATTGATTTATACCACAGTAAACCATACTGATGTATATTCCTCGCTGAATGTCGTATGGCTGATTCCTACCATCATGGATACCGAAGTCTTTGCGATATAAACAGTGTTGTAGCTTACTGTGATATGAAAATATCAATATCGTCCCAATCCTACAATACACATCAGTGAGTTTAAAAAGTGATTGTATACATAACTACAGATATGAAGATATCTATTCCATGTGGTAGACCTACGGCATGAAAATAAGCTCTTTTTACAAATACATTAAATGTGACACTCCGGAGCATGATGTCATGAGGTCTAATAGGCCAGTGATTGGTCAGAACTTTGCCCCAGCTGTGACATGAAGCTGAGAGCATGACGTCATGCTTGCCCATCT
Source organism: Platynereis dumerilii (assembly GCA_026936325.1). Classification (NCBI taxonomy): domain Eukaryota; kingdom Metazoa; phylum Annelida; class Polychaeta; order Phyllodocida; family Nereididae; genus Platynereis; species Platynereis dumerilii. The sequence continues at coordinate 113,266,829 of JAPTHN010000001.1, forward strand.
GGCATCAAGCTCCAAATTCAAGCAAACATCAAAACATAATTCTGTGAATTTACCGTCTTCGTGCACAATATCAATTGCAGGATAATTTCATTTTCTCTACAACTGCACTAATGGTATATTTTGTCAAAAAAATATCAATTAAAACGTAGTTGATATATGGATCAACATTTGCCAAAAAGATCACAGTTCTGTGAAGACTTCACCAGGCGCTGTTTGTTATATTTACACACTGGGATGTAAATATTCTTGGAACGAGGTGCATTTAATACTTAAGTAACAGTAAAAAGCAGAGCTAGCGTTTCGCCAGATAGGAAAACAAACATGGAGGATCAGATGAAAGGAAACGTGCAAATTTGAGGATATTTCTCATTGGCTCAACCACCGGAGGCATTTGAAAATAAACTGTGAAGTGAGGAAGTGTGTGTTGACATTTCTCTGATCTCCAAGCTCATTCTGATAACGGCAATGTGGGAGTCTCCTCAAAGAACCCGTTTGTTTTCCTTTTATTGGACAATTTTTGTAAAAATGACTGAAATTGTGAGAAAACAAACACTGCCTGAAGCATTGCAGAAAGGTAGAGTGTTTGGTGGTGGTTAATACATGTACAGTGTTGTGGATTATGTGGAAGGAAGTGTGCTCCATTTTATCATGTGATACCACAAACGATCATGTCACCAAGTTTCTAAAGAATTGTAAATGTTAATTTTTTATCATCTGTTATACAGATAAAGTCCATCTTAACAGACTCTACAATACAATTACATCCTTGGTGAGTCTGTTGAAGCATGAGCCTTTCTCAACTCCCTGTGGAGTGTACAGCCAGGCAGCCGTTTCCAGCGTACGCAATGCTAAGCCACTCTACAATTGCCATCACTGCCCATAGCTGTGTACCCCATTTACGCCTGGATGAAGTACAGCAAAGAGTCATCGAGGATTTGCTCTGTTTCCCCATGCCATGACTGGGCGTCGAAACTGCAACATCTCAATCAGCAGACGAGCACCGTATCCACAATAGGCCATGACACCTGAAGTTTAAGCAGTTGAGCTCCATACCCACTAGGAAGCTGTCCTAAGTTGTTTGCTAGTTCAATGAAATACAGTATCTTATGCACAGTTAAGTTAACGTGTCGCCAGATGTTGGGAAAGCAAATTCTGGGGATCTTATGAAATGATATGTTGCATTTATTGCAAATTTGAGGATTTTTCTCATTGGCTCAACAAAGACTAACTGACCCAAAAGAAGACTAATAGCATTTCAAAATACTGTGTCTGTGATATAAGTGGTTGTTGCAACCATGAGAAGTGAAGAGTCCTGGCATGGAAGTTTTTTGCTGAAGGTCGACCTGATGAAGAATGATTGAATCATTTGATTTTTCCTAGCATCTAAACAAACAATAGCATAACTTGGGTTTCTTAATGGAAACCTTCTTATGTAGTATATGTACTATCTTTGAAATAGTCTGAAACTGAGCAGCAGTGATGCCTTTCAGAAGAAATGTTTTGCAGAATATATCCACAGACAGACAATCCTTTTAGTTGGCAACCCTTTGATTTCTGTGTTGTGGCTAAGCCATTATCTGGGGAGAGTTGTATGACGAGATTGGAGGAATCTTGTTCTGGAGAAGTAAGGATGTTACATCAGAATACTGGATTACTTAGGATAAGATGAGAAGCCCACAAGGGACTCAGTAGATCTCTCCAGTGCTCACTAGGGCTCACAAGGGCAGGGTGTAACTTATACATGATATAAAAATGCCCCTGAGATCCCAGAGAGAGGCAAAGAAGAAAAAAGAGGGGAAAAAAGAAAGAGTGCACAGCAAATGAGGCTCTGATTGTCGCAGGTCATAGTGATGTTGAATTAATTGGTCTCGTAGGAGATGGATGATCTATTGTTCTGAATATATATTTAAGGTTATTGTTGCAGAACCGAATGGTATAATGTCCATGGTATTGAGGAGGTGTCGCATACTAACATAGGCCTATTTAACTTAATCTGGTTTCACTGCTGTGTGATAGTATCTTTCTTTTCAACGTTGGAGTTGATTATTTTTTTAAAGTGGTAAAAATCCACACATCTGCTCTCTTCTGCATTGGGTGTAGGTTCGGAATTACATTGTAAAATTTGAATTTCAAGTCAGCTTTAATGATTAAGTGAGATGGTTGCACAATTCCTTTGAGCCAACATAGCTTGTTGTTTTAAGTTATGACAACAGACAGATTATTATAACTTAAACAACAAGCCATGTTAGCTCAAAGCAATTGTGCAACCATCTCAGTCAATTGTTCAAGCTGATTCGAAATTTCGAATTTTACAGTGTAGGCTAGGCTATTGCTGACAAAATGTCTGCTAACTGTTCCCCAGAAAAACTACCATATGGGAACCCAAACTGTCCTCCATTAGTTCTTCCAATTCCAGGAGAATCGCAATGGAGATCCTCCTGTTAAGCATGTTAAGTGGCGTATGGCCCAATTGCACAAGGACAATGGTTAGGCTGCTCATTGAGCTTGGCTCCTCCATCAATTTAGGCCTATCACATTGATCAACATATTCTTCCAGGCATTCATTATATAAAGGCCCCTTGAACGAGGCTGAATACTGGGGCAGAGTTGGAACCCGGAGTAATCTGGAGTAATCTGGGATTAGAGTGGCCTGATTGCTTTCCTTAATGAAGTGTGCTCACCGGAGCATCCCTGATTGCTGCTCTCCATTATTGAAATCAAGCACCATACTCCGGTGTTTTATGGCACAGGGACTACCCACTCAAGCAGTCCATCATAACTCCATATAATAAGGGCTTTTTGCTTCCCTCCCTAATTTTTATTGAGCAAATTCAAGTGGTAATTGCTCTGCAACAATCCACAGCATCTGAATCGATGTGATGTTTTGCTTATATGAAGCTATTCTGCAATTCGCAAGGGAACAATGTCGCCCAACCCACAATGTTCATGTAACATGAATGTTACACAATCGCAAAGAAATTGATTGCGGAATAAAGTCATAAACTGGCCATAATTCACCTCAGTCAGATTGGAATTCAACCTTTGCTCTCATGTTCTATCTGATATTCTCCATAGCAGTGTGGTATTTGCTGTGGATCGCAACAAGTAATGTGAATATGGGGTTAAATTATTACTTTTTAAGTGCTTCGAGATAATTTATCTTCTGAAATTGCTGAATCTCCAAGCACTTACAGAATGTGTGCAGTTAGGGTAAGGTGGGGGAAATCCGCCCCCCTTTTCACATATATTCCTTGCTCAGTCCCTCACCTTTATGAAAAATGAACATCTTATTTCAGGGAATGATGGAATATATACATCTGAACATATCTGGAAACTTACATGCTTTAATTCAACACCTTTGAGCCAACATCACCATTTGAATGTTCAACCTCAGGGGGCGGATTTGCCCCAGAAGTGTGGGGCAAATCCGCCCCCCTTGAGTTTTGGTTACAAATGACAAGAAACATTTGGCTTCTGAAGTAAATTCTATTCTTAAATTAAGCCCTGGCTCTTCTGGGTGTACTTACAAACATGTAAGGATCGTTTCACAATTTATGTGTGAGAATAAAAAAAGTTTGCATTTGGCATATTCAACAAACACTAAAACATGGCAAAAATGTTTAACTTCATCTCAATTAAAATCATAATCACAATTAGTGGAGCTTTATGACAAAATAGAGTGACGTACAAGACATATCTCGTGTTTGTATGTTTTTAACATGAGAATCAGAGGGGGCGGATTTACCCCATGGACAAGGGGCGGAATTGCCCCGACCACTAGAAATTATGAGGGTGGTATTTTCTAAATATGCATTTTATTGATTGGTGAAATCTCTTGCACATGTAAAGTCGTTGAATAAACATTGCTATTAATGACAATAAGTAATGTGTTTATACAACATGTACCTGTAAAACACCTCAGTTTTGAAAGTTTCAATTGCACATTGAAATTGCTTAGTGATGAGATGTATGTCTTCTTTCTCAGTTGTAGTCCAAACAAAACTATGTAGCAGCCTAATCTCTGTGTTTCAGTGGTCTCTAGACACATAAGCACTAATCTGCATGAGAAATATTTATTGTCATTTATATTTTGGGTCATGAGAGAACTTTTTCTCCTCAAGGGGGCGGATTTGCCCCAGGGGCGGATTTCCCCCACCTTACCCTACATGATTTCAACCGATTGACTATAAACTTTACTGAAGGTCTGCAATTTCTATGACCATTGCTGGAAAATTCTTGAAAAAAAAAATACATGCACATTGCCAATACCAGAATACTATACTCTTGAGATTCTGTATTTTCCTGGAGGCGTGCTGTATAATGGAGGCAACAGTTTCATTTAGGTCTTGTCTGGAACACTGTAAAATTTGAAATTTTGAGTCTGCTCAAACGATTGAGTGACATGGTTGCACAGTTTGTTTGAGCTAACATAGCTTGTTGTTTTGAGACTGAGTTATGATAATCTTTCCATTGCAATAACTTAAAACAACAAGCCATGTAAGCTCAAAGGAATTATGCAACCGTCTCACTAAATAATTTAAGCTGACTCAAAATTCTACAGTGGATAGGTGGTTATCATACGCTGTGAACATGTTTTTATGTGGTGTCCATGCACTGTCCAGAACATAGCCAATTTGGCAACGTTCATTGGGCCCACTGGCCATAGCAATTGCCTTTTTCCAGATTTCCCAGGTATATCAGTCGCACAATGGAGACAGGGGGCATCCAGAAAATTCCGGTTGGGGGGGGGGGGGGGGTCTATCGGGCTATCTCATAGGAAACACAAAGCTCGCGACATAACGTGACAGCACGCTGATAAAATTAACATGTAAAAATATAAAAGATTTTGGTCTGGTGGGGGGAGGATGCATTCCCCCGTCCCCCCCCCCCTGCGTCCGTCCCTGAATGGAGATGCATTAGGTGTATGACAAAACCAAGAAGTGACAGTTGCTGATTACTGGGAAGCTGCGGCATCAGAACTGTCAGTGCTCATGGACATGATGTAGCTGGTGATGGGAGAACTTCATGCAGCATCAGCACTGTTACAGCATCACTGTTACAGCAGCAGAAAATGGTGATGGATGCCTAATCTGACCATTGCCTGATTGCTTGAGTTAAGCCATTGCAGGCTTGCATGCAACAGATGAAGTGATTGTGGTCTTGTTGGTTTTGTTTCTAACAGCTTATTGTGGCTTCATGGATTTGTTCTCCACAATGGCTTTTGGTCTCAGGAGCATAAAAACATTCTGACATGGTTTGGTGTGGCATGTCATGGTTCTTATATACATGTTATCATTTGATTGCTCAATTGGTAAATGGGTTATATGTGGAGTCATTGTGGACTAATGACAAGGCTGATTGAGTAAGTTTGGGAAACTTTAACATGAGCTGACATGGTTCACCTCTATGAAAGTATGCTGAAAAAGTTTGTATTTATTAAATAAACTGATCACAGCTATTGCATTATGATATTAATATGCTCTGCTATGGACTCATTGGACTGTAGTACACCTGTCAAAGGTTCTCGAGACTTTGATCTGTATGGAACATGAAGATCTTAGTTCCTGTATAAATTAAAATTGCAAATGTAAAGTGAAAGTGAGAATTATGGAGCAAAAATGTATGTATTTAAGTCTCAATATAACATGTATAACTAGTAAACTAATTGCATGGTATTTATTTATCAGAGCCAGATAAATTCCACAGGTTGGTGTTTTATTGTTTGACTGCCCATATAATATGTACACTGGAAACTGGGCATCTTATCTTCCCTTCCTCTCTTCTTGACATTATTTCTCCAAGAGCTAATTCTGTAAACGTTCAGATTACATTGCTGTTTAGAGGGAGGAAAAAAAAGTCTGATATGTTTATTTGTGTTGCGGTGTCAGAGGTCTGTAAGTGGCGATACCCAAAACACTTGGTCAAAACAAAAATGTCAAGAATTTCTCAGGAACAAGATATTTATACAGGAAAAAGGGACAATTTAGGTTTGCCTGTCATGCTGATACTGCATGAAGGACAGTAGCTCCAAGAGAAACACATCAATATAAGGAAATTAAAAAATACCTATGATTGAGGAAATGGTTTATTCTTTTTTACCCTTCTGACATCATTTTGGCATTAATGTGATGTATTAGGTTTAATGTCTCCGACCTCCTATGAGCACGGCTGACTTAACAATTTACATCCTTGGCAGGCCTGATCAAGCTCGAATCTTTCTCTGCTCCCGTGGGAGCATTTACCAGTTCCATGCATGGTGCAACAACGTGGCAGCACTGTACATGCTGTACATGACTTCCTGTTTGATCAGAACATTGGCTTGGAGAAAGCAAATGCTTCAGAAAAAGTCAATTCATTTAAAATAAAATTGCTGTCAGCTATAGAAAACCACTTAGAACCGTGTATGTAGTCACTGGCGACAAAACCTCTGCGAAGTGTAACCTTGAAACATCTTTGCTTAATAGACTTGGAAGTTTCAAAATGAGTTGGCAAAAAAATTCTGTGTTGACATGGCCATAGGAGAATTTGTCTTACCTTGTCTTGTAAATTAGTATCCTACGATTTTTCCTGTTAGCCATTCCAAATAATATATATCCCATGATAATGTCCAGGAACTCTTCCATGTGGATAAATGGATGCTCAAATGCTCCAATTATAAATTCTTTGGCAATTAGTCCCTGGCTCTGTCACATATTCTTATGCTCTGACAAGGGGCCCTGTTACGAAATAGCAAGCTGGATTATCTTCTTTAGCATTGTTTGGCATTGACTGTTTGTTGTAATCACCTTTTTCGAACCTCAGCTCATTGGGGCTCATCAATTTAACTGTGAATTCCACTTGTATGGTTGTGGGACCATGCAGTGTGCAACAAATTTCACATGCTCCTAAATCAAGCGTTCCACAATTACCGTCACTGCCTATTGCGAAGTACCAATTTACGCCTGGGTTGAGTGAAGCAGTGGTTAAGGGAGGATCTTCTTAGTTCCTCCATCCTGTGACTGGGGTTTGAACCTGCGACCATGCACATGGCAGTTGAACAGTCATTACCTTAGCCCGTCGACCACCACACCCATTTATACACATTTGACAGTGCATTCAAAATTTAATATGTGCCTTCTGTGTCCAACAAAATCTTCTTGTGTCCAGGCATTTCCTGGAATGTAGCAATTCCATTCGCTTGAATTACGTAACCATGCATGGGCAACATGGTTTTACAGCTTGACCCTGTTGCTATGGAAACCATTTGTAATTTGGCGTAATCTGGTTCACACGAAAGTGAATTTTGTTGAGGCTGAGTGGCTTCATGAAGCATTTGGGCTGCAGAAAGGGACATGTTCAGAGGATGAATAAATTGGAAGGGAAGTTGCTTTGATAGGAAGTGATCATCTTCACAGGAATCGATGGCCCAAGAAACCCCGACATCTCCAATGGCGCCAAAATGCCGGAGAATTTTGGCGGGATCAATGCTGGCTGATCGTCTGCTCTGAAGTTCTCTGCAGCTTGTATCTGTGGGGGCTGTGTAGCAAATTTGTATAGTGCTTTGAAGAACTTTTCTCCTCAAATAGTAACATATACCCTCATATTTCTCAGTTGTCTGAGACTGAAGAGTAGCTCTTCTGACTCCTGTATATATACACAATGTATTCAATGTATATTGGCAGAATAATTTGACACTAAGACTCAGTAAGTGGGTAATCTCCTGTAGGTTCTCAGAATCTTCTATTTTCCATATAATCTGTTCAGTTCTATGAGATTTGTAACATTTAAGCCTTTGCGCGCCATTTCTGCTGCAGACAAATCGTCTGCTCTGTAAGTCGTCTGGCAGCTTTCTTTGCCTTTGGCTGCAGGCTGATCTCTCCATTCGTCTGGAAACTTATTACTTCAACTCACAAAACTCTGAGATTGTGTCTAAGAAGTATTGCGAAGAAATCTGTCGCCTTTACTGTATTGGCCCTGTACTTTTAGTCTGCAGAAAATATTCTTCCATAACTTTTGCGACTAGTTTGATGCACATGTGTAGAATATGTATGTATGTAATTCCTGCAATTGGGTCTTTTGTTTGGTTTCCATGCATACATGTAAACCCTGCGTTTCCAGGAAAATGTAAGTTGGTACACTGTACTAAATTCTAAGTAATTGCGTGCCTTGTTGCATGCTATAGTTCTGAAGTCTCACAAACTGAGAAATCTGCCAAATTACAATCCACTGAAATCTGCTTACATATTATTGTACATACATTACTGAATACTGAATAGTGAAAGGTATATTTCATTTTAATGATATTTCTCCTCTTTTCTGTTTCAGCCATGACCTGATGGTGATCTGTCGCCAGCTCAACATGGAGGAAGCTGTGGAGGAAATCATGCAACAGTTAGGAGGAGACGACCGGGGTAGAATCTCTTTTGATGAGTTTGTCCACTGCAGAATGAGGCTAATCACAGAAATAGAGCAAGAGAAATTAAGAGAAAGAGGCCTAATGGAATTATCGGGACACAAGGGAACGGCCACTGGCAGCAACTTCTCCTGGGGCAGTGGCCAGGGGGACAACGTGCTTGGTAAGTTTTAGTTTTGTATGACATCACTTGCAGATTGCAGTTGATAATACATTGTATCTTTAGAAGAGACAATTTACACCATAGACAGGGTCCCCACCGGACAGGGAAAATGGTGGAAAAAAATTCCCTGCAGGGAAAACTCAGGGAATTTGAAATTTGACCTGAAATTCAGGGAAAACACAGGGAATTTGGTTTTACATGTGGTTATGCGTGAAAAAAGCCCTCTATTTGAAGCAAAAATCCGTAAAAGTCATTGTTTTTGGTTTCCGATTAGCGACGATATTGCCGCGATAACACGACGCTAAGCCCGCATAAGGTCAGGGAAAATGTCCGATGAAACAGGGAAAATTCAGGGAAAATACAGGGAATTTGCTCGCCAAATTTCAGTGGGTACCCTGATAGAGCATGACATCATGAGGTCTAGTGGGCCTGTGGTTGTGATTGGTCAGTTGCCCCAGCTGTGACATGAGGCTGAGAGCATGACATCACGGCGATCACGCTTGCCCATCTGCCATCAAGCTTCAAATGCAAGCAAATATGAAATCGAAACAGATATGAATTACAAGGAATTTAACATTGTTTGATGCTGTTTTTATGTGTTTAAATCTTGTTGAAATTAAACCTACTCAAGGTTTGTTTCTTCAAGATAGATGTCTTCCAGAGACCAGTTGGTACCTCTACATGCTCTAAGAAGGTTGTGCCAGGAATTGCCAGGTGTATATGCAATGCCTTTGGCGAAAAAGTTATAGCTTAGCAATACTCGCTAATGTCATCTTACATCCATTATCAAGGGGCTCTTTGAAGATGCATTTCTCACATAATATTGTTAATATGTTTTGCTCAAGTATTAATGTGCAAGGTGATTATTATTGTGGTAAGTGTGATATTGTTCATTGCTGTTTTCGGAAGAGATAACTTCCACAAGTCAAGTATTATTCTGCCATTGTGACTTTTTTATTACCAGAAAAAGCCTCTTGTTCTGACTCCATTTCTTTACCCCGGGCTAGAATCCAAGGTTTTGCATGTTTTATATTTGGTTGGTAATTCAGCTAATTCAACTTCAGAGGGTGATGTCTCAAGAATGGATGCCTGACATTGTCTGTTCTTAGTATTAACAGATAAAAACTGTCTGCACTTGGTTAGAATCATATTAATTCTTTCGCTATGTGCCAGGAAAGAAACGCAGGAAGAACTACAAGTACAATGTTAAAACTGATAAATGAGGTAATTTTGGTCATTGTAACACTCAACTGAGTCTCGAGAAAACTTGTATCTATAAGCACTTTTACAATTTACACTCCATGTAATCAATGTGTAAAATGCTGATTTGATGTTTGCTTGAATTTGGAGCTTGATCCCAGATGAACAAGCGTGATGTCATGCTCTCAGCTTCATTTCACAGCTGGGGCAACTGACCTACATATTGTATCACCTGATCACTGGCTCATTAGACCTAATGACCCTGTCAGCATGCCTTGGCGGTCCAACATCGGCCCAGCGTCAGTCCGATGTCAGTAGCATCGGACCAGCTTCGGGCCGACGTTGGACCGCCGAGGAACGCTGATAGGGGATGTCATGCTACAGCATGTAAAGAGTCGAAACTGCAATTGTTATTCCACATGTTTGATGATGCTTCTATGTATCAATAACAAGTATTGTTTAAAATTTGAAGGATATTATTTTCATGGAATTGTGTGTACCTTTGCAATATGTGAATGTCTGACATTGTCTGCAATGGAATTTGAGAACCATACGTTCCTCAGAATACTTCCATATTCCATTATACTTCCAACACATTCCATTAGGATCATCCAACACATTTCATTGGGATCAGTTTACTCGTGTTACTCGGAGAGGTTGGCTTGCAGTATGACTAGCAGACAGCAGCAGCAGTACCCCAGATGCAAGCAGTGATGCATTTTGTGATGTACTCCCTATCCTCTCGAACAGTACATCCCAATGTATCTCAGCTGTACATAAGGGTCTCACGCATCACTGGTGCAACGTGATGTATTAATGTTACCTCTGCTGATGCAGCAATAATAGTTCCTGTATACCTGCAATTCTGTATGGAGCCTTGGTATCAGTAGATGGACATTTGTTAGGCACTTCAGCTATATAGATGCATGATAATAATTTTCAGTTTATCTGCTTTATATAAGTTGAAATATTAGTATGTAGTGTATATTATTGTAACTGACTAGAGCCCATCTACTTTTCTATCGTCATTTGTAAAGACTTCAGATGTTAACATTGCCACTTCAGATATCAAGTTTAAAGCCAATCTAGTGGTTCGTGTATATCATTGTATCAGGAGCTTCACACAATTGAACTTGAATTCAAGCTAAATCATGGTCAAAGATTGCTGCTCAAGCTCAGTCAGGTACAAGAGATATGTACTGTACTATGCAGTCTTACAGTGTACATTGTAATTGGCTTCCCTTGAAAGTATCAGCTCAAGAAACTTCAGTTGAAACTTAAGGAGTCATGCCTAGTTCTCATGGAGACGTAACAGAGGGTTCCTGTTGCGGCGCTTCTTGCTTTTCCAGGAAAGTGGGAGGTTCTTAAGCTAGATTCAACAATTCGGCGACGATATTTTCGTCTACGGCGCTTCTTAAACTTCCTCGCCAAAAGTTCCTAGAAGTCACATGACCCTATGGTGAGGCAAGAAGTTGCTTCACGAAAGATTCAACCGGTTGAATCTTTGCGAAGGAAGAAACCACGATGCAAGAGACCAGAAAGCCCCCCAAAATGATTGGGCGAAGTTAGAGACAGCTTGGGCGAAGTTAGAGACAGGTTGGGCGAAGTTAGAGACAGGTTGGGCGAGGCTACTTATCATTGAGTCAATGGAAATTCGGCGAAAAAAGAGAACAACTGGCCGACGCAAACAGGCTGTTTAAACGCCGAAACAGGCACTTGCTTCACCGTAAAATGTATTTGCTTGGGCGTAATTGAAGATTAGGATGAAGTAAGAGGATGCTAGGGCGAAGCAACAGCATGCTAGGGCGAAGAAAGAGACTCCTTGGGCGAATCTAGTTTAACATTGAAGCAATGGAACTGCGTCGAGGCTCCTGACAACTCGCCGACACAAGTCTCTTCTTGCCTCGTCCGTAATTACGAGCGATTCGGCGTAAAAAACGAGAGCCTCGTCGTAATAGGAACCATCAACGACGATTTAGAACCTCTAATTGATTATATAATTGTCCAAAAATGGCTTGAAACGCCGAAATTGGGCGAAACTTGACTTCCTGGAACCTCTACAACTTCGCCGTCACTTAACCACGCTCGTGAGACACAGGCATTAGCTGAAACTGAAGAGAGGGAGGACAGGGCTTGTCAGGCAGACACAGGTTGTAACGAACCTGAGGGAGTTTCAGTGCTCTGTTTCAAGTTGCTTAGAGTAACTTTCAGTTATCTTTAGTTGGGTTTAGTGACTTCAGTGCTTGTATTTCCGGATGTGTCAGATGAACATACATTTGAAGCTATGTTTGTCACTCCTGATGAATTTTATGTCGACATTCTCCTTTATAATGTGTGTACAGGATTTTCTGAAAAAAAATTTGACATATTCATACCTTTGTGATCAGCTGATGATGTAACATTGAGAAATGGTGTGATAAACCAGCAGAAATGGTGTGATAAACTGCATCAACCAACTTAAGAGCTTGGGTGCTTTAAAAACACCATGGTTATAGCCTTGTAAGCATGTTCATTGTTCAGACGTATACGATGTATTGTTTGTCAATGTTTGAGGTTTATGATTCAGAGTTTAAAGAATGTGTGCAGAATGTTTAATCAGTAAATATTTATTGATGGATGATCTTATTTTCCTGTCTCTTATGAAGTCTTTTTCTCTGCCTACCTTTGTGCTTCTTCCTGCTTCTCTGCCCTGCAGCCAGTGACCTTTGAAATTTGCGAATGAGTGGCTGCCACCTTTACGATTAGGGCTAATTCATCTGCCAGTTCAGCTGCTTAGAAATGGTCTCTTGGTCTGTCTGCTTGTGTTTGGGTCAGTTTAAATATGAGTTGCAGCAGCCAGGAAAGAGTCTGGGTACATTGGTACAATCCTGTAGGTCTGCAGATTACATGGGGTAGTTTGCTTTGTTATTTTGATGTTCTGCATAATTCTGTAGCTTCCCTTGACAGTTGGATCAGATTTATATTTATTTTGTTGGCCTGATATGCAATGTCACTCTGAATTGTATTTGATGGGAGGATCACTGCAGTAACTGGTACCTGATGATGTATGAGACTTTTAATCCATCACTATCCTTCAGTAGCCTTGAACAAGTGGGTGTTCCTAATTCTCACATCTTTGAAGTTTGAACCCAGTCTGATGACAGTGATGTAGGATAAATGATAAATGGAGGTATAATTTCATTGGCACTATAGATCCATATGATTTGGTTCACTGTATTTTGAAAAGCTTAAATTTTAACCCATTGTGATAAACTATGTTCATCTCTGAGTTTGCAACACCTTCCACCTTTGGCTGGCCATGTGGAGGTTGATTCATGGCTAACCAATGGTCTCAAAAAAGTATTTGCAAAAAAACTGACAAAAAAAACGTGAAAAAAAAAGAAGCTTAACTAGACACAGCTATTCAAATACCCTTTCTGCAAAGTTAGGGTAACCACAAGGTAACCTCAGCATGAGTTAGTTGCTTAGTTGTGGAACCATTTGCTCAGCTGATGAAATGAGTATGCTCTACCTATACTCTACCGTTAGCAGCATTCACTTACAGTATATAATATGGGGCAATTAGTTTCCAACTTTTCTTGATATCAGTGACTTTAATGTTGTTTGCTCTGAATTTTCTTGATATCAACCATTTAATGATATATTTAGACTAAATTTTCTTGATATCAGTTATTATAACGTTTTTTGTTCAGAATTTTCTTGATATCAATCATTTTAACAACGTATTTAGACAGATTTTTCTTTATGCTAATAACTTTAATGTTATTTGCTCTACATTTTCTTGCTATCAATCATTATAACAATATATTTGGACGGAATTTTTTTGACATCAGTAACTTTAATGTTTTGTTTTTTGCTCTACATTTCTTGGTATCAGAAACTTTAATGGTATTCCTTGACAGAGATATATGTGACTCCTGGATGTGCCAATCAAATTTCCACATTTTATTGAGCCAATATGGTTTTGGTGTGTGCCTTTTTTGTTGCAAACTTTTTGGTGTCTATTGTGGAAACCTTCTCCACCCCTCAGTGAGGCCCACAGCAGGTCCTGTCAGTGTTTCTGATCTGAAATATTAGGCAGCTTTCCGCAGCCGTTTGTAGTGCAGGTGATGTATAGATGGTTGGCCTCATCCTGCCACTGATGGCTGAGATAGGTGCTCCTTTGATATTGCTTCATGATGAAAGATTTGCACAACAGTAAAGCACGGCTGCATTTGATCTCTACCTGCTCTGGCAGTGCCCTGCCTACCTGGTTTGCTCCTGGGCTCAGCACTGGGCATAGCATGGGCATAGGTGTGTACATGTATACTTTCTTACCTGGATAGCTTCCTTGTCTGTTCCTGGTGTTTTCCTGGTCTGTTCCTGGTCTCCAGGCTGCATCCACCTGGTTTCCTTTTGGCCAGTTAGTTCATCTCACTTTTTTCCTGAACATTTGCAGTTTTTTTTCTGTGGTTGTGCTTCAGAACTGCTTCTCTGATGTTGCCTGGAAGATGGTCAAAGAGAGGCGCCATTAGTTGGTCTTTGTACATCAGTTTCTGCACCACTTGCCACAATCATGGTCATGCAGAAGGGATGCTGAAGTTGATGTTTCAAGTGCAAACCATTCATGCAAATAGATGCAAAGCCAGTGTGCAGCATTTGAAGAAGCTGAGTTCTGGATTATTGGGTACATGTACTCAGTACTCACTCGTTTGAGTGAAATGTCCAGAGACACTGAGGCCAACTTGGCAAATAGTACTGTCATATCAGCTGGTTCGGTAGCATCATAAGAAACGTATATACAGTGACTATACACCAGTGTAGAAAGTATTTGGTGTGAATTTGACCACACTGTCAGCAAGTTGAAAAGAGAAAAAAAGATTGTGATCCTGCACTTCAAAATTTATGAAATATGGAAATTACTGGGAATGAGATCATACCTTCACATAACAAATCTGTTCAAACACCTAAATGTTAAACCTAAAAAACATGGCGTACCATACCACATCATATATTGTGGTGTAAATGTATTGTCAACTTGTCAAACTTTCCTTGAAGAGCTATCTATATTGACATAATTCACAGCAATATGAATTGCAGAAACTGAGAAAGACAGGATGGCAAGATATTTGGAAGACAGGATGTCGTTATGTTTCATTGTTGGGTAGGAAGCTAAAATTGTTACATCACTTCCAGGGTTTCTTCTCAAGCTATTGAATTCTGCAGTTCTCGGAATATCTATATTTATAACTGTCTATTTTCGAATAGCTCTGCCTGAAACTGATTTCGTGGGGAAAAATATTATGCTGGAGATGCTTCAAATGTATTTTCGTCATACTCGAAGACAACCTTTTAAAATACATTGCTAAGTTGTCCTGTAGTCAAAAAAGGTTGCAGTCTTAAACATAGGCGTACGGCGCGCTCGATTTTTGGGGGGGGCGAGCGACATTTGCCCGAATTTCACGATCTAAATTTATAAACATTTCAAATTAAATTGCCTGGAAATCATTAATTTTCAGTCGTTTTTATTTAATCATCTGCCCGAATTTTTTTGCCTTTTTGCCCGAATCTTACTATTTCACAAACTCCGATACGCCTATGGTCTTAAAATAAAGCACAACACGGTCCTGGCCTGTCAATGGAATTGAGTAGAGTCTTAAGATGTTCCTAAGACTAAATTTGTTCCTGTAAATGTTGATAGTTTTTCGAAATATCTTACGCTGTAGATTAAAAATTTTGAGTCAACTTATATATGATTGAGTGAGATGGTTGCACAATACCTTTGAGCTAACACAGCTTGTTGTTTTCAGCTAAAATAATCTGTCCGTTATCATAACTTAAAGCAACAAGCTATGTCAGGTCAAAGGAATTGTGCAACCATCTCACTCAATCATTTAAGGAGACTCAAAATTTAGAATTTTAGCGTACTGAGGCTTTTGCTAGTAAATTAAAATTTACAGTGCATACGCTTCTTCCGGAATCTTGAATGTCTTAGCATGGTTCTGCCCAAAGAAATGCGGAATTGCCTGTCACAATTGGCCATGCAAAGTGATGGCAATGTATTTACAGCAGTCTTGGGTTGTATATTGATATTTTATGTGATTAGAGGAAGCCATCAGCTGGCTTAATCCGATCAGCCGTGAGATTGGCTGCTGAGGCTGCTGAGGCTAATGGATGCGGATGGGATGGGGATGGAAGGGATGCTAAGGGCATTGTTCTTGTCAACTCAAAGACATACAAAACATACATTTATTGACAATATACTCTGATATATGGAAATAGTAAAGAGGGCGGATTGATTAATTGATTGATTGATTGATTGATTGATGGATCTATAGATAGATTGATAGAGAGACCTACTGATTGCTTGGTTGATTAATTGATTGATTCATCAGATCTACTAAGGTACATTTTGTCTTAGTGAGCTCAGTTGTTAGCTCAGTTGCTAGCTCAAGTTGTTACTAATGTTAGCTCTGTTGTTAGCTCAAGTTGTAACTAATGTTAGCTCAGTTGTTAGCTCAAGTTGTTACTAATGTTAGCTCAGTTGTCAGATCAAGTTGTTACTAATGTTAGCTGAGTTGTTAGCTGAGTTGTTAGCTCAAGTTGTAACTAATGTTACTCAGTTGTTAGCTCAAGTTGTTACTAATGTTAGCTCTGTTGTTAGCTCAAGTTGTAACTAATGTTAGCTCAGTTGTTAGCTCAAGTTGTTACTAATGTTAGCTCAGTTGTCAGCTCAAGTTGTTACTAATGTTAGCTGAGTTGTTAGCTGAGTTGTTAGCTCAAGTTGTAACTAATGTTACTCAGTTGTTAGCTCAAGTTGTTACTAATGTTAGCTCTGTTGTTAGCTCAAGTTGTTACTAATGTTAGCTCAGTTGTTATTTCAAGTTGTTACTGATGTTAACTCGGTTGGTAGCTCAAGTTGTTACTAATGTTACTCAGTTGTCAGGTGAAGTTGTCACTAATGTTAGCTCAAGTTGTAACTAATGTTAGCTCAGTTGCTAGCTCAAGTTGTAACTAATATTAACTCTTGTTAGCTCAAATTGTTGCTAATGTTAGCTCAGTTGTTAGCTCAAGTTGTAGCTAATGTTAGCTCAGTTGTAGAGCTCAAGTTGTTACTGATGTTTACTCAGTTGGTAGCACTCTGGGCTTCTGATTGCTTGGTTCCTGGTTCGATTCCAGCTCTGGCCAGTTCAGTTAACCAGCTTAACCTATAATATTATATTTTGAAAGAAAATTTCAGTTACCAATCGCATCATTGTAGGCTATGCCCTCCTTCCTGGCCTAATTAACCAACTAGGATGAACAAAAATAAGGACATAAAGCCCTAATCATCCATCCTCGGGATTGAGTCATCTAAATGCCAACTACATCAAGTTGTCAGCTGGTTATGCTTGTTGAGAAATGAAACATCTGAGCCCTTCTGCATGTTCTGAGGTGCTAGTATTGCTTACTTGGGATTTGTGGATTTGTAGCAGAGGGCAATGGCCTGATAACGAGGCCAAAGGGCAGATGTATCATTCGTAACTCAATTATTCACAGCTGAAATGAATACAGGGCCAATCTGCAGGCAGCAGGGGATATGCTAATATTATTGGTCTCTTAGAAACCCAGAATCCCCTCATAGGATCCACTTCCAGAGCCTGTAGCAGCTATTGCATGGTCTTTGCTAAAAAAAATGAAAGACCCAAATCTATAGCACAACATAAATTCATTCCTTGGAAGTTTCAAAATCAGTAAAAAAAAAACACTTAGAAATATCACGATTCGCGGATTGGGGCGTCTTTCTCAAAACCGGATCCTTATAAACCAATCCCAAAAAAAAGGCTTGTATGTTTCACTCCAACGGTGAGTGGACCTCTGCAATTCCATGGCTTCACTCCAGAAAGGAGCACTGACCACTCTTGATGTGCTTTCTGGCCTGCTTTTGACTTGGGTGCATTTAGTTTGGCATTTAGAAGGCTGCAGAGCACCATGTCAGCTAAATGCAGTGCTGCCCAGCAACACCTAAGGCCTTTTTAGGGTTAGAGGACCCTGAGGAACTGCAGCTCCATTATGGACGTTTAGCTTAGCACTAGCCAGTGCTGAGTGGGCTGGGTTTTTGGGTGTGCTAATAGCCCTTGGTCACAGCCAGAATGATGGCCACCAACTTGTATGCTATTATTATGCCCTCCCTTGCCAGGTCCTGCCACCACCCCGGCCAATATTAATGGCGGATGTTCCTTTTATGTTCCGGCTGATGTCTGCCACTCGCTTCTTTCTTGAAGCTTGTAGTAGAGCCTGGAAGCATTATTATAGTGGATCATGAAAGGCATTGTAATTTTGGCTTATAGTTTATATAAATATTTGTTGTTTTATACTTTTTTGGGATCTGTCAATATCTTTCATTTTG
This sequence comes from Platynereis dumerilii, assembly GCA_026936325.1. Classification (NCBI taxonomy): domain Eukaryota; kingdom Metazoa; phylum Annelida; class Polychaeta; order Phyllodocida; family Nereididae; genus Platynereis; species Platynereis dumerilii. Next base: position 113,284,952 of record JAPTHN010000001.1, read on the forward strand.
AAACATCAGGTTTGTGGAAAACGTCACTGTAAAATTTAAAATTTCGAGTCTGCTTAAACAATTGAGTGAGATGGTTGCACAATTCCTTTGCGGTAACTTAGCTTGTTGTGCTAAGTTATGGCAACGGCCAGATTATCATAACTTAAAACAACAAGCTGTTTCAGCTTAAATGAATTGTGCAACCATCTCACTCAATCATTTAAGCTGTCTCAAAATTGTAATTTTACATAGTACAAAAACTTTGTGTGGAATACAAATATTTACACGTGCAATACTTCAATGTCACTGAGTTTCAGCCAAGATAGAGATATTTTGATGAGATTTCAAAAGTAAATGACCACATTATGCATATATTTGGTTATGACTGGCTTGTCTCAAGTTGTCTGAGAGCCTAAACCTTGATAGTTGTCTTATGCAGATTCCTTTTGCATTGCAATTGGGAACATCTTCTTGGAATACATCTGTAAATGTTCCTTTGATATATCTTTCTCTGAAATAGCTATATGATTGTGTTTCAGCAACATCTAAAGCCTCTTTACTGAATGTGTATACTGAGCTTTCCTTTTCTGTTTGTCTCCTGGTCCTCTCCTCTGTAGATGTACTTCTCAATCAATCCTATTTGTAATCAGTTTCCCTCTCTTTTGATGTGCTCAATGGTGTTTCATCATTTTGTGATATGGTTTCTGTATCACTGTTTGTCTCAATTCTCAGGATTGGACAAATTGAGCATATATCTTTCAGGAGCTTTATGGTGGTATATTTGAATAGATATGTAATTTTCCATTAGATTCACAAAGCTCTGCTTTAACAAATATATTATAATATCTTTCATAAGTGCGGTGTTTGCAAAATTCTGGAAGTAAGATAGATAAATAGATAGATATGGTAAGTGCAGCCTTCTAAGCCCAGTTCTGGGCACTCACGAAGGTTGATTGATGAGATGGGAGAGTGGGAGTCCTCAACATTTTTACACATTTACTCCATGTGAGGGATCTTTTACTTGCCCGGCACAGACAGTCAGACACTGAAACAAGGGGCCGCCACTTTAACATCTCATATGAACGACATCCTGAGTTGGTATTTTGCTCGTGAAGGTCCACTGAAAATTTTGGGTTCCCCGCTCGGGTTCGAACCAAAGAAGGCAGAGACCTTCAGCAGAGCAGGCGGGCACCTGAACCACCCTGCCGCCCAGTAGGGGTGTCACGAAACTTCGATACATCGTATATCGCGAAATTTGCTTTGAGATACACATATCGTATTATGGGCCTTATACCAAGATACACACTTTATTGAAGAAACAACAAAAAAACATCTCAAACTGAGTCAAACAGCTGTTATTCTTGTCACATTTTGCAAAGTTGTTTCCCTCCTGAATGGAGGTGTCTCATAAATAAGCGCCCCACAAATTTTATGCACTCTGAACATTACTGTCACCTCGTGGTAATGACATTTTTGTCTTCTGAAAATCATTTTTGCTGTCTGCAGCATATATCGTATCGAGTATCGTATCGTGACCTTGGTATCGAGGTATGTATTGTATCGTGGGGTAGGTGTATCGTTGCACCCCTGCCGCCCAGTAATGGTAATGGAACCACCTCAGAAGTGTCTGTCATCAATTATGACATAATTCCGGTATCAGGAACAAGCTTCTGAAATTTCTTTTTACAATTATCTCTCATATTGAATGGCCCTACTTCACCTGTTCTGTTCTCAAGATTTCATTAAATATTTGCTGCGTGCCAAATTAATACTTGAATCAGTAATGGAATTAAGAGAGAAATGTGGAGAGGCTGCATGGGAATTAATCAATTTCTCATTTGCAGGTTATTCAACTGATCCATGATCTGCTCACAACAAAATCCTGATGGTCTTGCAATCAATTTTCTGCAGAAATTAACCTTCACTCCTGATTTGCTGAGCTGGACCAGCATTGCTGCATCAGGAGAACTCAGACTTGAACATTGGACATTCTGCAGTCTGTCTGCAGCAGGGCACTTGTGTGGAGCCCAGCAACATTGTAATAAATGACAGATACAGAAAAAGATAGATACCGAAGGGCAAAAATAGATAGGAGGATAGATGGTTAGAAATATAGAGAGAAATATAGATAGATAGATAAAAAGATAGATAGATTGAGAATCGGAGTCTTGAGTCATAATTCAGGATAGGAGAGCTAAGGAGTTGGGAGTCGCTTTTCAGAAAGCCAAAGGAGTCGGGAGTCGGAGTCAGTTCCCTAACTACCCGACTCCGAAACCCTGCCTCCACTGTCAGTCAGGGCCACTTGCTAAAAACATCGAGGTCGCTGTTTTCATAGAGCTCAATGTTTTCATAGAGGTTACCTCTATGAATTCATCTACCTTGACAATTTTACTATTTTTTGGCACCTCAAGAAAAGCAATCAAACATTAAACACTTTTTTTTTGTTCCAGCATAAAAAGGAAGGGTTTAGCTCACTTTTCATCACATAAATAAACCACCCATAATGCATCTCTTCTGCAGATTTTACAGACTCCAGCTAGAGAAAGCCACATAGAAATTTTGATTTCCCGCGATGAAAAGTTTCCAAAACATGTATTCTTTCAGTTCATGCAAAAATATTTAGTGCAATCTTCATTTGATTTGTGCATGGGAGGAAATACTGCAAGGTAGATGGATTCATAGAGGTTACCTCTATAAATACATAGAGGGTCGATGAAAACATCTACCTCTATGCTTTTAGCAAGTGATCCTGACTGCTGTAGCTTCAATCTAATTCCTCAAGCTACAGCAGATTTATACTTGACTTCAATATTTCTCATATATTTTCCAAACGACGTTTACCCAGCTGCCCTGGATCCTGTGAGTGCCATGTGTCTGGCAGGCCCTTGGGCAGGCCCTTGGGCAGGGGTCGTTTGTAACCCATCAGCACTTGATGGTGATGCTGGTCAGTTGTGGATCGAGCAACATGCGTTTTATGGCCACTAAAAACACTGATGGGCGATACAGACCTTGCTCATGTTATCTCAATCTTCAACACACGTTGATGGCATATGGCAGTAGCACGTCAATGGCACATGGTGATGGCACAAGGCGATGGCACATGCTAATAACACATGCCAGTACACTTCAAGGTTTTAGAGAATCTAAAAGCCTCCTTTTCAACTTTTTGGTCTTCTGGAATCTAAATGCTTTTCTGAATTGAACAAAATTGCTGCTATATATTGTCATTATATATAATAGCAAAACAAAAGCAACTTCATCAGCAAAGCAGTGCAAAGACCCTGGTCAACAGATTCAACACTCAACCATGGAGGAAGGCACATCCTTGGGTTTAGGCAAGGCACAAACCTAAATAGCACCAACCAAGTAGCTGCAGGTAGCTGCTGCTAAGTCAGGCTCCAGGTATAGCCAACTTTACCAATCTAGTTAATCTACTAAATAACCATTTTTTGTACTGCACCAAATTTCTATTTGCTAGAAAATATCTCAGGTTTATTCTACACGTTGGCCTTACTTTCAACACTCGTTAAGCAGCAGTATGTGAAAACAAGAATAGATAGATAAGAAAACGAGAAAGAAAAGAGTTATTTGGGATGAAATTTATGCATTGCAGACAAGGTGAGAAATAAGGCAGGATGCAAAGGCACACCTGCAACTCAGGCTGCAGTGGAATCACACTGACTTCTGCTGAGCACAGATCTACTGCCTGGGGCTGGGCAACTGGCCAGACAATCTGGATATCATAACTAGCAAAATATAAAAAATTACAAGCAAAAAGGTGTAACTTTTTGTAAGTAGAGTGCTCCTATCTGAGAGCAAAGCGTTTTTTGTGGCGGTTATCATTAGCTGATATGGGGGGAGTCTGAAACGTCATTGTTTTGCTCTGATTTGCTGTTATCCAGTATTTTAGGAAGAAATATCAGCAAGAAAAATGACTGAACAAGAAATGACCTGTTGATGGGTGGGCTGGCCAGGTGTTAAGTTAGTTACTATCCTACACAATGTGTACATAACTGAACAACACTATTCTTGGCTGAGTTTCAGGACTTGTGATAGTTGGATGGATGACATTGTGTTAAAATGTTGCTAAAATGCCTTCAGAATATGATCTAGTTTCATTTGGAAAGATATATTGTTTGTGTCATATTTTAGAGCTTTTAAATTTTAAACTTCTGAACATGACTTTAATGACAAGTAGCTTTATCCTCCTGTCTGTATCTTAGTGATGTAACTCATATATAAAAGATTAAATCAACTTCCCTGCATTATATAAAACATAAAATCAACTTCCCTGCATTAGCATCTCAATAAGACTGTGAAAACAACAGGAAGCCCTCAAGGTTACCAAACTCATCTTGTTCGTTCTGAAAGTTTTTAAGAGGATGGATGACAGAAATGAAACAACATAATCTCCATTATTAATCCAAATCTGTCTAACTATCTATCTATCTATCTATCTATCTATTTATCTATGTTGTTATCTATCTTGCTCTCTATCTTACCATCTACCTTGCTATCTATTCTTGCTATAGATTTATCTATCTGCTATCTAGCTGTGTAAATGTGCTGCAATTATATTCTCAGTTTCGATAAGTGAACTTGATAATGATGAATGTTGGTTGGTTCATAGGGGTTGTGTTTTTCAGGTGATAAACTGTCTCAATATTTCTGGAATACTTGTCAGCTACTTTAGATGGTTTCTTTGGTTGGTAGGTGTAACTGGGTGTAGCAGCATCATTTGCATCTGCACGAGCATCTTGACATAGGCAGCAAGTAGCAGATGGATGAATGGTGGAAAGGTATCTGGAGATGATTCTCATGCTGCCTGGTGCACTTCAGAACTTTCCTGTAGTTGTGTTATTTCAACTTATTTGATGGAAAATTACTAATCAGAATAGTTGTTCAGAACTTATTCACCTGTGAATATAGGGTTTTGTACATACCAATAGCTAAATTTTGTTTATAAATTCTTTATAGCAAAATGTCATTCTTCAAGCAGGCCATGATATTGATACAGCTAGCTTTGGTATGGAAAAAGTTTGAAACAGTCTGGAAATAGTAGGGAATTTTGAAGTTGAGATTTTGTGGGAACCCTGTAATCTGTTAAGGATTGGTAGTGGCTAGTTGCAGAATCTATGGAAGGAATTCGGCAGACATTTAGCTGTGCCTATGTCATAATAATGATAATATCACAAGGGAGGTCTCCCCTCCAGAGCCAACAGCCTATATTAGCCGCTAAGCAAAGGCTACTTCATCTGCAAAGTAATGCAAAGACCCAGGTCAACAGATTTAACACCCAGCCATGGAGGAAGGCATTTCAAGGCAGGACACTTCAAAATTCTGTATATTTTACTTCGAGAGGGTTACAATTTCGTGGTTCCTCCAAGGGATAGCACAAATCTTCTGGTGAGTGATTATTTGCAAATGGTCAGTGAACTCAAAGAGCTTCTCTATTGCTACTCAGGCTGCTCAAGGCTCACCTGGCCAGGTACATGCAGTGTATGGGTCCATATGCTAAGAAAAGGCACACTCTTTAACCTGATCTAGCAATAGAGCTCAATAGCTACTGCATTCTCTGCAACTTGTCTGTCATTAGTGCTTAGAGCAAGCCTCAGCCAGGCAGATACCAATAATAACTGCCATTAGTTCATGGAATCCAGTTACTGTATGGACTTACTGAAACAAGTTAGGCCTACTATATAGACCAGCTGAGGTTGTGCTGTTGTTGGGCAGTTGAAGGCTTTTGCAAGATGAGCCTTCAGTTATTGTACATCAGTCATGTAACTCATGTTACGTCAGTTAGCATAACTCCTCACCCCAATCAGTCAAGTATTAACCCCCATTGCCCCCAGCGTGACCACTGACCTTCAGGTACCACAACAGCTACTGCCAAAATTGTGATTTACTGTTTAGTAATCACTCCAGCTTGTGGTGTTCAACCTCATACTGTTGAAAATATTGAAAAACAAAGTTTAGATTTATAATATATTCAGAAATCTATTAACAAAATATAAAATGGTATTCGATATGTTCATCTGAAATTATGTGAATCATACACGTTAGTGTGTTATTAACAAATCAAGGTCTATGGATGCAATAAATGTCACTTCATACAAGGCTTAAAATGGCTGCATATCCAAATCCAATATGTTGGTGTTATCTTCACCTTCTGTAGCAGTTACCAAGATATGCTGACATTATGCCGAATTGATATATGAGATAATTTTCCTAATCAAAACAATTAGTCACAATGGTGCAGTTGTCAGTGTGTTGTGAAGTCATCATGCCATGTTTTGGTGAGTTTCTTCTTTTGTTTCATAGCATGTGCTCTTGTTGATAATGGGATCTGTCTAACTTGCATTTTTCGGATTCATTTATTATGGAGAGTGGCAGGTTATCAGTGGGAATGAAACGTGACCAGGAATAAATGCATTTTGAGCATGGAGCTGATGAAAGCTTAATGAGGTGGACTGGCTGATAGGAAATAGCAATCCTTTTTGCAATGCTTGAAATCTTTTATCTTGTGCATCTGAACATTAGCATTTGCGGAGAGGCAGAAATGATTGAAAATGCAATTCAGAGTGGGCCAGAATGGGTCACTGCAAATGCTGAAATGGCAGCCAAAGCCAAAGGGACCTAACTCAAAGTGGATCCTACTCATTTTCTGCCTGCAAACTGCCTGCTCATCTGGGCGTACCTTTGACAGGTGGAAATGCATTGACTTGTGAAAGGAGTCAGGTTTCCAAACACAGGCAACATTGTGGTTTCTATTGAAATGAGCATTTTATGATTTCCTTTCAATCCTTTGCCTCACATCCAGGCAGAGATGCTCCACCTCATTGCTGAACATGCTGAAGAAATGTTGCTAAGGGACTTGGCAGACATACATTGTAGGTGACACAGGTGTGAGGAGCTCGAGCATATAAGGGGCCCAGAGTATTGACTGATATATGCAATATACATCATGTTTCATGTACATGTATAAATGTATTCCATGAAAGCATCATCAAACGTGCACTCTTTCTGCCTCATGCTCTGCTCAAGCACAACATGCAGAAGTAACTTTAAGGCATGCTGGAAGTGGGAGCAAGAGGTTTGCTTGGAGATATGATCAATAAGATAGATGTATCAATACATTGTAGATCTATCTATCTATCTATCTATCTATCTATCTATCTATCTATCTATCTATCTATCTATCTATCTATCTTGCTATCTATCTTGCTATCTGTCTATCTGTCAGTAACTAGAGGATCTATCATCTGCAGCCATAAGATCTATCTATCTGTCATGGACCAGAGCAGAAGTTCTGTTGTTGCTTTGTGGACCAGAAATGCTGTTCTCTTTGGCTGCTGTTTGGCAGCTTTGCGGGAGGGACTGTGACAAAGGACTGCTGACACCTTGTGACACTGGCTGCTCCGTGAGGCCATTCGCCATGAATAAATCGCAAGTGTCGCAGTCAATTTGCTACTGATAGGATCCCCGGGGGAGGGTGGCTGCCCTTGTGGGGTGCCTGCTGTGGGCCCCTTGCTTTGGTTGCAGGTCCCTTGCTTCTTGTATGGGCCCCCTTGCTACTGTCGGCACCCTCCGGCCCAGCCCACCCCTTCCCTGCAGTAAATAAACCTCCATGTCACAGACTAATTGCCCCCCTGCTCATGACTTGCTAAGCTTTTCTGCTTTCCTTGGTTTGTGTTTAGTAATATCACTGTAAGCAGTACCCCATAAGCAGTACCAGCCAAGCAGCTATAGCTGTAAAATCTAACCATCTGTACTTAAATGGCTCTTTTGAACCTGGAATGAGATCTATTCCTTTTTAATGGAGGTGTGTGTACACATCTCCATTTATGCAGTCACTTTGACAAAATGGAAAGTTTTGGCGGGAAATTTGAAATTTGAGCATTTTCGAAAGTCTTTTGAGCCCTGACTTGGCAATTTTGTTTGGAGAAGTTTGGAATCAAGAATGCACCTTAGCTTGATTATAGAGCAAGCATCTGACATGAGAATGAATGGCCGGCATATTGTTATTTGGCCGTGTCTTCGTTTTTATCTTGCTTGAATCTACTACGGGCAGCATCACACATTGTGTATTGGCCACTGTGCCTAAACTATTGCACTTGTATATATCAGTTCGGCAAAGGTCAAAATACGGCAGCGCTGCCGTTTAAGGCATCCCCGCTGCCGTTTAAGGCATCCCCGCTGCCGTTTAAGGCATCCCCGCTGCTGTTTGAGGCAACGGTTGCCGTATTGTGACCCTTTCAATGATAAAGGAGTAAAATAACACCAAAACAACTGCTCTAACATGTATCTTTGCTGTTGTTGCTATCAGAGAAGGTCAGAAGACCCTGATTCAATTCAGTTAATTAATAAAACATATAGGCCCTATAGAATGAAGGAACACAATGGCTTAACGCTAATGTGGGAAACCTTCTATCCAGAATAGGACTAAATACTATAGGCCTGACTGGACTATAGACGCATGAATCTAATACAAGGTGTTGGAGGAGTGTTACAGTAGTAAGCCTACAATTATTTCTTGCTGTAGTCTGAAGTTCTGAACCCCAGGGGGGTATTCACTAAGAAAGGGTGTATATGGTAGAGGCACTGCTAGATGGTTTAGGTTTTTTGGCCTGCTTTGATTAAAATTGTGGTATTTCAACAATGAATTTAATTCAATTCTGGTATCTAACATTCTAACCCCATATAAGAACTGGATTAAAAAGACTCATTCCAATGTTTTCAAAAGCATAAAATCTCTGTTCCTGTAGGATATCTATCCATAGATCTGCAAGACTTTAGGATCTGCACTTCAGCACGAACCAAGGCCATGGCGGATCCAGCCACGATAGTCTAGGGGCCCCGATGTTCAGCATTTTTTCTTGACACATTGCTACTACTAATCTTTAGGAATGGGCTAGAGAGCGGGAATCCTCAACATATTACACATTTACCCCATGTGAGGGAATCTTTTATTTGCCCAGCACAGACGCAGGCGCAAGTGGCCGCCAATTTAACATCTCATTCGAACAACATCCAACTGGGATTTTGCTTATGAAAATCCACTGAAAATTTCGGGTTCACCAACCAGAGTCAGAACCCATGCAGGCGAAGACCATCAGCGAAGTGGGCGGGTACTCCGGGTAGGTACCTTAACCACTCTGCCACCCAACTGCAATATGATTTGGAAATCTGACATAGCATTAAAAAAAAATATTAATTCAAATCAGCTGCAGTTGTATCCTGGGAAAAGCAGGCGAGAGTGTAGACATGGAGTAGTCATAACAAGGAAGGCACAGATGGAAAAGGCAGGAGTTACCAGGAGGTGGCAAAGTTAGATAGAGGCAGATGGAGGTATATACAGGGCGTCCAGCGGTCAGGGAAAAGTCAGGGAAAAGTGATATTTCTTCCAGGTCAGGGAAATGTCAGGGAATTTTGATTTGGGTCAGGGAAAAATGAAAAAATGCCAAAAGTCAGGGAAAAGTCAGGGAATTTTGAAATTATGATATTACGCGATGTCCAAAATTGCGCGACTAATCACCAAATACGCAATTAAAGGCTAAGAAAAGACATGAGGGAACAATCCCAAGATAAAAACTGGTCATATTGTACAATGAAATAGTTCCATATAATTATAGGACACTGAATAAATTTTGCATATTCAGTGAAATGTAACTAGTTGTATCCGATGATCCCAGACGAGGATGTAGATGTTTTGATTACTCAGAACCACTTGAATTGTCGCGGAAATATGGTCAGGGAATTTCACATTTTAGTCAGGGAAAAGTCAGTGAAAAGTCAGGGAATTTCGTTTTTCGAAACTGCTGGACACCCTGATATAGAAGCCAGGGACAGAGGAGGAAAGAGCCATTGGTGTGGACGAGAGCTCTACAGGGGAGGGGGGGGGGCAGAAAGAGAGAGGCAGAGACTCGAGAGTCAAAATCTGTTAGGACAAGGCAAAAATGAGCATGGGAGACAAAAGGTAGAATTCAGAAAGCAAGGAGGCTGTTGTCTTCTTCTTTTCTTCAGTCACCATTGAGAGGGGAATAGGCGTGGAGATAGAGGAGGTGACCAGAGCAGTATAGAACTATAGGTGGGGAGCAGAGATGAAGGCTGTGAGAGGTATTAAGAGCAGGCATAGTATTAAGAGTAGGAAAGAGGCAAGAGCTTCAGTAACATGCAAAGGCCTATATAAGGAGGACGCAAGAGCTCGGGAAGAGGTTAAAAGAAGGTAGCGAAGGACTAGGCATGGGTGGAGGACTGGATGAGGCAATAAACAGGAAAGTCGCAGGGGAAGGTCTGGAGGAGAGGAGAGAAAAGCTGTTTGGAAACCTAGGAGGGGTTCTCATTGCTAAAAATTACGCCCAGACCCAATAACGGAGTTGAGGTGAACCAAAAAGAGGATCCTTAACTAGGGAAAATTCACCCTCGAAGAGGCATACATTTAATTGAAGTTCATTTAAAATAATTATTTCAATACTTTCTATAAATTAGTATATTCTTTATTGCCATATATGGCCTTCTGAAAGGGACTTTATTGCGAATTTTTGGATACCAGAAATATTGGACCAGGTCTAGGAACATTCAGACTTCATTTTGGGACCCTCAGTTACGGAAAATGACCCCTTGAAGAGGCGTTTTTCTGCCGAGTGCTCATAGGTGTAGATAAACATACAGTACTAAGAAGCCCCCCCCCCCCCCCAGGGGGGAAAGAGGCAAAAAACAGGAGGCAGCAAGAGACTCAAATTTTCAAGATTGTTAGCCTTTTTCGGGAGTTGATGCCATGCCATTTGTTTCAGTCCCTATTATTTTTTTTCTAAATTTTCTATAATTCCATGATTATTTATTAAAATTCATTTCAGTGACTATATATCATGGACTGCCTTTCACGCAATATCAGGAATATATTGCTGAGAATGCCTCTAAAGCTTTCTGGATATGATTGCTTTTTGGCATCCAAAAGTCGCATCCAGACCCCCTTCCTCATTGTGCCTCCATCTTTAAAAATCGTAGCTAAGCCCCTGATAATTCTTGTCATTTCAGTATGATTTTTTCTCACCATATCCATTGATATTATTCAAGTCGTTGTGTGATTACCAGATTCAAACAGCCAAACTAGCAATCAGACATCAAATTTGCTAGGTTGTACTAAAAAAACAGCAAGAATTCAAAAATGCTTGGATAAATTTTCATTTTCCTTGGATAGATTTCAAGAAATATATATTGACTCAAGGTGGCAGCAAAAACGTCATCCCCGATCATTAGCGCCACCTGCCGAGAAACGTTTGAATTACGGAGATGCCGAATATGGCATCTCCGCGATGCTGTATAAGGCAACGGTTGCCGAAAATGGCATCGGGGGATGCCTTATGAGGCAGCGTTTCCGTATTTTGACGTTTGCCGAACTGATATGATATATGGCGCATGAATGGGCCTTGTAGAATGTATGTGTCTTTTGGTGTTCATATTTAAGCAATTGGTAAAGTTTTTGTAAAATATTGGAAATTAAAAATAATAATTTTTTTTCCTTTCCGGAACAGAACTCCGAAACAATTGTACCTATGAACATGAAAATCTGCCATATTATGCGTTATATACTCTAAATGTGCCTTTTGGAGGTCTTACTGCTCTTAGAAAAATTAGTAAGAGCAAATACAGCAAAAATTAGAAAACAATGTTATTTTTTCAATGCTCCATGATTCCGTCGATTTTGGAGTTAGACCTCTGAAATTTTGCATTTAGGTGTCTAAGTTATACTTGTTTAAATGACTAAACTCATTTGGAGGTCAAATCCTTTGAAGTTTTCATAAAAACCAAAAAACTCGAAAAATATTGGGATTTCTGATATTTTTCTTAAATTTTGATTTCTCACAAATTAACGGTAATGAATAAATTGGTAACCTCAAAAATTATTTTAGTTTTAAAAACATATTAGTAACTTTTACAGCCATGTATACTTTAGTGTAAATTTTGTGTTGGAACTCAGTTTTGCAGAGCCAGTGTCAGAGCCCATTGGATTTTAATGGATGTAGGTAACTGTTATACCTATATCCACTATCCAGTGTTCCATACTGAGACAGTGAATTCTATTAGTGGATACAGTATGTCTTACTCTAAGATTCCCAGTCTTCTCATTGTTTATCATATCATATTCACCAAAATACTTTATAATAATAAATGAATATGCAGCTCCTTCCACAAAAAGGAGGTTTTACCTGGCAGATCACACGCATTTCCATGCATCATATTAAAGCTCTTTTCAAGTTCTTTTATGGAATGTATTCTTTTTCCATATCGCATCTGCCACATGGTCATTTTGTGGCTTGAAAATGGATTATTTGTAAAATTCTGAAATTTAGCACACAATATATTAACAACACCTGGTACTGGCACTCATATCAGGGAAATAGTCAATTTCGGGGCATATGAACTTCAACTTAGGACACTACGCCACCTCCATTTTGAACCCCCGGGTTCTTGTTATTTTGCTATATCTGGATTCTAAACATTATTAGCTATTCACTTATAACAAACATGTATCAATTTGTCCCTTAAAAATACCTTTTTAGATGAGTTAAAGTTAAAATTCCACTGAGAAACTGGAGTTTATGGTGTGTGCTGCAACCATGGTTCATTTCAAGAAGCAGAGTGGAGCTAACCACATGACAAAAAACATCTGGTCTGGGGCCCCCAAAAGGGGTAGCAGAATTGGTCCACTAGAGCAGGTTTGTCACATAATAGGACACAGTGCCTTGAATCAAATTCTTTTAGTGAATCTTTTAACTCATGACATTTACTGACCCAAGATACTGTTTTAAGAGTTCACATCAATGAAACCACACACCCAAATGTGTATGTTGACAAGTAATTAAACTGTAAATTCCCAAATGTATTGCTTTCCACTACAGCATGTTTCTGCCATACTCCTCAGCAGTGGTTTCTGCATGATCTGGCAATGTGATCTTTTATTTCTAATTGTTAAAACCCCCACATGGCACCCCTGACTCATCAGCCAAGGTGTTGACATTCTTTTAAAACCACAATTCCACTGAACCTATTCTGTGCCTATGGGGTTACACCATGTATAGCTGCTTGGCTGGTACTGCTTATGGGGTACTGCTGTAAGGCATAATGTATAGGGCTCTCCATGTGGGCTCGGATGTACAAAGGTTATCAATGACATTAATATTTTTCATAGTGGGTGTCTGCATGGGCACTGATAAAAAGGTTGTTGGTGTAAGTGTTCTGACGAAACAGCATTGAATTGGCTGAGGATTGTGTGTTTTGAAATTTGTAAATTGAAATCCAATCAGCAAGAAAATGGAACTGAATTAGAAAATATATAAATGTTATGTATTGAGCAAAATGTCTTGAGATGTCAGTATAATGCTGTAAACATGATTAATATGCAACAGCAGCCCACAAACATTATTGATTTATTATCTCATTTAGATGGGGTTTCTGTTTATTGGTCTAGCATATTTTATCCATGAAATATGACATCGCTTCAAAGAAATGTAGGCCTATGTCAGAGGCAGAGAAAGCTCAAACTGGCAAAGCATACATGTTTCCAAGATGCACACACAAGCAATGCTGAAGTTCCATGGTGAACCTGCGCGAGCGTACAGCTGCTCTCACCAGGCCAAACTGCTTGATCACTAGCCTAAGAAATCCAGAATTTCAAAAAGTGTATTGGAAAGTATTGCAAAATTGCTAAGGACGACGAGCATTTGTTGATGCAGTGCATGATGTTCATCACAACACTCATGTATACAATTATAAAAATGCCCAATAACAATATCTGGCATTATCTGCAGATTGCAGTGGAATGGCTGTGAAAAAGAAAACCTGTCAAAAACCCTTGATGAAAAAAATCAGTTTTAAAAACAGTTTCAAAAGCAAATTTGGTGAGTGAGGGAAAAAAGGTGTACAACTTGCAACTTAGGGAGACCATTTATTTTGGAGGTTTTTAAAAAAATAAATAAATTTTTGTCCAGTTTTGGTGAAATAAATAAACTCTTTCTGGGCAGTCTTGTAAATAATTTCTGGTGGGAGTATTTCTTAAGAAGGTGATGCTTGATTTAGGAACAAATATTCGGGGACTTGCTGTACGTAAAATAAATGATTACGGCTGGTGTCACCGTGAAATAAATAATTTGCCACGAAGGAAAACTCACCCCCCCCCCTGATAATTAAATGGTCACCAGCTTACAAAAAAGAAGAAGAAAATACAATGAGATACAAAAGAGAAAGAAAGAAATGACAATGTCACTTTTCTTATTTTCAGGAGTGCGGACTTTATCCGACATCAGAAACCTGGACGTGGAATCTCACAACCTCTACAAGATGATGGAGAGCCATGATGCGGAAGCACTGCAGCGGATGATCGAAGTGGCCGACCGGATACAAGGGGAACAAGGGGGATGCAACTTCTTGGATGTGGCCAATTCTGTGAGTAGACAAATTAATTTGCAAAATGTTCTATAATTTGAAGAAAGATGGTCATAGTCTTGTTGTTATGTGATCTATGGATAATTGGATATGCTTGACTCATTGAGGGTTGGAAAAAATAAAACATAACATACATTTATTGGTCACATATGTGAAATTTGGTGGCTCTGACATCCAAAAATTCAGGAAATTTAAAAATAGAGACAAATTGAATTTTTGCATCAAGATACCTTGATGGAGTTCCGAGTATATACTGACAGATCTTTATTGACTTTCATAGATCTTGAGTTGTCATTATTTTGGATAATGTTCAAAGTGAAACTGGAAAAAGTATAATATTTATGTGCCAAAACATGATTAAGAAGTGGACCGCTCGGCGCAAAAAGGGACTTCAATGGCACTATGTCCCTTTTTGCGCCGAGCAGCCGAAGTATTGACTGTATTGTGATTCTCCTTATAATTACAATATGATTTTCACTTCCTTAAAATGACCTTACATTTTGCAATTATGGTGACCTTTGAGATTAGTGAATAGCAAGGACAAGATAGCTGGATAGAGTCACTTCACAGGTCAATTAATCAGCCTGATGACCTTGTGTTTGCTATGTGCATGACATGGGAACCTGCCAGCTGCTCCAGCTCTATTCTTCTGCATGTTCTGACTCTGCATCTCAATGCATCTCAATGCAGGGCATGTCCTATTCAAATATTCTTGGGGGAGGGGTGTTTTAAATTGAAAAAAAAAAAACTCATCAATTACACTGGTGCTAACTGAATGGCGTATTTATGAAGTATATGATTGAACCTTTTCCATCAGGAATACACCTCGACCTTTACTACTATTTATCGCTGCTAGGAGCAGTGATGTTCTTTTTACCCGGCCTCCAGTGACGGGGAAAAGGCCGCGTCTCACTTCCGCCTCTCAATGTGCCTATGAATGTGTTGACACATCGCTCAAACGTTTTCCCAAGTGGTTCGGGCAAAATCCGCCAGGGGCCGCTAAAAGCGAGTAGTTACGGCGATTTCCGCTAGGGTGTTTAAGGGCGTTTTCGCTTGAGTTACTCTACTGGTTCGAGTGCACCTGGTGTCTTCGGGCGTTTTTCGATTGTGACATGCGGTACTCCAGTGCACTGTGTGTCTTCCGTTCAGAGCAATAATAAATTGAATGCTAAGGTGCTAAGATAACAAAAGTACATGCATGAATGAACCAAGGAGGCCACCATTTAATATCTACTAAGAAATGATGATAGATACATAGATAGATAGATACATAGATAGATAGATAGGATAAGGGGGTGACCATTTAATATCTACTAAGGAATAGATACATAGATACAAAGATGCATAGATAGATACGTAGATAGATACCCCCGGGGACATGGGGCCCCCGCGGACATGGGGACTTACCCCCTTGGACATGGGGACTTACCCCCGCGGACATGGGGACTTACCCCCTTGGACATGGGGACTTACCCCCTCGGACATGGGGACTTACCCCCTCGGACATGGGGACTTACCCCCGCGGACATGGGGATTACCCCCGCGGACATGGGGACCTACCCCCTCGGACATGGGGACTAACCCCCGCGGACATGGGGGCTTACCCCCGCGGACATGGGGACTTATCCCCGCGGACATGGGGACTAACCCCCGCGGACATGGGTACTTTCCCCCGCGTACATGGGGACTTACCCCCTAGGACATGGGGACTTTCCCCCCTCGGACATGGGGACTTACCCCCGCGGACATGGGGACTTACCCCCTCGGACATGGGTACTTACCCCCGCGGACATGGGGACTTACCCCCGCGGACATGGGGACTTACCCCCGCGGACATGGGGACTTACCCCCTCGGACATGGGGACTTACCCCCTCGGACATGGGTACTTACCCCCGCGGACATGGGGACTTACCCCCTCGGACATGGGGACTTACCCTCGCGGACATGGGGACTTACCCCCGCGGACATGGGGACTTACCCCCGTGGACATGGGGACTTACCCCCGCGGACATTGGGACTTACCCTTACCCCCGCGGACATGGGGACTTACCCCCGCGGACATGGGGACTTACCCCCGCGGACATGGGGACTTACCCCCGCGGACATGGGGACTTACCCCCTCGGACATGGGGACTTACCCCCTCGGACATGGGGACTTACCCCGCGGACATGGGGACTTACCCCCTCGGACATGGGGACTTACCCCCGCGGACATGGGGACTTACCCCCTCGGACATGGGGACTTACCCCCGCGGACATGGGGACTTACCCCCGCGGACATGGGGACTTACCCCCTCGGACATGGGGACTTACCCCCTCGGACATGGGGACTTACCCCGCGGACATGGGGACTTACCCCGCGGACATGGGGACTTACCCTCGCGGACATGGAGACTTACCCTCTCGGACATGGGGACACCCCCTCGGACATGGGGACTTCCCCGCGGACATGGGGACTTACCCCCTCGGACATGGGGACTTACCCCCTCGGACATGGGGACTTACCCCCGCGGACATGGGGACTTACCCCCGCGGACATGGGGACTTACCCCCGCGGACATGGGGACTTACCCCCTCGGACTTTGGGACTTACCCTTGGACATGGGGACTTACCCCCTCGGACATGGGGACTTACCCTCGCGGACATGGGGACTTACCCCCGCGGACATGGGGACTTACCCCCTCGGACATGGGGACTTACCCCTCGGACATGGGGACTTACCCCCGCGGACATGGGGACTTACCCCCGCGGACATGGGGACTTACCCCTGCCGACATGGGGACTTACCCCCTCGGACATGGGGACTTACCCCCGCGCACATGGGGACTTACCCCCGCGCACATGGGGACTTACCCCCGCGCACATGGGGACTTACCCCCGCGCACATATGGAATTACCCCCGCGGACATGGTGACTTACCCCTGCGGACATTGGGACTTACCCCCGCGGACATGGGGACTTACCCCCGCGGACATGGGGACTTACCCCCTCGGACATGGGGACTTACCCCCTCGGACATGGGTACTTACCCCCGCGGACATGGGGACTTACCCTCGCGGACATGGAGACTTACCCCCTCGGACATGGGGACACCCCCTCGGACATGGGGACTTCCCCGCGGACATGGGGACTTGCCCCCTCGGACATGGGGACTTACCCCCGCGGACATGGGGACTTACCCCCTCGGACATGGGGACTTACCCCCGCGGACATGGGGACTTACCCCCGCGGACATGGGGACTTACCCCCTCGGACATGGGGACTTACCCCCTCGGACATGGGGACTTACCCCGCGGACATGGGGACTTACCCCGCGGACATGGGGACTTACCCTCGCGGACATGGAGACTTACCCTCTCGGACATGGGGACACCCCCTCGGACATGGGGACTTCCCCGCGGACATGGGGACTTACCCCCTCGGACATGGGGACTTACCCCCTCGGACATGGGGACTTACCCCCGCGGACATGGGGACTTACCCCCGCGGACATAGGGACTTACCCCCTCGGACATGGGGACTTACCCCCGCGGACATGGGGACTTACCCCCTCGGACTTTGGGACTTACCCTTGCGGACATGGGGACTTACCCCCTCGGACATGGGGACTTACCCTCGCGGACATGGGGACTTACCCCCGCGGACATTGGGACTTACCCTCTCGGACATGGGGACTTACCCTTACCCCTGCGGACATGGGGACTTACCCCCGCGGACATGGGGACTTACCCCCGTGGACATGGGGACTTACCCCCGCGGACATTGGGACTTACCCTTACCCCCGCGGACATGGGGACTTACCCCCGCGGACATGGGGACTTACCCCTCGGACATGGGGACTTACCCCTCGGACATGGGGACTTACCCCCGCGGACATGGGGACTTACCCCCGCGGACATGGGGACTTACCCCTGCGGACATGGGGACTTACCCCCGCGGACATGGGGACTTACCCCCGCGCACATGGGGACTTACCCCCGCGCACATGGGGACTTACCCCCGCGCACATGGGGACTTACCCCCGCGCACATATGGAATTACCCCCGCGGACATGGTGACTTACCCCCGCGGACATTGGGACTTACCCCCGCGGACATGGGGACTTACCCCCGCGGACATGGGGACTTACCCCCTCGGACATGGGGACTTACCCCCGCGGACATGGGGACTTACCCCCGCGGACATGGGGACTTACCCTCGCGGACATGGGGACTTACCCCCTCGGACATGGGGACACCCCCTCGGACATGGGGACTTCCCCGCGGACATGGGGACTTACCCCCTCGGACATGGGGACTTACCCCCTCGGACATGGGGACTTACCCCCGCGGACATGGGGACTTACCCCCACGGACATGGGGACTATGTATAGCAATGCTAGCAGCGATATATGTGTGCATCTCATGCACTCCATTCTAGTTATACCACTGTTTGCTTTTTCTGGCCAATCAGAAGCCAGGATTTCGCTCTGATATAATGCATATCACAGCTCATACACCTGACCATGATATTGCATGCTTGGCTGACTACAAGTTGACAAAATTGAAGGAAACACAGAAACAAAACTGACCAACAAAGGATTAAAACTGAACAACACAGACAGTAAACAAGGAAGAAGATTGTATCAAGTGTAACTGACTGGTCTCAATAAAAAGACTGTATTCACTCTTTTTTTTACCAATATCTGAAATAATGATCAAATTTAAGGTCACTTGATAAAATAGTTCATGTTGGATAGACAAGCTGCAAAAAAAATAGCGGTGCAGCAGACCAACAATTTGGCCCCATTTGGCAAGCTCAAAGAATTATTTTTCTTCTTAATTCGGGGGCTGCCGCCCCCGAACCCCTGCTTATTCTTCTTTCAGGGCTGCCGCCCCCGAACCCCTGCTCCTTGCTTTCTATTATTTTTCTAATGTATTTTGTAACTTCAAAATAAAATTTGCTCAGCGACTGTAATAATCAGCCTCACCAAAGAGACCTTGGCTGAGAGGGCTGCACTATCGACCTACCTATCTATCTATCCATCTATCAATCTATCTGTCTATCTATCTATCTATCTATAAAATTAATCTATGAAATTAATGTATTGTGTTATTTCTATCTATCTATCTATCTTTCTATCTATCTTTCCATCGATCTTTCTATCTACAAAATTAATGTATTGTATTATTTCCTGAGAACAAAGAATTCTGACCTGTTGCCTTCAGGGCTGCCAACCTTCAAATGAACTGAGGAACATGAATGTGAAACAAATACAATGAAATGTTGTCAAACAAGAAGGATTGAAGGCAAACAAAGGGATTTAAATTAATTTGTTTTGTACTTAGTGGTATAAGTTAGATAACACCCTTGTTTGTGACAATATGCAATAATCCTCGGGCTAAAGCCCTCGGATATTATGCATATTGTCACAAACGAGGGGCGTCGAGGGCGTTATCTATTACTTGTTCAATTACAACGCAAATTCCAAATCCACGATAAGACTGATTTTACACCGGTATGTACAATTTTGTAGAGTATGCATTTAGTAATTGGCCTCAGTAATGATTCATTATATAGCAGTATTATTAGGAAGGTATTTGTCCAACACTTATGAGGAGATTCCTGAAGGACAAGACTATTTCCATTGTTATTAGTGACACACCTGATAGGCATTGTATGAATGTGTATTTTGCTGCAGTAATTAGTATGTTATCTGTTCAATGAAAGAGACAATGCCCCAGGATGTGTGTTCACTTGGTGTTATTACAGCTGCTTGCAGCCTGTATTACAGGAGGCATTTTCGGTAAGCCTCTGACCATATAGGAGGTCGCACTATTTCACCTATCCCTTTGAAACTTAGTATACAGTCTCAATATAATTTTATCTTGCTTCCATCAACTTTTGGTAAACTTCTGAGACATTAAACTTTTTATTTACGAAACTAAAATGTTCGTTTTTGGTGCGAATTTCAAATGACCAGAGCCTGCTCTGCAGTGAAACCAGCACCAACAGCAGCAGTCACAACCAGTGTTTACAGATTCAATAGAAAGAATGAAGGAAGGGATGGAAGGAAGTAAGGAATGAAGGAAGGAAAAGAGGAAGAAAAAAGGAAGGCAAAAAGAGAGGGGAAGGGAGGGAAGGGGGATATACATGTAGATAGATAGATGTATAGATAGATAGATAGATAGCTAGATAGATAGATACTAAGTCCATCTACAAGCAGCTGTTAAAGTGCTTGCACGTTATTTTTACATTGTATAGTAATTTGATGTTTTATAATATGATGTTTTACAATGAGGGTAATGAGGCAGCAATTGTGAAGATTTGGATCCAAATAATTCTTTCTGGACATTTCATTAAGGGAATTTGATGGTGTTTTTTTATAACCCTGATTTTAGGGCTACTTAGCGAAACTTAGAAATCTTATTAAACTTTTTGTGGCCATTGATCATTTATTCAAGGCTTGTCGATTGGGAAACAGCCAAACTGATGAGGAAAAAAGTTCTTTGCTAGTGTAATGATTGCGTCACTGTGGGACAATGGGTGTCACAAAATGCCTGTGTTATCAAGACCTTGAATGCTATCTGTACACATTATAGCTGATGATGGGAGTTGCAAAGACACTGAATAGCCCTGAAAACCTCACATTTGAGGAAAAAATGCACCCTGTTCTGTGATTTGGTTGGAAGACCTTGCTATTTGCCAACAGCCCTGGGCTTACATGTGTACTCACGGCTTTGTCACACAGACCCACACAATTAGCATTACTTGTGGACACCCCAGGCACTGCAACTACACTCAAATATACATACACATGGATTGCCCCAGGCGCTTCCTTCCATTGAAGTGAGATGCTTCCAATGTGTGGTGGATGGACATGAGTTGACTCAACGCCAGGTGGCTCACTGGCTGATGCCATATGCCAGTGTCGTCCTCTGGTGTAAGTGGCAAAGGCCTGTGAGATCTCAAGAACAGGCTTCTTATCTGCTGCTGATTGTCAGTCGTCTGCTTCATAATTTCATAATTCTGAAATTTCTTAAAGATTAAACAATATTAAAATTTCTCTCTCTCCTTTAATATTGAGTTGTGTTTAAAATGTCACTTGATGGAATAATAATGGGCTGTTTATACTTTAAGAGCAATTTCAGTTTAAAGACCTCAGTAAACCTTCGTGATCCTGGGGTAATTCTGGTCCTGCAAACATGCGCAAGAAAATCCCATAAACAAAGATAAATTCTGTTGGAGGTAGGCAGTATGAGTTGCTAACGACAAATGAATGCTCGTTTAAATTTTCCTGGAAGCGCTTCCATGGGAATTTCTGTGCAACTCCTGACCGTGTACTAAACAAGAAAATTTTTTCAAAAAAAAAAATAGAGGCGATTTTTAAAAGTAAATTCAGCTTTTTCATATTTCACCCCATCTACATTTAACTTCGGCCCGATCCCGCAAAAAGCGTCCTGTTCCGCAACTGCTCATCCGCGTTTTACTACGAAATCTCGGCTTATCCCGCAAATTAGGCCCGTCCGCATTTTACTACGACGCTGACCACCCGTTCTGATGACGAAGTTTCACAGGCTGATTCTTAAATCTTAGAAGAAGCCTCCTGTCGGGAGGCCTGTGGCCATCTATACAGAGGCGAGTGGCTCTAAATAGAGTAACAAAGAACATATCAGCGAAGGGCTGATGCATCGCCTCTAAAAAATTCTTAACTTCAGTAGGCGGGAGATTTTGAAAAGAAAAATACTGTATGTCTCATTTGAAAAAAAAAATCAGGGTTGATACTGGTCAGGAAAAAGTCAAGGAAATTTGAAAAACGCTCAGGGATATCTGTAATTTTGTGAAAAGTCAGGGAAATCTGACCAAGGTCTGGGAATTAAGCAAAAGGCACATGTCGACATGAATGGCAAATATTGTGTGATAACCAGTGGCGGAGCTATGGGGGGGCCTGGGGGGGCCAGGGCCCCCCCAAATGGATAAGTGGCCCCCCCACCGGCCCCCCCATTTGAGATTTGAAAATTTGAAAAAATTATCGGAGAAGCAATAGTCGCTGGAACACGTCCATCTAAATTTGTGGCCTTCGCTGGCGCTCACTTAAATATACCCAATTTTCTCTAGAATGATATAGTTGCCCTTTGAAAAGTTCTGAAGTATTTGATAATTTGTGATTTCCTTATTTGAATATATCTAGCAATATGCGTACTACAGGCAAACCTTTTAGGGGATGATCGACACTTTCCCGAATATCAGGATCTAGATTTAATAATATTCCAAAAGAAATCTCTTCGAAACTATTGATTCTTAATTGTGTTTATTAACTTTATTTAATTATCTGCCCGAATTGTTTTGCCTTTTTGCCCAAATCTTAGTGTTTCCCAAACTTTTTTGGGGAAGGTTGACTACTCCCCCTTCCAGTATGCATAATGTATCTAGAGATTCCATGCAACATCTAAAATCAGGGTGTTTTGAGGAAATCTTTCCATCGCCATTGTTCAGTTGAAGAAATAATGCTCCTTTGAAAGTTTTCTAATTAAACAGATCTGATTTACCAGAGTGATTTGTACAAACTGCTCAATTTTTCATATGTGCCTGGAATTTCCCTACATTTTTGGTATTTCTGTCATTTGCACAAATTGCTACAACCCTTTAGGCCTATTTGAGGAGTTGGGTAGATTTCCATTAAAAGGACTTTCATAAATTTCGATTTAGACCTAATATATAAAAAAGAGGACATTCTTTAGCAGGAATATACTGAAAACTTCCAAAGACAGTTATTAAAAAAAAACAAGAGGACCATTTCACTGATAAAGATACTCTGTGAGACTCATGATAATTGATGAGGTGTCATATAGTTTACTTAATACACTCCATGACAAACTGAGTACATGTTCATTGTCATACTTTTAATATAAAAACCATAGAATCTGTTTCATTATTTTTTGATAGGTCAAAACTGATTTTAGTGTAAGTATGAGATGTATGGTCATTTTGTTTATCAATCACAAAAGATAAGACGGTCAACATTGCTAAGTCATTCGTAAAGAAGGCTTGTAACGCCGTGTCAATTTTTATCCATGTAATGCCGCAAAAATGTCATAAAAATGCCGCGAAAGCTTGGCCCCCCTAGCTCAGACCCTGGCCCCCCCTTGGCCCCCCCACTCATGGATTTCTGGCTACGCCACTGGTGATAACTGATAAGAATGTTGAAGAAATAAAGTGTGACATTTGCCATCGTACCTGTTTGATGGTGAACTAGCCTGAAAGCTGCAGTTCTGATGGTGAAGTGACTTGAAAGCTGCAGTTCTGATGGTGATGTGATCTGAAAGCTGCAGTTCTGATGGTGATGTGACCTGAAAGCAGCAGTTCTGATGGTGATGTGATCTGAAAGCAGCAGTTCTGATGGTGATGTGACCTGAAAGCTGCAGTTCTGATGGTGATGTGATCTGTAAGCTTCAGTTCTGATGGTGATGTGACCTATGAGCTGCAGTTCTGATGGTGATGTGGCCTGAAAGCGGCAGTTCTGATGGTGATGTGACCTGAAAGCTGCAGTTCTGATGGTGATGTGACCTGAAAGCTGCAGTTCTGATGGTGATGTGATCTGAAAGCTGCAGTTCTGATGGTGATGTGACCTGAAAGCTGCAGTTCTGATGGTGATGCAGCCTGAAAGCTGCAGTTCTGATGGTGATGTGATCTGATGTCTACAGTTCTGATGGTGATTTGACCTGAAAGCTGCAGTTCTGATGACAATGGGATGTGATGGCTGCAGTTCTCATGGTGAAGTGACCTGAAAGCAGCAGTTCTGATGGTGATCCGACCTGAAAGCAGCAGTTCTGATGGTGATGTGGCCTGAAAGCTGCAGTTCTGATGGTGATGTGACCTGAAAGCTGCAGTTCTGATGGTGATGTGACCTGAAAGCTGCAGTTCTGATTACGATGTGATCTGAAAGCTGCAGTTCTGATGGTGATGTGATATGAAAGCAGCAGTTCTGACGGTGAAGTGACCTGAAAACTGCAGTTCTGTAGATATAAGGCATCTTGAATGGGTTACCAGACATCATCCCCTTTTTGTCGTTGTGATTCTCGTCCTAAATTTTCAAGAAATCTTAGAAATCATATTGCAACATTTTGTGTGAATATCCTTTTTTGTGGTCTGGGAAAATTGGTGTGGAGTCAGGGAAATTTGAAATCCTTCTTCTTCGGTGGCATCCCTGATTTTGGCTGTTCAGCTGTTAGTATAGCACTTCAAAAGATATTGAATTAATATTGCTTTTAGATGGGTCTTTCAAATTTCTTCCTCCTGACGCTGGGAGTATCAATATTTGCTCTTTCTCTGCATGACATAATATTATTAGCAGGCTGTTTGTGGTGTGATGGTGTGTCAGATATCATGAGATATATATGCTTGATTTACTAAGATACCTCCTCAGTTCATACACGATGGATAGAATAATCATATTCTCAGCAGAGATCTCAGCAGGACATGTTTCACCCAGGGAGCCTCAATCTGCCCATGCTTATTGCCTATGTTATAGTTTGGTTTGTGCAAGATTGTGTGATATGCTAACCCTGATAGGTTGTAGAGTGTATGTGGACATACCAGCTACTAAATTCCAGACTGGTAATCATCTAAAAAAGAGCCTAGCAAATCAATGGGTGTTTACCAGGGTGGCTTGAATGTCACTGCACCACAGGAGTTAGCAATACACACTAATACAGGCCAATACACTGAGGCAAGGGAGGTGAAAAAGAATTCAGATAGCTACCAGAAAAAAATCTCAGAAATTTTTATGTGAACCTTCTGAAGTAGTTCTGCAGTATTTCTTGTAAAATGCTATGCAACTCCATTTTTGATAAGCAGTTTACAACAATCATTAGCTCCAGCCAAATACATGTATCTGGGTCAAAATTTGAAAACCTTGAAATTTCAGCTGAAAAAATTTTGAAAATTTTTTTAGTCCAGAAATGCCTTTTTAAGTTGGCATCGGGTAGGTCAAACAATCAGCTATCACTGCACTGTCATGTCCAAGGGTCCCAAATGCTCTGCTGATTTGTAATGAGGTGATATTTACAGTGGTGATGTTTTTTGACTGTCATTAAAATCACACTTATAACTGAAAAATCCTGACCACTTAGGGCTAAATAATCTATTACCAATGATTAGGCAGGTAGCTTGCACATTTTAGGCCAAGTTTCAGGTCTCTAGCACCAATTATTTTTGAGATAATGCATTTTGGTCAATTTAATGCCGAATATGTGGGTCATTAGCATCATGCCTATAACTTGAAATCCGCACCACTTAGAGCTGAAGAATGTATTACCAACGTATGGGAAAGTGGCTATTCTGCAAACATTGAGCTATATTTCAGGTCTCTACGACCAATACTTATTAAGATAGAACATTTTCTTGAACTAGAAATTTACAAACAGAAACAAAAATACTCTTTTCACCCATAGTTTGGATTCTGAATAACAAAGATGATCCCCACTACCCCTCCAGAGCCCAATGTCTTTGCTGAACCATATTTCAGGTGCTAGACAATAGTAAAACGTCACTGACACCCCATATTGTCGGCCTATATGTAATATAGGGGCCGACTCTGTGGTGAGCCTGTCACGTTGTAGAAAGGATTTTTGTCCAGGCATTTCTGTCAAAACCACACTGTTAACACCCTATAATGCCATTCCAGTTTCTTTAATGTACTGTAACTTAGGTTCCGGTGGCCTGAATTTACATTGTATCAAGAATCAGCAGTAGGGGGTGACCATTTCATATCCAGGGAGGGGGGGGGGGTGGGCTTGGAATTAGCTCTACACCCATGGATGTAATGTTGCCAATGGGTGTAAAGTTACCAATGGGTGTAATGTTGGCAATGGGTGTAATGTTGCCAAGGGTGTAATGTTGCCAAGGGTGTAATGTTGCCAATGGTGTAATGTTGCCAATGTATGTAATGTTGCCAATGGGTGTAGTGTTTCCAATGGTGTAATGTTGCCAATGGGTGTAATGTTGCCAATTGTGTGATGTTGCCAATTGTGTGATGTTGCCAATGGGTGTAATGTTGCCAATGGTGTAATGTTGCCAATGGGTGTAATGTTGCCAATGGGTGTAATGTTGCCAATGGGTGTAATGTTGCCAATTGGTGTAATGTTTCCAATGGTGTAATGTTGCCAATGGATGTAATGTTGCCAATGGGTGTAATGTTGCCAATGGGTGTAATGTTGCCAATGGATGTAATGTTGCCTATGGGTGTAATGTTGCCAATTGGTGTAATGTTGCCAATTGGTGTAATGTTGCCAATGGGTGTTATGTTGCCAACAGGTGTAATGTTGCCGAGGGTGTAATGTTGCCAATGGTGTAATGCTGCCAACGGGTGTAATGTTGCCAACGGTTGCCAATGGGTGTAATGTTGCCAATGGATGTAATGTTGCCTATGGGTGTAATGTTGCCAATTGGTGTAATGTTGCCAATTGGTGTAATGTTGCCAACGGGTGCGATGTTACCAACAGGTGTAATGTTGCCGAGGGTGTAATGTTGCCAATGGTGTACTGTTGCCAACGGGTGTAATGTTGCCAACGGGTGTAATGTTGCCAACGGGTGTAATTTTGCCAATGGGTGTAATGTTGCCAATGGGTGTAATGTTGCCAATGGGTGTAATGTTGCCAATGGGTGTAATGTTGCCAATGGGTGTAATGTTGCCAATGGGTGTAATGGGTGTAATGTTGCCAATGGGTGTAATGTTGCCAATGGGTGTAATGTTGCCAAGGGTGTAATGTTGCCAAGGGTGTAATGTTGCCAATGTATGTAATGTTGCCAATGGGTGTAGTGTTTCCAATGGTGTAATGTTGCCAATGGGTGTAATGTTGCCAATTGTGTGATGTTGCCAATTGTGTGATGTTGCCAATGGGTGTAATGTTGCCAATGGTGTAATGTTGCCAATGGGTGTAATGTTGCCAATGGGTGTAATGTTGCCAATGGGTGTAATGTTGCCAATTGGTGTAATGTTTCCAATGGTGTAATGTTGCCAATGGATGTAATGTTGCCAATGGGTGTAATGTTGCCAATGGGTGTAATGTTGCCAATGGATGTAATGTTGCCGATGGGTGTAATGTTGCCAATTGGTGTAATGTTGCCAATTGGTGTGATGTTGCCAACGGCTGTTATGTTGCCAACAGGTGTAATGTTGCCGAGGGTGTAATGTTGCCAATAGTGTTATGTTGCCAACGGGTGTTATGTTGCCAACGGGTGTTATGTTGCCAATATCGTAATGTTGCCAACGGGTGTAATGTTGCCAATGGGTGTAATGTTGCCTATGGGTGTAATGTTGCCAATTGGTGTAATGTTGCCAATTGGTGTAATGTTGCCAACGGGTGCGATGTTACCAACAGGTGTAATGTTGCCGAGGGTGTAATGTTGCAAATGGTGTACTGTTGCCAACGGGTGTAATGTTGCCAACGGGTGTAATGTTGCCAACGGGTGTAATTTTGCCAATGGGTGTAATGTTGCCATTGGGTGTAATGTTGCCAATGGGTGTAATGTTGCCAATGGGTGTAATGTTGCCAATGGGTGTAATGTTGCCAATGGGTGTAATGGGTGTAATGTTGCCAATGGGTGTAATGTTGCCAATGGGTGTAATGTTGCCAATGGGTGTAATGTTGCCAATTGGTGTAATGTTGCCAATGGGTGTTATGTTGCCAACAGGTGTAATGTTGCCGAGGGTGTAATGTTGCCGAGGGTGTAATGTTGCCAATGGGTGTAATGTTACCAATGAGTGTAATGTTGCCAATGGGTGTAATGTTGCCAATGGGTGTAATGTTGCCAATGGGTGTAATGTTGCTATTGGGTGTAATGTTGCCAATGGGTGTAATGTTGCCAATGGGTGTAATGTTGCCAAGGGTGTAGTTTTGCCAATGCGTGTAACGTTGCCAATTGGTGTAATGTTGCCAATTGGTGTAATGTTGCCAATTGTGTGATGTTGCCTATGGTTGTAAGTTGCCTATAGGTGTAATGTTGCCGAGGGTGTAATGTTGCCAATGGGTGTTATGTTGGCAACAGGTGTAATGTTGCCAAGGGTGTAATGTTGCCAATGGGTGTAATGTTGCCAATGGGTGTAATGTTGCCAATGGGTGTAATGTTGCCATTGGGTGTAATGTTGCCAATGGGTGTAATGTTGCCAATGGGTGTAATGTTGCCAAGGGTGTAGTGTTGCCAATGTGTGTAACGTTGCCAATTGGTGTAATGTTGCCAATTGTGTGATGTTGCCTATGGTTGTTATGTTGCCAATGGGTGTAATGTTGCCAATGGGTGTAATGTTGCCAAGGGTGTAATGTTGCCAATGGGTGTAACATTGCCAATGGGTGTAATGTTGCCAATGGGTGTAATGTTGCCAATGGGTGTAATGTTTGCCAAGTGGTTGCACAGTATTTTAATGCGATAGCGTGCACTGGTAGCAGAGCTACGTTTGTGCATCTCGTGCACTCCATTCCAGTTTTTTTTTTAAGTCAATTTCTGGCTCACTTTTGATGAAACAAATTCTTTCTGAACAGTCTGGTCTTCAAATACATAATTCCTGGTGTAAGGGGGTGACCATTTCATATCCAGGGAGGGGGAGGGCTTGGAATTTTTTTTTTTAGTAAATAATTTCTTGCTCACTCCTGATGAAACAAATTCTTTCTGAACAGTCTGATCCTGAAATAAATCATTCCTGGTTGGGATACATTAAACAGCCTGGTGTTTATAAGTTAGGGGCAACTATTTAATAATCAGGGGGTCTTGGGGGGGGGGGGTCTCAGCAGGAAATTATTACTTATTTTTGTAAATCATTTCAATTATTTTGCCGACATTTCGTCCCTGTTGGACAGCAATCCATGGGCCAGACAATCCCTTAGCATATGCTGCATCTAGTTTGATTTGTAATCTCAGAGAAGCGTAAAAATTCATAATAAGCATGTCAGATGCAAGGAAAATGCAAAAATTCTGTGTAATATTTTGTTAAAACATTAATTGATAATATATATTGAACACAATTTCAACTCCAGTCACCTGCAACAGAATTTTAGTGAGGTAAAGGAAAGAATCATTTTTGTTGTGATGCTAATGACAGCGTGATGCTAATGATAATTAAGATAAAAATCTTTGTAGGGACCAATGCAAAACTGGCAATCTGGCAATTTGCGCATGCAATGATCTTATGAACACCAGAAGCATGTTCACATTGATTCTGGTCCAGAAATATGCAGTCAAAATAGAGCAGCAAGGCGTTTGCTAATGACAAATTAAGATAGGACAACCGACATGCCAACAGAAATACTCAAATATTTTGGTTTACATAAATGATACAGAGCTACAGATAGCGCAGTTATTTTCTTGGGTTCTCAGACAATGTCAGACACAAGGTTTTCTCACAAAATGTGCGTCCCTTTCATTTTTATTAAGAAACCAAACTGGTGTGATGCTAATGACGCAATATTGGAGACATTGACACAACAACCTCCTGCTCTTATACAGGATATTATTTCAGAAATTGGAAACTATATTTTAGAAGTGTGATAGTCAAGTCTCCATGTATGGAAGAGTTTAATTGAATCAGGATCCTGTACAAGTTTTTGTGATGCAATCTTTCAAAGAAAATGTTGGTGGAGACACGCCATTTTCAGGGGGGTTGGCCACTTCAATGCTATTTTTGGATGGGCTAAAAATAACCTTCCACATATTTTTTGTGTCAGAAGTTTTGCTAATATCCTTGTCTATGACAAATGACATCAAGAGGTCCTGCATGTACCTTCCTGTCATCATGAATTATTGTTAAACACCGGAGACAAGAATTTCAGACTTACCAAATTTTGACCCATCTACGATCCCCAGTGGCCTAATCGTTACAGCAGTTGATTTTGAATCGAATGGCCTGAGAGGACGTGGGTTCGACTCCCGCTCCTGGAACTTCACTCAGTAATAACACCAGATACACCAGCACTAGAATGAAGCCTAAATGATGGGACACCAGCACCAGATGGACACCAGCACCAGATGGAAGCCTGCACCATTACCAAGAAAGAAACTTCGAGAAACACGAAAACCAGCAAAGGACCATGCACTTCCAAAAATAGAAACATGCACACCAGCGACACCACACGAAATTGACTGAACTACACAAAGAACAAGGCAAGTGGTCCGAGCCCATGGGACCTTACCAAAAATGGAGGTGGGTTGTATCCAACGTTCTATGTTGGGGCAACTAAAAGACCCTGGACATCCCTGAATTAATAGGAGCATGTGCCAGACTCCCAGCCTTATCATCATCATTATAAAGCGGTCGTCACAAGACAATGGATACAAGTAGACGCCCAATACTTTCATGTGCTGCTCCCTGGAAACAGGTAGAGCTAACCCGGCGACCCGGGACGTTGCACGCCTCAAGAAGAAGAAGAAGAAGAAGAAGATCTACTGACTGCTCCAAAACATAATATTTATATTATATAATTATGTATATTACTTTGTGACCTAATAAAATATAAAACTCTGATATAACAATTGCCTTACAAAGCTGTATTCCTCTAAAATAATAGTGACCATGGCGCTTCTGTTTTGGCAACCTTATGCTCTACTTTTTAATAGAAATTTGAGTTTAATTTATTAAAAAACTCCGGAAAACATATTCGGAGCAAGGAATGTAAAGGCGCTAATTTGAGGAATAAAGTCATTGGTACTTGTTTTGATGTTTGTTGTTGGGGAAGCAGTCGCTAAAAATATATTAAAAAGATCCACAATAAAAGAAAGGAAGCTCTAATTCATAAATGCATCCAGCTGATTTGCTTATTTCTTCTGTCCAGGTGCCAGGAAGAGTCAACGAGTAATGGTGTATATTAGTGGCTGTATTGTCTGCACTACTTTTTCACTGTCTACAAATACCTTATACTTTGTGTCTTTTCTGTCTGATTTTTACAGCTGCTTGCAGCCTGTATTACGAGAGGAGTTTCAGGAAAACTTATGACAACTGCCCTGGTCGTGCTGTTTCACTTGTGTCATTAAAACTTGGCATGCAGTCTGAATAGAATATTATCTTGCTTCCATCAACTTTTGGTCAACTTCTGTGACAATAAATTTTTATTTCCTAAACTAAAATGTACATTTTTCCCGCGAATTTTAAATGTTCTGCTGCAGTGATGGCAGCTGCCAAGTGCCAGCCAGGGGGATAGTTTACAAATTAATTAAAAAGCTTAAACCAATAAAAGAAGAGAAGGAGAAAGGAATGAAAGAAGGAAGGAAGGAATGAAGTAAGGAAGGAAGGAAAGAAGGAAGGAATGAAGGAAAGAAGGAAGCATGAAAGGAAGGGAGATATATAGACAAATATAGATAGATAGTTAGATAGATAGATAGATAGATAGATAGATAGATAGATAGATAGATAGATAGATAGATAGATAGATAGATAGATAGATATATAGATAGATATATAGATGGCCAGATAGGTATATAGTCTATCTACAAGCAGCTGTTAAAGTGCTTGCACGTTATTTTTATGGCTGGTTCTGACTTGGCTTGTGCAGACGGCAAGAGGCTGATGCTGGATTGATTCTGCAAGGAAGTTTTGACATTCGTTTCACCGTAAAATTTGAAATTTGACTCAGCTTAAATGATTGAGTGAGATGGTTGCACAATTCCTTTGAGTTAACATAGCTTGTTGTTTTAAGTTCTGATAATCTGTCCGTTGTCCTAACTTAAAACAACAGGCTATGTTAGCTCAAAGGAATTGTGCAACCATCTCACTCAATTATTTAAGCTGACTCAAAATTAAAATTTTACAGTGTTGGCTTCTTGAGCTGTAGAACTTTGTGTGTTCACATTCTCTTCAAAATTCTGATTTCTGTATTTCTCTACATTGTCAATTACACGGTGTAATTTAAAATAGCGCTTCTTCCACTTGGTAATTTGTTGTTTTGTAGGATATTTTGACTGAGCATGCTCACAAAACAGTGCTTATAAAAAGTTATGCTGCTGCAAAAACAAGCATGCACAAAAAGTGGTGTTTGTCATGAAGGGAGAATGCTCCTGCAAGTTGGAGATAGTTGGTAGCTGGAGAAGCTGAGCCTCAGCTGAGGGTGCCTGGATGGCAGAATAGTGCTCCCTCCCTGCAGCGCACACCTCACCTGCACCTCACCTGCAGTCCTGCACCTCACATGCAACTCACACAAACCTCACCTGCATACCCATAATGCCTATACTTTTTTCTCGCCTTATCTCGTCTTTCGCGTGATTATTCACATCATCACGTGGTTACCACCATCCCTGCCCTCTAATGGCATCTGACTTATCTAAGTAATTCACCAACTATGAGGTATGAAGTATGCAAAGCATAACACACTCGTGAATATACTGATATAGATAGATGTTGTGTTAGTTATACAAAAGACCTGCCCTAAACTATACAGTGCTGCCTATAAGTAAGTGAAATGGGGTGTTGTTTTGCCATTGGGCCAATGCTAAACATCCAAAGCTAAACTGCTTGTGCAAGAATGGATTCTCAATTTCTCACTGACGAGATGAAAACATATTGCATCATTACTTAGTGTGATATTTGAGGTAAATGGAACAATAATTGCTGTTAATTCTGCTTGCTCAACAGCAACCCCCTTTCCCATTGAAATGACATTAGCCTTGTGCATCACCTTTATCCGTATGATTTTAAAGTTCAATCCCACACTTGGCAAGAAATCTAAAATCCATGAGATATTCATGAAACTTTGCCAAAAAGTTCTTCAAAAAGAAAGCTTTCCAACGTAAAAAAAAATAGGCGGGCTATCCAACATAATTTTCGAACTATGATCTTTTCAAAATCTTATGTCATTAATTAAAACATACTGTAAAATACTAAAAAAGTGTGGGATGTATAACGAAAAGCAGCGTCACTCGAACAATATCCATGAGATATTTATGAAAAATTAAAGGAATATAGCTGAAAGTACACTTTATTGAAAAACAAGTCTTTGAAGGGGGGTTACCGATGTTTTTTGAGAGTTACGTGGTGTACAATATGAGAAAATTATGAAAACAGTTCAACAAAAATAAGTCCCCCTTAAAATAAACTTGAATATCTCAAAGATTCCTTCTCCGATTTTTATGAAAGTTGGATTGGATTATAGGCCTGTATATCGACCCAAAATGTGTGCATTTATAGTTTAGTGTCATTATTTCTGGCTGAGCCAGCAGCCTTTGAGTGAGCCTACCCCTGTTTTAAAAAATCTGTGGCTTTTCCAGTGCATATGAACAATTTGACCAAGCGGGGGAGCCACCAGCTGGGTTTTTTTTCTTGAACTCTGGAGTACAATAGGTGGAGCAGCTGTATTCTGTGGGATTCAACTTTAAAGAAGAAGACCGTCATTGTTTTGTGCAGCTGAGTTTACAGTGTATATCATTACTTGCACTAAAACCAAATAAATCTCAATATTTAGGCTAAATCATAAATTGCAATATTCTGTTGAAACTCCAAAGTTTGGCAAAGTTTCATGTTGTGCAAAGGAGCACTGAGCCAAGAAAGTGTGTAAGAAACTTTGAAAGTATTCTCATAAGTATTCTCATAAGTCCCTGAGGAATTTTGGCTGTTGCATGTTGCTTTTTACTGCACAATATAGACACAAAACAAAAGAAACAAAGACTGTGTGGGTTGCAGGGTTAGGGTTGGTCTGGCAATAATTGTCACCTGGAGAGACGCAGGCAATATCAGGTAAACTTTATTGCAAGAGGTTTTGCTTTTGGTTGGAGGCAAACATTAGTACGTTACAGCCGGTAAACTTGATATGCAAAAAATGAGTGTTGGTTCATACAGATTTTGGCACTCTTTGAGTCATAATGCTATTATAAGCCGATGAAGTGTCATCTTCTCTACATTCAACATGGGAAACATAGAGGCTGTTTGATTAGTCATGATCAAGAGGAGGCCATTTGATTTGTCGTAACTGATTTTAGAAAATTTAGAGTAAAAATCAGGTGCATAATCCATTCATTTGCCTGTCATAAACAAGGGGGAATAGTCTCCTTAAATAAAATTAACATTGAAACTTGAAAGCATTGGTTATGATCATGACAAATCATCAGTGATGATTGACAAAGTGTCATTTTCACAGTGCAACTGTCCACTCTTTTTGTATATATCAAAGTTACAGACTGTAATGAAGGAGTGATCCGTGTTGTGCCAACAAAAAGTGGAATGCTATATGAACTTTTATCTGCATTCACACTTTGTTTTCAATATATTCTGTGACCAAATATCATCATGGCTTGCAATGCCAAAGTGCATGGAGGTTTATTTTAGAAGAAGGCTGTGTTCAAACAAAGCCAGCATACGGAAAGCAAAGAGAGGTGTATTGCTTTGACAAAAAATTGCTTATACTAAACAGTGGTCCTGAAATACTTAGTTGAGCAATACAGTATTGCTGCTTTGAAGATGTTTGCTAAAGATGTGCTAAAGAGCATTTTTATAGCTGTGTAAGAAGACATGGTTAGTCTAGGATGACATGCTAACTATATATATGAAATAAAAATCTATGACTGGTTTCAATTAGATAGTAATGTAATCACAGTCATGTAGATAAATAGATAGATAGACAGACAGCAGACAGACAGACAAACAGCCAGATAGATAGATGGATAGATAGATAGATAGATAGATAGATAGATAGATAGATAGATAGATAGATAGATAGATAGATAGATAGATAGATAGATAGATAGATAGATAGATAGATAGACAGACAGATAGATAGACAGGTGGTCGATTGATTGATTGATTGATTGATTGATTGATTGATTGATTGATTGATTGATTGATTGATTGATCGATAAAGACATATTTTTAATAAGATATATACAATGACAGTTTAATATCATCAAGTATATAAGCACTGCCAGGGACTATGTACATAATTCTTCAGTATCTGACAGAAATACATACATCAAGACATATATAGACAAAATTGTATGTGGAATCATGTTGAATCATGTGGATGCACTTCGATGCAGTTGATCATGTACTCAATATTGTATCATAAATCAATTTGATGCACAAACAGATATAACATGAAAGATAACATGAAATGCTCACCTGGCTGACAAAAGGTCTGTTGAACAAAGACACATATATCCATAAATCAATGCAATACAAGTGTAAACATCGCATTGTACCTCAAGAAATATGCCTGACAGAACTTATTCGCATTCTTTATCATATGCAATGACATTGTGCATACATGTCACAGTGACATTGGGCCAAGCCTGGAGGTCAAAAGTAACTGCAAATGACTTTGTAGCTTACAGGGTGATCCAGGCCCAGAGGTGGATCTCTACAGTCACTACATGTTGTATTATATTCAGGTTATAAAGATGCATGTATTTTTAGCAGGTGAAGCTAGAAAAGACATAATTGATGCAATCATTTATTTGAAAGATCACCAATTGTCACTTGATGTGGTGGTATTCAGTGTCTTGATCCCTTTGCTGTTTTGATTGATTTACGTAAAATTTCTGCATTATGTTTATTATTATTGAGGATATAATTCAACTTCATGAATAAAATAATGCTTTGGAATTTTGCAAACTTTGCATTGACACTTTTTCCACTATAGCTTATCCCCTCCATGAGGTTGCCTCCTTTACTTATCAGATCTGCTATAAAATATATAAATCATGTTTTTGTATATCCTTTGATGCAAGGGTTCCATAATAAAAATGTACTTCTTTTGATGTACACTACAGTCTTTGCAGATGATGTAATATATTGAGAAGAAAAATGATTTGGCAAATCTTCAGATCAGTGATTCAGAACATGTCTCTTCTTGGGTGGGGTCTACACTCTAAAAAATTTCAGGACAAAATTGGTTTTTTAGATTCAAAATGGTTTTTTGAAAAACCAAATTTCAATGCAAAACCAAAATGGATTTTTAAAAAAATCCATTTTGGTTTTTTGCATTGAAATTTGGTTTTTCAAAAAACCATTTTGAATCTAAAAAACCAATTTTGTCTGAATCTTTTTAGAGTGTACAATTGGAAGATGAAAACTCAGTGTAGATTCTGCATTGCTGCTTTGCTTGTCAAACCCTACCCAGCAGTATCAGTGGACTTCTGTCAAAAAGGTTGCTTGATTAGTTCAAATTACTTTCTAGCTTCACCCCAGTCTTTTGATACAAGATGCCACACCAAGCATCAGACCTTGGCGTATAAGCAGAATTAGCAGATGCTTATTCCCCAAGCATCAGACTGGGTGACTTGGTGTATCTTCGAAAAATTTGATTTGATAAGGACAACATTTTCCTCAATTGGCTCTTGTCAACTTGAGCCAAGTCAAATTCAATCAATTAAATTCCCAGCAACAGATCTGCTCTCTTGGTAGAACTGACTTTAAAGACATGGCATTGACCTGTTGGTTATGTCTATGGACTTAATCTACAAAGCCAAAGGGCAATGGAAGATGCAAGAAACATGTTAATAACTATATCTAAGAATACTTGCAGATGCACCTATGATTTTGGTTTGTTGTCAGTGGTTGCATCCACATAATCAGTTATTTATGGGAGGCAAGAATACCAAGAGTGCCAGATACAAGTATTGTACTACTGATTGACAGGGACACACTCCCAGCACTTCAACCGAGCCCCCATCTATCAAAATACACACTGTGCATTACACAGGCAAGGTGGTGTACATGTTTTGCATGGCGAGGGTCTCAGGAGTGGGGAGCCTATACTTCTGGTTGGCCATGAGACATGATACAGCCCCACTCTTGTCAGTCTGCAGGCTGCAGGCTCTATGCAGGGTGCTTGCTCAGGATACAATCTCAGGATACAATGGTGCTAATTGCAGGGCTAATTGGATGAGAGACTCATCCTCGGATTGACAAGACTTTGCCAGGACTTTGCAACATCTTTGGAAGTGACTGATTTGGATAGTGATTCTGCAAGTTGCTCTTTTTGAGTTATACTGCATGATTTGATGGATTGCAATTGTTTTGGAATTAATGCATTTTCAGCATCATTTGTATATGATTGATATTTCGCCAGGAGGATCAGAACTTTGCTGCCATTTCTCATAACCAGAGACTTTTCTCCCAGACTCAGAGTTCCTACATTTCCTCACAGTGCTTCTTAATGCCTCGGATTGCCCCTCAGTGCCTTTTTGCTGCTTGATTTGCCAGGACAGTTGCTCAGGACAAACTGACATTTAGGCATTTCATGGAAGGGTGGCCATTGAGCAAGAGTTCTCTTTCATATCCTCTGCCCCAGGGACTGATAAGCCACCGCTGACATTTCATCAATGGAGCAATTTGCCAGCCCAGGATTTCCTCTGGGATAAGCAGCCACCAAGGATAAGTCTGAGGTTTGACCAAGGTGAAGCTATCTGTGTTGGATTGCTCACTGCTAGTTGCCAGGGAAAGAGACATCAGGAAGGGTTCAAAGAGAGCAAAAAAGATGCAGAAATGTATAGGCATGCATACACCACTCAGAAGCTGAGGAAACACCCATTTTGTTCTCATCACAACAGACTGTGAATAGCTAAACAACCTAAACATTTTGCCTTGAGGAATTTAAGGAGCCACAATTAATTTCACTGAGCAGTTGATGTATTTACAGTTTCCATTTGTGATTAACGCTACTAATTTGGCAAAATCTAATCAATGAAGGACATTCCCACCGTACAATGCTGTAAGGAGATTGTCACTTCATGTTTAGGGCTCTAATGACAAAGTTGCGAGTGGCTGCATCCTTGTACATGTTGTAACTGCAACGATTAAAATATTGCCACAATGTCCTCTCCGATGTCTCGCAAGATGTCCTCCACCTCCTGTCGACTCTCTTTCTGCGGAGTCGACATCGGAGGTCGTAGCGATGGATCGTCATCTTCTCTCGTGAAGTCTTCTTCCTCGTCTCTTATGAAGTCCGCTTCCTCTTCTCTCATTTCGAAGTCTTCTTCCATGAAATCTGCTAAATCCTGCGAAAGTGTCCGCACGGTCCGCAGCAGCGAGTCCAACAACACGGTCACGGCCAGCGACGGTCTGGAGACTCCTTTCTGCATCTCGTGGAGGTATCTCAGTGTCAGGAGTTTCCCCAAAAATGTAAGTTATGTTATTTAATCGACATGTTTAGAGTCACTTTCTCAGTTGTCCATAAATATCATTGTGTGTGGAATTCACCCATCTCTCATAGTTTTCTGCAGTTGTAAAGTTGATTTTGATGTGGAGTTGAAACTGTGTTTAGTATAGATTTGATTTGATATTGAACAGGAGATGTTGAGATTTTCTCCAAATCTTTCAATGGCCAGTTGAAATACATTTTCCTCATGTTGAAAAATGTCTTCACTTTCTTAAGGGTCAATAAGTTTCTAAAGACTGGTTTTTGCCTTGGTGCACGTATTGCAACCCTCTCACTTTTGCACATACATGTACAGTCCACACACCAATGAAGCTGGCCATGATTTACACAGGAGACTGCTTAGTGAGCATGTGAAAAGGAAAGAGACAATAACATCTCCCACCTAAACAACAGATGCTCCAAATTAGTTGCAATGTCATCTCCCATATATTTGCTGTTCATTTAGACTGCTTTTTATCTGCATGTGTAGACTGCTCCAAGGGTTGGTATCTAAAAATGCTTCATGTACATATTGCTGCTAAGTGTGGAAGGCATAAAAAGGATAAGCAACTGTAAGTAGTTGGTGAAGGTTGATAAAAATCAAGCACTATGTAAACAGTGGATTACCATCTCCTATAAAAATAACTCATTGGACTGTCTCAGAATGCTAAGCACTTCGAAAAAGCATGTCTCTGTTTTTGCACTTGGTGGAGTCCTATGGATGAGCTATGTCTGTAAAGTGTTGATTTTTGTCCTTGCTTGATTTTTGTCCTTGCTTGATTTTTGTCCTTGCTTGATTTTTGTCCTTGCTTGATTTTTGTCCTTGCTCTTGGTGGCAGGTGTGCAGTACTATATGCCCCATAGAGAATGATGAGTTGAGATTTTGTTAAGAATCTGCTGAGCATAATATTCTCCTAAGTATTTTGCCCTTGCTCCTGTAGCTCACAGTTTATACCAGGAAGATGTTGAGTCTGTAGAGGTGTGATCTAGGAGCTGCACTAGGACCCCACCTATTGGAATTTATCCTCACTAATGTGTCATGAGTAATATCATACCTCTTCTTTCTTCTGCTGTTTCTGTTTGGCTGGGCTAATTGTGTATTTCAACCCCCAACAGACATGAACTGACTGCCAGGTCCTTGCAGGGTAACAACACATAATACTGACTCTGTTACTCAGTCTGTCTCAGTCTGTCTGCAGTTTGTGTAATGTGTATCAGCCCATGTATTTTCGCACACCTTTGCATTCTGGCTAACTGCTCTTGTGTTTTTTGTTGTTGAGCCAAGATTGGCAGAGGATGAGCCTTGAAGATCTGGCTTGACAGATTGCAGACTGCTGTCTGCTCCCTTCTCAGTGACTTCTGTTCATCTCTGTTGTCTCAGCCTTAGGTCTCTGCCAACTGGACTGCTCCTTCCCCTCCTTGCACTGAAAGCACTCTGACAGACCAATCGGACTATGGTGTGACAGACACCAACAACAAGTAATCCACTACTTACTGCTAAGCTCACTACTATGTAAATGGCACTGCCATGAAATTCGCGCAGCATTGTCATATAACTACTGCATTATCTTACACTTAGCATGCAGAAGGCCAATTTATCTTTTTAAAGGACTGGGCAAATGGGCAGATAGATAAGATTAGATAGTTTAGATCAGATCTATAGATAAGATTAGATAGATAGATAGATAGATAGATAGATAGAAAGATAGATAGATAGACAGGTGTAATTCAAATCTATGTTAAATTTGGATCTATTATGTTAAATTGTTGATGTTACATTACTGAGATCAATAAAACGAGCTATTCAGAGGTGATTGTTTACTATTAGACTGTTACATAATTTGTTGATAGTTAATGAAGATTATGTAACCTTAAGTGTTGTTATGATTTCTTACTTGGTGAGCCATTTAAGTCATCAACTTTTGTATTGACTTTTAATTTTCAGTCACTTCTCACAATCAGGAGGGGGTATGGAAATAATTATTTCCAATGTAGATACACATGTTGATTGTTGATTTAAATCCATGAAATAAGTCATTGGAGGATTTATAGGACAAGACTCAAATTTTAAAGCTATTGTTGAAGATATTTAAGGCATTTTAATTATGTACCAAACTAAACTGTGACTAAACTACTAGCTCCAGTTTTATGGCAACTACAGGCACTTCCTGTTCAGGCAGTCACTGTAGACAGGAGCACCACACAGAATGAGCTGTCCTTGTGCTAAGTGAAGGCAGCCATGAGCTGCGCTCATACTATGTTTGACTAATTAGCTATCTATATTTGGATGATTTCCTGAGTTTTGAAAACAACAGTGAGGGACAAGATTGACATTTCTGATATAATAGAATGGCCGCTGACCGGTAGGCATTAACAAACACCTGGTTGAGTATGGCCACATTGTGACTTTTTGTAGGGCTTTTTTAAAAGCCATTACAACTTGTAAATCCCTGTAGTCTGAAACTGAATTATTGGCGACACTGTTGAGATCGAAGAAGAGAAGTTTTAGGCTTATTTTCCAGCGCCCATTTGATAGAAAAATATGATTAGCATCATATCAGAGACCATATTACCTTTTTGTAATACTTTGTTATGCTACTAAGCATTTATTAAATTGTTTCCTCATTAAAATTGAATTCAAAGACAGAATGACAGACACTGTCTGAGTGTGGAATATTACGGCCAAGGATTGATTCTGCAAGTTGCAAGGAAAGAGCACACACACTTACTCCACTTACTCTCAATAGCAACAAATTGTGTAAATATAATGTATAGATCTGTAAGCCATCGAGAAATAAATGTATCCGAAGTTTAGAAATGTTACATACACTGGAAACAATGCAAAAATGATAATGTGGGTTTGAATCCTTAGATTCTTGTTTTGGGTCATTTATTGGC
Source organism: Platynereis dumerilii (assembly GCA_026936325.1). Lineage (NCBI taxonomy): Eukaryota > Metazoa > Annelida > Polychaeta > Phyllodocida > Nereididae > Platynereis > Platynereis dumerilii. Next base: position 113,326,365 of record JAPTHN010000001.1, read on the forward strand.
AGGTTAATCCCAACTTAAATGTAAGATTCAATTTACTTTGAGGAAAGAAGCACCAAGGGGGGGGGGCCGGGGGGGGGGGGTCTAATAATTTCACATTTTCACACTAGGTGGGATGGATTTTCGGCACCTGGCTGACAGAGCCCCTAGTGCTGAAATTATTAGCCTTTCTTTCCTCGCGACTTGCAGAATCAATCCTTGGCCACAATATACCACACTCAGACAGTGTGTCTCTTAAAACTCTGTGCTTTTAATTTTATTGAGGAAACTATTCAATAAACGCTTATTAGCATTACAAAACGTTACTAAAAGGTAATATGGTCTGTAAAACGTGGTAGTTGTTTATGCCAAAGAGGTCCACCACCCTGTAATTAGGAAGATCAAATGGAAGAGAAAATTCAAGATCAAACATTTGCCAAGCAATCTGAGACCTCTAATTACATATATGTAAACTGAAGCTGTCTGCAGGCTTTCCTTTCATCTGTCACTGTTTGCATCATATGATTTTTCTGAAAGAAAACTTAATAAAAATCCAAAATATGCATGTACACAGTTCACAAACAAGTTGTGTGGACAAATTTGCTCTTCAGTGATCATAAATGGAGAAGCCAGGTACCCTGATAAGATGTCTACAAACTCTACATTATCTGTCATGATAATATTACTTTGCTGGGAAATGCTGCTGTTATATATAATAATCTTATATGAATGAGACATGATAAATTCGCACAATGGTTGTACTTTCACTAAAACTGACATAATCCTATATATTCTATTTTTCAGTTTTTGTGGTAGAAAACTGAAAGTGCTATATTCCTTTTCTGTGTTTTATGAAATTGGTTTACTCAACTGTTAAGCTGTACATTCAGGCTTTAGCTTTTAATTTTGTGTTAGGGGAAAATCACAAAAATGGAAAAACACCAACAACAAGAGGAGAGTGCTGTGTTCGTGTGTGGTGCTTTTGATAGAGACTGCTGGTAGGAAAAATATATGACAGGAATTGTGCATTATCTGGAGGGCTGTAAAAAGTGCATTACATAAAGGAACACAAAGCAGCAGCCAGAGAGGAGGCGTTTTAGTCCGGTGCACCTGAGAGCTGGCTGGTTGGTGGGTGGCTTCTTGCTCTAGCTTCATGCTCTGGCTTATTGCTCTGGCTTATGCACAGCTCTATAATGGCTCACAGAATTATAAGGGACACGATCACATGGGCTCAGATTGGTTTAATATCTACTTGATTGAACAACTATTTGACAACGTTTCTCCAATTCATAGGGCACCTCTCATCCTGCACATTCATACTTGAAGGTAATCAATTTATTTTAAAATAAGGGTTCATTGTGTATTGTTTAAAATGCTTGTGTTAGAAGAAAAATAGGCAGATAGACAAGACAGATAGACAGATTGATTGTTGATTGATTGCCAATTAATTACCAATTGATTGATAGTTGATTGATTGATTAATTCTGATATGCAGGTGTGTATGTTGGGAGATGATTGGGTGAACACTTGGGCCTGGTTGTGAGGCCAAGGCTGTTCTGGCTTGACTGTAATACTGCTGAAGGTCCCTCATTTGATTTGCTCTGGAGATCAGTCAAATCACTTGGTTTCCACTTTATGCCATTTCTGGGGTCTTTGCACTGTAAAATTTGAATTTTGAGTCAGCTTAAATGATTGAGTGGGATGACAATTCCTTTGAGCTAACATAGCTTGTTGTTTTAAGTTATGATAACGGACATATTATCAAAACTTAAAACAACAATACAAGCTGTGTTAGCTCAAAGGAATTGTACAACCATCTCACTCAATCATTTAAGCTGACTCAAAATTCCAAATTTTACAGTGCATTGATTGAATCACATGTGCAAGGTTGCGGGTTCAAAGTCACTTCATGGGGAAAATGGACAGGTCATCCTTCCACCCTGTTTCACTCCTTGGAAATGGGGAGGTTGACTCTAAGCAGAGGAAGTACTATCGATCATTGATGATGCCGTATGAGGCTGTCCGCTGTATGTCAAACCACAAGAGGTGGCGATGGGGGGGGGGGGCACATTGGTACTGTGCATTATTATAAGGTTGGCTTGCATGCAATTGCAATTATAATTGTGGAAGAAAACTATAAACCCCCCCCTTTGCCTATAGACTGATTGGCAGACAGACTGATTGATCTTAACTGATGCAATGACCCTGAGTTTTCTCTCTGTTTTGAAAAAATGTAACAGGAATTGTTACTTGTTCGTCAGTATGAACTGACTTGCAAGGCTACCTCAGACAGAACAGGTGCTTTACGTTTAACGTGTGATCTGAGAGTGAGTTTACGGCGACTGTCACAAGATGGAGCCAAGGTGTAATTGGGCGATGATAGGGGCTTTGAACTCCTTCCGCTGAGAGACGGCCACTTAGCGTTAAACCCTTGCCCTGGGGCCGTCTGCCCAAGTTCCACCCCCTCTCAAACTGGGCTTTTTGCTCCCAAAAGATGCTGCATTCATGGTATATAGCATGCGACCTTCTAATAAAATGATCCAGGGATAGGGCCCAAAGGAGTTTTTGACCTCAGATGAAAAGTTCTCTCTTTAAGCCTACAGGTTGGACCAGGATTTCCGGAAGTGAAATAAGCCTAAAATAAGCTATTTGAACTTTCTAGGAATATATTTGTGTAAGAGCTGCATGTACATCAATTTTACCAAGACCATGTACTGCACTGCATAATACGACAGAAAAAGACATTGGCAGCATGGTCTTTGTAAATTGGAGCTGTGTGTGAGTGATATTTTACTGTCAGGGTTTTTGATGTGGTAGACTTTTTCTAAGTTTACCAAAGGTCTGTGTGCTTGATATTAATGGGTGGGCATCCACTTGAGCAAATAACACATCCATCATTGAGCATGCATTGTATGCAACTTGTGTCCCAGGCAAGTATGCCTCTGGCTTGTGTTGGAGGCAATGGGTCTCCCTGTCTGACGCCTTTATTGATCACAGGAGTTTTGTGTAACTTGTAATTTCTTGTTTGCTGTATAATACAGGGTGTATAGGCCACTGACGCCTGCGTGAATAGACCATTGATGAGCTGGGAGCCACTTGAGACTGAGTTGAGATGAGGTCTGACTAACTCCCCCAGGAACCCCCTCCCCCAGACCCATCCCCCAAAAGTGGCCCAAGCCCAAGTAGCTCCCAAGGGCCCGGGGGCAAGTTGTGCTCAGATTATGATTATCTCTCACGGAAACTCACCCTGAGTTGTTTTGCTGGGGCAGGAGAGGCTTTCCATGTCGGTGTACAATATGATTGTATGTTGACTTTGTTTTACAAGGGCGGAGTTTGCCTGCTCCAGGGCCACGTGCATTCAGTATTCAAGAGTGCACAGTGCTGAGCATCGCCATTTGCCTGAGCACCCACTGAGCCCTGCTTGCAGTCTGTTTCGGTTGTTTTCGTTCACTCGAATGCTGGTTTTTGCAGCATATGATGTATTGTGCACAGGGCTGCCACTAACACGCCAGGAATTTCCAGGATAATGGAAGTAGCATGTTGAGGATCGGGACAGCAGCTCAAGAGAAGGCGGTTTTCTTTTGGTCAGTCATTCTGATCTATCGTCTGCATTTCTGACCTTCCTTGCACGTGCTGTGGCGTCGGCCCTTTTGAAGTTGCTGTGACGCTGCGTCTTCGGGCCAAGAGGACCTCGCGCTCCCATCCCATTGGCTGGGGGAGTGCAAGACGCTGCGTCATGGACGTTGATCAGTTGACCTCAGCCTTCATTCCACAACACATTGCAATGGAGGGAGGGCAGTTGCTCTCAAGAATTCCTATGCACGTTGGATTTGAATTCCTCTGAATTCCATTGAATTCTCAAGGCATAATGGATTTGTTAAATATTTTCACAAAGGGAGATTGGATTTACAAACAGTGGGGTCGTATTTCTGGGAATGAATTCCTTTGATCCGAGTCATGCAGGAAATCACTGAATGACTGTTTCCCACATGCGAACTCGGATTGCAGATTGCTTCAAATAGCTGTATAGAGCTAAGTCTGGATTTAATGGTATAACATCAGATTCACTGCAGGGATAGTGTTTTATTCTAATATTGTAACTATTTATAATTCTTCCTGGCAAAAAGTACCCAAGAAGTGCCAAGAAATACACATGGGATGGATTTGATACATCCGGCTCTGGTACTTCACTTGGTACTCTGATACTTTCGACTGGCACTTACTTTGAAGGTGCACTGAGGATTAGACATTTGTGAAACTCATGGAGATATTGTAAAATTGTTTTATACTGCAGCAGAGACTGCAATAATTCCAACAGCCCCTTGAATTGCTTGATTACAATCACTGATATCTTGTGTGCTGTCATTCAGGGTGCTTGAGAGTATCCAAGCTACGAGAAATAAAGTATGAACTCTGATTTTAAATGATGTCACAACACAAAACACCACAAAGCAGTTACCAGACAGCAAGACTAGTCACTGCAGTTTAGAATGACAGCAGTGAACTTATAGATTGGCTGTAATGAGTTGGGCTGGTGGTCGATCACCCAAGCTAATCACTGGATCATATGACTGCACATGAGGATCACTTTTATTACTTGTTGCATGGTTCATTTCATGCAATCATTTGGTGATTATTGTGTCAATATTAAAGTGGACATGTGCTGATATGTGAAGTTATTAGTCTGTTAATTTGGTGTACATGTATGGCAGTCCATTTGTGAGGACACGACCTAATAGACATGTTACAATAATCACACATCATTTTGTCAAATTCTGAACAGCATCGGATTTGAATGAGAAGTTAATTGGAAAAGTACAACTGGAGTACAAGGAGACATTTGGAATACCAAGCTAATGCATACATGGTGGATGACTGGTTGTACTTGGGTGTGAAATCACAGAGACACGTGTACAAGGTACATGCGAGTATTGCTAGCTATTTCTTGAATATGGAAAACAGGTAAACTGCATTGTTATAAGCTGTGTGTTGTGCATATGCACACGAGCATCAACATGTCTAGCCAGACCAAGTGAGTTTTGTTGATTGTTGGGACAAGAAGTGTCAGGCAGGAAAAATGAGTGAATATGCGGAGAGAGTGAACAGCTGGGCCAGGGATGCGGAGGGCAACGCCATGGCAACCTCCTCCCTAAGCCCTGACATCAACTCTCACCTGAGCCCTGGTGGCCTAAGCCCTGGCATCAGCCCTAACAACAGCCTTAGCAACAGCCCTGCTTCATTGGCAACCACCTCTCAGGATGATCTGCTCAACTGTCGCCTCAACAAGGTGAGTCAATCATAAGTGCCGCTGTGTCAATTAGTAGTGTAGGGTTGTCAATCGCCAGAGCAGATGTGTCAATCAGTAGTGTACTGATGTCAATCGCCTGTGCTGCTGTCTCATTACAAGTGCAACTGTGACAGTCAGTAGTGTACTGATGTCAACAATTGGTGCAACTGTAAAGTCACAGTGGACTGATGTCAATTACCAGTACCACTGTGTCAATTAGGAGTACAACTGTGTCAATTTAGAGTACAACAGGTGCAACTGTGACAGTCAGTAGTGTACTGATGTCAATCGCCTGTGCTGCTGTCTCATTACAAGTGCAACTGTGACAGTCAGTAGTGTACTGATGTCAACCATTGGTGCAACCGTCAAGTCATAGTGGACTGATTGCAATGACCAGTGCCACTGTGTCAATTAGGATTACAACTGTGTCAATCAGTAATATACTGATGTCAATCACCAGTGCAACTGTGTCAATCAGTAGTGTACTGATGTCAATCAATCAATCACCACTACAGCTGTGTCAATTAAGAGTACCACTGTGTCAGTCATTAGTGTACTGATGTCAATCAACAGTGCAGCTGATTCATTGCAAGGGCAACTGTGTTATCCATGCATAATCTGGAAAAAAATCAGAAATATGACTTCCAAACATTGACATGAGCACCAGCTCAAGGTTGAGACACCAATGTTTGGCAATGTTGGTGTGGGTTACTCCTTGTTGGTGTGACAGTGGTGTCATGTATTGCTTGGTATGACAAACAACTTTGAAACAAACATAGTTTAAAAATAAAACAAAAAACAGCAGATATTACATTATATTTTGTGTTGCATAAGTTGATTTTTATTTTTTGTTGATGCATAATTAATTTATCTAGATAAAACGTGCTGGCAAAGGTTTGAGTACCTTATGAAATATGTTCGCATGACACGATGTTGTGAAGTTTACAATATCCTTTTTTAGTCTTGATTGAAACTTTTAAAACACGATGAACGCCCTCGAAATTGGCTATATATTTAGGACATAATGCTATAACATAACACATACCCATTTTATTATGGAATATGCATAGATCTGTATCACGAATTTCACAAGAGCGGTGTCAATGAACCTGAAGATAGTTGAGTGTCGTGTTCACAAATGAATATGTTTTTGTACATGGATAATATAAAGTGATCTTTCGGATGGTATCTTTATATAATTCCACAACAACCGAAACGCCCAAGTGTAGAAGCACAATGGATGATACCAGCAATAAGTGGGCTTCTGAATTACGCCGTATGAATAACACCTTATGTATAAATGCCTGTGATGCACAATATTACAATTCTAAAGCTTTTTCTGTAAAATTGTGTAAATTCAGCAGGTTCAGTTTATACCATTAGTACTTAGAAGAAGAGCTCGAACTGACTATTGCTTTTCCCCTAATAGCTATTTATAATAAAATCCACTGTTTTGAGCAAGGGCTCTGATAAAGAGCACGAATTACTGCAACCTGACTGCAACCTGCTATGCAAAAAACAACAATGTGTTTTTGCATGCAACCACATAGAAGACAATGGCAGTGCTTGAGAGTGCTTGAGGGTTACTTACACCACTTCACAATGGCCAGATTTGTTTGTGTAAGATTGCCTTTCTCTGATTTTACCTGTGAGGATGATGCTGCATGAGCACTCAGGGAGAGTGGTGCACTCATGCACTCATATTCCATCCCCTCAATACTCCTAGCAGCTCCCATAGCCCCATCTGTATCTCTATCTGCATCTCTATCTGCCTTGCTATCTGCCTTGCTGTCTATTGCATGCAAGGCCTATGCAGTATGCAAGGCTAATATCTGGTGACCACATGTGCAAGAGTATTAGCCATGGTTTACCTCCACTCCAGACCATTACTCATGAGCCCTCATGAGCCTTCATGAGCCCTCATGCCCACTGCACCTTGTTAGAGGTAAGCAATAAGATGACCTGGCTCAGGAGGCTGCCTTGGAGGATCCCCATGGCCCCTGTATGCTACCTGATACAACTTGTCTGCTCAGAGGTCAAAGTGGTCAGCTGAGAGGCAGTCTGAGAGGCAGTGGGAGCACTATAAGAACCTTCCTCTCCCTCTGGTTACCCTGCTTGTTAGTCTTAGTGACTCAAGTTTACCCACTGAACTGACATTATGTAATCAATGGATGACCCCCTCACTCAGTCTGTCAGTTGAACTCAGTTCCTGGGTTAATTTGCCTGTCAGGGAGCCAGTTAGCCAGCTAGTTACTGTAGTTATACTCATTACAAGTGTTTAGTTAGATAACTTGGATTGCCAGTAAGAATTTACGAAGAACTGCACTGTAAAATTGGACATTTTGACTCAGCTTAAATGATTGAGTGAGATGCATGGTTGCACAATTCCTTTGAGTTGACATAGGTTGTTGTTTTAAGTTATGATAATCTGTCCGTTGTCATAACATGAAAGTTTCAAACAACAACTACATGTATGTTAGCTTGAAGGAATTGTGCAACCATCTCACTCAATCATTTAAGATGACTCAAAATGGCGAATTTTACAGTGTGGTGGTATGATAAAATGAAGTTAAACATTTAGTCATTGCCTAAACTACCACTTGATTCAGTCATGTATGGCCCACAGATGTACACTCTAAATTGGAAATGCGTACAACCTAAACAAAACCTAAACATTAAACATTCCCGCTTTGAGCGCGTTTTTTGGTGTTTAGCTTTTTATTTATAAACACTGTGTTTTGCCAAATTAAACAAGCTGCGTAAGCGACTGCGCAGATACAACCTAAACAATTATGACAAAAAACATTTAAGTTTATCGTTTTATTTGTTTAGAACACTAAACAATACCTAAATGATTAGGTGCTTAGTCTAAACAACCATGTGTCTAATGCCTAAACTACTAAATGTTGACAACTTAAACAAAATCTCAACAACTAATGTGCGTACAAAATTCCCGCTTTGAGCGCATTTAAAAGTGCGTACAAAAAGTAAATGTTTAGGCTGTAAACAAATGCGTACATCTTCAATAAAATTTTATATCATGTGAAAAAAAGCTATTCCATACTTTTATCTATACATTGATAGTGACTGTACAGGCAGCAGTTCTATGCTTTACATACCAAAAGTATATTTCCAAATAATCCCACATTCTCATTACTTACGATCTGTCGTAATTATGAAAAATTAATTCAGCATTTTATAAATTATATTCTCATGCAAAAGACACAATTCATCATAATTGTATAACACCTCCTGTACAATAGTTTACCTGCCTACATGCCATATCTAATGATAGTGCCTAGAAAAATGTAGCAATTTAACTTCCCAATAAGTAGCATTGACAAATATTCTGTACTTGAAAGCACTTTATTATAATGACTAGCTAAATCGATGACTGTTTCTTTTTTGTAAATAATATTTTGAGACTTACAGGTGATTTCATTAGTACGCGATTCTAAGATTCCTGGCCCAGAAAATACGTGGCATTTTTGGTTGATCTGATAGGTTAAGACCTGACAGAACGTCACACAGCCAATATATCATACGTAGCAAGTGCTTGTTTAGCATTGATTCCTCACAGCCAAGTGTGAATGACAAGAATCGTATGGTAATGAAATCGCCTGTAACAATTACAAAATTACAAAATTGAAATAAATACCATTTTGTAAAAACCTTACTGATCAATCGCACGTAACTTCACACATCAAAACAAACAACTTCTTAGATCACAATTAATTAAATTTGGTACATAATTCAACTCTTTTGCGTTAAAACTTTTACTAAAATATCAACAACATTTATTATTCTATTCTAAATACAATTACAAAATACCTTTTTTTGTGCACAGTTTGCATTTTTCATGGTGCAGTTTCACATATCATTTGTGTGATTTAAAAATTTCTCAAATCGTCCCAGTAAGAGCCAAAACTAATTGGATTGGCCTGAGGTGAACGGCACTAATGTTGCAAAAGTTTTGTTTGTTTTGTGACGGTATCATTGTAATTTGCATGAAGAGAGGCCACAAATACATTTAGTAAGGGCCTAGCCTCAACGAATGATCCTGCTGCTATCTGGACAATTCTGAGAGTCTCCTTCAAATATCTCTGCATTTCCAAACTTCTTCTTCCACGTGAGAGCTGGGTTCATGTGTTGAACGTCTAAGCTCTGCAGGACTGCAAATGTGTGCATGAACAACACATAACACAGCCTATAAAAATTCGGTCCTAATGGTTAAAATCAGTACGTATGTATAACAACATTTTACGAGCTGATGAAGGTTGTGTCCGTTGTCCAAGCATGCGTTTAATCCCCACTTACAGGCTTTGTCTCTGTGTGAAGCTGGCCAAGTGATCCAGACATTCTACTCTGGCATCGATTATTTGTCCTTGGAGACCATCAAAGTTTGTGGCACATGTGACAGCTAGTGCTTCATGATTTCTCTAGGTCCTGGTCATTCCACATGCCGTTTTCATAATTTGAATAAATGCAATGTGCCTGAAAGTAGACATACACACCATGTATGTGAACAGCTAATAACAATATCAACTGGTATTCAGGCAGAAGGCCATCATTACCTTCTGAGTTATTATACAGAAGAGACAGTGTTAACAATTTTTCATCAGTATTTTAGAATTAATTTTAAATGATTGCAAAAAAGTCTGACAACATATCAATGGCTCTTACTACTTTCTGAAAATCTGTGCTGGTCCAACTCAAATTTAAGGCAATGGCACTTATAGAAAATTTGCTTTTGATTTAGTCCAAGATTTTCTCTTGACATGTCCTTTTGTGAAGTGATTAGTGATGGCATGGATGCCTGGAATCGATCATTTGATCAAAGATTGGGTAGGTTTGATTGCATCTACTCTAACTAGGCCTACTCCGGAAATTATGTTTCTACTTTGAGAGTAAACTACTTCAAAATTGTCCAATTTATAATGAAAATTAGTACGGAATACCCTGGCTGGCACCCTGGCTGGCGGCAATTCAAACCATCATTTGACATCTTCAATAGACTGACTTAATTGTTTCAATTGAATTACAGCAATCCACACCATAAAAACAACCAGCCACTAAATCAGAAGTATCAGCTTTTTATGAAATCAATCCCATGTCAAGGGATATCCCAATTTCTAGACTCTGATCTACTTCCGGAGATGCAAAAAATGATTAAGAGTAAACTACTATACTCCAAGAATACCAAATCAAATCCACTCAGCATTCACAGACTGAGTGATATGATATTGTAGTGAAATATGAAACCATTCTGGTCTGGATGGTCTATAATGTGCCATTGCACTGCCATTGTTACCTGGATCATTGATATACTGTCAGCATGATGAACCAGTTATATAGCCATATGATGGACATTGTCAAAATAGCAATACTTGTTTGTTTTTAAGTAGTTACCTGAATAAAATTCCAGTAGCACCAAAGCAAGGATTCAAGGCCACTGTTAGTGTCTGTCAGGTGGAGCCACAGCAACTGTCTTCCAATAATAAAGTTAGGTGGCACTGCCATCAAGTTACCTAGTTCAACAACTTGTTTAGTCTGTACAAAAGATCATGTAGATATCTACAATTCTACATAATGTGTTTAGGAGCTCCACATATTCCAATTCTGATTCCACAAATGTTTAGCAAAGCTACGCAGTTTGTTTAAGTGAGATATACATGTTGTTTAGAATGCTCAACAACCCATTTAGACTGTAAACGTCATGTCTTCATATTGAACATGGTGTTGTCATTGACAACATTTGAAAGCAACATCCATGGAGAACCTAAACATTAAACATTTGAAATGTTTAGAATTTGTTTAGGTCAGTTTAGAGTGTATGTTTAGTATAGTTCCTCAGTTTTCTGTAAGTTGTGGTTTGATAGTTAAGCAACATTGGCTGTTTCTCGGAGATTACAGGTAAGAATCTCTGTGCAGTGCACTAACTGGTGAATGTGTAGGTGTGTCCATCTCCTGATATGAAATTCATTTTAAGACCGATTATATGGAAATGTATTTTTACATCTCAGCATTTAGCTGTAGGCAGAAACGGGAGGAAAGGAAAAATGGTGAATTAGAAATAGCCAAAAATATCGAAATGACATCGTGCCGGTCTATATTTGTATTAGATGTGTATATGAAATACTGATATAGATGTGGAAAGACCACTTGGTGAGATTGGTTTGCTTGGTGAATCAAGAAGAGACACAGAAAGCAACAAGAGACATAATAGGATGACACAGAGAAATAAGAGAGCCGGGCAAAATGGAGCAAGGAGTTGTGTATTGATCTGCAGGTTAGGACAAGAGCTCCCAAGCACGAGACACAGCCTATGATAGCTTATGAGACAGAGGGGGACAGAGAGGGACAGAATGGGACAGCCATCAGTCATTTGATAATAGATCTGTCGGAGGGTGCACAATCTCCTTGCCGGCTGAATGGTCCAACTGGGACCAATGGTCTGTGAAACCTTGTGTAATCTGAGCTGCAATCACAAGTCTGTGCTTTGATTTGCATCCTTATGAGTTGCTGCACTCTAAAAAATTTCAGACAAAATTGGTTTTTTAGATTCAAAATGGTTTTTTGAAAAACCAAATTTCAATGCAAAAACCAACATGGATTTTTAATTTAAAAAAATCCATGTTGGTTTTTTGCATTGAAATTTGGTTTTTCAAAAAACCATTTTGAATCTAAAAAACCAATTTTGTCCCGACATTTTTTAGAGTGTGCTGCAGCAAGCCATCCTCCTTTGACCCTGCATTACTTTACTTGCTCACTTGGATGCAGGGGTCAAGAGCAATCCCACTGTTACCCTTCTACCACTCGGGAACACTGTGGAAACATTTCTTGACAAATTTACACAATTTGCCTCTGGCAAAATTGAATCAGAATTTGAACTCTGTCTCAAAACGACTGTGCCAATTTGCTCCAATGGAACTTGTTCACATTTACAGTAACTATGGAATTTTGGATCTTCGCAAAATACAGTTAGAGGTTAGATATGGCATTTATTTTAATACAAAGCATTAATTAGCTTTATATGAATCAACTTGTCAAAGGACTAAACAAGTCATACCAACTAGTAGTAAATTATTTGGCCATGATAGTAGCCAAGTTTATTTCAACCAAATCCCTGAAGTTAACATGTTGCCAATCACAGCGATCTTTTCCAATGCAACCAATGGCCCATGCATTGAGCAGGGAGGAGTCTCCTTGCAGTAAAAAGCCATTAATTAGCAAGGCCATAAAATGGAAAGCAATCAAGGGATCTCTGGAAGCCCAGACTGAGCTGAAGCAGGGAGGCTGAGCTGACTCAAAGATGGTCAGATACAAGATCAATCTGGAATGCATTGGCTGGCAAGAGGGTGGTTCAACTCAATGGCTTGGCAATAGTTTGGGCAACCTGGTTTGTATTGGCCAGAGATGTTTGGAGTAAACTAGAAACCAAAGCTCAGCCGCTGGTTGTTCCTGAGAAGGATATATGATTCAAAATGGCAAGTGTGGTTGTCCCTCCAGTTTGTGAAATCACCAATGTAATGTTTATACGTTGATCATGGTAATTTTGCTGAAATGACACATCATACCAAATCCAAGTGAAACTTCATTGTGAAATGTCAGAATTTTTTAATTATTAATATTTCATTCAAGCAGTCAAAAACTGTGCTGTAGCTCTATGGTGAAACGCTGGATGAAATAGCTTCAGTTTACCAGCTGACTCAGGAACATTTAGAAAATGGCTTGGGGCAATCACATTGAGAAACGAAGGCTCCTTATGAGCATTTTGATCAGTGTCAAATAGCACCCCATAGCACCCATTGCTCAAAATGTTGCTCATAATGCTGCTCGTGATACAGCCATTCATGCTTGGCTGGTCAAGGGTCATGGCATTCTACCCCTCAGGATCACCCCTGGCTATCAATGGCAGTCAATGGATACTGGCTCTAATTAAACCTCCCATTGTTTGCTCTATCCCTGAGGATCGGCTGCTTCAGCCTGCTTGTGACTCAATCGCAGACGGACCCCCCAGATGCTGTGATGATGGTCGTGATGATCATCCAGATGATCATCCTGATGATGTTGCAGATGATGAGGCTGATGCCGATGGAGCCATCATGCTGATGAGGATGCTGGAGGCAATGTGACTTGAGGTGATCATGATGATGCACCGTTGCTAATGAGATTTCATCTTTTGTCTAAATATGCGATAGAGATCCAGCTGAGAATAGAGCAGCTTGATGTTGAGGAATCCCAGTCATCATTTGATCATCTGATTAGAAACCACACACATTGTCGTACAGCAGAGTGCTCTGGAATTTGTCTTGGTCTTAGTCACTACATGCAGTTCTCCTGCTGAACTACTGTCATGTGCACTTGACAGAAATATCATTTTAAATTAAATAATTACCTATTAAATTGATATAAAGAGAAATTCTTAGTTAGACATCTCCTGGACCAGCAGACCTTCCAGACCAAGACCTCTCCATAATACTTTTAAACTGAAAAGCTGGTTGTTATGACCGACAGTTTTACATGGAAAGTCTTGGTCACTGACAAGTTCAATGTATCAAACAATAGGTTGCACAATTCTTTTGAGCTGACATACTTAGTGACATAGCTTGTTGTTTTAAGTTATGACAATGGACAGATTATCATAACTCAAAACAACAAGCTGTATTAGCTCAAAGGAAGTGTGCAACCATCTCATTCATTTAAGCTGACTCAAAATTTCAAATTTTAAAGTGTAAAAAATTGTAATTCGTCGACTGTAGCAAGGAGGATATACTGATCCTGGAGTGATCCAGATTAAGTTGGTATTCCAGTATAACATAATGATATAGTAATGAAGTTATCTGCCATATCTCTTCTCAAGCACAATATCACAGATATCAGCAGAAGCATCTGTGGATCTGCCTGGCAGCCTTGTTTGTCCGTTTGTTTTAGGTCTCTTATCATTGTTGACTGATTCCCTTTGCTTTGTTTCTGATCTTTGAGATGCTTGGATGTTTTTTTTTCTTTGTGTGCCACCCAGGTTCAGGCTCTTAGAGGATAACTAGTGCTCCGGCCTGGGACCCTCATGGAACTCTTGCCTTGGGCAGGTAAATGCACCTGTGGTTGTAAACAGTGAGGGAAACACAGGTGATCCCCGCGGTGCACTTTCCATTGCTGGGTCCATGGCTGGGTGTGTTTCTTCATTGTTTGGTGAAGGCTCATGGATGTTCAGTCGTAGAGAACTAACTCATGACGGCACTTCCAGCAAGGACTCCCATAGTCTTTCCCCAGCCTGGGGTGGTGAGTTCGAAACCTGAGCAGAGCTTTATTTAGGTTTTTAAGTTTGCATGGCAATCTTGCTCATCATAACTTGAAGCCATGTGAGTCAGATTCTCCATCTCTGTGTTGATTCTTCCATATTACCATTTCTCTGTCTATGCAATGTCATTGACTTTATTTTGTCCGATTCCACTACCCTGTCTGGATCCGCCACCGTGACCCCTGCTGAGTCTTGAGTTGAGTCTCAATTAGGAGCCTTTTACTAGTAAAGATAATCTTGTGTCTCATTCAGAATCAAAGTCATTGTCCCCACCCATACCTTGACTAATTAACTGATTGATGTAGAAAAGAGTGCAGAGGCAACTTTCCTACCTGCATTATGTGGTGTCAGTTTCCTATGGGAGTGGGTTCTGTTGCTGCATAACCAATCGAGACAACTAAGGCTGTGTAATGGTAGTATCTTGTATTGCCATATTGCGTGGTATGTACCCCTTTGGAAATTAATTGCCTTGGTAGTCAGTCATTTTATTGTCTCTCTTGTATGATATTATATATATTTTTGTTTATTGAGAAAGGAGTTGGATATCATCAAAGAAGTTGAAATTGTGTTTGGTAGTGGTGTGGACTGGACCGTTTTGTAACAGTACAGTCCGTTACCAGCACCTCTACAGTAGCGGACCGCCACCAGATCCAAAATACCCTGGACACTTTGTAAAATTTGAAATTTTGAGTCAGCTTGAATGATTGAGTGAGATGGTTACTCAATTCCTTTGAGCTGACCCAGCTTGTTGTTTTAATTTATGATAATCTGTCCTTTGTCATAACTTAAAACAGCAAGCTGTGTTAGCTCAGAGGAATTGTGCAACCATCTCACTCAATCATTCAAGCTGACTCAAAATTTCAAATTTTACAGTGTACTATATGAAGCTGTGCTTATCTTCAAGCTTAGAGGTTTCTCATTAAACATCACCTAAATTTCTAATCTCCAGTGTCAAGTCATGTGTTTTGTACCTGTTATATGGCTTGTCAAAAAACACCAACTCACTCACCCACTCACCTGTTTTATGGCTTGTAGGTTTGATAGTTTTACCATGTATGGTCTTGCACCTGAGAAGAAACATATATAAATGACATTAGACCTGACCCAAAGCACATCAGTGACATCACCTGTTCCAGACAGCCAGATACAAGATCAGGGCAAACAAGGTGTCATCCATAATGCAACAGCTTGATTGCTTAGTTGGTTCCTGATTCTGCATGATTCTGCATGATGCACCACCAATGTGTTGGGGCTGAGTTGGCTGTGACATCCACTTCTGATGCAGCTGCAGGCAAAGCCAAGCTTGTCAAAGCCTCCAAGCTTGGTGATGTGCAATGGAGTCCTGTTATAGATGCACAGTGTTCACATGGCCCTGGCTGAAGCATCGACATGACAGCAGATGCCATTCTGAAACCGCTGAAGTAACTTGTGGTCTTTGGAATCTGTGGAATACACTTTGTGGATGCACATGTGGTAATTTGTGGCTTTCTACATATCAGTTTTCAGGTATGTGATATTGTCATTTCACTGATTTGCCAATCGGTGTTCATGTGGTATTCTTGTCCATAACTTCATTTTGGTATGCAATGTAACAAAAACATAGTATCTTCCTTAAGTTGCACAAAACATGCATTGGTAGTAGTTTTGTATAGGTTAAACCCTTCTAACAGCAATACAGTGGTTTGTGGAAGTGACATTGGGACTGGTTGAGTACTGCTTTACGTGGTTGATGTAAACTGGTACAGCAGTTAGTAACTTCCGTTTTGGTAATGAAGTTATAATAAAAAAACCTCTGACTTCATGGGACTAGTGTAGGTTATTCACCATGGGAGAGGGAATGTGTGATTTATCACCTGAGGGCTTTAGTCCCGAGGTGTGATAAACACATATTCCCGATCACACGGTGAATAACCAGATTATACGATGAGACAAACACTCAAACATGAGACAATAAGTGGACAGCAAAGAATACGGGATTTATCGCAGTGAAATACAGGCTTATGCTTGGCCGACAGAGGTGTAGAATGGTATCATTTCCGGTAATGTGGTGTTTGTTTGATTCAGATTCAGATTTTTATTTATTTTCCATATATTACAATATTAATCAATTATTTGCTTTTCAGAGACCTCTCAAAGACTTGTTTGTCGCTGCAGAGGGGCCACCCTTTTATCTATATAAAGGCATAAATATATGGAAAAATTTTTTTACTGAGTATAGGCCTACTATTATTTCAGATGCAGTGTATGCTATATATATAATAGGAGGAGGTCACAATGCAAATTTTTTTTTAATTCATTAGAATAAGAAAAAAAACTGAATTGGAAATTTAGCAGATTTCTCAATAGCATTATGATGGCAATGGTTAAATCTCTTTGGTCAATGTAAGGTATTGTTTGCCATTTGATTCTACTTTGAGGGCTTTGTAGATGTAATGAAACAGCAAAACTTATAAAGAGGATCATAGAATCATTGGTCACATTATAGAAGGCCAAGAGCTGCCTGAGAGATTGAGATGCAAGATGTCAGCCATTCATTTATTCTGTTTGCAATCCCAGATGACAGCCAAGAAGAAATAAAGATGTCTTATCGATCTGGACAGACCCAGACATTTAGCTGAATGTCTCTTGACATGGGATGGGGTGATTCTTAACAATTCTTACCATTTGTGTTCTGTGTAGTCCTAAGTAGCTTCTCTTGTGTGCCTTGTACAGTTTTGGCATCTCCATGTCATTATTGTATATTCCAAATGTTACCTGCTGATCTCTTGATACCATATTACTTTATAAATACAATGTAGACCATAAAGAAAGATTGTGGCAAGAGTATTCCTTTGGGAGTATTCAAAGTTTTTTAAATATCATAACAATATTCCACATAACAGAAGTCTGTACAGATATACTAAATGATGAGTGAGACTTTATAAAGTCAGTGAATGCAGTTTATAAAGACTAGGCCCTATATGACGACTGGCGATTTTCACATATATCAAAAAAACGTATGAAGAATGACTGTATAAAAAGTTTATAAAAGTTTGCATAATCTATTCTGACTCCAGGTATGGCTTTATATGGCCTTGCTGTAAGTGGCTCAGGTGTCTGATGGATGATCAAAATGGCTGATCATTGTAGTCATGCAATGCAACAACATTTCTGTGTCAAGCCTTCTCCTGTAATGGAAATCCAAAACGAGTAGAAGGGAGTGACCCTTTCACAAGGAATATTCCAAGAATTTCCTTTGCCTATTTATAGGCCAGAAGTTCCATCTCAGCTTGAAATCGATAATCGTATATTTTTTTTCTGAATCCTATGTTTGACTTACAGCTCTTTGCAGGTTGGCAGTCCACTGGAAAAATTAATTTTCTTATTATCAGTTTCCAAACTGTCTTTGTCACGTTATTGACAGTTTTCTGTTGGTCTCCTAATCTTCATATTTGATTGGTACCTTAAGTCATTTAATGAGTGTGTTTATTGACACCTATGCTGCTACTCATGATATGCACTGAATCAACTGATTAACCATAACTGACACAAACAAAACATTTTTAAGCCAGTGACATCACACGAACAAGTTGAAAGTTAATTTTGAAACTGTTAGGACCGCTAATCTGCAAACAGCTGAAAATCATGCATGGTTCTTCAGCTGCATTATTTTATGTCTCCTGTCCTTTTAACCATACCTCCCAAGTCTCAGCAACGAAGTCTCACTAACAGGAACAGGACACACATTGACAACCACCATGGTTTCTATGACATTGATACAAACCACAGCTGATATCAAACTGGAAATGGTTTCCCAAGGTTGCTCATGCTGTTGAAAGATTTCTGGAGCAAGGCCATCTCTGATTGAGTCCTGAGTGCCTTCTAGTGGTCTGGTCCTGGCTGCCTTATCTGAAAGCTTCAAGGTTGCAATCCAAGGGCATGTGCTGATCCCAAGCATCCCCTGCAATTAAAAAAACACTAGTCTTTTAGATATTGGATAGCCAAAAGTAATGAACGATATTATTGATTCACTGGAAGCAGTCATGCTATTAATATAAACAGGTTCAACTCATGAACCTTGAAAGAAGTGATTGTTTAATTGGGCTTGTTCTTCAATGCACTTCAATACTTTCATGGAGGGAACCTGGAATAATATATGTCATGATGAGACATATTTTTAAACGTGAGTGTGTCTGGGGAAGGCCAATTTACTTTGCTTACATGCGGATGGTTTTCCTAGTTCAAAGATGAGATCTGCGTTTTCTGTCAGTTATTGCAAATTTCTGCCTTGAGAAGTAAGATTCCTCATCCCTTGTGTGTGTAGGTTTCTCTCACACATTATGATGGGTAGTGAGTTGGTATTGCAGTTAGTGCTGTATGCCTTGTACTATGGGGATATTGAGTGTAATTTCTTTGGCAGGACCTGCACTGGCCTAATGAGATGGGTCTGTTGTTGCAAGGATCATCTTTTTGCCCCTTTGTTCTGCATCCTCTCATATGCCCAGGCAAAACTGCAGGCAAAAACCTGGGCAGACAAAACTGAAAAAGTGCAAGTGTATACAGAGGAGCATTTACATGTATTTAGCTAAGCATCTCAGTCTCTCAGAGGATTGCCTGTGTTCTTGGGTTTCCTCCAATATTCATAAATATATGCCCAAAATAACATTAAGCCTATTTATCCAGGGATCTCAAAGGACTTATTAGTTATTACCAGAAATAGGGAGACCTGGGTTATGAAAAGTGATGTGCATTTATAATTACATGTCGTACTATTACAAAGAAGTGTGAATAGACAGAGGGATCGATCAAAATGAAAAGACAGGTTATGAATGTTTGATTTATTGTGATGTTGATAAAATTCAAATGTCAGTGTGTAATTACCATCTTCAATGAACTCGGCCGAATATTTACAATTACATCCTTGACAGGCCTGATCAAGCTTGAATCTTTCTTAGCTCTCTGGAGAGCAAATTTTGGCAAATTTTACATTCGCTTAGTAATTAGTCAACCATTCCACATTGCCAAGTACCCATTTGCACCTGAGTCGAGTGAAGCAATGATTTAAGGAGGATCTCCTTTGTCCCTCCATGCCTTGACTGGAGTTCGAACCCGCGACCATACGTGGATCAGTCGAACACCTTATCCACTAGTCCACGACACCCATAATCGAATTTTCCGAGGTGTCATCTTATCCCTAAGATCAAATTTACTGAATATAAAAATTACAGAACTGAAAATTGAAGATGCAACAAGCTCAGGAGAACACGAATTGAAGAACCTGAAAGATTCCTTGGACAAGCTGCCTGATGGCCACATGCTGAGGAGATCTCCGCCCACCCATTCAGTGGTCAGTAGCAGGCGGACAGAGGCCAGCACAACATTTTGCATTTCCTCTCAAGTTACAAACCAGGTGTCTTTAATGCTTGCCACATGTTGCTCATGTTTCCACCTCCCTTCTGCCTTAGGCCCATAGCAGCCAAGAACTCTTCTACCTGTCCATCCTCAGGGCACCCAGATAACAAGTGGTGGAAGAGGAAGGTGGTCTTGGGAGAAGTTTGGAGAAATCTGGTTCTGCCTCAGCTTTGTCTCCTGTTCAGTGTTCAATGACTGACATTGACT
The DNA here is from genome assembly GCA_026936325.1 of Platynereis dumerilii. NCBI lineage: Eukaryota > Metazoa > Annelida > Polychaeta > Phyllodocida > Nereididae > Platynereis > Platynereis dumerilii. The sequence continues at coordinate 113,346,527 of JAPTHN010000001.1, forward strand.
GTTCATAATGATAAATCATGATACATATCAGTCAGACTCCATGAGTCCCTCTAGTACTTTTTTCGATGCTTGTACTGCCTGATGCATTAAGTAGTCTAATGGAGACTGCATAGCCTATCTCTGATATCAGTAGGGCTACCATTGGACTCCTGAAAACATGCATTTTAGCACTTAGCTAAAAGCCCACAACCGACATGATGAAACAGATCAATTTAAGATCACTGATGTCATTCTACTTCACAATGATTTTTTTTTGTTAATGAAAGTACAGTGTACTCTTATTTCGGATTCTGAATTCTGAAGACAAAGTTTGCCACTAGTTACTTCTAAGTAAAAAAAAATCTAAGAGACGGCTGACACAGCGGAACTCTGTATATCTGATAACGATAGCTGATACTGATCGTGTCGGATAACACACACAGGATCACTTACTTTCGATTGTGTCACGCCTCCACAAGGCGGCTTTGGTAGCTTTGGTGTCAACGTCCGAAAAAGACGTGCAGCTAAATGAAAGTTTGCGACAATCTTGGTCAATGGCTTGTGTTGTGAAATTTTGTCTTCAGTAGCTTTGGTGTCAACATCTGAAAATGACGTAAAGATAAATGAAAGTTTGCGACACTCTTGGTCAATGGCTTGTGTTGTGAATGTGTGGCTTTAGTCAGCCCCTATAGCTCAGTCAGTAGAGTGCTCATCTCACAAGCGAGGGACCCGGGTTCAATCCCCTGGCTGGCCATCATGTCATTCCACAATGTCGTCCTTCACATCGGACGTTAATTGGAGGTGCGGTTGGCCCAACTGGAAACAAGTCACTGACTTAGCTTATCTACCCACGTTAAATAAAAGTACCTTTACCTTTTACCTTTAGTAGCTTTGGTGTCAACGTCCGAAAAAGATGTGCAGCTAAATGAAAGTTTGTGACACTCATGGTCAATGGCTTGTGTTAATAAGTGTGTTATGAAAGTGCAGTTAGTTCCTCTGGAGTCCGTTTATTTTTATCTTGATGCAAAGCTCTGCCCAGAGTGCTTACTTACTTTGTTTGAAGTAGAAATGCAGCTTGTTTGAAGTAGAAATGCAGCTTGGGGCAAAGGAAGGGCAGTGCATGGCTTTGCACGTGTTGTTGCTGTGCCTGGCATCCCCATGACAACGACCAAAAACTATTTCTAAAAGGTCTTTTCAGGGTCTCAGGTGTGTGGGTGTCCTTGCTACCTGTGGAGCTGTGAGCTTAGTGTTTAAAGGCAGTGAGCTGAGTGAAACTCAGAACTACTTTATGACACCTCATAAAAGTCAAATGTGAATTACCTATACATGTAGGTGTATTTGTATAGTGATAAAAAGACATGTATGTAGTATTGCTTCTGTACAGTACCAGCTGAAGCAATACATGTATATATATATCTTGCCCCTGGGTGCCTTTTCATTTACAGCTATTAATTTGTTATAATGTAATGAGTTAATTACTTGCTAATAGATGATGTTGACTCTTTGTAGAGTGTGTTGGAGACTCTGTGAGTTCTATGAAAAGAAATGTCTTGCCCATTGTAGCCTCTTTCATTTGTCGCTATTGATAATTATGGTGATGCGATAATTAATAACCATTATTAGGAGCAAATTACCACCTCGTGAAAAATGACATTATTGGATTGTCTCTTATTATCTTGTCTATCTCCGTCGTCTGTCCGTCCCAATACGTCATTCACTTATATTTTTCTCGTCGCTTACGTCAATCACTGCTCTTTGTTTTTGGCTTTTTGAAAACTGGTTATCCTGTTTATATATAATCATATGACAATGCTTGTTTTTACCTTTGACTGCTGCTTTAGTGGTGTAGCACAGTTGCCATGTGGACTTCAGATGAGAGCAAGCCACAGCATGATTCCTGTAATGTAGGAGGAAAAGCACTACAAAGTGACATTATAGTGCATATACTGATACAGGTGCAACAACTCTAGTTCAAGGCCAAGATTAATTTGGTCTTGTGAGTTAGTCACTAATGAATCATAGTTGATGTCTTAAGATTATATTATGGGTGTTGCCTTATTTGATGAAGTTCTGCCTCAGGTGTTGGACAATTGAATCACATAATGATGTCAAATTGTCAATTGTGTGGTCAATTACTGTTTGGTAAATAACAGTATAGATATAGGCCTATGTATATGAAGAAATGTGGTGGTGTTAACACAGACATGAATGTGTACTGTGTTAGAAAGAAGAACATTGCCAATATTGTGTCCATCTAATTAGGATATAATTGAATTAATGTGAGCAAAGATATTGGGAATACCAAGGCGTCTCTGAATTAAATCAATATCAAACTGACTTTTGCATCTCTTCTCATTGCAGCTCCACCTGGCTGCCCTGACTTCTTTGAAGGGGGAGATCATCGACCTGAGCAACAGACTTCAGCATGTCACCACAGAGAAAGACCTGGTGGAGAAACAACTGAACAAAGCTCAGGTGAGTTGGTCAAAGGAGAAAGAAATTCAAAGAATCATCTGCGCCAAAAGGGCAACTTCTCTACTGCTGCTTTTATTCGCCAGAGAAAGACAATTCTTCACCTTCTGAAGCCAAGCCATCAACTAACCACAGATCCAGTCTGTGTTTAGCAGTGCTCATGTCAGATCAGCAGATTTCTATATAATCTACAGCTAATAACTATTAAATACTCTGTTGCCTGTTAATTTTAGGAAATGACTGATCATGCTGATAGCAACTATTTGATTTATAGTGTCATTGAAATGATCGATTATCCTAGAAGTATTTTATCTTCTTCTTTAAAGACTGAAAATTTTATTAAATTACAATTGAACCCTGCCTTTCAGTAATACAGTAGTAATAGGCCTACTGTCATCATCAGTGTCTGCATGCTTGAGATGATAAAATACTAGATGTTGAACTGATGTTTACTTCACAAATTTTCTCGAGGTCTTTAATACGTTTCTAATGGTAAATCCATTAAATATAATGTGGACTGCAGACATGCGACTCCTCCTGCAAAGGACATGACATGCAAAGAAGATGGAATAACCAATTAAACATTATCACACAATGCTATGCGTGGGATTTCTAGCATCTTGTTGCAACAAATTTTTTATGCATTTATTAGTTTTTCCCTTCAAATCAAAATTGTATTGAACATTTCAGACGGAGAAGTTGCGTGCCCAGAGGGAATATGAAGACCGTCTGGAGCAACAGACACTGAGGTATGAGGAGAGGATTACAGAATTACATTCAGTCATCGCCGAACTGAGGAAGAAGATTGACCGACACCAGATTAATGTGATAAGGTAAGACATGTAAATTCATTCAATTCAGACACTCACGCTGGATTACAAATCTATCTGGAATGGAAAGACCTAATCAACAAAATTAGATGTGGTAAACTTTTTTCACTTGTGTTGATTTAAATGCTTTTAAATTATTAATCTTCTTTTGAACTGCTATAAATCAGTTCCAATAACTGTTAAATACTGCTTTGGAGATTGGATTTAGCACAAAATACATAACTTCAATTTTATATATTCCACCGGATGGATAACATAGGATTTAATTTGATGGATTATGAATGGAAGGTTCCGCCTCACACCACACATACAATAGCCTAGGTTCCACTGTCCTGTCAAGTTGTTTGCTTTCTGAAGATCTTTACATGTTACACAAGTTATGAACTTATTACTGTGTTCTGCTTCCTTACAATTCTTTTATAGTAGGCTTAATACAGAAGTCGAGGAGATACAGTTTTGTTCAGAGCCTCTAATGACACCTTAACCTTGTTTGATGATGACTGAGGGACATAAAGACAGCTACTTGCAATCCTAGCTTATTTGTGACATTTGTCTCTTGTGTAACATAACGCTTGTGACGCAGGCTGCAGCTGGCCTCAACTGTCCACTGTACAGGACTACAGGTCACTCAAAGGCTATTATAAAGACAGTGTATTTATGGCACCACACTCACATTTCTTTCTTTTTTACAGGGAGGAAGATGAGTTTGAGGAATCTGATTGCGCCCAAAGCAACAAGAGCAACGAAGATGTGAGCGTCAACGACAACAATGCCAATGAATCACAGACACCGAGTTTAGGTAGGAGGCGCTCAGATATCCAGATCAAATGTTCGGAAATGAAACTTTTTGTCGTTACATTGCCATTATCCTTGGGCTACTTGAGATGTTGTCTTCAGGACAAATTTGTTATGTGCAAAATTTGTCTTTAGCTGGTGTTTTCATTGTGCATGCGATGTATTGTGCGAACCCTTGGGCAATGCTGCTTCTGTTTCAATGCTTTTAAAATTAAATCTTCACATTATTCTGGTTAAATGCAATGCACACAATGCAAATTCCCAAATTATGTTTCTCATTATGACGCCTGTACATTCCTTTAAAATTGTGTTATTATGTTTCAGCGGATCTTGGCAATGATTTGAACGTGGAGTTGTCTCGGGTGGTGTCAGAGCTCGAACAGGCCATTGGGGATCACCAGCAGCAGCTGAGCCTGGATTCCCCCGTCTCGCCCCCTTTGCCTTTATTAGCTGATACCCTGCACCAAAAAACAGATCAAGTGAGTTGGTTATATTGTGAAGAAGTAATGTCTCATGTAAATTTTTAGGTGACTGAAAGATTGTATCTTCTGTGATGGATTAGCTTCACTTCAAATAACGTATTATTAATAACTTGCACTTAACCATAGAGATCGTGCACAGTGCTTGCCTTAGGGATTCAAAAACTTCAAATGATCAATTTTCTACACAGTGATTTATTGTCAGAAAGACAGAATTCGATCGCAAATTATGCTACTGCATACTGCTAATCTGGAAGACAGTTATGATGCAAACGAATAGCTGCAACGTGGATGTAACTTGTTTATTTCAGATGTGTTCAGAAATAGGAGACCTGCACCTGAGTGACTCACACTGCAATGTGAGCCCTCCGATGACACTGTCGACGTCGATGCACCAGGCTGCGTCTTCTGGTCCTCAGATGAGTCTAGTCGGAGGTCACCTGACCATGACAGTCAGTGCTGCCCCCACCCAGGTGTTGCCTCCAATGCAAGGTCTTTCTCCGCAGTTGAGTGAGCGAAGTACGCGAAACCTCGACTCCGATCAACTTGCGTCGGCAGCCCATTACGAGTCCCAGCTCATTCAGTTGCAGCAGGAGAATGGTCTCATCAAAGACAAAGTGGGCAGACAAGAAACCGAGCTGAACAGACTCAGAGCGCAACTTGGGAGTGTGCGGGAAGATAGGGACAGGTTAAAACGACGGGTAAGTTGGAAAACACCATCAATTGGCTTTTTAAAGCAATGTTGGTGTATGGTCATTTCTCGCAATTGAACACTGATTCATGTCCATTATTCTTCTGCCCCGTAGTACATGATTGCTGTTTTTTGGATCAGCCTTACCACTTTCTTTCAATTCAATAAACTTATCTCAAATTTGAAGTTTAAAAATTTTCCATTTTCACCTGTTGTCTCACACTGGACTTGGGTTTGAATATTGTTGACAAATGTCAGATGCTAATGTGCTTTGTTTCAACACTATTAAACCTGCCTAGTTCAAATGAATCTGACATCATTTGGGAATCACAGATATAATTAGATATCAGATAATATCAAAGTACCCGCTATTTGTTTTTGCAGGTTCGTGAATTGCAGACTAGAGTTCAAAGTTTAGAAGCATCGAGTAGTCCCTTGAATAGTAGAACGTCTACACCCACCAAATCTCCAAGTATTAACCCAACGACGGGTGAAAAGTGAGTATCATTCGATTAGGGCATACATGTTACGCGTTTTTAAGCTTAGATTTTGTTGCAGACTTGTCACATGAGAAAACTGATAATATTCTCACTTTTCAGAACCACCAGTGCTAGTAGTTCAGATCAAGTGCCAGTTGCCAAAATTAAGAAGTTACGAACTTCGACGTCAGAAAGGCAGGTCCTTGGTCCGGAAATTAGTACAATAGGAGTAAGTATGCGCTTCTGAGCAGTTTACTGGAAGAGGCGCTATATAAATCACTATGTTATGTCGTTGTATTTCATTGCTTCACACATCCAATTATTCCATTAATTTTATAGAGAAAGTTTCATCAATTCTTATGTTATTACATAAGTTTCGATGCAATATATGTAGGGATTGTCAAAAGATGCATTAACATTTTAACATTTTACTTTGAGGCATTTATTTAAGGCCGTTCTAAAACCAGACTTCAATGTTATTTCGCCATTAATGGTCCCCTGGGGGGATCCGTCCTTTTAAATAAAAGTTGATGAAAGTGGATAATATTTTTGCTGGGAGTTGAATGATATTGATATGCTGAATAATTGATTGCAGTGTCACAACGCCAAGGTCGCGGAGCATCTGGTGCAGAACCTGCAGGAGAGCTCGAGTCTACAGGAAATCTCCCACTCGCTCTACACGAGCGGCAATCCCATATCCGAGGCCAAGATCCGGGAGTTTGAGATTGAGTTTGAACGCTTGAACAGCAAGATCGAACACCTGAAATCTCAGAACGACCTTGTTACTTTGACACTAGAGGAGAGCAAAGCTCACTCTGACCGACTTTCTGTGTTAATAGGCAAATACGAGAGCAACAACACGGCTCTCCAACTTGCCATGAACTTTGCTGATCAGGCTCTTGAGGCCTATGAGGTCCTAGTCACTTTAATTGAAGCCGAGAAAGGCGTCCTTCTGGCAAACTGCCGCGCAGCTGGTCTGGGTGGGAGTATGGGTGAGTTGTCATTCTTATTTATGAGCTGACAAATTATTATCATGAAATGGTTAAGTCTCTTTGTTAAGAATTGCGCTGTTTTTCTTGAGGAAACCTTATCTTGTTTTTTATTTGTGAAGTTATGTATTCAAATATTTAGGAGCCTGCATTTGTTGCATGTGTGATTTGATAAACAAATGGATCTTTTCCAAAGCTTTGATCAAAATTTGCAAGTCATGTTTCCAGACAAGAATGCTGATATTCTTAGAGGAGCCATCTTGGATATTTTGTATTCTGTCTGATGTTTCTTATGAATCTTAAGTTTGCATAGATCTCTCTTTTGAATTTTCGGATTAAAAGAGATACCGTCTGCCTGCTTTTCCGCATAGTGACTTCATTTTAAAGTATATGCTCATTGCATTACAATTGTGATATCAATGTTCGGAGAATATAATAAATTTTGCTAAATTCAGGGTCGGGAGAACGCGACCAGATTGGAATTGAGGATCAGGAGGAGATGGCGGCCATCTTGCAAAGGGCGCATTTCACCCGTAAGTCTGCAGAACACGTTGCCAAGCAACTGATTCAGCGGCTAGAGCGCAGTTGTGGGGTCCCGGTGCACAGCTGTACGGCTAGCCCTTGGGAGGATTTGTCCTCCAACAGCCGCACTGCAAGGTAAGCTTTTACTAACTATATTATTTTAATATGTGTAATATATATATATATGGTGATGACAATAATGTAGATAGGAAGTCATGATGGTACTTCCCTCTTCGGCAAGGTCTTGCTGCTAACAAGGGTTGATTAATGATTGCGTACTTACTAATTTTCCCATTACACGATTGATTAGATTTAAGTAGTGTTTCCGATATTCACGTTCCGCGGAATGAAGACTTCTCAAGGTTCAGTGAGTGGGAATAGGATGGGAACGGATATCCCAGTTATTTTTAACAGGAGGTTTTCAAGCCAGACTGTTTACAATTTTTTAAAACTGTTTGTTGTCTGTAGTTACTGTTGTTCTCAACAACTGAATAGAAAAACTGTAACTAAAGGATTAAAATACATAAAACAGTAAACTGTTGTGTGCTACTCAGAAGAGGTGGAACAACTTGTTCCACATCAACCACAAGTCTGCGATTTTTTGTTGTCCAACATTTCATATCTGCCAGTAAAAATGTGTCTTTATGTCTGCGAAGGTTGACAAGTGACATGAGTGTATTTATATATTAGGAGAAAATATGTAGCTTATGGCTTCTGTAATATAAATCTGTCAGTCCGGTTTAGATTTCTAGGTAATTCTTGTTTAGATTTCTAGGTAATTCTTGTTTAGATTTCTTGATATATTTAAACATTTTCCCAGAGGATGTTCACCTGAATTTCATGCTGTGTACAGTATATTGCACTTCTCAAATGACGTTGTGAACAAGCAAACTACTTTAATTGGCTCTCTCCTGCGAGTGCAGATGTGCAAAGGCCTTAATAAGAGATTAATTTGCCTCATGTGGGCAACATGAAGTTGTTTTCAACTGCACTGGGACCGCCAGCGCCTACATTTATGTGAAGCCTGCCAACTTAATGAACTTTCTAAGGCACCTCAACCTCAGTAAAATGAGCCGGACTTTTAAAAGCCTCAAGGCAATATTCATAAAATATCTATATTCCATTATTACCAGGTATGAGATGCTCGCGGTCTCGCATTGTGAGTGGCTATTTTTGCCAGTTCTTTGGATGTTGATGTCTGCCAAGATTACCTGGTGATTGGCCTTAGTAAGTTAATATGTCACCAATCACCTGTCATCCTGATTCCTGCAAGGCGTTACATGAGTACACGCCCTAAGTACCTTTTAGTATCCTATTAAAAAAGTATGTTTGGCTTTTCAGTTGTGCTTACGCATTCAACTTTCTACGTCAGCAAGATGATTTTGGCACCTATGAATTAATGTTATTTGTCAGTTGTTTTCTAGTCATAGTCAATCATCAAAAAAGTAAAAGAGCCTTTTAGGAAGAGCAGATTACTTGGAACATGAATAGTATTTTAATTGGCTGGAGTTAAAAACTGCTTTTTTCGGTCTCTAATTTGGCAGTTGATATGTCATTATACATTGCACTTGTAATACAAGTCTTGTATCTTATGAAGCTGCCAGGGAAGTGACCAATTAGCGTTTGATTGATTTTGTTAAGCAAGTTACTTCCAAGTGCTTATAAAACCGCATTAGATGGTACTAATTGAAACACTACAAATTCTATGATATTTTTACCAAATGCTTTAATTTATCCATCAAAATCATTAGCAACTGTTCATAAAAAAGGGACAATACATGCTCCAGTGGACCTCCATAATTTAATCTTTTAATTTACAATTTACTTACTATGTGTGACTGTTTCCCTGTCTTCTAATGGGATTTAATTTTTAAAAACTCCCATCGAGAGGAACACATAACCGCCAGTTAAGACAGGCTAATTACAAGTGTTAATTGTCTTTGTTTTTCAGTACCACTAGTTCAACAGCCAGCAGTGCTGATACAGACTGGAGTAAAGTGGACGAACAGAAACTGCGTGACTACATTTTGTCCTTGAAGAACGACCGATCTGCCGTAAAGGTCACTGTCATGGAGTTGGAGAGTGTTCACATTGACCCATTTTCTGCTGACGACACTCCTAATCCGGATGCGCAGAGGCTGGACCTGGAAAATGCCGTCTTGATGCAAGAACTAATGGCCATGAAGGTGCGCATGTCTTATATTGCATATTATGTAGTGTCTGATTTTGTGTGTCCTTTATGAGGCCGTTCATCAACCAGAGAAATATGATAGCATAGAACTGAACTGTACATTTGCTTATATCATGGATAGTGCATGAAATCATAGCCTTATGTAAGGCACCCAATTATGGTAATTACTGCAGAGAGAATTGGGTGCGAGTTATCATGTAACAAATAAGGCTTGCATAATAAACATAATGCTCTTATCATGATACCACTCTTATGTCATTATAATGCCAATAATATCTGTTTAAGTGCCTTAAATTTCATGTTATTAGAATGCTAACAACTTGTTTACATTTACATTATATTGAATGTTATTAGAATGCTAACAACTTGTCATTATTTACATTACTTTGAATTTAGGAAGAAAAGGCAGAATTGAAAGCCCGTAACTACCTGCTGGAGAAGGAGAAGGCCTCCGTGGACCTTCAGCTGAGCAGCAAGCAGAGCCAGGAGCAAGCCTACCTGGTGCAGATTGAACATCTGAAATGCGAGCTGAAGGAGGCCACACAAAAGGGAGTCAAGTCTCCATCTAAAAAGGTGTGCTTCTTCATGTTCTAGTTGGCTGTGGGTGCAAATGGTGTCTTGTTGTTCATTTGTGACAAGATGTCTTCTTTATGTTGTACAAGAGTGAAGAGCAGAACTTTTTAAAGTATTGCACCTGCACAAGTTGCCTTACAGCAAAGGTCAAAAGCATTGATTCAAGCTGAACTGAAGTACTGTATCTGAGGACATCATCTTTTCAAGCCATATGATTGGATCATAACAGATTAACATGCTTGATAACTCGCTCTGAGATCTCCATACATGCTAACAAATCATCCACCTAAATTAGTAGACTCTCCAAACCGATAGGAGTCACTTGTTTGTGTACATACACAAGAAACAGTGCTTTTGACTTTTGCTTTAAATAACTTGAGTGGACGCAGATTTATGCTCTAATACAATCTTTGAATAGACATTTTATGTAATATAAATACTTGTAAGTGTATTTCATTATGTGATTTAGATTAAATTTGGTGAAGAATTAAGATTGAAATTTTATTTAGAATATGAACGAAAAAAGCTTAAGTTTTGGCTTGAAGTAGATCCTGTATGATTGCATGTCATACTTCCCAACAGGTGGAATGATTTAATGGCATAATAACATAGCATAATGCTGAGTCAGACTGTATTGTTTGCAGAATAATGGAGAACTAATAATAGAAAACTAATAATATATTTTTTCTGCTATTTCCAAGGAGGAGGGAAGTGAGATTTATACCCCTGCTATCACGTTAGCAGAACTGCGCTCCCACGATTCTTCAGACGTCGCAAGAGATTTATCTGAAGCTCTCAAGCGAGAAAAGAGGCTGAAAATCAGGGTGCAGGAATTGATGGTCACGCTGGAAAAACTGTCCAAGAATTCAGAAGTCCGGCATCAGCAGTCTGCTGAGTTTGTCAATGACTTGAAGCGAGCAAACAGGTAAGAAAAAAAATCTAGAATGAGCGATAACCTGTGCATCTTCAAACTGAATGGCTCACTATACAAATAACGGTTCAACAAAAATAAGGCCCCCTTTAAATAAACTTGAATATCTTAAAGGTTCCTTCTCTGACATTTATGGCAGTCAGCTGAATTATTGGCCTGTTTATCAACCCTAAATGTGTGAAATTGTAGCTTAAAGTGGCTTTACTCCTGGCAGAGCCAACAGCCTTCGAGTGAGCCTCCCCCTGTTTTCAAAAATCTGCAGATATGGCCAATACTTCATCAAGTAACGGGGAAATTATTTTTCTCAATCATATTTAGTAGACAACTGAGGACTTCTTTAGTAACATTTGTACCGTTCAGGTTCCTTAGATGACATGAAAAATGATGTGAGTGGAGTTTGAGCAACTTTTGTTGAAAACTTTTTGAACAAGCCACAACTTCCAATTTTTTTAAAAGAGGGGTATTTGCACTCAGAGTCTGCTGGCTCATACAAAGATTAAGCAATACAGCTGGAAATACTCAGGCACAATGTCAATATGCGTCGCAGTGGCCTGGCACACCAACTGGTCAACTAACTCAACCTCCATGGAAATCACGAAAGTGGTCTTTGACTTATTCAAGTTTTCATAAAGGGGGACTTATTTTTGTTGAACTGTTCAGTAGTAATCTCAGTGCACAAAAGTAACCAGTCCTTGTATTCCCATAATCAATATAATGGCTGTGTCCTTCCGAGAAAAAGACATCTATCATGTTACTCTTTTATCTTTAATGATCATTTTCCGGAAATACATAGCCTACTTCACTTACTGGGTCAAAGCACCTATTTATTGACTAGGTTTTGATTATCTGACAGGTAGGGTGCATCAGTTGCCCCCTAAAAATTAAATAGTTGTTTGATTACCCTTGCCTTCTCCAATATTGTTCCTTTTGCCAAAAAAGAATGTCTTGTAAAGTTTCAGAACAATCGGAACATGTCTAGGGGTGGCACACATGCCCCAAAGTTAGTCCTGATTTTGATGAAAAATATCTCATTTGAGAATCTGCGGTATGCAATAATTCACTTAGTAATTGTACCAGAACAACAGGACAGGTACCATGATGTAGAGGAGAAAGAGAGCTTTAATTTGAGTACCAGGAAGCCATATATCCAATTAAAACATCAACTTCAATTATCTTTCTATTATACACAAATTACAACGAAATTGAATTACGATATTGTGCATCTAAAAATAAATGATAAGTTGATGTTATGCTATTACCACAATAATAATCATTATGTCATGTGGGATATTCAGATATAAAGTCCATTAAAGGACATCTTAGACATGTGTATATTTTTATCCATAACATTTTAGTTTGCACATTATATTGCATTTTGAAAATCGGGCCCAAGAATCGAATACTGTTGCTAACTTCAGAGGCTCAGTGCCAAACTTCTATTTGATGGGAAATCGAATGGGAAAGTTTTGAATAATAAAAAAATAAGCTACAATGCATTGTGCTGATACATGATGTCAAACTTTTGTCTATAGGCAAATAGCTCAATTCAATCGAAATGGTCCAATCGAGGACACTCATCCACAGGGATGTGGGCATGGGATTTGTATCAGTGCTTAAATTATTTTAGATAAATTAAATTTTCTATTCTGTACTAATCTAAAGATCCTTATAACTGATCTAGAGGAAAATTTTCCTTTGACAGATCACATTTGGTGTTTTAAGAGCTCTGTATCTAGACTTCGATCTATCATATAAGCTTATATTTTGTGTTTTCATAACTTTTATAAAATGAATGGTTTTTTCGTCGCTCATCATTTTCTGGCCATAGATAGATAGGAATTATTCTTTATAAGACAAATCATTTTATCTTTATAAGTTGGGAGTCAAATTTGAGGCAAGTCAATTGAATCACCAGTCCAGCATCTCCCCTATACATATAAGTCAGTTGTGAAATATGACCAAAAAACTTTTCCAAGTTACAGCCAAAGTCAAAAGCACTGATTCGTCTTCATATGCATACATGTAAAGAAATGACTGCCAATGGCTAAGAGAGCCTTAACAGCCATACATGTATATATGCAGCTAGATTTTTCAGTATGACAATCTTAATTTCAAAGCTAATTAAAACCGCTAAGCTGTTGCAGTCTTACAAGCCAACAAATTTCCATGAAATATGACACCGCCGGCTCCTCGCCCACTGAAGCTTGATTGAATCAATTATTTGACTTCTGCTGTAAAAAATACAAATTGGTCTGTCCATTGAGCCCCCTGTTTCAAACACCATCCAGGTATATTTGCACTGCCTAGTGTTTCTTTTCTTGTCAGCGAAAAGACGAAACTTATCTGTATTATATTATTTCAGTGATGTTCTATTCCAGTCTTACATGTCTGACAGAATATGCTCAAACAATCACAGATATTGAATAATTGAACAAGCAAAAACCAAAATGTTTTTTGGTTAAATCTATGTGTCTGTTAGTTGGTAACAAACCCACAAAGAATTAGGAACATTGTTGAATTATTTATTCTGTTTACATCAGCACATGTACATGTATGTATTTGCGAAATTGCAAGTGACCATGAATTGGTTCTCTTAGTCATACACCCATCATGTTGGTATTCAAATTGAAGCTCATGATTGGAGCTACAAGATGATATCATTTTTAGCTCGTCTGTTTTCTTTGAAAACGATGAGCTATTGTCGTCACTCGATCGGCGTCGTCGTCGTCCTCGTCCTCGTTGTCCCGGTTAAGGTTTTTGTAAGTGTCCATTTGTGACCTTAGTTTTGCACTTAGAGTTATGAAATTTGGTACAGGTATGGGGCTATGGGTATGGATCAGGAACATCTCGAGAAATCCAAGATGGCTGCCATTTTGTGGCGGCCATGTTGGCAGCCATGTTGGCAGCCATCTTTCTTTGTTCTTGAACTGCCCATTGTGACCTTAATATTTCACTTACAGCTATGAAATTTGGTACAGGTATGGGACTCTGGGTATGGATCGGGAACATGTCGAGAAATCCAAGATGGCGGCCATTTTGTGGCGGCCATTTTGGCAGCCGTCTTTCTTCATTCTTTAACTGCCCATTGTGACATTAATATTTCACTTACAGTTATGAAATTTGGTACAGGTATTGGCCTGTGGGTGTGGATCAGGAACATGTTGAGAAATCCAAGATGGCGGCCATTTTGGCAGCCATCTTTCTTTATTTCTTGAATTGCCCATAGTGACCTCAATAATTAACTTACAGGTATGAAATTTGGTACAGGTATTGGCCTGTGGGTGTGGATCAGGAACATGTTGAGAAATCCAAGATGGCAGCCATTTTGGCAGCCATCTTTCTTTATTTCTTGAATTGCCCATAGTGACCTCAATAATTAACTTAGAGTTATGAAATTTGGTACAGGTATGGGCCTGTGGGTATCGATCGGGCACATGTTGAGAAATATTAAGATGGCGGCCATTTTGTGGTGGCCATTTTGTGGTGATCATTTTGTGGTGGCCATTTTGGCAGCTATCTTTCTTCATTCTTGACCTGCCCATTGCCATCTCAATATTATAAGAGTTATGAAATTCGGTACAGGTATTGGCCTATGGGTATCGATTGGGAACATGTTGAGAAATCCAAGATGGCGGCCATTTTGGCAGCCTTCTTTCTTCTTGAACTGCCCATTGTAACCTTAAAATATCGCTTAGGGTTATGAATTTAGGTATTGGCCGGTGGGTGATAACCTGCCACACATTGATAGATTTCACTTTAACAGACGAGCGTTGAAACCGCTTGCGGTTCTGGTTAATGTTATTGGATTGATACCCAATGAAATATAACAAACTGCGTAACAAAAGCAATCATCAATATCATTATATTGATGTGTGGACTTTTCCAAAAAAATCTGTGGGATATATTTTCTGTGAGACAATTATTGAAATGCGTATAACTGGTCAATCTTCAAGGCTGCAATAGCTCGTAACTTGGAAATATTTATTTTGCATTAAAATCTTGCATACAAACTGTTATACACTAGTTAATTTCTGAACATTGGATGTATGACAGGATTAGCTGAACTGGTAGCTCTCTACGATTCCAGTCGCTGGTAATCAGGTTCGATTCTAGTTCTCACTGGGTCGTCTGGACCTATGTTGAACCGCAGTTTCAATCTGATTATATATCGTCCTGCATGTTATTTGTTATTCTTGTGTCTTCGACCTGTCCTTGTGAGCCTGTCAAATACTTGAATAGAGGACTTAAATCCCCATGTATCCTGTACCTTGGTTGGGTCTCAGACATAGTATTGATAATAGACATACAAGTATTTAATAATTGAGAGGTTTCGCTTCATGTGTACATTGCCTGTGTCTCACAAGAAGTGATCTCTTTTGTTTCGGTAATTATTTCCCAATATATCTGTGGCGAAATGTTTGAGGGCCAAATGATAAATATTGTGAATTCTCTGTTCCAGCGCCCTGGTGGCTGCTTTTGAAAAGGCCAAGAAGAAATACCAGGGCAAAGTGAAGCGCCAGGAACAACATATGGGCGTCCTGCAAGAAAGATACGAAACACAGGTATGCATTTGTATAAATTTGTATTTAAAGATTGGTAGTCACTAGAAACATGATTCTGGAATTTCAGCTGCTCATTTAGGCATATGACGCATATCGATGAAATTTATTCGCCCTATAGCGCGGCTTAACTTTCACCACTAGTATCTACAATCTGTATGTATCGAAATTCATGTAAAAATTTCTTGAGCTTACGAAAAACCACATATAGCCTTTCATGTGATCACTGATGGGATATTATTTCTCAGATGTACACAATATCATATTAAGCTTGATGTCATCGTTTGCTACTTCTAGGCTTTAAACAATGTCAAATCTTGGTAACTATTTATCAAATGTAAATGTATATATGTATCTTATAATGAGGTATGGAGAGTTAGAGAACTAGTATCAGCAATTTAATTATTTTTATTTTTTTTCAGATTCTGATGTTGAAACAAAGGATAACCATTTTGGAGGAGGAGAGTAGTCGGCCGTCAGCCAACGAAACGTCATTATAGTCCCCAGCAAATGTTTTTAATTAATTTACTGCTTATTTACTAATGTGATGAAAAAGTCTAAATAAATGATGTGTATAATAGCATTTCATGCGCTTTGAAATGTAAAACAGCCATGAGCAGTGAGAGCTTAACACAATATACCAAGTATTATGTAAATATTCTTTACTTTACTCAAATTCAAATCAAGGACTTAATTCTTTTTAAGTATTGCATATCTACAAGCCAAATTTCCTATTCTTATCCTTACATCCTTACATATAGATAAATAATATCGCCAAATCAAAGTAAAAATGTAAGTCTTACATTTATTATTCAAGCTTATAGTTGGTACAAGAAATACTTATATTAAAGTTTTGTCAACAAAACAAGACTTAATGAACATTATTTTACGTAACCTTATGTCAGTTAAATGAGGGATGAGCAACAAAACTATTTATGTACACAATATATTTGTCACATCCTTAGTTTAAAAAACCATAACTTGCATTACCTAAATATTTAAGTCATAATTTCAGGCATAATTGGATGATATGTTTCATTGTTGCAAAGGACCTGATGATTTCCTTAGTGCTGTAAATACTGATGGCTGTAAATGACTCGTCCGTACTAGTCAATTGACCTGTACGTAGAATAGTACCTGGTTTTATGCTTGGGTCTCTGTAGTAACCAGAGATCTAGTATGGCACTAAGCATATGTATTAGGTGCATGTATATTTGATATAGTGTCTTGATATGTAATATGTATTGGGTTGTTTAGAACGAATGTACATAATTCCTGTAGGGTACTTTATTTATGTAAAAAAGATGTGACTGTGTTACACTGCAAGTGAGTTACGCAATGACCCCGTTTAATCTCCGCTTTTTATGAACTTGGAATAAATGTTTTGTTACCTGGCAGAAGTATATATATATAATTATATGTACCAATAACCTATTAATGTATTTGTATACCATGCATTTTGTACATCGAGCATTCGAGCAGGAGGATATTATGACCAAATAAGTTCACGTGAACCAATTTTATAACCAAAAATAGATGATACTGAGCACTTTGCATAGTTATTAATAATCAATCTGTTCTACTGCAATAATTCTTATGAGTAGAAGATATATAATGTATAGACCTCTAATTTTCAATCCATGTAATGTCTTTAATATTTTTATTATATTATAAAAAGATGAAAAACTGGTGCTACTGGTTTCAATGAAGTGCTTACTATGAGTCAAATGACCTCCATGTGAATTTTAAAATATATAAATTGTATTAATACCATTATTTGGTTCTATTTAGCACGTGCGATTCTATGACATTTACGGTGGTGACACCAATTTGCAGGAAAGAGTTTCTAGACATTTTGTGTAAATGGTTGCATATTCCTGCTGCAGGAAAGAGTTTCTAGACATTTTGTGTAAATGGTTGCATATTAAAATTGCAATATATTGTCTGAAAGTTTTATATGACCTTATATCAGGTTCGCTTCATATTGACCATTTTCCCTAGGTGTAATGTTCTGAATTAAATGTTAATATGCGACAAATTTTTTAATTTACATGTATAATGAATAATTGATACATATGACATTTATAGTGTGGATGGAATTCTGCTGTGTATCTTAAAAATTTTCTTCACCATGGATCTTCAGTATTCTAACTTGCCAGAATCAACTCAAGGCATTGCTGTTACATGACAGGGTTTACATAAATATATATTACGTGTATGATGCCACCCAAGTGCAATTGCTATTGCCCACCGTTGCACTTTTCTATGTAATAGACGCATCACAGATGTGCTAATGACAATTATACTATATACTATAGCGTGTAGCCTGGTAATACCATTATACAATATTTTATAGTTTTCTACCTTTCTTTTCATTTGTCAAAGTCTTAAATCACCTGTGTGTTTACATTTAATGTTATGTGAAAGTAATCAGCCACCTCCCTCCTAGGTGTGCTTTAAATAAAAACTACATACATTGGCATATCACTTAATGTATATCAGTGTATATGTAATAGAAAAATTCAGTCCTTCCCCAGATTATTTTGTACTCAGTATTTGATCTAAATATGAACTTACAAGGAGAAAATGGTCACCAGTTTTAGTTAGTCAGTGTAATACGCATTGCACTTATTTGTTATACGACAAGTTTTTGTTGATATATGTTTGTTTTGATATTGTTCAAACTGCGTCTGCCAAAAAGAAGATGATTAAAAAGGTATCAAATGCAAACTGAAATGTTTCTTTGTTGTTTCTTTCATACTTATAGATTTCCAAACTTATGATATTGTATTGGAAATATCTTCTTCAAAATTAAGGCTACTGGTATTTTCCGCTCAAGCTGTACAGCAGGGGAATAATGCGTATAAACTCAGTGACGTTAAGGGCACATACTGGTTGAAAAATAGTGAAATTTTATTTTTTGAAATGGAAATTCTGATTTTTACCATTTCAATAAATACAGGTGTTCAGACAGCAAATGCAATTGAAATTTCATAAAAATTCCTATTCTAACCCTCTAAGCTCCTCTAAACAACCTTGCCAATCTTACCTTTACATTTAAAATTATAAAGAGTTTATTTCCCTTTTTTGCCTTTTTCCGAAAACTACCAATTTTAGTGACTTTGAGTGCTTACAAAAAATTCATCTCAAAAACCTCTGAAGGCATCAAAATGAATTTTGGCATGCTGCTTACTGACAAGTTTGCTTCCGCAATAAGACTATTTTCAGAATTGTATTTGGATTAAAGGCCACGGGACAGCTATTGAAGTCTGAAAGATTGTGAACCAGCTCCATAGTCCCATGTTGGTGAACCCAGAAAACCCCTATAAAAACATATTTTTAGTCTGAAGATAGTGTTATTGTGGATCCGAATAGCTGAAATAATGAAAATAAATGAGTTCTGGTCATTCTGGTAGTTCAGTCTTGAGATGAATTTTTTGTGAGGCCGAATACTTAAAAATATGTAAAATTCTTTGTTGCCATGGCAACCGTAACCATGGAACTTTTAAAATTGCACAGGGGGTCATAATTTGGTGCCTGAAGATCTGTAAAATGTCATAGCTGTAGCTGCAACAGTTTCTTCCGGAGAGCATACACACATTTTTCGACCAGCATGTGCCCTTTAATATGTACACTTTAATATCTCCCCTTTACAAAGAGCCATATTTTCTCAACTACTGGGTTGAACTTAAAATGTAACTTGCCAAACTTGCATTTAAACTATTGCACCAAAGGTTTAAAACATTTAAAGAGCATTTAGATCTGAAGAAGGCACATTTAGGGTATTTAACTCACACTATTCTTTCAGTTTTACAAATGTTGGCGTATTCTAATGCAATTTCCCAACATGTTTTGGAATCTCTACATCCTCAGGCTTCATAAATCCATCAAACCAAATATGTTTATTCGCCTGTGTTGACATTATGGAATTGTTTACATTCAAAGGTTGACTTCGAAAAAATTCGGTCAAATTTGAGGCTTAGCCTATACTGATCTGGGATGCTCTAGTTTCCATTTGACATGTGTCAGTTGAGACCTAGCCTTATATCTGCTTACTTGTTTTGGAGCTTTTTATGGTTGTGGAAAATCTAGTTCATTGCAAAATTCCAATGAATAGCTGGGTAGGCTATCTGTCGCAAGTGTGACACCTAGAATACTTTGCAGTGCCACAAAGCTATAAAAGCTCCATTTTTAATTTGGTTTGGCGTGCAATATTGCAAAATCTTTGAATTATTGAGAAACAATCAAGTAGTCCAGATTCGCAGCTGGTTTCTGGTGGTAAAATACAAAGGTTTCTGAAATGGGGCTGTGTCGCAAGAGTAAAGCCATGGAAAATATTGATCATATTTTAATGGTTTTCCTGTTAAAGAGTAAAGCAATCATGGCTTGTAGCATAGAGTAAGTACAGATTCTGCATGGCCACCACAGAACATAAAGTGTCTTGTGGTATTCAACATTAAACACCATTCCAAAGACGACCATCCCAGGTACTAACCAGGGAAGTTTCATAGCTTAATTGTGTTGAGATGCGTATCTATTCCCATTGTGAAGTACTACAAAACATGGCATATTCTACTATTTTTCCCACTCAAGACATAGGCTTTACCTCAGGCCTGCAATACAACAATGCTTTAATTAACTGTACTTGGTCTTGTAGCTACGTCTACGTCCCCCAAATTAATAATTCTCCAAAGCTTGTTTCCATATCTGGTCAAATATTTGATGCCCAAAATGTGACGTACTGTGGCTGAGACATTGAGAGAGCTTTGTGGTAACTTTAGCTAATGCTTGAACTGTTCAAGGCAATACCCCATTGTGGCTATCAAACAACAGTATACTCTACGTTATGACATGATTTGGGACTGGTTCTGACCATTAGATTTTTTAGAGGCTGGGACGTATGCAAAAATGTGACATATTTTTCCAAATATCATAACTGGACCTTTTATCAAACACATTCAAAGAACCAGTTTAGTATATAGACCAAAAACATAACCAGGTAGTACAACTACTAACATACCATAAACATCTCCCTTGAATCATTGGTGTGTCTCTGCTGTTGTAAGTTTTGTGAGGAGCAGAAATGTAACATACTCTGTAACACGGTACTATGATCCACCGTTGGAAGTCTGGATGCTCCAGGTCACCATACTGCACAAAACATTTTAATTTTATACTATGTGATCATTTTAAGAGGAAAAAACCTTAATGAAACAGGTTCACGGGTGTTGTTCACAGCGATATACAAAATTACTGTACTCAACATTTGGCTGCAGTCAAGATAGCCTATGGTGATGGGGTGATCTCCAAAGCGGATATGTGTACTGATGATATAGTTCCGCTATAGTCACCATACGGCCATTTTAAAGCAACATTTAAACAGCCCAACAAACAACTTATTTTTATTTGGCAACATATATCATAGTCGATTTTTAAACTTAAAAAAAAATTCAAACAATGAAAGGACAAACATAGAGATGTTTTGACTCCAAATTACGCAGCTTCTTTATCATTGCTTTTCTTGGTAGACTAGCATGTTTTCTGTTTTATTGTGAGTAATTCCAAGTAGCTGGTACTGCTAGGAAATCTTTTCCTGTCACTTCTTTGACCCCCTTTTAGCGTCGTGTCCCTACAAAATGTAAAATTTCACTTGTTTTTTACTCTAAATTGCCAAGTCGGATCCTAAGAACAATAGGACCCTTAACAAACTATATATCAAATTAACCGTTATTAAACAAGCTATCAACTGATGCAATTTCAAAGAAATAAAGATGAATATTGAAAAACATATAAGCTCTAGAAGCACACTGAAGGTGAATGTACACATTCCCATGCTACAAGCCTCATTCTAATGTTACTTGTGGTGATAATCAACACAATACATGTATTTCAGTAGTTGGAGCATGTTTCAATATTTAATTATCAAAATTTAGCTCTTGTAAAGATTTTCTCAAAATATGGGGCCAATTTGTTCAAAAAGGCAATAACCAATACAATTTGCACTTTAATTTTGTAATTATTTATATGCTTCAACAAGTTATTACTGACAATGCATATAAAATCGATTTGGGTCAAAACCAGATTTTTATTTTTACCTTCGTGTCATGCCAATACCCAAAATTGGCTTTTTGTCTGGAAAAATAGGCAAAAAACAGGCTTCTTATATATTGTTCATTAGAGGTCGAGTGCCGGCCCGGAAACAATCTATCCGCCCGCCGCAACTTTTTACCCAAGTGATTACAATATCTTCTGCGAACTTTGTTCACTGAAGTAAAAAATAGCATGCAATGCATGCACAGGGTCCTTGGTCAATTTTCTACCAAGAGTGTACAATGATAATTATATACTTTTTCAACCATGAAGTTGTGCCAGCAGAATATCTGATGGTAGCACTCTCTGGTGTTTGGCGGTGCTTACAGACAGAGGGTAGATGAATTTTTTACAAAATATTCAAGACCAGTTTTTGCGGAAGTGGGCCAGCAATCCTTAAGAGGTATGTTGAATAAGAGTCAACTTTAGCCCTGACTGGCCCAAGATTGTAGATAAGGATGCATAAGTACCAAATTTATCACTAGGACACATCATTTGAGGTTGTACTTTGTTGTGTGAAATGTTTTTGGGACCACAACAACTTTTGCTGTTGACAGGAAGTGTTGATGACGACAATGGCCCTTGGTACCAAGGACCCAACAAAAAAACTTACTCTTGCTATTTCTGAACTTCAAATAAGTTCAATGAGTTCACAAAAAAACCTATCCAGCACATTGAAATGAACTGTGAATTAGTCATAGAGCGAATTGTGACTTTAGTGATAGGTGGTGTGACTCATTCAATGACTTGTCCTGATAGCATTGCACTAAGCCACTAAGTTATAAGTTATACAGAATAACATGGCAAGAATAGGGATATGACCTCAAAGGGAACATTCCAGTGCATTTTCATAGGCATTTATGATCATTGACGGCAACACTGTGATCTGAAGCCAGGGTGATCACTGTAGAAAAAATGTATAGCTGCTTTCAGTTTCAAGGAGTAAGTATACTAAGTACTTTTTTCAAAGGTAAACCATCTGGTCAATGAGCGAAAGGTCATCGATATAAAAAAAATATTGCATCTGACGCAGAACACAAAATACTTTTTAAAGCTCCCTTGTCAAGTTCTTTGAACCTCCGTGACGAAAAGTGACACCGAATAATAACTTTCAAAAGTGCTATCAGGCAAATGTAATAAGAGCATTTCCATTACATTTGCAGGAAAAACAATCGATGTTTTCATATATCATATTTGATACCTAAGTACAGCTTTCTGCAGTCAGGTTAAAATCAATAATAAGGATCTTTGTATGCATATACGTATATGCCTCCTTGAAGCTGTATCTAATATGAGGACAGGGTAGGGGAGACCGGGGTAAGTTGTGCCATTTTTTGCCTCAGGGTGATTTTCAAAAAACCAAAGCTTAATCATGTAATCCGAAAATCAGATATTATACAAATACGGCATGATATGAGTGCAATATTTCATATTGAACTAGCGCGCACATGACCACCATGCTTCCAATATAATGTTCCATTCTGAAAACTTATTTCGGATTTTTTTTTTTTTTTTTTTTTAAATTGGAAAAAAAAAATTTTTTGGATTTTTTTTTTGAGAAAAATTCCTATTGCACTCTAACCATGCAATATGAAAAAATATGAAAAAAAAATGAAAAAAAATTTTTCTGGAAAAAATGTCATATTGCACTCAAGCCATGCAATATGAGTTTTTATGATGTCGTCATGTGACTGATTTTGGCCAATCAGCATCACTCTAGCATAGTGGTCATGTAATAAAAAGGTTTATTCCAGTAAATACTTGTGAGTGAAGTGTCCCATGACAGGTGTGTTTCGCATGCAATTAATGAGCTTTGGGTGTTGAAACATGAACATTCTTTACAATGAAGATTTTAATGATCAAAGATGTGAATTATGTTTTACCTGACAACTGGTGTGACATCAGCGAAGGCAAAAACCTTCATTCAAACTCAATTAATGACTTTGGCTTACTCAGCTTCTTTTTTAGCTTTTTCTCTTTTTTTGTTACAGATAATTAAAAGGCCAGGTGAAATTTATGATACATGAAGAGAGAAAGGACCATAGCTCTCGGCTAGGAAAAGGTGTGAGAGTCATCAGTTTCAAGCAGTGAAGAATATGAAAAGACAGAAAAGTAAATCTGGTAGTCATGCAATATCTTGTTGTTGACATCATGTCATGGTGCCTTTGAGAATGAAATTCGATATGAAAGATAGGTGAGCTCATCTGAATGTGATGGTCCAGGGGGTCCCGATTCCAAACTGCAACTTTCGTAATCCTGTAATAAAGAGTCAGGAGACTTGGACTAATGTACGCATCGCTGCGGTTTCTGTATTAGTTCATTTTTCGTTGCCCCAAAGCCAGGTGTCCTGTGTGTGATGCGAGGAGCCACATAAGCAGATATTGAAAATAACCACTGCTATTCAATAAAGTTAGAAGTTTTGAATTTGAAATAACTTTGCCACTACAAAGGATGTATACATTTTTAAAATGACATGTGACTATTAGATACTATTGAATCTAAACCTATCGTGGCTATCCATCACGCCAATTTATAGGCCCTGATTTTGGCAGAATCTATAGGCCTATTCAACAATAAAGTACAACACGATCTGGGGGAGTTACTGGGTTGTGTTTTAAAAGATATAATAATCTTTTACTGGAGGATTTAAAAAGACTTAAGTGGAACGTTTTTAAAAACTCAATGTATACTTTTGTGGTGTTTTATTCAGTTTCATGACATGTTCAGTTTCCACACCTGCGCATAATTTGCGAGGCCAGTGTAGACCTTCAGTCACACGAATCGTTTCCATGCCTCACAAAAACTTGTATACCTTTCATAGTAAAAGAAAGCGAATCGTTGGTTTTGCTGTCCCCATAATTATAGGCCAATCAGATAACTTAGGCCTAGATACAACAGAAGCAAAATGAGAGACCATCTTTGAAATTAATTCACAGAAACAACGATGGAGTCATGGAGATTTAAACAAATTGACCTATTAAGGATTCAAATTAATTTGATTAGGATTTGATTTGGGTTATTGGAATTTACAATCTGATTATGCAATAACTCACCAAACAACTATCCTATTAAGTAAGAAACACCAATTAATGACAAAATAGAGTATCAATAACAATTTTCATGTATTTAAGGTAAGCCTACATGCATTACAATAACACGACGTGTTCTTGTTACATCATAATATATTATCACATGTATTATTATGTACATAATTATATAATATATATATATATCATTGGCCTATATTGTACCACGAGAAATGCAGGGAATTATTACTTCATACAGATTGTCCATTCAAGTTTTTTTCTCTGATGTCATCAACAATATAAATATAGACATAGAAAAGTCCACATTACATTACACCTAAATAGAGCTGTGTCTTTATTAAATTTTGTCACAAGTAAATTCAAGGGCTCATGCTCTTTCATTACATGACCACTATGCTAGAGTGATGCTGATTGGCCAATATCAGTCGTGAACATGACGCCATCATAAAAACTCATATTGCATGGTTCGAATGCAAAAGCTTTTTTGTACAATTTTTATTTTCGGATTTTTTCATATTGCACGGTTAGTGCACCCTCGTTCAATATGAATTTCCTCGTGCAAATAAATTTTCATATTGCACTATCATTCCGTATTTGTATAATACTGGGCCTGCTATATAGGTATAACTTCACCTGAAGAGAAAATTGGTCACTTTTAGAATCAGTCAATCAGAGATGTTTTTTGAAAGATTATATTAGTCAGAACCTAGCACACGCAGTCAGAGCAGGTTACCTTTGAATTTTTCCAGTGACAATTAAGATTATAGACTTCAGGCGTTGGCCTGTGCACCAAGCTACATTGTGGGCAAGGTCAGCAAATGACAGCAATACTCAAGAATGATGAATTAAAACCACAGAATGCCAACAAAAATATCCAGTTGAGATAACTCAATAGTCCTTGACGAGATGTTTATCACTGGACATTCTCCTCAACAAGCCTTTTTACTGAGCTGTTAGCTGAGATTATGAAATTGCATCAATTACAAATACTGTGAGGGGAATCTGTGCCTGTGTTCAGTCCAGTGATGGAATTGGGGGGGGGGGGGGGGCTCAGGGGAGCTGAGCTCCCTTGACCAAAAAACAGGGGGAGCTATAACCTGTTACAGCTCCCCCAATCATCAGTGGAAATATAGAATTATCCTGTTCGCTTTTTCAGTCCTTTAGGTATTATTAGCCACAAATAAACCCTGGTTACAGAATTTTTTCTCCTTTTAATAATTTGGAATAGCACGCCTCTACCGCGACAGCTAATAGCTTCCCCGACAAAATTTTCCATTTCCATCACTGGTTCAGTCTATGTGGTGATGGCAGGCAGCTTTTCACAGTTGTTGGACATGTGACTGTCAGACCCGTTGACCAGTCGCTGCACATCTCCCATTTGTAAGCTGTGGCTTCTGTTCTGCAGGAACTGCTTGTTCGGATGGTTCCCCGGAGTCAGTCGGTCACTTTGCGACTTCCGGGTGAGGACGTACACTTCCTCGTCCTCCCGCGACGCCTCGTCCTCATCATTGATGCAGTGCAACTGAGACGCCATGGATGTCCCTTTCCCCTGGTTACCGATTCTCGGGATGGGTTTACGCAAATTTATATTCAACGGCGGTAGGACTCCGGGTCTCGTGTGCGAAATCTGGTCAAGCAAACGTGTCGCAGAGCCCTGCCTTTCTAAGGCTTTCCCAGATGGACCCAGAATTGGTTTGAAAGCATGGTTATTCATGACCAGCATGGCTTCATCACTTTCACACAAATTGTCTGGTAATTTACTGGACTCTTTGTTTGTTTCCCCCACATGCAAAGATCGTTCATGTTCAATTAACTTGTGTTTGATGCTCTCCAATTCTTTGGCTTGCATCTCAGCCAGACACTGCTGGTCGACCATAGAATTCGTTGTGTACCTTCGGACTAATTTCCGGCCAGGTCTACCCTTTCCGCCCTGGCAGTCATCCGCTCTTCGGTCTAAGCCTCTTTCCATAGACGTTGCCCTGCCGCTCCTGTCCTTGGCCTCCCTCTCCACCTGCTCCATGGCTTTGCAGTAAACCTCAATGTCAGTCTCCATAGAATACCTGGATGGCCTTAACGGGGTCTTTTTGATCGAGCAGAGTTCTTTGAAATAAGCTTCCCACTGCTCTTCGCTGAATTCGTTGAAACTCTCATTGGAGTACTTGGACGGTTTTGATGTTCCATTTGGCACGATCTGTTTAGATAGCAACTTGGTCATATCAGAGACATCTAAAGCAACCACTTTATCTTGTGCACGTTCTTTGCCTGATAAAATACTCATTAGAGCCGAGCTGCCTGATAACTGGGCGTATTTGAGGGCATCTCGGCCTGTTTGGTCAGCCTGACTGGCGTCAGCGCCATGGTCCAAGAGCAGTTGGATGACCATCAGGCTGGCCGCTTGCGCACAAGCATGCAGGAGGGCGGTCCCACCCCGGTCATCCCTCGCGTTGACATCAGCGTTGTGTTCCAACAAATACTTCACGACTACTGCCCTTGGGGCGGTCTGAGAATCTTCGAAATTGGTCAAAACTGACAACATGAGGGCAGTCCTGCCTGCGTCATCCCTTGCGTTAATGTTGGTCCCGCCTTCCACCAGCAGACGGACTAATTTCAGACGACCGCAGTGGGCTGACTTCAAAAGCGCTTGTTCCTCCTCATGACGTCTTTGGCGTTCGTGACGTTCCGTCAGAGTGCCCTTGGGAGCTTCTTTTGTTAAAGACACAGGAGATCGCTGCATCGTTGGCCCAGTCCAATTAGATCTGAAATGGCAAGAAGCACAGGTGTGAAAATGCTGCAGCTAATTGCTTTGCCAAAGGAACAGAAAGTCATTATCCAATATTCCAGTTACTTTTGTACAAATAAATAATCTCTTAAAAAGAACAATAGGTGTATCAAGCACATATATATTCAAAAATTTACAGAAATTCAAAATTATTTGTACAGTCCAAATTAAGTAACCAGGCATTGACAGCAGATTTGAAGCTTTTCAGTGTGTCCAGATTTTTTAGTTCTGTGGCATTTGCGACCATAATTTAGCATCGTAGTATCTGAGACTCTTTTTACCATAAGTAGTTGTGGCATAAATTGGAATGTTAAAGCGGTTATTGTCTCACATCATAATTTGATTCTCTACCTGTGAAGAAACAGGAGTCGAGGACCTATACCTCTTTTTATCTTGAACATTTGAATGGCTCCTGTTTTACACATCTTTTATGTATGCTGAGCTGTTTTTAGAGTTTACAAATGCTTTCATACCTCATGTCTTTATTATTAATGACTAATTTTAGAACTTTTTTGTGTGTCCTTTCTAGCTTTTCTAAGTTAGGCTTGCTTGTGAACATCCATGCAGTTTGACAGTAGTTAAAATTGCTGCTGATCACTTATCTAGATTTTGTTTCATACGTTTTAGGGCGTTAATCTGTTTACTTGTTTGATTACAGACATCGTTTATGTGTAGGGGAGAGCGGGACACAGTGAGACGGCAGGTACAGTGAGACAAAGCCCGTAGCGTCTAGCTGGTACTGTTTACAGATCAACCCTCTTTTGTATGGTACAAAAAGTAAGTAAGTGAGAGACTGTCCTATATCCTGAATGCCTACACAGCATATCGAGAGTGGAATTTTAATATTTTGGTTTTTAGCCAGTAAAAGTAGATGATGTTGCTAAATGACTTTTTGTTATAATTCCCAAGAAAAGTCGTATGATGCGAATCAATTGCCAGGGATTCAAACCTTGATTATTTGTCTTACTTTAGTAAAATGATGAACCACAATGCAGGCATCCTGTTCGCAGGATTCAAAAATGTTATAAAGAAAACTGTGTGGGGCACAGTGAGACATCACAAAATACTCTTGAAACGACCTGAATGTGATGCACAGGTCACAATACCAAAATGCCTGCTATAAACTACTGATTTTAGTGAGTCATATCCAAAGAGAAGCATCAGAAAGAATTTTGATTCGTATGTAACAGGTGCGGCAGGTTAAATAAGTAGTGCATGTGTCCTGTGCGATGATGTTTTGAAACATGCTCAAAAAACGACCAAAAAAATCACCAAGCCAGCTGCTTTTATATGAGTACAGAAGTATCTGCAGCAAAAATTGATAGAACAATTCCAAAGGTCCTGAAGATCAGCGGTTATGGCAGCAGATGCCCTATCTCACTGTGCCCCGATGGCGGGGCACAGTGAGACACTTAAAGAGCATGCACGTAACTCAAAATTTGTCCAAACTTGTAAAAGGTATGAACCTGAAACTACTGGACAATATACCCAACATCATTATCTAATATGTAAATGGCACTGCCATGAAATTCGCGCAGCATTGTCATTGAGGCCAATTTATCTATTTAAAGGACTGGGCAAATGGGCAGACAGATAGAATAGATAGATGAAATCAGATCTATAGATAAGATTTAGATAGATAGATAGATAGATAGATAGATAGATAGATAAATACAGATAAATAGATAGATAGACTGACAGATTGCATTGACAGCTGTGTAATTCAAATCTGTGTTAAATTTGGATCTATAACTTTGGATCTATTATGTTAAATTGTTGATGTTACATGACTGAGATCAATTAAACCATAGATATTCAGGGATGACCGCTTACTATTAGACTGTTACATAATTTGTTGATAGTTAATGAAGATTATGTAACCTTAAGTGTTGTTATGATTTCTTACTTGGTGAGCCATTTAAGTCATTGACTTTTGTGTTTACTTTTAATTTTCAGTCACTTCTTAAAATCAGCGGTATGGAAATAATTATTTCCAATTTGATACACATGTTGATTTAAATCCCAGAAATCTGTCATTGGAGGTTGTTATAGGACAAGACTGAAATTTTAAAGCTATTTTGGAAGATATTTGAGGTATTTTAATTATTTACCAAACTAAACTCTGACTAAACTACTAGCTCCACTTTTATGGCAACCACAGGCACTTCCTGTTCAGGCAGTCACTGTAGACAGGAGCACCACACAGAATGAGCTGTCCTTGTGCTAAGTGAGCTTCGCTCATGGCTGCCTTCGGCAGCCATGAGCTGCGCTCATATAATGTGGACCTGATCTCATTTAACTCGTTACTGACAACATTTTGGAACACTTGAAAATAAAAAAAGTGTCTCACTGTGCCCCGCTCTCCCCTATATTGAAGTTTAAGTTACAGTCCAGTTCTATACCTAAGACGTTTATTGATTCAGTTGCACATGTGTCATTTCATTTTACATTTAGTTTGGGGTTTACGAGTGGTGCATGCCTACTCAGAGACATCAATTGGAATTTTTCAGCATTAGCTCTCATTTTGTTAAGTTTAAACCATTTTAGAGCATCACTGCTGTCTTTTTCCAGTTTAGTGACCACTTCTGAGACTTCTTGGCCAGTTAAAAGACTTAGAAGGTCATCGTATAGAAATTAATTCAAAACATATTGTAATTTCAAATTGTATTCTCAGTGTATACACTGTAACAACATGTATATATATGTCACAATTTAAGACTAAGAGAACTCAATCCGTACAATTAATTAACACGTCGGTGCTAAGTTGCGAACCAAAGTGTTAATTTACATTTAATAAGAGAAGAGAAAGAAACTATTAAAGGAACAGCAGCAATCTATTAAAACCATATCTTTCCCCTAATCAGAAACCAATCTATGCTGTGAGATAACGGCTCGAGGAACGTGATTTCCATTAAAGCCAAGTGGAGAAACTCTTTGAACTTGTTTGCTGACCATGATTGGGATGAGGAGTATGTGTTGGAAGCTGAGAAATACTTGGAGTAAGAAATAATGAAATATACACCACAAATTAACATGAAATAGGTGTATAAATGGCAAGGTGCTTGACAATGCAAAATGATAAAGATGTGACAAACTGACAATCTTACCTTTTCACAAGTGCATCAGAGGTGATGCGTGGGTGCAGAGCCTGGAGAGACCGAGGCAGTGAGATGTTGAGTGTTCAGTTGCAGAAGACTTCAGATGCTGGCCTCATGCAGTAGCGACAGAGACGCTTTAGCTAGCTTCAGGTTGGTTGGCCAACTACATCCCCAGCTCCATCACCGGCTCCACCACCCTGGCTCCAGAGGCTGCCAGGCCCGCATCACTGATCCACATCACAAGGTGCAAATCAAGGTAGCAGGCAATAGAGCCATTAGTATACACCAGTGCTGCAGAGTACAACATCCATATAAATCAGCCAGTGATCCAGTGATATAATCCAATTAACACCTTATACAATCCCAATCATCCAGCAAAACAAAGAGCCCTGTGTCCTCCTGGGCTGACAAGTTGCAGCATGTAGAGCAATGCACACATCTCCCATCTCAAATACCCAAGCACTCAAACGCTATTCTCATTTACCTGTGCATTGACTTTTACCTGTTTCCCTTTGAACTGTGCTGGATGCACCAAAGCAAACTGCAAGCTTCATGAGTATGTACATACGCCTACACCATATAAAGGTAGTTAAAAGCTATGATTACAGAGTGCAGGGGCAATTTTTACACTAAACTTTATGTTCAGATAACTTCAAAAGCAAAAATCAGAGAACAATGCAACTTTGTGTTGATTTAAAAGATGTTATCAGCTTTTATATCGATCAGTTAGACAGATTTTGAACAATTCAAAAAATTTTAATTCTTCTTGAATGGCACTTACTACATGTCATTTAGACAAATCCACTAAGCGAGTGGGTTTGTACCACATAGAAAGGACACCATGCAAGCTGCCTTAAAAATACCCAGACAAAAAAAATTAAGACTTTTTTTAATAAGATTTGGCCGATAATCACTGAAATATAAATGCGTAAAACATGAATGTCAAGCCTGATCTACCGACTTCGGACTTTCATCACCAAGGCTTGATAAAAGCCAGTACGAAAATTATTTTCCCAGCATATTAAAGCATGTCATAAACAAGTTGTTCCACCACAGTGTTGTCATCCTTCAGACAGTTATGTATCATGGAGGACCATAGACCACTGAGATGGAAAAACAATTTGAAGAAAATAAGGAGCAAAGCGGGTCCGCAGATGCCGAATCGACAAACTAGAGTACCCTGTCTGGATCCGGAACTGCATGGGAATGATTCTCTTCCTGGAATGCTCAGTTTTCTTTCAATTATAATGTTGTGTTCTCAAGCTTACTAGTCCAGCATCAAACCCACTGTACCAAAGGGACAGTCTCTCTGGCATGCAACCCCAGTAAGATCCCCAGGTGTTCAAGCATTACCCCAGCTCAAACTCTCTAGCCAGAGACACCGTCTCTTTGGTACAATGGGTTTGATGCTGGACTAGTAAGCTTGAGAACGCAACAATAATATGCACTGTTATTTCCCATCTGGACTATGCTAATACATTGTTCATTGGTTTACCACTGTGCGATATCAACAAGTTACAAAGAGTGCAGAACATTGCAGCAAAGCTTGTCATCAATAACAACAACATCAATTCTTACAACTGCTTGAAGCTTCTCCATTGGCTTCCCATTCACTTACGCATACAACATAAAGTCCTGACTCTTACGTACAGGTGTCTCGCTGGCAAAGGGCCCAAATATCTTCGAGACAAACTTGAATTTTACAACAATGGAAAAGATGGTCTCAGATCGAACAACATCTACAAACGTCTCAAAGTGCCTTTCACCAGGAATAAGACATTTGCCAGTAGATCCTTCAGTGTCATGGCCCCAACATGGTGGAATAGATTGCCAAATCATGTCAAGCAAGCTGAAACCATTGACCCTTTTAAATCTAAATTAATGCACTTTTATTTACTAAATTTTGATGTTATTTTAATGTTAAACTATTTTTACATTGAAATGTGCATCTGAAGGTTTTAAATAACTCTAGTCTGCGCTCTATGAATAAATTATTTACTATTTACTATTTACTAAATATATAAGAGGGCCTAAACCAGTTACAGCAATGGTAATAAGTATCAGTTTACTTTCATCTCATTGATTCAAAACAGTCCATGAACCAATTAGATGAAAACTTAAATACTTCACAGTAAGAGACCTCAGAAACTCATGAATGCGAAACTGCTGAAATGAAAAACACTATGCAATAAATCACAGTTATTCTAATCTGATCACACTTGCGTTTTCTTTTTTAAAATTGTTGTTAATTATTGATGCCAAAAGGGAATGTGCCAGGCCAGAGAACTGGACCAAAGAAGCAAAAAAGTCAACCTCTCTCAGTCTCTTCATTTCAAGTGCTTTGATTAAACTTCCAGGTACTTGCCAAGTGTCGTTTAAACTGTCACACTTTGGAAAGAAAGATTTTCGAGTACATCGTATCTCAGCAATTTGCTGAAATACTGGCTAACATTTGAGTTAAAACTCAGGTCAAATGACCATCCCAGTTGCCAGCTATAAACGCCCGTCACACGCATGTCACTCACCCAAGCTATTCACCTATCCTATTTTTTTCCACTCGTATTTCAGATGGGAGCCCACCACAATCTAACTCCTCTCTTATTGCCAACTCCACCAACAAACTCCCACCAGGAGTGCATGCAACAGCATATTCTCATATTTTACTCCTCCCCAGAGGGAGCCACTTCTCATAACCATTTTCCCACAGGTGACAGCACTTATGTTCATCTGTTTTTGCCTGGAGCCAGCCCGAACCTTACGCAACAGGCAGGCCTCCAGCTAATATCTGCTTGCCATCTACACAAACATGTCAACAATTAGCCACTTTCTAAACGCCTGCACATCACTCTAAACACCATGTCTTCCTAAAAATTCCCTTATTTTAACATGACCACGTAGCCATGCAGCGTCACTTCACAATAATGCATTGTCAAACTTTTTTCCACTAATGGGCATTTTCTAGTATTTTACAGCTGCTGGCTCAATAGTAAATTGAGTTATTGTTCTGTTTTCTGTTTCTGATAGAAGGTGATCATTATTTAAACTGCTCACACTTAATGGCCATGAAAATTTGCAGTTTTTGCACATATTTAGCTGAATGTCCAGTCCACTTTCAAAACAATCTAGATTGGCTGCGTTAGGCCACATTAAATTTTGCATTAGGCCCATCAGACTGCAGTGTTTGGATTTCACGAATAATGAAACTGGTTCCTCTGACAACTTCAAGCATTTTTACTGCCTTTTGTTGGTTTTAGATTGATTCTTAGCTCAAGTTAGTGTTTTCTATTTTGTTTGTCACATCTCCTTCAATACAGTTGTGTCATAAGCTTGGACAATTTTCAGTGTGACAACTTTTTGCAATGCAAACTTGGTGGACTTCTATTTTGACAATTTGAAATCATTACATGTGGATATGGTGCATATTCTTTTCATTACAGCCTTATTTAATTTTGCAAATCCCAAACTCGACATGCTCTTACAAAATCATGTCTGGCTCTTTAAAATTCAGTGGATTTTCTTCAGAATTTCAGTATCTTCTGCTTCTGCCAGATAATTTATTCAGTCAACTGGTTGACTATTATATCAAGGCGACAAGTCTGCTACGAAAATAGAGATAGACAAATAGTAGAGTAAAGACAGGTTATAGAGTGCAGACAATTAGTTGATACGCAAGCTTCAGAAGTAATAAGTTATTTCACTTTTGAGAGATCTGCGTTTTTAAGTGCATGTTAGCAGTTTATATTGTAGGCTATTACATTGTAAATGCTGGAATGATTCCTGTGAATTAAAGACTTAACAATTACTCAAGAGTTTCACTTTCACAGTTGGAGAGCAAAGTTGCATTATATTATATAGATAGTGGATGGTGAGGAGACCAATATTGAGTTTTATTGGCCGAAGCCATATTTATTGGTCGAGGTCATAGGCTGAGACCCAATATTACCTGCTAAGGCCAATAAAACTCAATGCTGGTCGACTCAACATCCACTATTTGTTATATTCTGCATCCCAATTTACAGACTTATACATATTTGTAAAATACTGATATACTTAATTTTTTAAAATGAAATATATGTAGATATTTAATTTTTCCCATTATTTACAATGAGCATATTCATAAAATGATAGATTGAGATTTCAAGAAGTTAGACTTCCTCCCACCCAAGCCTTCCCTTAAGTAATATGCAATTAAGTGCATGGTTATGCTAAGAGCATAGGGGCACACGAATATCACTCTCCACACACCAATAACACTTTTAAAACACCAATATCCTTATTTATAGGCATGTCATGTGACCGATCTCCTGCTACATGATTTGCCTTCAAATTTTGATGCAGAATATAAGTTGCATTTAAGTGTGATAAAAGTTGATGAAGCTCACTTGTGTACATCCTCCCATTGCAGGGCTCATTTTCATTCACCCTGCCAACAAGTACTATAAAATTCTGAAGTATTCAAATCCTTTTACAGCTTTTTTTCGGTGTGATTTTTACCCTCGGCAATGTATACATTGCCGACGGGTATTGTAGTTACTTTGGGAAAATTTGTCCGTCCGGCGGGCGGGCGGGCGGGCGGGCGGGCGGGCGGACGGGCGGGCGGGCGTCCGGATAACGGGCGTCCCACTTGTGTATTGGGAGTAATGCCAAAACTATGGAATGTATACTTTTTATTTTTGGGACATTATTATATCTTTTATCCTAGTTGTACCTATTAGAGGTTTAATCCACATGAGATTAATACTTTTCTCACAATTATTGAAAAATGTGAAAAAATATTTTTTTGTGTATTGGATGTCAAGCCAAAACTATGGCATGCATATTCATCATTTTTGGGTAAATATTGTATCTTTTATCCCAGTTGAGCCTTTCATAGGTCTAATCCCCATGACATTAATACTTTTCTCACAATCATTGAAAAATGTGAAAAATTGTTTGTTTTTTGTTTCTGTGACAGAGCTAAAAAACTGCAGTACTTTTGACACTGAAATTGGCATATTGTATGTATTAAATACCCAAGATGTGTTTTTTGTGGGTCTAAATGCTCTGAGAAAGTTGAACGGACGACAATTTACCAAAAATATGAAAAAATACTATTATTTTAAACTTGTATAATTCAGTCAATTTTGAAGTTAAATCTATGAAATTTTCCACTTAGGTGTCTAACTTATGCCTCTTTAAACATCTCTAATCAGTTGGAATGTTGGTCCTATGAATTTTTATAAAAACCCAAAAATTCGAAAAAATGCCAATTTTCCAATATTTCTGCATGAAAAGCCAAATGGTAATGGGTAAGTTAGTTAACTTTAGGTCTTATTGTAGTTAGACACACTATTGACTAATATTCACAGCCATTGCATGAGTTGTTGCAATTTTTTTCCATTGAAATGTATGATTGAAAAAAGGCAAAAAATCATTAAAATGTCTATTTACTCTCCATTTCCTTCTGATGTCATACCAGTCGTTGACATTTTTTTTGTCAAAATAAACCTGACATGTTTCACATCATCATCATGCTGATTTTGAACAATATGAAAACTTTTATTGGCAGCATAGGTCAATATTAACAAAATTAGATAAATATTAAGGATTTTCAGATAATCATATATCAGTAAATATTGGCCCTGGTCAATCAAATTTGCCACAATTATGTCTAAATTTGACTTTTTCTACCTCTCCTCATGAAATATTATATGACACTAAATCTTTTTAAAACTGCCAATTATTATAACTTTATGGTTAATATCTAAACTCAGTGATGTAAATTTTTAGAAGATGAATAAATGTCAGCCCCTTTTATTTAGTTGTTTGCATGAAAATTAAATGTGATTGAATCAGACAGATTGGCTTTTGTTGAATGGAGCACTGGAGAAGTCTTGATTATGTAATGTTATGTCACAGGGTAATTGTCTTCCCTGCTAATCCTTTGACAAGAAATCTTAAACTCTCAATTGTAAAGTTCTTAATGGTTTAAATCTAACATCAGTTATGTACATTTTAACATATAAAGTACTGTCAGCTTACTTTTATCTTGGTCTTTAATGAAAAACATATAAGACAGACTGGCA
Organism: Platynereis dumerilii; assembly: GCA_026936325.1. Classification (NCBI taxonomy): domain Eukaryota; kingdom Metazoa; phylum Annelida; class Polychaeta; order Phyllodocida; family Nereididae; genus Platynereis; species Platynereis dumerilii. Next base: position 113,383,096 of record JAPTHN010000001.1, read on the forward strand.
ATAAGACCGCTATGTATATATAGAGGGTTATCAAAGAAAATTACTTGGCATGCAAATCCAATTTCTGCAAATTTCAGTGTGTAATTTTACATTTCAAGACATTATTGGATAAATCTGTCTTTTAATTCATTTTAAAACTCACTCCAATTGTATTTTTAGCATTTTAAAGAAATATTGTTTAGGGGGTAAAAGTGTCATCATTGGAAGGGGTCCAGTTTTTTTGTGAATGGGCCTGGAGACAGTATGTCTGTGCTTCATTGTACCCCTCCCCTCCAGCCATTCATGTTATGTAACATTGTGTCACTAATCCTGTCCAGTGACCAAAGCTGGGAACAAAGGAGCACAAAAGCAGTGCACAGCACCCTCAACTTTTTAACAAATTTTCTTTTTTCTTAGAAATATGTCCAAACTGCATTGACACCAACTTAGTAGTCTTATATTGAACAAATAAAGAAATTTCCAATTTTAATAAAATATTTAGGCCAACTAGAAGCTGAGATATGACTTTTTGTAGCCCATACAGGCTGTACACAGAGTTGGGACATCTTTCTCTTGTTTTGTTTTTCTTTACAGCTATTGTTATTCTCCAAAGTTTGACCAGCATTTAACCTTTGTATTAACTAGCAACTTGCTTAGTCTTAAAAGATATATATATACTGGCATAAACCTTGTTTTAGTGTTACTATTTACAATGGTTTTGGTTGGAGACATCTTATCTATAATTTATGTTTTTAGACCCATATTCCATATTTGTAATTTATGATAAGAATAGGTAAGACTAGATAGACTAGATAGATAGATAGATAGATAGATAGATAGATAGATGGATAGATGGATAGATGGATAGATAGATAGATAGATAGATAGATAGATAGGTAGATTGATAGATAGATAGATAGATAGAAAGATAGAAAGATAGAAAGATAGAAGGATAGAGATAGATAGATAGATAGATCGATAGATCGATAGATCGATAGATAGATAGATAGATAGATAGATAGATAGATAGATAGATAGATAGATAGATAGGTAGATAGATAGATAGATAGATAGACACATGTAGATAGATAGATATATATATAGATAGATAGATAGATTGATAGATGCATACATAGATGGATAGATTATTAGAGTAATTTTAATCCTGTACCATTTCTAAAGCTTTACAATGATTCAAGATTCCTATACATGGATATATCACAAAATCCAATCATCAACTGGAATTATTCTATTTTCTCAATTTAATCTCTTTTTACAAAAAGCACAAAATCAGCCATAGGCCTACTTGCCTGAATCACATGATCCAGATTTCATTTTGACTAGAAGATATATCATTTCAAGTTTAATCTCTTGGTAACCATTGACTTTCAGTGATGTTTCATTGGACCCCCCCCCCTCATCACAGTGGCACACTTCTGAGGTGTGTGAAGTATGCCACCCTCCATTCTTTTGTCAGGTTACATAATGGCATTGCATAAGGTGATTAAAAGATTGGGGTACAGCAGACAATAGCCAATTGATATGGGTGTTTAGCAGCTGAGGAGGGGGACTAAGGAAGCCCCTTTAACCCCTTTAAGGGGAATGTCTGCAAGGATAATGTAATTTAACTGAAATTGTTACAACATCCAACAATTTACATGGCTACATTCTAAAATGGATCCAGGATCAAGATGATGTAGAACTGAAGTCAATGACACTGTTTGATTAGATATAAGATTTACAGACAAAATTTATTGAACTGATAGATATCTGATTTTTGTTCAAACAATAGCTACCCTTATTGCAATTCAGTTTTATGCAGTTTAAATGAAATAGTAATTTTATCTTTTCTGCAGGAATTATGACACATCTTAATAGAAAAACTGATAGTTGGATTGATCAAACTACCAAAAATCTATCTATCTATCTATCTATCTATCTATCTATCTATCTATCTATCTATCTATCTATCCATCTATCTATCTATCTATCTAAACAGTCCCCTACATGTCCTGATCGTTTTCTGACTGTCTTTATCTCAGTTGTTGTCCATTTCTAGCTATCTTTTTAATGGTCATTACCTGTCTATTGTGCACTGCATTGCTTTATTTTCCTGTCTGTCACCACTGTATATTACATTCAGACAAAAATAAGTTTGATAAAAAACCAACTTTCTAAAATGGTAGTGGAAGAGGGGACGAATTACTGTGGGTAATCCATGCCGGATAATATTGTTCTTAATATTGTCACCGAAACCAGTCATCTTCTTGACTTCATTTTTTTTAAATTTTATTTCTCAAATTGCTCGTTCACAAAAAGGCACAGATTTTGCCACAGGCCACCAATAGGCATAGTGGAATACTTGCCTGAATTTCATTATCCAGATTATACCAAATTATACCACTTCAACAGTACAATGTAACGTCTTGCTAATTGCTAACCATTGATTTTCAGTTCATTTGATCTTGTGCCACACTTTTTGACTCCTTGTCCAAATTTTAACTGTTTCCCCTCTTTTTCTGGGGGGGACCCATCCTGCAAGCTGATTGCATGTGGATTTTGAATTCCCGCCAATACAAAATGGCAGACAGGAAACATTTATATTATTTTGCTCACAGCTCTTGGCCATTCAATGAAAGTTTTTCAACGGGAATTTCATGTTCATGAGGATATTAGAGTACCCAGTGGGGTCCTGCCTCAATGTATCCCACTGTCAGGAGAATAGCCGCTGAGCAGCCGAGGGTATGCTGCCGCGCAGCCTATGTTTATAATTTTTTTATGGTTTTCTACGAAGAAACTCATTGAACAGGCAACACTGAAACAGTCAACAATCCATTCAATTGCTTTTAGAGATCTCAAACTGTTAATTATGTCTTTCACACCAGAGGAGAGTTAATCTTTTTGTTACAACTTCACAAAACAATGTATCTTGTGGTCAGGGTAAGTAAAGCTTTTAAAACAAGCTTACACTGAGAAGTGAGGATGCCTGTGTGCTATCTTGTGTAAGCAAGGCTGGGTGGCCATTTTGTTTCTGTGTCAATCAACCGAACACCAATTTCTCAATAAGGTATACCTATATTCCTATCATTTCACTGTGGATGGCAACAGCATTTAGTTCTCCTGGCCACCTCCAGGTGCATAGGATGACTGGCCTGGCCTCATGCATATTCAAAGGGCCAGCCCACCTGGCTGAATCACAGGTAAACAAAGATAAAGGTTGCTGGAGCGTGGTGACCCAATTCAGCATTGACTCCTTCTTTGATCTTTAACAGGTGAGAATGTAAGCTGGAAATATTGAGACCGTAGGATATGTTAATTAGCAAACAGGCAACAGCAGCAACAGTCACATAATCATCATAAATGATAATGATGGTACTTCCTGTCAAGGCTTCCTTCGACAGAGCTTCAGATGTCACAGCTGAGTTAGGGGAATCCCCTCTACACAATAGTGCATCCATGGTTGATATTTCTAATAATTTCTGGTAAATATGTTACACAGATGTCACAGAATTGCTGTATGAATGACAGAGATAGCATGAGCCATCATCAATCAAGAGTAATCTGTTCTGTGGCTCTCTATACATCTCTATTTTGGCAATGACAACTGTGTAGAGCTCTGCAGGCACATGATGCTTGCACACATGTATCTATATATGTCATCATCATCTATTTCATCTAATTAGCAAACACTGCCTTCCTTGTCATGACATCAGCTTGTGATGTGATGTCATTGATAACCACCTCATTTGTCAAACACATACATATAATATTTATGTGTAGTGTCAGGCAGACAAAATTCCATTTAAATTCCATATAAATCAGTGCTATCCATTGGGTATGTTATAATTACTATAATAACCAGTATAATTAATTGACTTGTTTGTATAACATGTACTTATGTACTGTTATATATTGTATTGTTAATATTCATGTCAATTTAGTGCATCTTATTATGATATCATATCAATTTTTGTCGAAGGACGCTTTGTAATTATAAACCGATGTTATATGATATCCTATTGGTTTTTCTGGATTTTTTTTTCTGTATCTTCATGTACTGTATATAGAACGTCATTGTGATTAAATGACACCATTTGGAGATTATACTTATTTGATATATGTGAAGGTTCATTGTATTTTGGATTATTATTTTTCCACAGGCAACGTAATCAATGAAATGGACTGGATACCTCATGCAGTAATTGCATTGCTGGCCCTAATAAGCACAGGTACGTCAGCCAATGTCATTACTGCCATTTACTGGCTTCAGTGGGATCAAACATAATCATTAGTGCATTACATATACAGGATCATTGACAGATGTGCAATGTCATTTGATGAACAAGCATTGTTAATAAAAGCATTATCAACAATCAGTAAACATCTCTGTAATATGAACATTAATTTATCCAATAACTCTAGTGAATACATTGTATATACATACTATAAATAATATTACGACTAATTAAATGTGATGCAATATAACTTCAAGCTTGTGTCACTAATTTTAAAAATGGCCATACACTGCCAGAACCAAATCTCTCATACAAAGTTACCATGAAAATATGCATTATCATAATCAGCATCTATATATCCCTCATATTTGTTCTCTCATCAACAGTTTAAGGTCATTCAAGGCGAATAACATATATCACATCTAAAAACAGATTTAAAAGGTTTAATAGGAAAGATAAAGCTTGATATTATCAGGCCCAGGTGACAAGTTGACCAACAAGAAGAGGTGAATGAGGTGAATGGCAGAATGGTAGAATGGCAAGGGTCATGGGATGGTCAAAAATCGTCATTTACACCCATTGAAGTATTATAAAAGTGACATGGTCTATTTTATATAAATTTACTATTTAACAATTTCATCATTTTAGTGAAGATCTTGAAGTGCTTGCATGGTTCATTTCTCTGTATAAGACACTGACGATACTGCCCTGCTCATTTGAAATGTTCTTGCACAACGTAAGAGGCCTATTCCATCAATGAACTCTGCCTATTCATAAAATTTAATCTCAGTGTTGTTAATGTTACCTAGACATGCCACCTGGCTGTCTTAAATTAGTTTTCAATTTTCTAAGCTGAATTGGAAAAAAGGCATATTGTAGTGGAAGGAGCATCATGAAGTTCATCATGCAACTTCTAAGCAAGTAATTCATTGAAAAAAACATGCTTTTACCGTAGGTCATGCCTTTACATAAGACGGATGTACACTGCCTCACTCAGCTAACGCATGATCCCTCATCCATTTAACTGACTTCAAAAGCTACAAGCAAAACTACTAAAAGATTGCAGTAGGATTACATACGTACACCTGTGTCAAGGCAGTTGACTGAGCTCAGAGAGCATATTTCAGATAATGTATGTGATCAGTGTGATGGTTAAATTATAATAGCCCATGTACAGTATCAGACGAAAGTTTAGACCGCGTCAATCTTTCGTCAATATAAGGGAAAATATGTGCTCAGCGAAAGAACTTCTGCATGGATTCTCTTGCCTATGTATCGGGGAAGTTCTGCAATAGAGAAAACTTCAACTATTTTTATCACTTACTTGAATATGTGTGATAAACAAACATTTCAGGTGGTCTAAACTTACGTCTGAAGCTACTTACATCCAAAAAGGCCTTTAATGACATTGTACATTAGAGGAAAGGTGGGTAAATTATTCAATGTTATTTTAGACAAGATATTCAATCATGTTTCATGTGATTTAAAGGCAATGAGTCATGACACAGGAAAAAACATATTTTTAATTTTATAAAAAAAAATCAACTTAGGGGGTAATAATGGTGATTCAATGAGCCAAAATTGTTAATAAATGAAAGGTCAACTAAAACGCACCTAGAAAATATATGTTTGACACATTTTCATCCTTCTAATGGAGTATGATTACACTTGACACCCAGCCATAGTGCAAAAATGGTGTTTTTTCCTAGGTTTTGTCCGACAGCCATCCATCTGAAGTATCATAAAACAATGACCGGGGTGTTTACATTTGCCTGAGCATGTGTCCTGATAAAATCAAACAACTTTTGTTTGTTCGCTTTACTTACAATGAAACTACATCCACTTTTATGGAAGGCATAAATCTGGCCCATTTGTTAACATTACATTTCAATACACCATCCCGAGTAGGTTCTTAAATTTTGTCTGTATTGAAAAAAAATTAACAAAAGTTGGTTGATTTATCAGGACACATACTCAGGTGAATGAAAACTCTCCTTTCAGTGTTTTATGATACTTCAAATGGGTGGCTGTCAGACAAAACCTAGAGAAAAACACCATTTTTGCATTATGGCTGGGTGTCAAGTGTAGTCATACTCCATTAGAAGGATAAAAATGTGTCACACATATATTTTCTAGGTGCGTTTTAGTTGACCTTTCATTTATTAACAATTTTGGCCCATTGAATCACCATCATTACCCCTTCAGTTGAAATAAAAAAATTAAAATTAAAAATATGTTTTTTCCTGTGTCATGACTCATTGCCTTTAAATCACATGAAACATGATTGTATATCTTGTCTAAAATAACATTGAATAATTTACCCACCTTTCCTCTAATTTACAATGCCATTAAAGGCCTTTTTGGATGTAAGTAGCGTCAGACGTAAGTTTAGACCTACGGAAATGTTGGTTTATCACACATATTCAAGTAAGTGATAAAAATAGCTGAAGTTTTCTCTATTGCAGAACTTCCCTGATACATAGACAAGAGAATCCATGCAGAAGTTCTTTCGCTGAGCACCTATCTTCCCTTATATTGACAAAAGATTGCCGGGGTCTAAACTTTCGTCTGATACTGTATGCTGACAGTAAATGCCAACATGAATCTCTTGATAAAAAAAAAATCTTTGTGCAGGCCATGTCCCCACAACAAGGATCTTGTCTTACAACTGTTTGAAGGGAAAACCTGTTATACAAATTTCATTGCAGTAATGACAAAAAATTGCTCATAGCACTGATTGCTATGATCACACATGACACACAAACATACACGGGCCTGGGGCGCTCTAAACTTAGAGCTCAACAGGTTCACAAAATTGTGTATGTGCTGCCTCCTTTTGGCTATTTGAATCCATAACAGAAATACAATCGAGCTCACACTTGTTAGTGAGCTCTAACAGATTTCAGATGCAGCAACTATCGCTTTTCTGCAGTGTTGTGCAGTAACGACCTGGTCTGTTAAATTAGGTCTAGAATTGAATATTAAATAACTTTTAATCGGCCAGTTTATGCTTAGAATCGTGCTATTGCTGCAAAGTGGTACTTGTTGTGGAACTTCTTTTTTGGCGGAATCATGCTTTTCCTGTCCTGGGAATTGTGAGTATAGTCCCTGTTTGGCAGCCCAGTCTGGTGAAACTGAGAACTGGATGCTGCTGCCACCTGGCACAAAAGTTGATTTCCTATGCTACAGCATTGCTGTCCCCAAGAAATAGTTCCAATTTCATTGCACATTCACAAAATTTCTATTCAACATTGATGTATACCAGAGTCAGACTCGGCAATCACATTCTCTAAGGAAGTAGACAAGGCCATCAGCACACTCAGAAACAGCCCCGGTGTCTTCCAGACAAAATTGTGTGTGTTCCCCCTATTGAAATGATGTGGACGCTCGCAGGAGCTCGCGGAATAGCACACTAATCACTAGGTGGCAACACAAGACGACATATGTTCTGAGCTGCCAAGGCTGGAAAAAGAACTGGCAATGCAAGAGCAGTCCACTTGTAGATAGACCCTAAACTTAGAGCTCAACAGGTTCACAAAATTGTGTATGTGCTGCCTCCTTTGGCTAATTGTGCGCCCTCTTGAATCCATAACAGAAACTACAATCGAGCTCACACTCATGTGAGTGAGCCCTAACAGATTTCAGATGCAGCAACTATAGCTTCTCAGCAATGTTGTGCAGTAACACTATGGTCTGCTAAATTGGGTCTAGAATTGAATACTTAATAACTTTCGATTTTATGTCAGTGTTATTGATCTATTGGTTAAAACAAATTTTGAAGGTTCGTACAACATCATAGGGCCTACTTAGTGTAACAAAGATTCTGATTTTTAAAAGTAAAATTAAGGACTGTCCCCATAAAATTAGACATTTTGCTTTCATTCAGATTCATTAAAAGTCATTTAAAAATGATACTTGATATCTGTATTTTCAACGAAGTCATTATGCGAACTGATAAGGCCCTTTATGTATACATTGACCACCAACTGAAGTGCAATGTTTTGGGGAAACCCACCAACTCAAGCATGCATTGTCTGAGCTAAACACTGTAATCTTAGACAAAATGATACACAAGATCAGTACACCACTTGAGCCTAAATATGCAAACACACAATTGTTGAATATTTTTCCACATTATCTATATTTCATAGTCCGTTTCATGTAAATATTTTGGGACATACACAGTAACCTCTTTCAAAATTTAAAGCCATCTACAATTCTTTATTTTTAAATAATTTCTTGTTCTGCCTTTCAGTGAAATGCCAGGTGGTGGAATTAGCAAAATGTTACAAGTGTGCCTCAGCCCCAACATCAGAAGGAAGGAGATACCTTGAGCAAGTGAAAGAAGGCTACACGAGACTCGGCTACACGGAGTTCGATGACCTCTTAGCTGACTGTGGGGATCCCTTCACCAGGGCGGCAGGAATCAACCTTCGTACTTGTGATAATGGATACGGTTGCATGGTATGTTGAAATTTATGGCAAATTTTGAAAAATATGTTATTAGACATATGCATGTGAAGACAAAAGCAAGCCAGAGCAATTTGCAATAATTTTGTCAATAAAGCAAATAATAATAAAACTCTATGTGAAAAGGCCCACATCATCCCTATTTTGAAAAAATTTGTTAATGGTACCAAATTATGTGGGTATGGGACCCTGCAAAAGCAAGGTGTGTTTTATCCTGTTTCAAAGTTGCTGCATGTGTAATTGCATTATATTTTATTTCTACTGCAACATCTTTTACTTGCAGAAAACTCGCATGGAGTTGAGGAACAAGCAAGTAGTGATACTGAGAGGCTGTGCAAAATACAGTGTGTGCAATGGAAGAGGAGTCAACAATGCCCCAGTTCCCATAGGAGAGGTGCAAGTCGACAATTACTGCTGCCAAGATGCTTATTGCAACAGCTCTGTTACTAGAAAATACAATGTTATCATACTGTTAATGAGTTTAGGTCTGTCTATCATAGTGAAGTATGTGAGATTATGATGATTTTAAAGTATTTTTAAAGATCTTTCCTGTAATAATTTCTCATTGAGAGGTTGGATGTCACTGTGATGTAGGCTACATCAGCCTGCTCTTGTTGTGACCGCGTTCAAGTACCTCTTCAGCAGACTGTTGTCATTCAGACTATGATGATGTATTTTATTGGGTTTACATTTTTAACATATCCATTGATGTTTTTTGTTAGTTTTACACCTGAATTTATTTAGGATTTAAATATCCAGACTTGTACATTAAAATATTGTGTTCTTGAGATTGACACAAAATTTAAAAGGGTTAAATACTCCAGGCTAATCACTTTCAAGAGAAATACTCAAGGTTATTTTGGGCCTGTGTTTTATCGATGATAAATTATCACTAGCCCACACTGTACTACTTTTTGGAAAGATCACCCGTCATGTTTCTTGCAAGAGACAGAATTATTTCCTGGTAACTGTTTCCTGTATCTAATGAACTTCCATGTTTACAGTTATTCAATGTTATATACACAACTTGGTGTCGAATTAAATTCTCAAGCAAGTTTTCCCCAACATTTTAATACAATTACCGACTTATGAATAGTATGCAAACTATGCATGGTTGTTAATATTGTTGCAATTTACATTGTGTCAGAGAATTTCAATTTAATGTGCTTCAGTTATTTCTTCAGCATATAGTATGATGTGAAACGTTAATAAACATATCTATCTATCTATCTATCTATCTATCTATCTATCTATCTATATTGCTGTTTTTAAACTACTTTTTTTTGGTCTTTTTTTTTGTCAGTCAAAAATACGGACCCAATTTTCTCCGTGTTTGATACTTGATCAACAAAATCTTTGCTGAAGTCCTGACACGGATATGTATACTCAACTAAAATGAGGTTTTTATGCTTTGTCTTTAACCTACCTGTAGAGTGCATTCATTCCAGATTTGGCTGATATGTTTCCTGGCTGGTGCTATGTTACTTACATGACATTGTATATTTATCTATCATGTATATAAAATAATCATGTCCTGTTATGTATATACTGAGCTAAAAATGCTTAAAACTGTCTTTAATAAAGAAACTGAACATATCAAGCATACGTGTTGTTGTTTAAATTCTCATGTGCTCCAATAAAATATAGCATGGTGTGGTTGCGAGACCGCAAGTTTAAAGCCATAAAAAGACTATAGTTCAAGTCAGACAAACTAATAAAAAAAAATTGTGCCCGGAGTCGGAATGGCCCCAACCTCACCGTCTCTGATTCTAACAAAGCTTTTCACACAGTAGGTATACTGTAAGAAACTAATATATCCAAAATTTCAAAAATATATCTTCAAAAGTGACTGAGCTCTGAATTTTTGAAATTGGAAAAAAAAGAAGAAAATCGACATACTTTTAATGGGTTAAAATCTGGAATGGCAAGAGAGATATTTAAGGTCACCATTTTTACTGACCCGGTATGCTGATAAAAACATGTAATTCCGGTATGTATTATAAAATCTCTACTAAAACGCACATGTGTGCAGATGCAAGAGCCCCCCAATGCAGCTTTCGGTACTGTCATTGTTACCGTATATTGTATTTCTCAAGAGGAGATGTGAGAACACCTTTAAATATAGGGAATGTATGTGTGTGACCTTGGCTTTGACCTATATTATTGAAAATAGGTCAAATTATGCAAAGAGCATGCGGAACACTAGACAATATAAAAATGGAAACTGGTAATAACCTGGATTAGAAACAAGTATAATAGATTATGAAATTTTTAAAAATCTGACTTCAAAAGGCTATGCGATCTTGAAAATAGGTCATGTCCACTCAAACTGGGTCAGTGTCATAATGTGTTGTCATAGAACAAAGCTATTCGGGCATTATTTTTAATTAATAGAAGAACTCGCCTTAAGCCTTATTTTAAACGAGCGAGTATCCTTACTTTGGAAGATTTAATATCTCTATCTCTTATGAAAATTTCTTACAAATATACTAATGATACTCTTGCTATTAGAATAGTTAATTTATTTGAACAAAATGTACATGGATATAACACTAGACACAGGGACTGCCCGCGAGTTGCACAACATACTATTCAAATTTAAAATAAGAGTTTTCTCAGCAGGGCACCAAGTTTATGGCTACAGTTACCAAATACTGTGAAAAATAAGAAGAATATTAAGTTGTTTAGTAAGCAGGTAGTGATCTTAAAATTAGAATCGTATTGAAAATTGTCAGAAATTAAAGAGTTTTACTTTTATTGACATACTCGGTGAATGAAATACATGTAAATCACTTGAGATAATTGTTGCATTTACCTTGATGAAAGTTCTGTTGGTGTGAATATTGATTTAAATTGTATTGTTAAAATGATGATAAATTTTATTCAATTATAAAAAAAAATTTTTTTTCAATTATAATTTTTGAATTGATGTTGTGTTGGTTTATGCGAATGTTATATATATATATATTTTCTGCTTGTGAATGAGTTGCCAGTTAATGACTTAATTTATCAACACATTATTATTATGACTACTTAATCATACTAATATCTATATTCCTCTGTAAATATCTGTTAATTTAATTTGGGCAGTCACCCCCCAATGGGAATAGTAATATTTATTTACTCGGGCTGACTGCCCCCAACATATGTATTGTCCTTTTTTACTGTGAAAATGATCCTTATATATGTGGTGTATGTACAGTGTATGTTGGGAAATAAATATGTCTATGTCTATGGCTATGTATTGAAGAAACTTTCGGGCAGGAAAAATAAAACCAACCAAAATCAAGCAACTTCACCTATGTTTACACGTGAAGTTTAATTTAATAAATGCAAAAAACAGAAACTTCACCAGTGTGTCTCGGTGAAGTTTAATGATATGGATTTATATAGCGCTAATTTCCATAAACTGCTTATCAGATCACATCACTTGCAGGAGTTCCGAAACAAATTGGTTTTGGGATTCTTCTTGAAGCTTTCTAATGTCTGTGCAGTTCTCACATTTTCAAGCAAACTGTTCCAGAGTTTTGGAGCTGCATCGGATCAAAATGCCTGATCTTCAAACTTATGTTTGTTGCATGGGAAGGTTCTGATAATAGTAGCTTGTGGTTGCTTCTCAGGTTATGTTCCTTTTTTTCATGTATGACTTGAACAAGTTCTTGGATGTATCGTGGTGCCTGATTGTTCATTGCCTTCCATGTAGTTGTCATCAATATGACCAGATTTCTTGCTGTGATTGGTAACCAGTGCAGTTTGTTCCTGTCATGGCTAACACTGTCATGTTTTTACCTTTAGCGAACGAAGTTCGAAGAAGGTATTATAATCACTTGGGTAAAAAAGCTGTCCGTCCGCCGGGCGGGCGGTCGGGCGGAGGGCGGATGGATCGTTTCCGGGCCAGCACTCGGCCTCTATTGAGTGTACATGGATGAAATTTGGTACACATATAGCCTGTATGGTCTAGTTGTGCCTTTTGATGGTCTAATTGATAGATATTCGATACCTTTAGAAATAATTGAGAAAATATAAAAATTATTTTTGTTCGTTTCCGGGCCAAATCTCAGTCACTATTGCATGTGCACTTATGAAATTTGGTACAGATGTGGCCTTTATGGTCTAGTTGTGCCTTTTGATGGTCTCATTGATGGATATTCTATACTTTTTGCAAAAATTTGGAAAATAGAAAAATATGTATTTTTTTTAGTTTTTTGGGCTGAGACTCGGTCACTATTGCATGTAAATGGCTAAGGTTTGGTACACACATGGCCCATAAGGTCTAGTTTTGCCCTTTGAAAGGTCTGGTGGAAAATATTAAATGCTATTTGAAATATTGAAAAAAAAGAGAAAAAATATATTTTTTGTTTCTGGCCCAAGGCTTGGTCACTATTGCATGTACATGGATAAAGTTTGGTACACATATGACTTATGTGGTTTAGTTGTGCCTTTTCATGGTCTGACTGATACATATTCTATACTTTTTGTAATATTGAGAAAAAATATTGAAAATACTTATTTTCTTATAGGAGCCAAAACGTGCCCACTATTGCATATACAGCAATGCCATTTCCTACACGTATCACCTATAAAATGTAGCAGTGCTTTTTGACTTGTATTAAACACTTTTTGAATGATTGGAAAAAAATTGGTGCATGCATAAAACCCTACCATAATATAAGTAGATTAGTATAATAAGGCCTTTCCCTGCTTTTACAAACCCTGGCAAGCACACAGGTAGATCGCAGGGCAGCTGGCAAATAACAGATAATAGAACGCCATTACTCGACCACTGTTGCATACCTATAATATACGGAATTTGGTAAACACACCAATTTTATGATGTAATTGTAATCTTCTAAATGTGTTATTCGCTGAAGGTTTGCTGCTGCGCAGCCTATGTTTTCAATTTCTCAAGTTATCGAACTGCTGAGTTTTGAGCAACATGAAGTTTTATTTAATTTAACAATTGGCTGGCTGAGCCATACAACATTCAATTTCCAGAGTCAAAACGAGGGGTGACAAGAGCATTGACATTATTTAATTGAATTAAACATGAACCTATTAAACAATCAACCTCATCGTCTACCTTGTCCTGATCAAACAATTTCGCATGGATATGTTGACTTTCACTGGCAGTCTTCTCCTAATGATTTACATAAGGAGTACAGCCTAGAACAAACAACCAGGACCACACCCTATTACAAGTCTACCAGGTAATTATGAATAATTTCAAAAGTCATTGCTATAACATCAGAGCAAATGGTAATACTAAGTGATAAATACACATTTTGAAAATCAGGATTAAAGGAGACTTAATTATAGGATTTACCATGGCAATCTGCAACACATTTTGTATTTTGGTCATATTCACAACTTATGTAAGTATAAGTATTTGTTTTTATTAACCAAGATCTGTTTTTTGTTGACAATCAAAACTTCTAAATTTCAAAAGTGTTAATTACATCACTTGTATTTACAGATTCCCAACTCAGTAAAAGGTGAGGAAAAATCTTCAAGACTATTACGTCAAACCAACATATAATATTTTAGAGGATATGTGTAGCTAGTGAAGGAGAAAGATGCAAATTCTTACAATGGCTTGTGAAACTAATGGCACCCTCTGCAAAATTTATTTTGTTCTTAGCATCATTATTACCAGGAAACATTTGTTACAGTGGGATGTAGAAGTTTAGACACCCCTGGAGTGGTCTTCATTTACCTGCCATACGTTCCTTCACAAAAGCATCATCAATCTCACACATGTCATATACTTCTGTAACATTTGGACTTTTCCCACATTCAGTTTCGCAAGCCACTGTATATTGTGTGTAAACAATGAAAGAAAACTTCCAAATTTAGAAAACATGATAACAATCTCTCCATCTTGAAAAAGGTCAATGTGAACGACTTGACGCCTCCTTATTGTCAACCTACTGGATGTCCTATGCAGCAAGCAACACTGTCACCACTTCAACATTCACGACGACAAGTGTTCAAAGTAAGTAAACCAACTATTTGTACTGTCTTGTAATCACTGGATATGTCACTGAATTCCATTGAAATACCACAGTAAAGCATTACGTATATGATCGAGAAAATGGACCTTCCACCACATCAACTAGTACCAAAAACAACTGGAATAATCAACCTCCAATACCATTATTTGTTCAATGAAGTCTTTGAAACATTTGTTATTGAAGTTGCCAAAGATTTATACACTATCCTGAACTTCAATACCATTATTTTTTTAATGAATTATTTTAAACATTTGTTATTGAAGACTTCACAGATTCATACACTGCAATTTTTTAATAAAGTCTTACAAACATTTGTTATTGAAGTCTCCATAGATTCATACACTATCCTGAACTCCAATACCATTATTTGATTCAGACACTATCTTGAACTCCAATACCATTACTTTTTAATAAAGTCTTACAAATATTTGTTATTGAAGTCTCCACAGATTCATACACTATCCTGAACTCCAATACCATTATTTTTTATAATAAAGTCTTTTAACATTTGTTATTGAAGTCTCCATAGATTAATACACTATCCTGAACTCCAATACCATTATTTTTTAATAAAGTCTTTTAACATTTGTTATTGAAGTCTCCACAGATTCATACACTATCCTGAACTCCATACCACACTTTTTTGGTAAAGTCTTTTAACATTTGTTATTGAAGTCTCCACAGATTCATACACTTTCCTGAACTGCAATACCATTATTTTTTAATAAAGTCTTTTAAACAATAGCTATTAAAGTCTCCACAGATTCCTATTATATACTTTCCTGAACCCCAATACCATTATTTGATTCATACACTATCCTGATCTCCAATACCGTTATTTTTTAATAAAGTCTTTTAAACATTTGTTATTGAAGTCTCCACAGATTCATATACTTTCCTGAACTCCAATACCATCATTTTTTTTATTAAGTCTTTTAAATGTTTGTAATTGAAGTCTCCACAGATTCATACACTATCCTGAACTAAAATAGGCCCCAACCATTATTTTTTAATAAATTCTTTTAAACTTCTGCTATTATTCACATGCTTTTCCTGAATGCCAATACCATTATTTTTTAATAAAGTCTTTTAAACGTTTGTTGCTATTGAAGTCTCCGCAGATTCATACACTATCCTGAACTGTGTGATAAACACGCCAACAACTTACATCCTGATGGAGAAGGCAGATTCCAACAAGTCCTGCATGATGATATTGAGGGCAGGAAACACAGCTCTGCAACAACTAGAGACAGGAGTGACATTCAGTGAGGCCGGCCAGTGCAAAGATCTCTTCAGCTCCCAACCCAACACTCCTTACACTGTCCTGGTAGAATGTGAGTTATATATCAACAATTTTTTCTTATTTAATTCTAATTTTTATTATTCACCTTAAATTTTTGTATTTTTTAAAGTGGATTGTAAGTCCAAGACTAGTTTGTGAACTGACTTCACATGCAGAAATAAAGAATGTTCTCTCTTTATAATAAAACTGAGTGTCAAATATAACATAGATCTATGCGCCAGTGAACGTTTGTGTTTAAATCAAAAATAAGTATGCAGTATTGAAAAAGACAAGGCTCACTTGTTGGCCTGGGTCTAAGTTTTAAGAATGTCAGCACCCTCAACACCCTCAGAATCTGTGGGATAAGCATTAGCACAATCGAGTTTAAATGAACAACAATCGTGGAGCGACAACATGACAGCACTGTACATGATTTCCTACTTGATCAATAGATTGGCTTGGAGAAAGAACAATTAAGTTTCAGAAAAAGCAATTCACATAAAATCAATTTGGTGCCAGCTATAGAAAGCCACCAAGAACTGTGTATCATGTATGTAGTCACTGTGGACCAGACCTAGGCAGAGAAACATCTTTGATACTTGATTGACTGCCTCCACCATTTCAATGTGAGTTGACAAAAAATTCTATGTTGACATGGCCATAGGAGAATTTGTCTTACCTTGTCTTGTAAATTAGTATCCCACGATTTGTCCAGTTAGCCATTCCATTGAAGAGATATCCCATGCGATAAAATTATAGTCCACAAACAATTCCATGTAGATAAATGGATGCTCAAATGTTTCAATTACTAATTCTTTGGCAATTGCAATTAGTCCATGTCTCTGCCATATTCTTATGTTCTGACACTGTTTTAAGGTGCCCTGTTACAAAATAGCCAAGCTGGATTATCTTGTTTGCATGGTTTGGCATTGACCGTTTGTTGTAATCCTCAGGTCACTAGAGTGCACACATTTAAATGTGAATACCATACCTGTGGTTGTGAGACCATGAGGATTGGTTAGAGATATTCCCACTTCTTGAGTTCTGATTGGCTGTCAAGGGAATTCCTTTGTGATGTACATCTTTGCCCTCCCTAGTTTATGTCTTTGATTTCCAACAGGGGATGCTTGACATAATTGATAATTGCTTATTCATAAAAACATGTACACAAATAAAAACATAAGGGGGCAACTGTTAAAATCAACAATAGTAGCTCCCCCTACCTGGGAAATGATACAAGCGTATTTTTTTCTTAAAACAATTTACTGAATTGCAATTTACAACTTCACTGTCAAGACTGTTCCAATTATTAACAATCCTATTTACCCAAAACATCTTTCTTTTTTCTGTGCGACAATAATAAGTATAAAAATTTCTATTATGACCTCTATGGCTATTATTAAGTTTGTAAGAATCATTTACATCTATTATGGTAACATCATTAATCAATTTATAAAATAAAATAAGATCAGTTCTTAGCCTTCTTTCTTCTAAAGTGATCATATTACAGATTTCCAGCCTATTTGAGTAATGTAAACTTTGAGAGAAGAGTAACCTTCTTGTAAAATATTTTTGCACTCTTTCAACTTTGTCAATATTAACTTTTAATACTGGTGACCAAATTTGACTTGTGTGTTCCAGAATGGGACGAACATATCTCTTGTACATAGTAACATAGAAATCAGTATCATGGTTTCTAAAAGTTGTGAATATATTTCTGATGATATAATAACTCTTTTTGATAACAGATGAGCAAAGTTTAGTAAATTTTAAATCTTACTGGATTATGACACCAACATCCTTGATCGAATCAACTTTTTCAATTTCCTTTCCATTTAACATGTAATTACATAAAGAAGTACCTATACATAAATATTTTGTCTTGTCAGGATTCAACTTCATTTGCCACTTATTGGCCCACTCAAAAATTCTATCTAGATCTTCCTGTAAAAGTTGGCAATCAGCCCTACTTTTTATGGCTTTAAATACTTTTGTGTCGTCCGCGTACATACTGAGGTTACTATGACATACGTTTGGTAAATCTGCTGAATACAGGATAAATAATAAGGGGCCAAGTACAGTCCCTTGAGGCACGCCTGATATAACATTGACACTTGTTGATGATAAGGAATTATTAACTTTAACAAACTGTAACCTGTCTGAGAGAAAGTTGCACAGCCATTCATGAGCTGTCCCAATAAAACCATATCTGGACAAACATGCTCACCTTCCATGGAACAGAGGAACAGGCTAATTCTACCAGCGCCGTCCAGCGGCCTGCAGTAATTCCAAGCAAACAAACAAAAGCAGCTGACGATACATTTGAAAATATATTTTCACATCATCTCTTTGCAGACAAAAATGGAGGGTTCATATTGAACTCAAGGCAATGCCCAACAGACATCTTCCAAGGAATTTTCAAGTTGGAATATTCCAAGGACGGAACCACCTGGACATGCAATAGCTCACCCCGCACCGCAAGTTCAGTCAACGTTGTCATGGGAACAACTCAAGAGATACAGATGAACTCTTGCTTCCAAGGAACTTCAACTTACTGTAATTTGAAGCCTTTAAATCTAAACCCCTCTGCTTTACCTTCACATACAAAAAACTTCACAAGTATTCCTTCTAATTTTGTCGTGATCATATTGCAAGAAGAAATAATTCGCTAAAGCAAAATTCCCTTTTTCCTACAGACGAACCTTTCGACGCTACGTTCCAATGCCTCAGTTCTTACGCTGAGAAGGTTGTCGGCGGAACTACTGGAAGCGGAAGTGTCATGATCCTGAGTTCTCAAATTGGAGGAGTCAGGCGCTTCTACTGTGCAGTGAGTGTCCTTAATGTGCTATGATACAGTTTTATGCAAAAGTTTGGATATCCCCAGAATAGGGAAGCTTTTAGTCACATTACAAAAACACATAATGATTGATTGAGCCAACAGTCATAAGAATCAGAGAAGGAATCTTTGAGATATTCAAGTTTTATGAAGGGGGGACTTATTTTTCTTGAACATTAGATATATACATCATACAGTTCACGAACTTTGATTTATTGAAACAGCTATTCTTATGCATAAATAGAAAATGCAAAAACATGTTAATAGCAATATTTCCATATGACATTTTGCAGCGTTACGTGGTGGACTACAGTGCCCTGCGAGTGTCCTTCTCCATAGCTGCCCTGGATGAGAACCTCTCGACCTGCATGAGTGGGGTGAACTCAGAGGAAGCCAGGCAGGTCAATGCCCAGACTGGGGCAGGATACATTGCTTTTAGGATGATAGGCAAGATGCATACCACTTGTTTATGTCACTGATTTCTTAAATAATTCATTATTTGTTTTAAAGAATAATGTGATATAGATAAAGATTATATAGATAATAAAAATAAGTTGCATTTATAACAGACATTTTGCAAAAAGGGACAGTAGGCCTATACCTTTTTTCACAACAGCAGTACAACTGGTAAGTTTACAGAAGGGTTCTTGTCAAGAACTTCTTGATTATTATAATTACCAACCATCACATTGTGATCCATCAAGACAGTAATGCATTCTCCAAGCAGCCATGAAAAGCACTTTCGAGTCAGTACATAATTATGTAAGTCCGCAACAACAACAACCTGGAGGTTTTTTTCACTGTAAAATTTGAATTTTGAGTAGGCACAAATGATTTAGTGAGATGATTGCACAATTCCTTTGAGCTTACATAGCTTGCTGTTTTAAGTTATGACAACCGACAGATTATCAGAACTCAAAACAACAAGCTATGCTAGCTCAAACAAATTGTGCAACCTTCTCACTCAATAATTTAGCTAACTAAAAAAAAGACATTTTACAGAACTTTTCAAGACAACAGACCAGCGTAGTGAACCTAAGATAACCTTTACCAAACCCTGCATAAATATTTTTTGCTTCATCTTTTCAGCTGACAGTTGCGGAAGCAGCCCATGCCAAAATGGAGGCACCTGCACAGAGCATCTCTCAGGATACAGGTGCAGCTGCAATCCGGGCTACAGTGGCCAGGATTGTCAGATAAGTAAGGGAGGGACCAGAGTGATATTTATAGTATTAACTATCAAGAGGCAAATTGAAAATACATTTTGAATTCTTGATTACAACGAGCGCTTTGTCATCTGGTGACAGCTAATTTTTGGTGACATTCTCTTGCAGACATCAATGAATGTGCCTCCTCCCCTTGCCAGAACGGGGGAACTTGCGTTGACCTGGTCAATGGCTTCTCGTGCACATGTCCCAACACTGCTATGGGTACTTTGTGTGAAACAAGTAAGTTGGGAAACTACTAACACCCTTTTTTAACTTACATATATATACAGTTTGACACGATTAGTTTGCCACAAATAAGAAAGCTTTGTCAACGTGGTGCATCTGATTAAGACTAAGTTTGTTCTCCTTACTAATCTTAGACAGTAGGCATTGTAAAATTTGAATTTTAAGTCAGCTTAAATGATTGAGTGAGATGGTTGCACAATTCCTTTGAGCTAACATATAATGGACATATTATCATAACTTAAAACAACAAGCTATGTTAGCTCAAAGGAATTGTGCAAGTTGTGCAACCATTTGACTAAATCATTTAAAAGGGGACTCAAAATTTCAAATTTTACAGGGAAGGCTTTAGGATTTACAGTTGCTTCCTGAAAGTAAGTGAAACGGCGGATGTTTTGCCATCAGGTCACTGCTAAATATTGCCAACCAAACTGCTTGTGAAGCATCGATTTCTCAACTGATGAGATGAAAAACCTAAAGGTCCATCTTTTGGGGTCAAAGCTTTTGATTAGTAGGTGAAAACAAAGAGCATTGTAACTTTTGTATAGAGCAAAGAAAATTGAAGATTCTCCCAGAAGCAGTTTGGCGAGGATGTTTGAATCAATGGCAAATCATCACCCATTACACTGACTTTCAACACTCTACTTTCTTTATATTCAGGTTAATAAAATGTGTTTATTATAAGTATCACAAAGGTGCAATACAGTAGATGAATTTTGCTTGCTTGAAGAACAAACCATGTGATAAAAAAGCCAGCCCAATGGGCCTTGAGTGCACTTCAGCAAACAAAGGAGCATAGCCCTGGAGAAGAAGTTAATTAATGCATTTTGAGTAGGTGTTCTTCTTAGAAATACTGGTCCCTGGGTAATTAAATATCTTACAGATCGAACAAATCCTGATTACTTCCTAATAGAATACAAACCAATGGCCTTGCAGGAATCACCATTGAATTATTCATAATCAATTTAAGAACATGATTATTAATTTTGATAACAAATGTGTTTGATTTAGAACAATTAATTCCATGAAATCTAATCAAGTGAAATCATGCCTCTGTCAAGGCATCACATATCCCACACACTTCTGCCATCATCCTGATGATTTTAGTCACTGATTTTTGTTTTATTAATTGGTTGAACAGAATTGTGTCTCATGGACACCACATTCCAGGACTCTTGGTTGCTAAGATACGATGGAGACTACACCATTAAAACGACTCTCACAATTTCCACCAATGGTCTTTCGGATAACTCAGGTGAGTCTTGCCAATTTATTTTCAGTTCTTCCACTTCAGGCTCTTGGTGATAGCTCAGACCCTCCAAGATATGAATATATGTACATGTAGTGCTTTATTAATTTAGTAACAGTCGATTTTCACTTCAGGGTTTTGGCAGCAAGTCAGTTATATAATTGTTGTCGCCCCTATATTTATATATAGGGGGGACTCTGTAATGAGGTTGTCACATCATGGATGGGATTTTGTAATGCAATCTCCATCAAGATGACACTGCATAATCTCTCAAATGTCATCACAGTTTTTATATGTGTCTCAACTAATAATTTTACATTGTTTTCATACCCTTGCGCTACATTTTCTGACCAACACAGTTTGTTTGTTTGTGTTTTACGCCTCTGCAGCACCTTAGTGGGCTATATCGGGGCAGGCGATCGCCGTATGATGATGAGATGAGAAGACTGTGAGTCTAGCACATACACTATTAATTCAGGGATGCCCAGGGTCTTTCAGTTGCCCCAGCATAGAACACTGGATACAACCCGCCTCCATTTAATGTCCCATGGGCTCGGACTAAAGTGAGTTCCCAGGGTGAGATTTGAACCCACGCCCTCAAAGCCAGTTGACAAGCGCACTTACCAATTAGGCCACGTGGGAACTGTCTGACCAAGACAGAAAACCTCATCTCGCAGTGATCATGGCAAACCACTTGTCGGGCGAATATTTTTCCAATTCTGTTACTTAAGTGCGCAGTTAAACTTGCATAATTATTGGGAAAGTGGTGTATATACACATGTACATATTTGGCTTGTAGCACACTATTATGTACACAATGTCATTTTGGCCACCGATGATGAAAAATGAAAGTCGTAGCATAATTAATTACCTCTTATATTTTGATAGCTACTATATCAGGGAAACTAAATCCAGAAGGATGGAGCTTAATGAGCTTTCGTTGTTCCATAATATGGGGTGAATCGGTACACTGGGGTGAATCATGACAGAACTGGAATATGGTTTAATTCTTCAAAAAAATATCTACTTCCACTTAATCCAGGATGTTAATTATTGGAACAGTAATAATACACATACTGGAGTACATTTTGCTGCGGTTTTACATTTCTAACTGCAGGCAGTGAGGAGCTGCACCTTAAGCTTCGACCTGCAAAAATTGAATTCTCCACAGTTGGTCAAAACACTTGTGCCACAAAAAGTATAAGTATTAAAGCCACCAAACCACCAGGAAATGTTCATGATATAGTGTTGACCAACCTTGGAAACAATGGTAACCACAGCCATAACAGCTTTGACTATGTTCAACAAAAACCAAGCCTAAGTCAAATTAGTGTTATTTTTGGATGAAAGTAAATGATTAGTAAATGCACAAAAAACTAAATTGGGAGTCAAGTAATATGAAATGAATAATGAACGTGGTTAAAACATAGTGGAAAATCAATTTAACCTTTTAAAATTGGTAAATGATGATTAAACACTATATATTGCGATAACGATAAATTCCCTGAAATTAACAAGAAATCATGTGATACAATATAGAGATGAAGGTATCAAAATAAGGAAATTCTCTTCCAAATCAGTTAGAAATAGTTCTAGGGAACCAGATTATTAGACATAGTATTTGATTTTGGATGTTGAGCCTAGGGTTCTGTTCCAAGTTAATAGCAGAATTTTGATTCTACCCAAAATATCCCAAGTAATTTTCACTTGAACATACATGCATGGTCCATTGCAGAAAAAAATTCAAATTGGCATTATTGATATTGGATTTAATCCAGAATTACCTGTCTATAGCATAATTAGGAGGAAAATATTGTTTTTGACAATTTTCTCTCATTTATCATATTTTAAAAAATATGCAAATTTTGCGCATAATTGAGTTCAGATTTCTCTCAAAAATTTTTCTTTGCTTCTTAAATATGTTTTCTAATGATTATTCACGAGTATCCATGCTATTGGCACAACCAAGGTGATGTAGCAGCAGGAAGTGTCGGTTTCATAAAACGCGACGTACTTGTGAACGCACTAAGATCAGCTCTAACAAGTTCAATTTGATGGTTAGAGACTTAATATTTTGTCCAGTATCGCAGTTTGGTGCTTAAAAGTCAGCAAAAAAATGTCAACCTTGCCCCTAGAAGTTAGACATATATGAATTAGTAAAACGCGACATACTTGTGAACATTTGCATAAGCAATACTAAAGTATCCTAAATGTGCCCCTATAACGGTCTCAGGAACTGAAGAAGTGTTGGTATAGAAGAGAGATATTATGGGGCTTCCACGCAGCCATTAGCTATATTCTGTATATTAAGCATATATATTTCAGGAGAGGTCCAAAGTACGTGTAAGAAAATTAATTGTTTTCAAACTATGTGACATCTTCATGTAAAAAATTCTCTTGGTAAACGCTAACACTGTAAAACCATAATTTGTTTAGCTAAATATGTTCTTTGTGCTTCAGTCTGTGATACTGAACCAATTATTTCATTTTGAAAATTGTCAAAATATTCAAAGCATCACCCTTTATAAGCAATACTATTTGTGAATGAGCTATAAACAAGGGGAAAAAGGCGTTTTTTGAGCAGAATTTTGATTTATTGTGATAGGCGAATCAACCAACACATAACAAACCATATATTTCTGAAAACTACACATTCTCCTCTAGTCAATCAGATACATGCCATGTCCAAATGACATATCATGTCGAAATAACAAGCTTTCCAGTCTGAAAAAAAAGCCACTGTACATAATACCATGCTACAAGCCATTTACAATCCGATCCTTTTATTTACTGGTCGATTGAAGGTTTGGCCGATTATGCTGCAACCACCTTCAGCCATATGACTATCTTACATGTACAGGCACTATTCATAGACATGTGTTGTGAAGGTTTGGCCACTCATGCTACCACCAACTTTAACTAATACTGATTTCGGTGTCTATCCTTTCAAATAATACTGTGTGTAGCGAACAAAAATCATCTGTCATAAACTTTGTCATATTCTGCACCATTGATTTATTTTGAATATTATATATGTATAAATTTTAACAATGGAATATTATTTTTACTTTAATTGGGGGTGCACCCACCTTTTAGGTAATGGTGTGCAAATACTCGGGTGTATCCCCGTCAAAACCGCTACTCGCTTGTTGTATGTTTAAAAAAAGTTGTTTGTATGTTGCATCGGTTTTGAAGAAAATAAATCTAATCTAATCTAACCAGTGCTTGTCGCTTACTCTTTCTTTGTTATACTCATCACTTTCCATATTCCAGGGAGCAAATTGTGCAGAGAAAAAGTTGAAGCCAATGGAGTGACAACCGTAAAGTTACAAGACACCTCCAGCACCAACACCTTTCGCTGTCTGTCAATGAGCAGAGTGGAAAGTGTCATCATCCTGCAACAGATAGGTCAGTGTAATTTCAATTCTTTTGTGCAAACTTGGTTATAAACTTCGCCAAATCCCAAAAAAAGCATATATATGAAAAACCGTTGCGCGCCACCTCATCACAAAGCATGAGTTAGGTTAATGTTGCATTGCACATCATCAAAGGATCTAAAATATCACAAAACATTAAAACAGGATTCTTAGTCGTACAGTATTGGAAATTATTTGGTAAGCATAAACTCATTTCACATTACAGGGTGTAAAAGCAAATAATAAAAAAATTGGCATATTTTAAACATTGGTAAGAATGAAAGACTTAGCTAATATACAACAAAGGTTGAGAAACAACACAATATCTAGAGAATATTTCTATGCCTTTTCCTTTATATTATCTGCAATTATAAATGCAACATTGCTGCCAAAACTTGTAGTTGGTCCTAAAAAAAGTCACTTTTTGTTTTGAGCCTGTGCTCCGAGATAAAAGTGTGGAGGACCACAAATCTGGTGGGAAAAGTTGTTGATGACACGCAAGGAAAATTATACCATTTGACACTTCTGTCAGCCAATCACATTTCAGTATTGCAGGGAAATTATTCCTATATTCTTTGTTGTCCGATTATCCTCTCATGTTTGAGTGTTTGTCTCACGGTATAAGCCAGTTATTCACCAGGGGATCAGGAATACGTGTTTATCACACCTTGGGCTAAAGCCCTTGGGTGATAAATCACATATATTCCCTCTCTCGTGGTGAATAACCTACACTTATTCTCGCGAGGGCTTTACAGGTGATTTCATTACCTTGCGATTCTTGTCATTCACACTTGGCTGTGAGGAATCAATGCTAAACCAGCACATACTAGTGTCTGATAAATCAAATAAATGATGTTCTGTCGTTTCTAAACCAACAGAATAACTAAAAATTGGATGTATTTGCAGAGTCTAGACCTGAGAATCGCGCACTGATGAAATCACCTGTAACTAAGCCTTATTAGTGGAAGTTTGAAAATCTGACATAAACGGATCTGGCGTTTTTGAAATAATGCATTTCATTGGCTGATGCAGTTCAGCGAATGTTTAGGCAACCAATCTAAATGCTCAGGCCATTGTTCAGAAAAAATAGCTTACCCACAATTTTATTTTGACATGACAAAAAATCTAGTTGAACCTACTTTTCTTCCTTCGATTGACAAATTTTGAGTGCCTCGAGAAGATTCAAGAAATGAAAGGATCAGTTAGGCCAAGGTCTGGCTTTACAAGAAATTGCCTAATAAAAAGTAGACGGAAGGAACATCAACTGACAAAACAGATTCATGATTGGTAAAAACATCAAATCAAAACTAGACCTATGTGCCTAAATGAGTGTCCCCGCCATGGGAAAATGAAGAGATATACTGAAACTGAGTGTTTCTAAAAAAAAACCTAAATCGTTTAACTTTTGCAGACGTTCAGACTGAACCAGCAACTGTCGCAGACTGTCAATCGCTTCTGAATGGTACACCATATACCATTGCAGGGTTAGGTAAGAAATTTCAGGATACCTACAATTCAGGATACCTAATATTGTAATGATGTTACTAACACATTCCTTGTCATAATTTCAGTGACTAGTTCATATTGCAATATATATGGAGTACTTACTATGTTTTTGTGCTTTAATAGTGGCCGTTTCTTATCAATATTGGTCTCAATTCAAGACAGCACATACTAACTCACAAAATATTTCACAAATTTGTTAAATGTTGATACAAACATACATGTTTTATATCCTCTACATTTCTATCATCGACATAGTTATGTCAAGCAATGCTTAACAAGCATTATCTCAGAACCATATCAACTTTTTTTGCAGTTGACAATTCAAATGACTTGGCAGTCAGTCCTGTGGCATGTCCCTTTACCATGGGCAATTATCATCTTGAAATAGACATGTTTAACTCCCTGGACCAGTGCAAGACTGACACATCCTCTGTGGCCACTATCAATCCTACTTTCGTCACAACACAGGCCTGTGTTAATTCTGATGCCTATGGTAAGAATGATTACAAACTAAACTGTAAAATCTGAGTCTGTTGAAACAGGCATGGTACAGGCATTAGTTCAGGCCTTGTTACAGCCGAAAGGTCTACTTGCCTGATTTGCAAATCGGGCTCCAAACTTTATTTAAGTTGTGCATGGGCGGAAATACAGCAAGGTAGATGGATTCATTCAGGGGTTTTTTTTCTGTAAATACGCCGAGGGTCGATGAAAACAGCAACCTGTGTGTTAAGGCTAAACTGTAAATTTTGAATTTTGAGTCCGCTCAAATGAATGAATGAGTGAAATAGTTGCAAAATTTGTTTGAGCTAACAATTAGTAACATAGCTTGTTGTTTTCAGCTGGGATAACGGACAGATAATCATAACTTAACACAACAAGCCATGTGAGCTCAAAGGAATTGTGCAACCGTCTCACTCAATCGTTTAAGCAGACTCAGTTGATCCGATTTTACAGTGTATAGGTTAATGAGCTGTGTGACCTTTCCTAATTGCTAATTATTCTGTTTCAGCGACACCTTTCAAGACGGAAATATCGTGTGTAGCAGTCGTCACAGACAAGACATTTATTGACGGAAGCGGAAGTAATGGTGATGATGTCACTATTATGGCCTATAAAAGGGGTTCAATGACATCCCTATACTGTGCTGTAAGCAAAATCTGTCATTTTGAAGGCACATGGTTATTTATAGACACAATGTACAGTGTTCTCTGCTTTATAAGATCCTGTTATCAGATCAACAATTGGCAACATGTCTGATGTGACCCCCTTCCTCTTGCATATAATGGTACTTCAGTGATTTTGCACTCTGAGTGGGGAACCCAAAATTTCAGTGGACCTTTAATGTGCTTCATGAAAAAAATCCCAGCTGGATGTCGTTCAGATGTGACTTTAAATGGGTGGCCCCTTGAATTAGTGTCTATACTGGGCAAACAAAAGATCCCTCGCATGTTGTAAATGTGTAAAATATTCCGGACTCCTGCTATCTCTCCCATCTCATCAATCAACCCTTGCTTGTGAGCACCCAGAACTGAGCTTAAAGGGCTGCACTCACTCTATCAGATTCTATCCATCTATCTATCCATCCATCTATCTATCCATTTATCTATCCGAAAGATCCTGCATCCCATGAGCTACCCCTCATTGACTACAGAAGGGAGTCTAATGAAAAAGGGGGTTTTGTATTTATAGCACATGCAATGGGCCCGTTATAGAATTACAACATTCATGGTATCTACCACTTTAGTAGTACAAGCCAGAAGATACCTACAGGAAATTTGAATGAATGAATATGAAGTCTGTAGGCCTTCAGCTTTGCACAATGCACATTTTGTTGCAACTTAATTTATGATTTCAGAGATATAAAGAAACAGGCACCAAGGTGGAAATCCAACTTGAGGTAGCAGATCCTTTCCAGTTCACATGTACACCTGGGATGGCAGTCACCACAGTGGACAGCACACATTTGAGTCTTGTCTTAACTTGTGAGTGGCAAGATATTGCCGTAAACGAATAATAGGCCTATATTTCATTCGATATGCCTACCAGAAACAATCTAGCCATCAGGCAATAATATACGATGAGAAAACTGCATAAAATACACAGTATAAAATGTGAAATTTTGATTGCGTGAGATGGTTACACAATTTGTTTGAGCTGACATAGCTTGTTGTTTTAAGTTATGATAATATGACTGTTGTGAGTTCTCCGTGGCCTAATGGTTTAAGGTGCTTGTTTGCACTACCAGTCTGGCTTTGAGGTCGTGGGTTCGACTCCCACTCCTGGAACTCAATTTGGTCCGAGCCCATGGGACATTAAATGGAGGTGGGTTGTATCCAGTGTTCTGTGCTGGGGCAACTGAAAGGCCCTGGGCATCCCTGAATTAATAGGGTATGTGCCAGACTCCCAGTCTTCTCATCAATCATCATCATACGGCGGTCACCAACACTGGAGAATGCTAAGGCATGGGAACCTTGGGCAATGTTCCTCTCGTCTCTGCCCATGGGCGCTGTTCTATGGCTGCCCTGAGCTGTATCATTGTGGAAGGCTCACCACAAATTTCGTGCCTGCATTGCAGTGCATGACTGAGAGTATTTACAATTACAATTACAATTACAATTATCATAACTTAAAACAACAAGCTATGTTTGCTCAAAGGAATTGTGCATCCATCTCACTCAATCATTTAAGCTGACTCAAAATTTAAATTTTACAGTGTATGATAAAAGTCTGAATGTAATGATTCATATGAATGACAATCAGTACGTGATTTGCCCAGATTCCACTTGCGTTCACTTGCGTAAATCAATTGCAATAGAGATCATAAACTAAAAGTTTGTAATTTCTAGGAATTAGGACGTGTTTCATATAAAATTGCCTTTATTTGCAGCCAATTTGTGCAGTTCCTCACCCTGCAGAAACGGGGGCACTTGCTCTGACGCCATGCAGTCTTATTCCTGCAGCTGCTTGGCTGGCTTCAATGGGGACAACTGTGAAATAAGTAAGAATTAACTAAGATCTTGAAGCTGATTTGTAGTTTTTCAAAATTGCAACATGCGATTAACATTATTTGTAACATATTTAAAGACATTTTAAACATTTATTATCCTATATAAGAGGAAGCTAAAATGCCATGGTGGAAAGATCATGTAATCTTAGCATAAAAAGTTTCAATCTAATTGTGAGACCTTGAGAAGTTCGAACAAAAATTTAAGTAGCTAGCCTACTGTAATTCCTTCATTGCGAAAAAGTTAATTCTCAGCAGACAAGACATTGATCAATTTAACTTTTTGGAAAAGCGGTTTAGCAAACAGGCCTATACATATAGGCCTACAACAACAAAAAGAAAACAAAACCAATCCGAGATGCAATTCGCAGAAGTATGTAAATTACAGTGAGGTTTCACATGCTTATTATTGCCTTATTTGCAAATTTAATCTGTCAACATTATCTCTTTCTCCTTTCCATAGATATCAATGAGTGTGCCAGTAATCCCTGTTTCAACTCAGGGACCTGTGTTGATGGAATTAACTCATACTCCTGCGACTGTGCCAACAATTACTCAGGTCCCAGGTGCCAAGGTAATTAGTGATGTTCAACCAAAGGGAAATCAGGACAAAAAGCATTATAAATATAAAATAACAAATAAATGCTGACAGTGCTGCAATAATATTTTCCTAAGACTGTTGATGTCAGTTTAAAAAAATAACGTGCACAAGGCACTTTAAAGGGCATTCTGCACATCGTCTTACTTCTGATCTAAAGTCCTGGTTATCTTGTTTAACTGTTATGTTGCTACTGCTAACAGGGCATAAAAAGGTATAGCAACACATTGATGAAGCATGCAGCAGTGTTTTGTCCTAATTGCTGACCTCTTGTTGTTTTGACAAATGTGGGAAAGCCCCTGAATGACATCACTGGGACTTCCTCTTTCCAGTTTTTGTAGGATGGTTTTCCTGGGTCTCTAAAATGGTATTTAAACAATGTGCATGTTCCTGTAAAGTTGATCAACACAATCATAGGCAAATAAAACGCCGTGTACAAAGTTTGAATGAAATTGGTGCTGTAGTTTGTCTCAAAATTTGTCCACAAGATTCCAGAGAAGGACAGTCACAATAGCACTGTGGCAAAACTGGACGAGGGTAACTGAGTTACCCTCGTCCCTAAATTAGCCTTAAATATTATGTAATGTTGAGTTTGAGCTTACTACTTCTTTTAAAACGTATCAAGGTGATGTACAGGCATCATAAGAGGCTGAAAATATAATTTCAAAGGGAAGTGACCCAGTATCTAAGCTGTGTGAGTCTAAAAATGGCTTAAAGCACACCCCAAATGACGAGGGTAACTGCATCTCAAGACGAAGGTAACTGTGATCATGATATTGACATGACGAGGGTAACTGTCCTTTCTTGGAATGAAGTAGGTGGACTGCAGGCTGTTCCTATACACTGCACATCCCAGATTTCCTAGATTTACTTATTTGCACAACTTATGTTGCTCAGTTAATATTTATACAGCCTGTGTATTATTTTACCACAGCATATTTTGAAATTCCGGAACCATATGAGCCTATGTAACTCAAAAATCTCTATTTATGTATGTTACATCATCTTTATCCAGAATTGACGTACAACAAAATAATTATGATAACATCAAAAATTCTCATTATGGTCGTTTCACTATGTAAACTGCATGTTCACCCTTAAAAAAGCACACCTATTAAAAGAGACAGAACATTTAAACTACTCAAGGGAATTCTTTGTAACCTCCCAAGATTGCTTATTGACTGCTTGGCCAACGATTTTTAAAGTTTGAAAAAAAATCCATTGGTTTTTCAAAGAGCCAGACGCAATTTTGTAAGGTTGTTTCAAATTTGGGATCAGCAAAGTTGAATTAGGCTGTAAGGGGAAGAATACGCTGACTATCCACATGTTCATGATTTCAAATTGTCAACAAAGAAGTTCAGCAAGATTGCATAGCAAAAAAAATCACATTGGAGTAATTTTCGAAGGTTAAGACACAACCTCTTTGAAAAAAAAAAGATGTGACAAACAAAATGTGAAAAACACCGACTTGGTCTAAAATTTGACGTTTCATTATCCGCCAGCCAAAAATCTGATGGACTTAATGTAAAATGTTTTCTGGCTCGATTTGCATTGGTTGTGAATTCGGTTTTTGAGGCAGTCTCACTAAACACTAAATGTGGCCAGATGAAGCCGATTCTCAATTGTTTTCGGCGAAAGTTTCAGGACTCTAGGATATGATATTCTCCAGCATCATTTTCATAGCCATACCTCAATTAGCAGTTAGTTTTTAAGCTGTGTTAACAGGTGTGCGTTTTTAAGTGTGAGCATGCAGTGTATGAAGAGAGAGTCAACCTTCTTATTGTGACTGGTGATTGGTCTTATGATTTGATCTTACTTTTAACTTGGAACCACAAAGCAGCATTAGGCCTAGTCTAGTCTTCTTAAATCAAAGAAATATTGAAAGTGATGGCATGATAATCACACATCATCAGCATAATGACCACAGTCCTATTTTTACAGTGAAACTGTGCCCTCCTTCCCAATGAAATATGGATGTACTGTACAGGATAATATGGTTAAGAAATTAAAGTTCCGAAAATAGTAAAAGTTTTAGAAATATTTGGCGTTTCAAACATAAAGTTCTAAGCTCCATGCATGGTCCATAAGTCATTATCAAACTTGACCCAACGAGGCTGGATACATGGGCGACCATTCACTCTTTTTTCATGCATATGGCTTAGGCATAATTGACCTATTTCACTTGTTTCTCAGTCACAATATATAAAATTCAGTTTCACTTAGGGATATTTGTGTAATTCTAGACATAGGCCTAACAGTGTTACACACAATTAAACTTTTTTGAGATAGCTTGTTTTAAAAAAAGCAATAAAATCTTTTTTACTCAAATGAGAGTTAATGCATTTAAGAAATAGGCAAAACAGTGTTGAATTTTCTAGACAACTTTGGAATAATTTTGTGCAAATCTCCACTGACTGGACAGTATCAATTCTGAAATAACGAGTTTGGTTGATAAAATATGACATCACATTTAAACCGTCCTTGTTAATCCGACAAAGAAGTAAAGATTAAATTTGAGAAAAAAAACTTCTCCTATGAAGAATTACAGTATATAGAAACTTCAAGTACAATGTGGTAAAGGTACATTGTTTATTTATAAAACAATTCAACAAAAATAAGCCTCCTCTTAAATAAACTTGAATATCTTAAAGATTCCTTCTCTGATTTTTATGACAGTTGGCTGAGTTAAAGGCATGTTAAAGGCGACCCTAAATATGTGGAATTGTACCTCAGTACCATTATAAGCTATTATTCCTGGGCTTACCCTTGAGTTCAACATGCTTGGCTTCCTGGCAGTTTCAATTCAATCATCCATTGCCTTATTGCTGATTAATTTTCCTGTCTCAGTTGCAGTTCCATTGCAGTGCATTAATATGTGAAGTAAAGA